>CM062809.1:1152073035-1152673035 GCA_031772625.1 Pinus tabuliformis | reverse complement strand
AACTCCAAAAAAATATGTTATTTTAATCCTTCCCCCGCGTCCGTATCATCCGATCAAATCATCAACCTGTCAACCGTCCGATCGGGCACTTTTGATCGGACAGCTATTATGAATATCAGGTTGGGCCCGAGGTTCGACGTTTAGCACCTGAGAAACTGTTAGAGGGTGACGTCAGGCCTCTGCCACGCGTCGCCCTCACAGCTTCTCGGGTCGGCCTCTGACAAAACCGTCACCGTATTGTAAGCGGTCCGAGAAAACCATTACCACTATTCCGCTTACCACCTGTTTTGCCGGGCTTGCGTCGTCCCCACGTCAGAGCCACGTCACTGCCACCTCGTCGTCGCATCAACTCCTTCGTCTGCCCCCGCGCTGATATGGCTGCCACCTCACTATCCCCGTGGACCAATCGCAGCCTGCCACATCACCCGCTGACATCATGTTGACGTCATCCGACTCCGACCCCACCCGATAACGTCATGCTGACGTCATCCCAAAAACGCGCCAATATTGCCAAAAATCCATATTTAGGCCAAAATGTCATGTTTTTTCCACTTTTGGCAAAAGAAACTCTAGCTATTTTTGCATGCTGCTCACGTTCAAACCAGCGCCAACCTGCTAAAGCTTATTCCAAGACCGTCGGCGCCTCCATTGCACCTGCATTTGCGACTCTTACCGGCAAAATTACCAGGTATTCCTCAAAATCATTCCATGAGCCTGGTTTTATCCGTATTTCCTCAAGCAAACTATTAAGAGACTGTAAAATATTGTTTTCACCATCAAATACACAGTGACTTGCACCCATTTTCAACCAGTGAAGCCATAAACCTCCTGCAGAGCCGCATTTGACAAATTAAGCTGAATTCACAGCTAGTTCGCGCAGTCGTGAACTAGAAATTTCAATTGACCAGATTCACCATAGAAAATACTCCTGGTCAGTCCTGTTACTGTTCTATCAATCCTTTAGACAGTATTTCAACTGTTGTTTATTCAATTTGCCTTTTGTTTCTTACAATTCACTTCCATTGCAAGAAAACATTCCTCTCTGTTGTTCTGCTCGATTGAAACCGGTTCACCTACAGTTCAAAAGCTTCAGTAGCCATGGAGACACCAATAGCCCTGAATGTCCAGCCTCTGAATGCCCCTCATAGGGAGATAACATGGAAAGCCCTGGGAGATGTAGATTATCAGATGTTAGATTGGTTTCCAATGGGTTCTAAGTTCAATATCCACATGCTAAATGAATTGAAAGCTCAACACCTAAATGGAGCTGATATTTTAGGGATTTGGGACTCAAATTTGCCCATTTACAACCTCCCTCAAGTCAATGCCCTCCCAGACTTGATCCACAAGTGCCAGGAATGCTATGATCCTTGCCAGAGAGCTGTTCTGAGTCCTACAGGCTCAGTTTTGTTCTTCATCACCCCAGAAACCATAAATGAAATGCTGCATTTCCATACTGCAAGGCCATTAACCCCTCTTTCCATGTTGGATTTAATAAATAAGGGGAATAATCTGTCAAGTGCCTAGATTACCAAAATTAACCAGTTATTTGTACAGCCAAGCTCTGAAACTATAAGGACTCCTCCTATTGGATATCACCACCTGAATGACCTGGGCAGAATGCTAGTGGATTTGATCAGCTATGTCCTGGGATACAAGGGAATTGAGGATGTTGATGGCACTATAATGGCAATGCTGTCCATGTTTTCTCCTGGAAAGCCTCCAGCTGTACACTATGACTATGCCACTTATATTGCAGAAACGATCCATGAACAGCTGATGAATCTACCAAGGGAAAGGGTTTTTAGATACACCTCATACATCTACCACCTGTTCTTGTTTTATCAACCAGACAATTTCTCCATTCCCCTCAAGAAACTTAATGCCCAGGGAAATCCAAGGTCAGTTGTTTTTTGGACTTCAGTTTTCCATGATGTTTCTCAATCACCATACACATACTGTGAGTTTATAGACTTTTTCATTCACCCAGCTATGACATTGTTGTATGGTGTCCCTCCTCCAAGATTAACCAATGACATGCAGAGAATTCCCCATCTCTCCAAATCCTGCAGCATTGGTGATTGGTATTTTTACCAACACCACACAGTGATCAGAGTATATGGCTGTGAATTGGACCCTTACAGGCTGCCAAGATATGTCCCTATGAGACTGTTTGCCCTAGAATACTTCAGGCAGTTTGGATATACTAACTACTTCCATTTCCAAAGCAAAAACAAGAAGGTACAACTGAAGGTAAGGAGCCAGCTAGGCCCTTTTTTGTACAACAAAAGAGAGGAGGGATGGAAGGAGGCAGATATGATCTTAGAGGGTTTCAAATTGCAAACCAGTTTCAAATGGTCACCTTATGACCGTAATCATTTTATTTCCCTCAGGAGGATAAAACACAAATTGGGTAACTATTCACATGTTAGGCTGCCTCATATTGAACAGTATGCAAATTCTTTAGGCTGGAAAGAGGGCACTCTAGAAGAGCCAGTCTCTAGAGAGAAGATACTAGAGAGAGAGGTTAGGAATATGCAAAAAGAGGCTGACTTGGAAACTTGTGGACATGTTTCCTTATCATTTCAAAGGCAAATTGGAGCAGCTGCCTCTTCTTCAACAACACATCAACAAGCTGCCATGGACACTCAACAGACAGGCAGCAAAGGCAAAGGAAAGCAGGTGGAACAAGAGCAACCACCTCCCATGACTCAAGACCAAACAGATAAAGAGATGGAACAGCAAGAAACAGTGCAGCAGCAGGAAGAGCAACAGCAACAACAGGGATCACAGCAAAGAGAAGGGCAGCATGACAGAGAGCAGCCCACACAGCAAGAAGGGGCAGTTGAGGCCCCAATTCTCACTGAGCAGTAGGCTCAAAACATAGTACCTCCTAGGCAAGAAGCAGTTAATGAAACCTCAGTCCTCCAAACTCCACAAAAGGAGGATGTAAGCAGGAAAAGGGACAGAGAGACTCCCTTGACTACATCAACAAGTCATGGTGAGAAGAGGCACAGGATGAATCCCCTTTCAGAGGAAGAGATGCCCATAGGGCAATCTTTGGGCATGGGCCCACCCAGTTTGGAGGCATCTGCAAGTTCCTTCCAATAGGAACAAGAGAGGACAGTGGGAGGAGAAGTCAGCTCCTCTAGCCAGCAGAAAGAGGGTGAACTGAGCATTAAACAACAGTTCATCGAAATAAAGAAAATAAATGAGCCCATAAAGATACAACTGTATAACCATTTATTAAAAATGGCTCCCACCAACCAGCAGCGACTAATGTCTGCATATGATGTCTAGGAGGGCAAGATGATTATGAGTCACCTCATACCAACTACATTGCAGCCACAGTCCCCTTCAGATTACTTGAGGACCAATCTTGAGGTCCTGGCCAAGGACATCCACCCAATGGATAAAATTGAATTGCACAAACAAACAGGTGAGATGGTCTATGCTTCCTTGGCAGACAAGACATTAGATAACTACAGGCTAGAAAATAGCCTTAATAATACAGCTGCCCAACTTGAGTTGGAAAGGGCATCCTCTCAAGCAAAGGACAACAGAATAAGGTCCTTAGAAGACATAATCATTGAGATTGGGCATGATCCCAAAGATATCAAGGGCATACAAGAAATATTAAAATTGAGGGATGCAGATATGGCAGCTTTAAGGAGAAAGATCAAACTCCCAGCCACAATTCACCCTCAAACAGATGCAGTAGCTCAACAAAGGCATGATAAATATGGCACAGCTTTGTTGGTGTCTCTCTACAAGCAACTTATCCAGACACAAGAAAAGCTAGGGGAATCAGAGGCTACACAGGCAGCATTACAAGCAACTCTGAAACAAAGAGAAGAAGGTCAGACCTCCCAGCCTCCTCCTCAAATCATTAACCTTGAGGAAGCAGCACCATCTACTTCTGCACCACCAACAACAGAGCAGGCCCCTAGCTTGGATATGCAAAAGCTAAGGAATGAGATCCAGGCCCTGGAAGCTCAAATGACAGAGCTGAATGAGACCAGGGATAAATTGGCCAAAGTAAATGATAGATATGACAAATCTAAGCAGTCTGTGGCAGAAAAGGGCAGGGAGATAAAATCCCTCAAAGACAGGATCAAAGAGCTAGAGAATGAGCTCAAATTAGATAAGGTTGTGGCTGAGCTTAAAATAGTGTTGTGGGCTAACATTGGCCAATCGATTAATGACCAATGGCAATATATTGAAACAATCCATGAGCAGTTAGAGCTCATTCCAAAAGCACAGACTGAGATTCAGAGGTCAAGAGCTGCTCTAAGCAATATGCCTGAAATTGCCACGAGGATGATTAATGTGCTTAACAATAGAACAAGTACTCAGTTGGCTGCCATGGGAATTTCAAACAGAACTAAGCACATTCAGCTAATCAAGAGGGTTCTTACACTGAGAAACTTGGTGCAGACATTAGAGAGAAGAACCCAGGACATGCAGACTGAGGTAAACAGGTTTTTGGAGAAGTTTCAGGTATTAGAAAACAGAGGGCTTCCTAGCTTACTGAACAATGCAGGGAGACTGTTCACTCATGAGTAGTATGCCAAAAGGGTTAATGCATTTGCCACAAGTCAGATCAATGAGAAGCCCAACACCTTAGAGGAAACAGGGCCAACCACAGGACAGACTCTCTACAACAGAGTAGAAAGATGATTTTTTATAATGAATGAAATTAAACACCAGTTTGAAGTGCCTCCCAATTTTTATAAATATACAGAGGTAGAGGAGACTATGGATGTAATTCTCAGGCATCAGCTACCTACACTAGAATGGTGGACTAAGGCAATACAGATGATTTTATGAACAAGAAGCCATTCAATAAATTTTGCTCATGGAAAATGTAAATTGTCATACACAGGACAGTTTAAAAGAATCAGCATGCATTAAAGATTAAATTTGAGCCAACTCAACAGAATTTACGGCCAACAAAGCAAGGTGAGAAGCTACAGGTGTCCAGGATGAGAAGCTACAGCAGAGCAGCTCCAAAAGCGCATTTCTCAGCATTAATGCAGATCACTACAACCGACTCGTTGGCTTCCAATAGCCAAAATATATTCTGACAGATAGAAAGATGCATTTATGTTGTATTAAAGGCAGCAATAACTTCTTATCTGTTGTTCTGAACAAAGTTGTTGAAATATTTATTTCTCAGATGACTCAACGCCTGAGATATTTTGTAATACTGTTTGTATATATTTGCCCCTCGCACAAGCTTGCAGGGGTTGTTGTTGATTTCTCTTGAAGAAGTTCTTATGTTGTAATCCTTTCATAGTTTAATAAAGAAAGTGATGGAATTTCTCGGAGTTCTGAAGTGTTGAATGCGTTCTGGTGTCTGTTGAAAACTGCAGGATTCCTGTGTACCTCACAATACAATAAGTTTTTCTGTAACTCTCTTTGTTATTTGTTTCAATCTGTTACAATCCATATATGTTTCTACTTCCTAAGTATTTAGCAACAAAGAAAAAGAATAACTTTCAGGATTTATTCATGCAATACCCTGAGTTCAGTCTATGTTGTTAATGAATGTTTTTCTTCATCTATAATTTTGATAAGTGTAATTCTTAATTGCTGCACTTTCAAAATATATCTTTCACAGTGACCTTTGTTTCAGGAATTCAAGTTTGCTCCTGTGCAACATGTTTCACTTTCACATCATCGGCTTAATAGAGAATTCTTAATTGCTTTCTGTTGGCTGACCATACATCACCACTTAAGTTTAAATTTTGTTTGTATGAGATACCCAATAGGCCCTGCAGTCTGAACATCATCACTCCAGCATTTCAAAACAGTTCACAGCTCTAGACTCCATTGCCCAATGAAATACTACTCTCTGAACACTACATCTTAAGCACTGAAAGAAGTCCTTCAACCAAAACACAAACTAAAAACCTGAGCATAATAGCTAGCCTAAAACACTATCAAAACAAAGACAAATTATAAAGAGAGAGCCCTCTCTGATTACAGTTTGGCTAGAAACTGTAATCCAAAGATTGGTTAGTGGTTACCCCGGCCGTATTCCCTTGGGAGTCATAGGGAACAACCTGGGTGTTAACAGACAGTACCCCATCAAAGTCACGCAGGAAAACACACATTTCTCCACTTCCAGCGAGCCTGGTCAGTACCCCGGTGGAGTTGCATGCTTCCCCTCTCTGCACAAGAAGCATTTATCTTCTTTCGCCTTTGTATTTTGCAAGAGGACTGTGCATAGGCACTTATTTATTTTTGGGGTGGAAGAGGGATCCTGACTTATTGAGAGCAGAAGAGGTTGTTCTATTGAAATATGGCAAGAAGAATATTCCAATTTAATTTGTCCTTAAATTAAATTGTGAATTAAAATCGAATTTAGTCTTAACAGCTACTTGGAAATAATTAATTAATTTATTTTAAATTAATTAGTTGGAGAAATTCAAGTTAGAAGTATTTTTGAAGTCATGCAAGATTGAGTTATATTTGAGTTGTAATTAGTTAACTCAGTTTACTGAGTTAAGTCTAGTTAAATTAGTTCCAAACTATTTGAGGGACTAATAGTGAGTTAACATTCAGTTGATGCATTAATGCACTCAACTAGAGCTACTCCAGTTAACTGAAGATTCCCTCATCATAAACTCATTCATGTCTATTCTGAGAAAGATCCAGTTGAGGTTAATGTTCAAGGACAATGTACTATCAGTTTCATGTGTTTTCTCATGGAGAGAACTCATGCATGTAGTCAAGAATTCATCCTTGAGGATTGCGCAGTTTTGGAGGATTTGTTTTCCACTTGGTAATAGGCTAATCATCCACAAGGAACAATTTAAGGAAATAGGAGCTTGGAGGGCAGAGAGGAAGGCTAGAGAGAAGCCAAGATTGCCTGTGAGCATTTGTGAGGATTGTACTGAGAGCTGGCTAGCTGTGACAGGTAAGGGTTTGTATAATTCCTATGTATTTCCACCATGTATGATAATACAATAGTATGGGGGTTTTAGCTAAGGCTTTCCACAAAGTATTTTCACGTGTATTGCACCATTGATTCTTCTTCTTCTGGTTATATTGTGCAATTCGATCTTTAAGCTTCCACAAATTGATATTAGAAGTAGGTTATAGTATTCTACTTTGATTCATATTGCAATGTTAGGTTAACCTAATAATAGACTTTCTGCATGGTATCAAAGCTGTGAACAGTATACTGAGAAGAGAATTCGAAGTTTTAAGTTCGGGTTGCAGATGCAAATTGAATCCATATCATACTTCAAGGTTGGTCAATGGAATTCTATGGCTTGAGACTCAATTATGCCTTGGAATTTAGCTCGAATTACATAGCATGGAAATATAGAATGGAGGTTGTATTAGAAGACAATTTCTTGAAGGAATTCATTGATCAAGAAATCCAAAAGCCAGCTTCAACTAATGCATAAGAGTTGGCTGAGTGGAAAAAGTGTGTGGCGAAGGCAAGGCAGATCATCCTTGAGGGAGTTCTAGACCATATTGTCTCGAGACTCCATGGGAAGGATACTCCATTTTCAATGTGGAAGACATTGAAGGACCTCTACCAGAACAATAGTGACTAGAGGAAATTGGTGCTCAAGGATAAGCTTCGAAGAATCAAGACAGAGAAGGGCGATACTATTTCCACGTATCTAAATAAGCTCACCACTTGCAGATATGAGCTTGGCAGCGTGGGAATAACTACTTCTGATGATGATAGGGTGAGCCTCATGTAGGTTTTAACCTCGTATAGAAATTACCTGCATACGAATTCTTAAACACATAAAATAAACAATGCAAGAGCATAACACATAAAACACATATACACAGAGATTTTCTCCTAGATCCAAAAACTGGGACTACCAGCTTGATTTTTCATTATGTTCCTTTCAATGTTATAATACATATTTATACATGCCAAATCCAATACCATGGATTGAAAAACCATCGCGTCAAAAACCATGGACTGAAAATCATCGCAACCAAAAAAACATGTGAAAAAATCATGCACAAAACCATAGGTGGGTCCACCCAGCCTAACATAGGTTCCAAAACCAAAATTTTCCGGGGCGCTACTCCGGACCCCATAAAGTGGGGTTACGAGTACACCTCGAACGCCCTGTGACACCTCCCACTACACAATCAGTGCAATGAAGGGGGGGCGGAAACCCCCCAGTTAACTATGTGGGCTAGTCATGGAAAGAATATAACACAACCCAACATTCTCCCACTTGTTGTTTTCTTTCCACAAGGGGCCACAAGAGAGTTTAGTCATTTTTTTAGCCCTGAAACACCCATTGTTTCTCTACACCAATCTCATCAACCAAATTGCTTCCTTGCTTGCATGAGTGGCTACCATGTATTCTGCCTCTGTAGTTGATAGTGCCACTACAGATTGTTTCGTACTCATCAAACTGACTGTACCTCCAAATAGGTTAAACACATACCCACTTGTAGATCTTCTCTGATCCAGATCTCTAGCTCAGTCTGCATCAAAAAAGCCTTGAATATCCAACACTCTGTCTAATCTTGATCTTCCTTGGTAGCACAAACCATAATAACTAGTGCCACGCAAATACCTGAAAACCCGCTTCACTGTTATCTAGTGCTCCTTCCCTGGTTTTGACATAAACCTACTCAATACTCCCATTGCATGTGCAATGTCTAGTCTAGTACAAACCATTGCATACATCAAGCTACTGACTGCACTTGCATATGGAACATGAGACATGTCCTCTTCCTCTTCTTGTGTCTTGGGACACTGTTCAGCAGATAACCTCACACCTACAGGAATAGGAACCTTCACCGGTTTACTATCCTGCATATTAAACCTCTGCAGTATTGTCTCAACATACTTCCTCTAGTTTAACCAGAGCTTCCTCTTTTCCCGATCTATTTTAATTTCCATGCCCAAAATATAGTTTGCAGCACCAAGATCTTTCATGTCGAATTTGGAGGACAATTGGGTCTTCAAATCCTGGATAATTTCTTTGTCATTTCCAACCAGCAACATATCATCCACATACAAGACCAGATAAATAACACGGTCACCAATTAATTTAAGATACACAAAGTGATCTGCTTTGCTTCTGGTGAAGCCAAGTCCTCGTATAAATGTATCAAATTTCTGATACCACATCCTTGGTGACTGTTTTAACCTATACAGAGACTTCTTTAACTTGCATACCAATTATTTCTTACCCTTCACCGCAAATCCTTTAGGTTGCTTCATGTAGATCTCCTCTTATAGATCCATGTGAAGAAATTTTGTTTTCACATCCATCTGTTCTACCTCAAAATCAAAATCAGCAGCAACAGATAAAAGTAATTTAATAGAAGTTACCTTAGCAACAGGAGAAAAAAATATCACCAAAATCAATTCTCGGCTCCTAGGAATAAACTTTTTCTACCAATCGAGCTTTGTATTTCTCCACTTTTCCTTTTGCATTTGTCTTTTTTTGAGCACCCATTTGCTACCAATGGGTTTCCTTCCAGCTGACAAACCAGCAGATCCCAAACCTCATTTTTGTGCAAAGATGCCATTTCATCAACCATGGCCTCTTTCCAGAATATTCCATCCTTTGAATCTATTGCTTCCTTCACAGTTCTGGGATCATCGTCGGTAATAGATAAAGCAAAATTTGAATAGAAAGTAGATGGACTATAAATTTCTGGCTCCCTTCTTTCTTGAACTGATCTTCTCACACTCGGAGTTTGTGGCTCTTCATCTTCTGATTCCTCCTCTGTTGTAGAGTCTAATTCTTCCTCCTTAAGCTCAAAATCTATATTCTCAGGTTCCTTTGGTTGGACTTCATGTTTAATAACATCTTTTACTTCTCTGAACACCACATCTCGGTTGTACACAACCTTCCGTGTGACTGGCTTCCAAAGCATATAACCCTTTAAACCATCCTTATACCCAATAAAGATGCACTTTTCAGATTTACTATCCAACTTGGTTCATTTCTCCTTTGGAACATGTACATATGCATCACATCCAAATACCCTCAGATGTGAGAGAGAGGGTTTCTTACCAGTCCATACCTCTTGTGGAGTCTTATCCTCCAATGCTGATTAAGGTGACCTATTGACCAGGTAACATGCAGTATCCACCGCCTTTGCCCAGAATTCTTGTCCTAACTCGGCACCACTGAGCATGCTTCTTGCCCTTTCCTTCAATGTCTTATTCATTCTTTCTGCAACTACATTTTGTTGAGGTGTATATGGAGTAGTCTTATGTCATGCTATACCACACTTCTTACAGAATTCTTCACATTCTTTGCTGCAAAACTCTCCACCATTATCTGTCCTTAGCACCTTTATCTTCTTCTCTGTTTGATTTTCCACGAGAGCCTTAAATTCTTTAAACCTGTCAAAGGCTTCAAATTTCTTCTTAAGGAAATATATCCATGTATTCCTTGAGAAGTCATCTATAAATGGTACATAGTACACAAACTTACCCAGTGATGGAACCTTCACAGGTCCAAGCACATCACTATGCACAAGTTCTAATATCTATTTCGCCCTCTTACTACCAGAGGGGAAACTCACTTGATTCTGCTTCCCATATACACAATTTTCACAGAAATCAAAATCCATAGAGCTATTACTCATACCTTCAACCATACCCTTACCATGAAATATTTGAAGGCCCTTCTCTCCATTATGTCCAAGCCTTTGATGCCACAACATGGTCTTCTCTCCAGAGACCACTAGATTTTCTGCTCCACTTTGAACCACAGAACTGTTGCACTCATCAACAATCGTGCTACCTTGCAGCTTGTACAAAGTTCCAATCCAAACTCCCCGCATCAATACCAGTGCTCTCTAAACCATCTTGCAGGTATCCTTCTCGAACACTATTTTTACACCTGCATCATCCAGCTTGCTAATAGAAATCAGATTTCTGGCTAATGTAGAAATATGTAGAACACTCAGAAGTGTTCTAACCCTTCCACCTTCCAGCTTCAACTTTACTTTTCCACAACCAATGATTCTAGCCTTCCTGTCATCCCCCAAGAAGACATCACCACCACCATATTTCTCATACTCGCAGAACCACTCTCTATGGGGAGTGAAGTGAAAGGATGCACTTGAGTCAATCAACCATGCCTCATGATCTACATGTGTACTTGAAGAAGCCAAGTACACATCCCCACCTTCATCTTAGGTGGTTTTTGCCTCTGTAGAAGGAGCATCACTAGATCCCTTTCCTTTATTAGGAGCTTTAGATTTACAGTCTCTTTTGTAGTGTCCTTCCTTTCCGCATTTCCAGCACACCACCTTCACAAGTTTTCCTGGAGATTTAGATCTCCCTCTAGATTTAGATCTCCCACTCGATGACTTATTTTTGTTTCTATTCTGGGACCGTCCTCGTACAGACAAGGCATCACCATTCTAGCTCTCCATATTTTTCTGTCTCATTTCCTCCGTCAGCAAGGATGAGACTATTTCATCAAACTGCAAGGCAGTTGCATTGCTACTTATTGCAATAACCAGAATATCCCACAAATCTAGTAGAGAACACAACAAAATGATGCACTTATATTCATCTGAAATTTTAATATCAATAGATGCTAACTAACTTACCACAGTATTAAATGCGTTCAGATGCTTTGTCACCGAGTCTCCATCTTTCATCCTCAGGTTATACAGCTTTTTCCATAGGAACAGTTTATTCACCAGAGACTTAGATTGGTACAAAGTCCCTAACTTGTCCCACAAAGCCTTCGTCGTGGCTTCCCCTGATACATTCAGTAATACTGAATTTGAGACACACAATCCTATTGTGCTCTTTGCCTTCCGATCCAACTTCTTCCATTCTTCATCAAACACTTCCGTTGGTTTAGTACCCGGATCTACCGCGATCTACTAATCTTTATCCACCAACAGATTCTCCATCTTGAGTTTCCACAACTCAAAACTCTGACCATTAAATTTCTCGATCTCTATCTTTCCACTGCTCGCCATCTTCTTTCACCACCAGAATCGATCTCGCAAATCTCTCACTGAATAGGGTCTGCCACAGGCCCGAGCAAAACCCCTTAGCAACAAAGGCGTCCCCTTTGTTATCACTCAGATTTTCCATGAAGTTGTAAGAAGAGGGAAAGGGGTCCGAGGTAATCACAAACCAACTTTTAAGTATAGAGTCTAGCCAATCTGTACTCAGAGAGAGCTCTCTCTTTAAGGTTTAGCTTTGTTTTATAGATATTAGGCTAGTTATGAAGGCTTTGGGATTTTGATTGTGTTTGGTGGTCAAATTCAATAGCAGATGGGTAGAACTGAATATTTCAAGCCATTGCGCTAATGGAGTCAACCGAACATGGCTCAACTGGATTTGGTTTTTCAACAAAGGATGGCTTCACAAGCCAAGATAGCTAAACAAGGAGCAAATGATAACTTGAAAGGATGGGATGGGCTCAAAAAGGAAGAAGGGCAATTAAGAATCCTTCCACATGTTTTGAGAAGAAGGAATTTAGATGATCACCAATAAAAAGAAATTAAGAATTTTTTACTAAATGATAAAAATAATAAACTAAGAAGCAGGAGCAATTAAGAATTCCTTTCCTATGATAGTTTAGAGGAAAGAATTAAGAATAAAAATGATTGAAAACAAATTGCACTTAAGCACATTCTGAATTATACTGTTTTGTTCTAATGTTCAGATATGGAACATAATTGAAATATTAAACAAGAAAACAATAACACATGAGGTATAGAATACTTATTTGTCTATTGTTTTACACATGAATCCTGTGAAAAGTCCTTTGTATTAATTCTTCATCCAGCCAGCCATACAAGATTTTGTCCAACAACACTTTATTCCAAAGTAATCAATTTTACAGAAATCTCTAAGAATCCACCCTAATTACTCCAAATGAGGGATTATTTATACAAAAGTTTTACAATAAAATATCTCATAACAAAGAGAGATATATTCTAGGATGACTAACTATAAGTTACATGAAAATAGAGACAGATGGTCTCGAAGATAGAAGATAAAGTAAACTGATGGCTTGTTGTCCCTGTTTTTTTGAATGAGCTGGAGGCAGGCCCTATGATGAAGCATCTTGTTGTCTTCCTCATAAATTAGTGCTGTTTGTTCTACTTTTCATCTTCTTATTGACACCCTTTGACCTGTTATGATACTCTTTACCTGTTTGATCCTTGTTCACCCTCTTTTACCACCATTGATTGTAGTAAATAATGAAAATTTACTTTTTTACCAAGGATAAATTACAAAATTTCTATCATATCTATCCAACATTTTTCTTGCGCTATTCTGGTCCTTTGAAGTTTCCCGAAGATTTCATCACCCTCGGTATATTTGAAAAAAGTAGGCTGAACTGGAAACAAATGCTTTAACTCATGTTCAACATAGAAAAGGTTCTCTAGACTTTCATAGAGAACTCTACCTGTAGGCAGTGCCTTTGGTGCAGATGAATTGGCATGGTTATCTGCATATTGAGCCAATTTGTCAACATAATCTATATGCCTCATCAATTTATCATTAATAACTAAAGGACTATCCCAGATGCGGGTGCTAATAGTTTCAATGCCGCGTGTTAAGGGAGTTAAGAGGCATGTGGCTTGTCACATGGGCCTCTGTCAGCCCGGACAAGCCACGCCACTCCAAGGAGAAGGCTCCATAAATTCGCCGGAAGGCGAAGCAATGAGCAAGTTGGAAATGGTTTATGCGGAGGGGAATGTCGTTAGTCTGTCTAGTCGATTACAGGGGAACGCTGTGGGAATGTACAAACGTTTGCAGGCACCATTCAATGCGCTGCAACATCCGAGGAGCATGGAAGCTATTAAGGTTGCCACCCTAACCACTCTGCCGCATCTCAAGCCGTTTGAGTGGGTGATTGCTTGGAGTAAGGTTTCTGAGGGAATCGCTGGTGTGGGAAGCCATTGTCAAATGCCAAGGGAGAGGCTCAGGATGAGCAGTCGCAGAGGAGGGTCACGGGGTCGTTCTGCCTCTCAGAGGCCTGAAATCTCACCATCGTCCTCAGTTGAAATTACCTCTGAGCAAAGCAGGCCTCCGGGCCGCAATGTTAGAGGAAGCTGGGGCATCCCGGAGTGTGGTCACACGGAACACCCAGCCATTCGCTACAGAATCCCTTGTGCTTTTGCTAACAACACTCTGATAGTTTCGGTTACCGTGGAGCACTGCAGCAGTGTTCGGGGCGCTTGGAAACTGTGACTGTTCCGCGGGTGGATATGGAGACTCCCACTGTCGACTTCAGACGTCCGGTTCAGAAGGATGAGGCCGGCCCCAGTGAGCCTGTTCAGAGGAGCTCGTGTCAGGGTAAGGAAGAATCAGAAAAGCTCAAGGGTCCTGCAAAAGATGAGCCTCACACCACGGATGAAGATTAACTCAGAAGACGCCAAGTCTGGGCAGCAAGGAATGAATCTTTCCGACCTTCTCATTTTCATGATTTTGTATATCTGTCATAAGGTTTATGTTCGCAGTGTCGGTCCAAATCACCATAGTCTCAGTCCACGCGTCAGTCTACATGTTCACCGTGTCGTTTTCTATTTACATCGTGTCGAATTATGTTCACCTTGTCCAGTAATGTATCCATCGTGTCGATTGCGGTATTCACCGTGTCAAGTCCTGAATCCATCGTGTCGATTACTGTATACTCCGTGTCGAATCTCTCTGCAAGGTTAGCAATGACTGATATCTTCTTTGAAGAAACAGGGCTTCGGCCCAGATGTAAATTTTGTTGTAATTTTGACTTTTTTGTAATATAATTAGCTCAGTTTTATCGAGAAAAAAAATAACTAAAGGACTAGGGAGTCCTTTGCTCTGCAAAATACCTAATTTCTCCATAAAAACATTAATTTAGAAAGAATTCTTCGGCGAAAATCACAAGGAATATCATTTGTCGACGCATTTCGAACCAACCAGTGTGGTTCATCGTCAGGACAAGTTGAAGAACAGATCCAGCTTAGCATGTTTAAATAGCTAGAGCAGAGACACCAACGGTTACCTGAGCAAGAGGTTGACTCAAGGAGCAAGGTCAAATTTAGTTGAATTAGGTAAAAAATAAATAAATAAATAACCAAATATATAAATGATAAATTATAATATAATAATGAAAATATATAAAATATAAATTTAGTTACATTAGGTGTAAGAAAAATAATAATAAATTATTTATTTAATATATAAATGAGGAATAATAATAAACTACTTATTTCTTAATTAGATTAATAAATAAAAATAAAATAAAAATATATAAAATTTTTATATAAAAATATAAAATTTAGTTATATTAGGTGTAAGAAAAATAATTAATTTATTTAATATATAAATGAGGAATAACAATAAACAACCTATTTATTAATTAGATAAATGAAAAAACATATAAATTAAAAAATATAATAATAAAGTAAATAAAAATATATAAAAAAATATAAAAAAATATATAAATTTAGTTATATTAGGTGTAAGAAAAATAATAATAAATTATTTACTAATATAAAAATGAAGAATAATAATAAACTACTTATTTATTAAATAAATAAATAAATGAAAAAATAAATAAATATAATAGCAAAAAATAAATTAATTATTTAATTTATAGAAATGAAAGTTATCATTAGTAAGGTAAATACATTCATATTTAGTTATATTAGGTATAAGATAAATAACCAATTGAAGAATAATAAAACTAATAAATCATTAAATTTATTAAATAAACAAAAATATAAACGAAGAATTAAAATAATAATAAATTATTTATTTATTTATTAAAAAGGGATAAATAAATAAATAAATGAAAAATGAAAAAATATAAATTAACAAATATAATAGTAAATAAATTATTTATTTAATTTTTATAAATGAAAAAATAGAAATGGTATCATTAGTAAGGTAAAAATTAAAGGGAGGAAGTAACGCACCGGGTTAATTAGTTAGGATCAAATAATCCAATAAATAAAAATAGGAAGAGGAAATAAGGATTAGAAAATAAAATAAATTAATTATAATTAGTTAAAGGTTAATACAACTAATACTAATACTAATAATAAAAATAAATAAATATTAATAATAAAGCAGTTAAAAATAAATAAATAATAATAATAATAATAATAATAATATAATAATTAATGAATAAATAGAAAATAATAATAAAAAAATAGTAATAATAATAATAATAATAATAATGACTTTTATTTTTCGGTCTGGGCTATTTGGTGAAAATCCTTCTTCGAAACGGAAGTGGACCTCTGGTGGGCGGCTACGGCGCTGCTAGGGTTTGCAGACAACGCGCGCAGACAGGGCTGACAAGAGGCATTTGCAGGAGATAGCAAGAGGTAGGCTGAAGACGATAGGCCAGGAAGGCGTATTTCGCTGAAACGGCCTTTCAGTTATCGGATTTTTCTCATTGGCAGAGCTAGGGTTAAAACCTAACGGCAAGCTCTGAGAGGAAATGGAAGGTCCGAAGGGGGGGGGAGAGATCCCCTCCTTCAAAAATGTGGTAACGGGGGAGACCAGCGCAGATGGAGCACAGCATAACCAGAAGGAAAACTATGGCCCAGTAATGGGCAATCTGTGGCAGAAACGGATGAGAGGAAAATGCCTACCTAGGGCACAAAAGCAACCACGATATGTCATTCCAAACAATAAACTGGAGGAATACAACTGTTACATGAAAGACCATGCTCTGATATGTAAATTCATAGGGTACTGGCCTTCGGAGAAGGAGTTATACAGATGGATAGACCAAAGGTGGAGACCGAGGGGACATGTAGACCTAAAACTGGGAGCTCAGGGTTTTTTCACAGCTATTTTCACGAATCTTGAGGACAAGAATAGGATCTTTGAAGAAGGGCCGTATTTCATGAACAATGCAGGCCTGTTCATGAAATACTGGGAGGAAAGATATAGCCCAGAAAAGGAAAAACTGCTGGATGCCCCAGTCTGGGTTAGACTGTTTGGGCTTCCTGACGAGTTCTGGGATCCTGAAATTTTGGAAGGAATAGGTGACTCAATTGGGAGCTTTGTTAAAATTGCAGAGGCTACAAAACGAGGCAAATATAATGCTTACGCGAGGATCTGTGTTTACATGAACTTGGCAGAGCCCCTCCCAGAAAGCATTGAGCTGGAGTATCATGATGAAGTCTGGAAACAGTTAATAGACTACGAGCACATCCCTTTTAGATGCCGCAACTGCCATGAATATGGTCACCTGTATAGGCAGTGCCCGCTGAATAAGGAGGAGGATTCAAAGAAAAGCCAGACGGATAATCAGAGAAATGCGGAGAAAATGGAGGAAACAGAGAGGGGTTTTCAGCAGGTTACAAGGAAAAGGCGACAAAATAAAGGGGGACCAAAAACCCAACCACAGGGGAAACCCAGTCATACAACCAGTCAAAACAAGTTTCAGGTGTTGCAGAGCGAAAACGAGGATTATGAAATAAATCTAGAGGACGATGAAGACCCTGGAAATTCTCTGATGGAAATCGCCGGGGAGGATAGAGGTAAAGAAGAGAACCCAGGAAAAATCAGTGGAGAGGGACCGGAAGATAAGGTGGAAGAGACAACAATGCAATCTCAGATGGAGGTGGAAAATCAAGCTGAAGGCGAGGTTGAAGAGGAGAGAATCATGAAAAGGTTAATCCAGGAATGGAAATATCTTGACAATCGATTCATACCTGAAAAGCAGAAACAGTTATATAAGGAGGTATTTCAAAAGTATAAAGAGAAAAAAGGGGAGAACATCGATAAACAGGTAATGGTAGGGAGCGAACAGGGGAATGAATAGACGAGAATGGGCAGCTCTGGCAAAAATAGTAGGAAAATAGGTCGGAAGACGATGAATGAAACAATCCAGACAGTGGGAGAAACGTTGATAAACTCAGGAAAAGTGATACCTCTGTCAGAGGTATTTTTCCCCTCCTTCCAAAAGTTTTAAATGATTGTTATAAGCTAGAATATTAGGGGTTTGAACAGTAAGGGCAAACAAAGGTATATGAAAGATAAGTTGAAAAAAGAGAAACCTAGCATAATGATTTTACAGGAGACTAAAATCCCGGTCCAGCAACTTGAAGGAATACTTGACAAAAATAGACTGCCATATGAAGTGATAGGGCAAGATGCTATCGGCTCTGCAGGAGGCATTGCAATTCTGTGGAATCCTAATGAGATCATCTTAGATAGTTGGACCAGCATGAGCAGAGTCCTCACGGGCCTGGGTAGGATAGTGGGCACTAAGGAACGGGTTGTCATCTCAGGGGTCTACGGCCCCCCCTCCCCAGGGGAAAAGGAGAGTTTTATTAACAGTATGAAAAGCATCCGCAGACTTTATCCTGAAGCTGCTTGGATCATAGGGGGTGACTTTAATTTAATCAGATCCTTAGAAGAGAAAAAAGGAGGGGTAAGGAGGATGGACCACTTCATGGATCGATTCAATGAAATGATAGAGGATTTAAGATTAGTAGATATGCAGACTATTAATGGGGTCTATACCTGGAACAACAGGAGGGGGGGTAGAAACCAAATTGCCTCAAGGCTTGGTAGGTTCCTTGTTTCAGAAGCTGTCATGAATAAGGATGTCTTCGTTGAAGCCAAGATTATACCATCCATGGGGTCTGATCACTGGCCGATCAGACTAGAGGTAGATATTAAAAGGAATCGTGGAAAAAGACCCTTCCGCTTTGAAGCCTTCTGGTTGAGAGACCCAGAATTCATCAAGAAATTCGAAGAGTGGTGGAGACAATGTAATGTGCAGGGCAAAGGGAAAATGCACACGTTCCAATTAAAGCTAAAAGAGCTGAAAGGGAGAATTAAAAAATGGAACAAGGAGGAGTTTGGTAACATTCTGGAAGATAAACAGAAACTAGAAGGGGAAATGGAGTCTCTTCAGCAAAAGATGATACTGGAAGGCAGAACAGAGGAAAGCATTAACAGAGAAGGGGTAATTCTTGGCAGATTGGAAGAAAGAAGGAAGCAGGAGGAAGTTTTGTGGCGACAAAAATCAAGGATAAAGTGGTTGAGGGAGGGGGAAAGAAATACTAAATTTTTCCATCAGGCCATGATCAAACATAGACAGGGAAATAGGATTCTTTCCATCAAAGACAAGAATGGGAATAGGGTGTTGGAGCAAGCTGAGATTGAACAAGTCCTAGTGGACCACCACAAAGAAATTCTAACTGAACCTCAAGCTGATAGAACGAGAGCAATTCAGGAGATCTGTTCAGCCATTCCAAGCTTAGTCTCTGAAGACCAAAATAAGGCGCTGATGAGAGCTGTGACTTTAGAAGAGGTTGAGGAAACTGTGAAAGCAATGAAGAAAGGTACTGCTCCGGGACCAGATGGATTTACGGTGGATTTCTACCAGGCAGGGTGGCACTTCTTGGGGAAAGAGATTCTTGATCTGGTAGAAGAATCAAGGATGTACCAAAAGGTATGGCCTGCCATTAACTCTACTTTTTATGCTTTAATTCCTAAAGGCGACAACTTAGAGGATGCCAATGGCTTTAGACCTATAGCGTTGTGTAATGTCATTTACAAGATCATAACATCCCTGATCGCCAAGAGATTAAAACCCCTCCTAGAAAAGTTAATTTCAGCTGAACAAACAGGTTTTGTGGAGGGCAAACAGATCCTTGATGGTCTGGTGGTAACTCAGGAAGTTATTCACTCCCTCAAAGTAAAAAAGCAAAAAGGAATGATGATAAAATTAGATTTGTCAAAGGCTTATGATAGATTAAACTGGAAGTATTTGGAAAAAGTCCTGGAAAGCTTTGGTTTTAACAGGAGGTGGATTGCATGGATTCACAGTCTGATTTCCACTCCAAACTTTTCTATTCTTGTCAATGGAACCCCTACAAAGACTTTCAACGCTTCTAGGGGAATTAGACAGGGAGATCCATTATCCCCATTTCTGTTCATTCTAGCTGTTGAAGGCCTGGGTCGCTTCATCAAACAGGAAAGAGAAGCGAACAGATTAAAAGGCCTCAAACTCTGGGGAAATAACCTACCTCTAACTCATCAGCAATTTGTTGATGATATTATTCTTTTTGGAGAACCAATGGTCAAAGAAGTAAGGCATCTAGGGAAAATTTTGGATCTGTTTGCAGAGGCTTCTGGTTTGGAAATCAATAGAGATAAATCTTGCATCTTCATATTCAACACAGTGGATCAGGTGAAAACCCATCTCATAAGACTCTTGGGTTTTAAGAGAGGTGAATTACCGACGAAATACTTAGGCAATGTATTGGACTTTACCTCTAAAAGGATGAAAAATTGGCAAGGTGTCCTGGATAAACTGAGCAACAAGGTTGCAAATTGGGCCTTTAGGGTTTTAAACATTGCTGGCAGAATAGTTTTGGCAAAATCGGTCCTCCAAGCCATCCCTATCTACCCCTTATCGATTATGGCTGCCCCTTTAGGGGTGTGTACAAAAATCAGAGAAATCATAAGGAATTTCATATGGAGAGGGTCTGATCAAAAGAAAAAATGGGCTTTAGTCTCATGGAGTCAGCTAACGGATAGAAAGGAGAAAGGAGGATTGGGGCTGAGGGACCCTGAAATTCTGAACAGAGTATTGGGCGCCAAACTGTGGTGGCGGTGGCTTAGGGGGGGAAATGATCTTTGGAAAACCATATGGAAGACAAAATACAGAATGCCTGACTCTCCAGTGGAGATCTTAAGACAGAAGGAGACTCCCAAAGGCTCTACAATTTGGGACTTAGCCCGACAGAACAGGGATCTGGTTGAAAAACATACCTTCTGGGAGATTCGGGGTGGAGAGGAGGCCAATTTCTGGGAAGACAGGTGGCAACAGAAAGAGAGAATGATCAGAATTCAGAACCTCCATCAGATTCGGGACCGAATTGAAGGAGACAAAACCTGTGTAAGAGACTACTGGAAAGCAAATGAATTGGAAGAAGGCTGGAGAGTTTGGTTTGACCCGATGGAGTGGGATCGAGAGCTCAACCAGGACCTTCAAGAAGCTTACAGGAAAGAAATTGAATCGAGGAAAATCAGAGCTCGCGATGGCAAAGATATCCTCAGGTGGGGGAATTCCATGAAAGGCTTGTTCACAACCAAGGAGGCCTATTACCTAACTGATACACAAAACAGAGGTGAAGGGAATTTGGATTGGAAAATAATATGGGAAGGTAATTGGTGGCCAAAAGTGTCCATATTCATCTGGCTAGCCTCTAAGAATAAGATCCTAACCTGGGATCGTATCCAGAAAAAAGGCTTCAATGGCCCATCGAAATGTTGCTTGTGTAACAATGATGGGGAGACCAGAGATCATTTGTTGATCCACTGCCCGTTTGCTAAGAAACTGTGGACAGACACCAAACGAACATTTAGCAAATCCAGATTTGCTCTAAGAGAATTCAATGAACTGGTTTTTCAGTGGAGTAAGGAAGCTTTTCAATGTAAAGTAGTAAAAAGGGCGTGGAATCTCATACTAGGATTTATACTCTGGATGGTCTGGAAGGAGAGAAATCGTAGGATTTTCCAGAATTCTGCAAAGGAACCGGAGACAATTTGGGCTCGAGCAGTCGAGTTAATGCGGGAAACAATATTGGTAGAAAAGTGGGATGGAGAGGATTGGAAGGCAGACCAGATGGAGCAAGGAATCCTGAGCAAATTAAACTTAAAATTCGAGATGGTCCATCATAAGCTCACTTCCCGGGATGATATGAGGATTCAAAGTCCGGATAAATTCAGTTACCCTAGAGATAACTTCATTAAGCTTAACTTTGACGGGGCCTCGAAGGGGAACCCGGGCGAAGCGGGTTTTGGTGGCATCTTCAGGGATAACAACAATCAGGTAAGATGGATTTTCGCAGACTGGGGAGGAGAAATGACAAATAACGAAGTAGAATTCTGGGCTCTCCATCAAGGATTACGAATTGCGGTAAGAAATGGGTACACTAATCTGGAAATCACGGGAGACTCGCAGATTGCGGTGGACATGCTGAAGAAGCTCAGCAATGGTCGAGGTTGGGAGAAAGTCACTAACAGTTGGCGGACTGCGGGCATTGTACAGGAAATCGCAGACCTTTTGAAAAGAATTGAATATAAAATCATAAACCATGTTCGAAGGAAAGGGAATCAGGCCGCGGACTGGTTGGCCAATTGGGGATGCAGAGGGCACGGTAGTAAGGTCGACAATCAGTGGAGAGCCGTGGCTGGGAATAAGGAATGGGAGGAGCTGGCGGATATCATAAATGCTGATCATGATCAAGCCACAAATGGAAACACTCGGATCAATGAGTTGGACCAATAAAAGGAGGCGGAGGTCCCGAATTAAGGACACTGCTCAAGCGGGTCAGGACAAGGATATTATGATAGATTACAGGGGATATGATCATAAGTTACAAGGAAGTACAGCGACGGCGGGAGTGGAGAACGGCCGAGAATACAACCGAGACGAAGCAATCAATGCTCGAGTCATTAGAGGAGATGAGAGCGGTCTGTCAGACCTCATGACAGAGGAAATTAATGAAGGAATGATGGCTGAAGGCAACGGCATACCAGAAAACTATCGGCGGCAGACGCAAGTTGAACCAAGAAGGTACCTCGCGGACAGGAAAAGGATATATTTCCAAAGTAAGAGGGAAGAGCGCTTATTCTGCTGTTTCCCAATTTGGAGAGGTTTGGAGAATACAGTTGAGAGACAGCAGCAAAAAGATAAAACCTGTGGGCACCAGGGATCCCTTTGCGCCAGAGCGAAGGGTAACATGGAAACCAGGCAGAAATGTAGAGGGGCAGCAGAGCAGTATGATGCAGCGGTGGAGGAAAAGAGTCGGAAGGGAAAAGGGATTCTGACTGAGGATCAACCGTTCAAGGTTTGGGACATTGAGGATGATTCGGAAGAGGAATTGGCCCCTGGTGAGGGGAATGAGAGACCCTACCCCCAAGATAGACTGACTGATGATGAACATCCGCAAATGGAAGAGAAACGCCCTGCTTCGCAGGAGGTGAAAGTTCGCCGCTACGGTATGAGAAAACGAGGAAGGACCCCTGGCAGAGGAGAAGACTCGAAGCAGAGAAGAGGCCGAGCTCAGAATAAGAAGATGCAGGAAGAGGGCGAACACTCCAGGCATGACCAGAATAAGGACAAAAAGGCAAAGAGAACTGTGAATCATAGGATTCGAAGGGCTGAAAGGGCTTACCAACGAAACTCCAATCCAGCTGTGAGAAGAATCATGCAGTATTTAGAAGAGGAGTCCTTACAGGAACAGTCTGCAGAGGAAATGGAAGAATGGGAGTTTCTGCTTCATGACCCTGGTCATACCAGGGGGCGAATGTCATTATTCAAGCAATCTTTGCATATCTATTGGGTGATGAAAGGGCTGCTGGCTAAAGCCCTGGAGCAAGTGGCAAAGGAGATGGTGGAGCTGGCCCAAGGTAATCCTGACATACGTAGAGAATTGAGCTTTATTCGAATTGCAATGGCAAAGCAAGAAGAGAAGCTAGATGCAATTCATCAGATGCTGAAGGGAGACCATCCAGAAGCGGAGAAAGGCGCAGACCAGCAACCAGATATGGACACTGCTTGACTTAAGATATGTCTAGAAATTCTAGTAGTTTTTTTTATTACAGCTTTTTGCATGCCTTAGATAGAGAAAAGAAAGTAGTGCAGAATAGTAGTATTAGGAAGTCACAGGATTGCTCTGTTTATTTGGCCAAAATTATCAGACTGTGGAACTTTTACTTTTGGGCAGCAATCAAAAACTATAGATGGAACTATCACCCGGTTTCCCCATGTGGGCGGGCTGCAACATTTTTGAAATGATGTAATGTTCTTTTGATCCAGTAATAGAATGAGTACTACCCGAGCTTACAAAAATAATAATAATAATAATAATAATAAATACATAAACAATAATAGTAGTAAAACTGATAATAATAATAATAATAATAATAATAAATAATAAAAGACAAAACTAAATCCTAAGGAGGAGGGAGGAAGCCAACTAGGAAGAGAGAGCAGGGACCCAACATCTACTAACTTTCCAGCCATCGTCTCTATTAAGATTGCTAGGCCTCTTTTCAATCTCAAGCGCTTCCCTAAACTTACGATGATGGAAATGCGAAACCCTAGCAATAACACTAGCCTCCTCAATACAAACATGATGACTGGTTTTTTCAGCATGTTCGGCTAAAGCAGAAGACTTATCTCTCCTATGCTTAAGGTCCGCAGCGAGCTCGCTAATCCTTTGATTGATGGAGCGACCGGTCTCCCCAATATAGGGGGTCCCACAGGAACAAGGGATCAAATAAACACCTTTCATATCCTTAGGGTCGATCGGATCCTTTACAGATCTTAGGGACCCACGAATGGTGTTTAGGGGCCTGAAGGTCACAGGGATATTATGCTTCCTGAGAATCCTTCCAATTCTATCAGTGGTCCCCTGAACATACGGAAGAAGGACACCCGGAGTCCGCTCCTTCGGTTCCCTCTTAGTCAGAGAATTCTTAGAAGCCTTAAGAAAAGCCCTCTGACCAAGGAATCTACTATAACCATTCTCAACAAAGACATCAAGCAGATGGGATTTTTCTTCCTCAAAGCTCTTTTTGTCGGAGATTCTTAGGGCCCGAGTGGCAAGGGTATTGAGGACACCCAACTTTTGAGCCGGGAAATGGTGGGAATTGGCATGAAGATACTGCTCCGTATGAGTTTTGTTACGAAAAACCCGATGGGTGAGGGAACCATCACTATTCTTAGAAATAAGAATATCCAGGAATGGAAGACAACCATCAACTTCCTGCTCTTTAGTGAATTTAATGGCTGAGGATTGACTGTTGAGATGATCAAAGAAGAGATCAAGCTCAACCTGCCCATGAGGCCATATGACATTGGTGTTGTCCACATACCTTCTCCATAGCTTAGGCAAGAGCCGAGAAGAGCGAAGAGCCTTGGACTCAAAATCTTCCATAAACAGATTAGCAACAACAGGAGAAAGGGGGGAACCCATCGCAACCTCGCAGGTTTGCTCAAAGAACTCACCTTCAAAACAAAAAAATGTGGAAGTGAGACAGATCTCAACCAACTTGGCCGTGTCAGGATCTGTTAGACGATGGATCACCTCCATGGCTTCATTAATAGGGATGCAAGTGAACAAGGAGACAACATCGAAACTCACCAGAATGTCCCCAGGATCAAGCTTAATGCCCTTGAGCTCCTCAATATTATTTATTCATTAATTATTATATTCATATTAATATTAATATTATTATATTTTTATTTATTTATTTATTATTATTATTATTATTATTATTATTATTATTTATTTATTTATTTATTTTTAACTGCTTTATTATTAATATTTATTTATTTTTATTATTATTATTAGTATTAGTTGTATTAACCTTTAACTAATTATAATTAATTTATTTTATTTTCTAATCCTTATTTCCTCTTCCTATTTTTATTTATTGGATTATTTGATCCTAACTAATTAACCCGGTGCGTTACTTCCTCCCTTTAATTTTTACCTTACTAATGATACCATTTCTATTTTTTCATTTATAAAAATTAAATAAATAATTTATTTACTATTATATTTGTTAATTTATATTTTTTCATTTTTCATTTATTTATTTATTTATCCCTTTTTAATAAATAAATAAATAATTTATTATTATTTTAATTCTTCGTTTATATTTTTGTTTATTTAATAAATTTAATGATTTATTAGTTTTATTATTCTTCAATTGGTTATTTATCTTATACCTAATATAACTAAATATGAATGTATTTACCTTACTAATGATAACTTTCATTTCTATAAATTAAATAATTAATTTATTTTTTGCTATTATATTTATTAATTTTTTCATTTATTTATTTATTTAATAAATAAGTAGTTTATTATTATTCTTCATTTTTATATTAGTAAATAATTTATTATTATTTTTCTTACACCTAATATAACTAAATTTATATATTTTTTTATATTTTTTTATATATTTTTATTTACTTTATTATTATATTTTTTAATTTATATGTTTTTTCATTTATCTAATTAATAAATAGGTTGTTTATTGTTATTCCTCATTTATATATTAAATAAATTAATTATTTTTCTTACACCTAATATAACTAAATTTTATATTTTTATATAAAAATTTTATATATTTTTATTTTATTTTTATTTATTAATCTAATTAAGAAATAAGTAGTTTATTGTTATTCCTCATTTATATATTAAATAAATAATTTATTATTATTTTTCTTACACCTAATGTAACTAAATTTATATTTTATATATTTTCATTATTATATTATAATTTATCATTTATATATTTGGTTATTTATTTATTTATTTTTTACCTAATTCAACTAAATTTGACCTTGCTCCTTGAGTCAACCTCTTGCCCAGGTAACCGTTGGTGTCTCTGCTCTAGCTATTTAAACATGCTAAGCTGGATCTGTTCTTCAACTTGTCCTGACGATGAACCACACTGGTTGGTTCGAAACGCGTCGACAAATGATATTCCTTGTGATTTTCGCCGAAGAATTCTTTCTAAATTGATATGGATCACAGAAGCCTGAACTCTATTAACATTAATTTACTCTTGCATGTTTTGTTATATTCTTTCCAAATTCTGCATTAGAGACCTTTTGGTCAATAGCTTCTTGATTTCCAGAATAGCTCCTATTCTGTCTTCAGTGCATAGTTCTTCAAGCTGGTACTTATTCTTGCTATTCAAAAATTTATAAGCCTGGTGGCTTCCTCAGACATCCTTCCTAATTCTTCCTTAGTTTTCTGGATTTCTTCAAGAGCTATCTTTACCAAATCAATCTGTTCAAAAATTATTTGTATTGATGGCCAAACATCATTTATTGACTGAGTGATGTTGATCCAAAGAATATTCCTAATGTCTACTAAGGGCTTGTCAAAGGTGAGGTCTTTCTCTAATGATTTCACCTGTTGTGCTAACCCTTTATTTTCCCTCACTTTTTCAGCAAATCAATTTTGGAAAGATCATATTTCTATTCTAAGGTAACAAATTGTTCTTTTACCTTTTGTAATTCTGAGACTTGGAGCTTCATCTCCTCCATTGATTTTATCAATTCATCTGTGCTTAAACCTGAAGTTCCTGCTGGTGTCGTTCCTGTACTTGTACCTATGATTACTTCAGCTGTGGCCAAAGGGACATTGGGTGCCAGAGCTGTTGCTAGTGTTGAAGGGACTATAGTGGAGACCACTGGTATCACATTTGGAGGCTGAGAGGTTGACTCTCCCTGCTTGCTCTTGAGTGATTTTTCTAACTCTTGCTCGGTCTCCTTCAACTGTTCATTAAGCTGTAGGACTAAGTCCATAAGCTCTTCTTCAGACTTCTTTTGAACAATTTCTGCAGTTTGTGGATGTCTTGATGGTGGTAACTTTAGTTGCTTTCTCAAGGCAGCTATGTCTTCATCTTTTTTCTTTATTAAGGCTTCTGTAGCCTTCACATCCTTTGGATTATGACCCAATCCAATCACTAACTCTTCCAAAGATTTAATTCTGTTGTCTTTAGCCTGTGAGGAGGCTCTCTCCAGCTGTAATTGGGCAGTTGTATTATTTAAAGAATTTTCTAATCTTTGGGCCATCATGGCCTTACTAGTCAATGTTGAATATATCATTTCCCCTGTTTGCCTGTGTAACTCAATCTGATCGAAGGGATGAATATATTTTGCCATGAACTCAAAATTTGTTCGAAGGTAATATGCAGTTGTCTGAGGTTGTTGTACTTTAGGCTTGAAGAGGCTCATTTATATTTTGCCCTCCTTGATGTCGTAGGCTAACATCAACCTATTATGATTGGTGGGAGCCATTTTTAAATATTGATTATAGACTTGGATCCTTAATGGCTCATTCCTAGCTTTTATTTCCTTGAATTTCTTTTTAAAATCCAGGTTCTCATTTCCTAGAGGCTTAAAGGATGATACTTCAACACTTTGTTGTCTCTCCAGCTCCTGTCTCTGTGAACTAGAAGGTGTCCCACCTGCTGGGAAAGTCTGGTGACTGTCTACACCTTCTTTTCTTTGGCTATCTGTGGTTTCTTCAAAAAATTCCTCTTCTGAATGAGGATTTAGCCTGTGCCTTTTAGCACCAGGCTGGTCTGATGGACCACTGGCAGGGGTAGCTACTTCCTTGTCTCTCTTTTTGTTCTTTTCCTCATTTATAGGAGTCTGAAAAATTGGGGGCTCTTCTACATTAAATCGAGTTGGGTGAGGTTGTGTTTGAGCCTGCTCTTGAGAAGTTTCAGGCTGTTTAGACATGACTGATTGTTCTGTTGCTTGGGTGCTGGTCTCTGGTTCTTTTCCCTTGGATGTCCCTGCAAATGGTGTACTGGTATCTTGTGAGTGCCTCTGAGAGGTTTCAGCTGTAGAAGCACTGATCCCTGATGCTAACTTTTGAGAAGCTTCAAACTATACCTGTCCAAAAGAATCCAAGTCAAGTGTTTTTTCAAGATCCTTTATTATATTTTCTATATTGACCTGCTCAGTATCAGTTTCTACTAGGGTACCTGTTATAGACATTTTTGGGCACTACAACCCCAAGAATGAAATGCCCATAAACCAAAGGCTCCTAAGTCCCTAAAAGTGTTGTTCTAACCCCTAAAGGAACAAGGTCAACTGATTACAGCTTCTCCCAGAAGTTCTCCATGAAAAACTGCTCAGAACTGGTCAAAACAGGATCATTTCAGCTGCTCCATAGGCAAAGTGCGTTGCATCTCACCTAAATACACTGTGTGGGTGCATTTCATTTCAAAAAGCCCTTCTATGGGGTGCGATGGGTGAGAAATGACAAATGGTAGTGTCATTCCGTGAGGTGGATAGGCATGGAAACTTCCAGAAACTTCTCCTGTGACACTTGCCTCTCTGAATTCGACCAAGGATGAGTAAGAGATCATCAATCTCCAAGTGGAAGCAAGAACTATCAGAGGGAAGAAACTAATCAAATCACAAGCTGACTCATCTCCCTTACAGATATCTATATATGGATCCCTCATCCCAGAGATCCAGAGGCTGGAATTTTTCATATTGTAAGGAATTGTTGTTGGTTTCTTGAGACAACATCAGATTGTTGGGTGATATAAGCTTTTTATGAGGTGAAGAGGGGCTTGCTTGCTGAGGGGATGATGCTGGGTCAGAACAACTGGTTGTAACTCCCTTGGCTCTTTCTTGTTTATCAATAAAAGCTATTCAAGTTTTCCTCCATACTCTTGTGTCATTTACGTTTGTTGCATTTGTGTGGTCAATTTACATCTGATCCTAGATTGTTTATGATTATAGATTCATGTTTTTGTATAGTGCTATGCTATTGTGATCTTACAGGTACTCTGCGAAGTTGGGCGTGCAAGGGAACACGTAGCGAAAGACTATCAAGAGAGAGAGGAATCGAACTAGGAGATTAGCGCAAGACAGAGGTTGGTATTCTTTGTTCTTCTCTCATCTATACTTCATAAAGGAAAAACGAAAGTAGCTTTACTTTGTTTGTTTCTAAGGTAGCTATCACACCTTAGTGGGATAAGCAGTTCTGTGTAGACACTTTTCACTGTAACAAAATGGCGACTCCGCTGGGGACGAATTAGTTTGTTTGTTTATCTTCCTTGTTGTCTATTTTATAAACTTATAGACAGAGCCTGAAGTCGAGCCAGGTAGCTTTCGAACTGCATTTGCTATGCAAATGCAAAGTAGATAAATGCCGCTTCAGTCAATCTCCAGGATTTGTTTATAAATTAAACAATTGATTTACAAACTCTTTGATTGCCCTTTGTGACAGCTCTTAGATCCTCCTTAGATCTACCCCTGATTGTTGCATTACTGATTACAATTTTCTTGGCCAAAACCCATGAACTGAACTACAAACTGTGACCCGGAACCCAAGCAAAGTTTCGTCTCTGGCCCAGCGCAGGTATTGTTCTATGAATCTAAAATTCAACGCACTTCCTGAGTGTAGTAGGTGCGCTGCATTTCAAATTCCCTGTGTTACAGGTGCGCTGATCAGACTAGGCATTGTTTAGTTTTGGTTTCTGTGATTCATTCTTTCCAGTTCTATTCATGAATTTTGCTGCCTGTGATCAGTATATCTCTGTTTGAAACCTCTTTTCCTTGCTGTTATTCTGCCTCCTTTGTACAAAAGAACTGTAAATGTTTTTGTGTATTTGTTGAGTCATTTTCAGTTCTCCTTTGCAAAAAGTAACGTAATCGTACTGTCGTCCTTTGATTTGAAAGTGTCGCAAGTGTCGTTTTCAGTCATAGGAAAGAGTTTGGTTGCTATAGATAGTCGATTATCCTGTTACTATTGTATTTGGTCTGAATTTGTAATTTTTCTAGTGTCGAAAGCAAGTATTCATTTCCAAATCGTAAAGTGTTGTGATTGTCTCCATTTTTTATTTCGAAAAGAAACTTGTTGGTAATTGTCGCTTGAAAAGTAATTCAGTATTGTGCATTAGCTTTCTTTTTTCATTCACATACTAAGAAAGTCGAAAACAAATACATGCATGTGAATTTTCATTTAGACTGTTTGATTGGTTTGATTTAGGAAAGTGCATTTAGAGTGTGCTCTTTGCTCTTTGTGAAAGAATATTGTCTCTCTTTCCTTAGTAGCTAGGATTTTCATTGCATAAAGAAGATAAAAGATTGTTTATCATCTTAGATTGCATTTTAGGAATTATACATCTACATCTTGCGGTGAACCTGAAAGGCAAACTTCATAAACAAGATCAACTATAAAATAAATTCAATGAATCTAACAACGCTTTGGAACCTAACGCACAACATTTAGAAGTCTAGGCTAGAGACGTATTCCGGTGTCGTAAAGCCTGGTAACTGTTGTTCTCACTGATGGTTGGGTGATTCCTCCACTTTGAGACGATAAATGCTAGTACGGACTTGTGCTCCCACGTACTATCGAGTATATTTTGGGAGACCACAATAGGCTTAATCCTTTATCCATAGGAAGCCGTGTCTGCCGCCCTATCGATCGCAATGCACTGAACACAACATTCGGGAAGATTGACTGCCATACCGTAAAAAGTATTCTGCAGTTTTGCGATTGGTTTGGTAATCCCTCTACCTAGATGTCTAGAGCAGTCCCTTTCATTCCTTTTCAGACTCCTTAATGGAAAAGGTCCATCTGAGCACTTCTCACTTCAGGCTCATTAAAAATCGAAGGCGACTAGAGTCATCTTTTGTTTTTTCTCGACTCTTAAAAATTGAAAAAACAAGTTGTGTCAAAGCGTCTAAAATTCATCTAATTCGGAAACATACTTCCCCTTTATTTTTAGTTGATCAAGTAATCCGCAATCGTGGAAGAAATTCAATTGAAACCCCGTCGTTCGCGGAGGCTTACGAGTCAACCGTCTTTTTCTCTGGAATCGAAGCTAGTACGGACAAAGCGAACTTGTTTAACCAGTTCCAAATCTCCTATTAAAGTTAGAACAAGTGTTCCAACAACATCAGAGATTCCAGTTACTCCAAACATTTCAGGTATCCTTGCCTTTACAGAAGAAGTTCAGCAGCCACAGAAGGACAGTGGTACTGATCCTAATCTGAGGGTAAACACTTGTATCACTGAACCAGTTCCATCTACAACCGGTTCAGAGAGTGTTGCTCCCCAAACATCTGTCGCGGCAGATTCCATACCTTCTTCGGCACCAGAAATATTCTACGGACCTGACGGTCTACCCCTTCCACCTGGTCTTATTGCTATAGAAGAGATTGTGGAAGGTCCTCCATCTAGTACTCCATCGCAATTTGGAGTCGGTATCACTCTGTATCCTTCTTCATCAGAAGTTAGTATACCGCCAGTGGGAGCTCCTGTAGAAACGCTAGGTAATCTTTTGGATAGACTAGAAACGTCTGAAAAACCATCAACATCTAGGACTGTGTCGTCTGACACAGTGACGGCAGAACTCCCTGCTATCACTCCAACAATGTTCGCCGGTATACCATCTGTCCCAACTAGCTCTCAATCACTAGAAGGAGCCCACTCAGGGGCCATTTCGATGGTATGGTCTGTTCCTGTTTGTTCATCCAGAATAATATCCGGAAACTCTTCTGTTGAGTCTCAACAAATTGATCCATTTGGAGGTCAATTTGGGCAGTCCGTCCCTCAAGGGAAAACCATTCCCTTAAGTACCGGATTACCACCGTATGGGGGGCAGTATGCCCTTTCATTATCCCCTCTGGGAGGACAGCCATACGGGAGTTCACAACAAAATTCGGGTTATGCTAGAATTACTTCAAGCGGTTGGATACCGATACTACCTCAACAACCAAGAGTTGTATATTCGATGCAACAATGCTTACCTATGTCAAGTATACCAACTACGCCAGCTATTGTGACGGTGTCGCAAGTTCAAGCGCTGCCTGTTGTATGCAAACCTCAGGTTTCTCAGGTTGTAATGCAACAACCCCTTGACCCTGCAACTCAACCACAATCGCCGACTAGTGGAATGACACAGGTTCAAACGGGTACAATTACCCCTCATCTTGGTCAAACAGTTAGTATCGGGAAACAACACATGGCTTCACAACCATGGCTAGTGCAATACCAACAACCGCAGTTCCAACAAGTATACCAAGGTTCTGAACAACAAAAATTTTGCGTATAGTGGGCAACCGTATATTCAAAATGGTAAAAATCAACCATTTTACAATGGTCAGGCCCACCAACCTTACCAAAGTTACCAGCATCAAATGCATTATGATGGTATGCAAAGACCAACTACTCAGGCAATCCCATCTTATCCTGGGTATGCTTCACCTAACCTGAATCAACAGTTACCCTTCGTGGAAACTTTAGAGTTACCTGATTTAAATCGGTTAACAAACGATCCAATCGCTTACACCCCTTGGTGGCCAGCGATTCCACATAAACTTCCATCAGATATTCCTAAATTTAATGGAAATCCAGGTGAATATCCGTCGAATCATGTGATGACCTTTCATCTGTGGTGTTCATCAAACACCCTAAACGATGATTCGATTAGGCTTCGCCTTTTTCAGAGGACGTTAATTGGTCCAACAGCAAAATGGTATATCGAATTGCCTAGAGCTTCATTCGACAACTTCAGTACCCTAGCCACAACCTTTTTAACCCATTTTCAGTTACCGATAAGGTATGAAATGGGAACGGAACTTCTTACCAACTTCAAACAAATGACGGCTACTCACATATCTGATCATATACATGAGTGGCGACGTCGTCGTAGAATGGTGAAAACGTATGTTCCCGATCAGCTCTTAGCTGAATGGCTTATCAAGTCATTACTGCCTTCCATCACGGAAGATGTGGAAAAAGGGGGAGTCGTCACCGAAGAGCAGGTTATCACTCATGCACAATATTTGGACTTGATTTACACTCAGTCTGGCATGTTGTTATAGAAAATTTTGTGCCTTGCAGCATCAGGCATGAATTGTCAATAATCCAAGGGATCCAAAGTCCCTAAACATGATGTTCCTACCCCTAGAGGAACAAGGTCAGCAAACCAACAGCTCTCAGATCAGTTCTCCACCTGAATACACTCAAAAACAAGCAATCTTGAAATCAAAGCAGGTGCTCCACTAGGCTTCTGCGCTGAAACTCAACTCCTCCATGGTGTACCTGCGTTGCAAAGCAGGTAGAACAAAGGCCACCTGCGCTGAGCGAGATGGGACAAGTGGCACACTGAGTCATTTCTCTGGAATCTTCCAAAAATGACACTTGGATCAGGGATTTCGCCTTGTGATGAGTCAGAGGCTCTGTTTCTCCAAGTGGAAGCAAGGTTCTCCAAGTGGACTCAAGAACTGAAGATCAACTGAAGAGAGAGAGGACACAAGGCAGCTACACACCAGTTGCAAGCTGACTCATCCTTTCTCAATTCATTTATATATTGAGCTCTCTCCTATGAGCTCAGGAGGCTGGAATTTTGTGCAAAGTAATGATATGCTGTTGGTTTCACTATAGAACTATTGGGTGATTGCTTGAAGGAGGTGAAGAGGAGAAATTCTTTCTGCTGGGAGGTGTTGCTGGATTTGGGCCTTCAATGGTTGTAACACTCTCAGAACTTTACTTCTTCCATTAATAAAAGCTATTGAGGTTCTTCTATATGCACTTGTTTCAATGATGTATTGTGATAATTGTATATTTGATTTATGCTAATCCTTGAATCAGTTATGATTGCATGCTTCTTGTAGTTTCCTTATTTGTTATTTTGCAGGATCTCATTGTAGCTGGGCCAACAAAAGAGCAAGGAGCTGGGAGCAAGCAGCAAAGCGAAGAGTTTGGATTCGTCATTAAGCGCAAGGCAACGATTAGTGCATTTCTTCATTCTCTCTTGCTTTCGTAAAGAAGTAAACCTTAAGTAGTTTTCTTTACAGTTGTTGCTAAGGTACTATCACCCTTAGAGTGGGATAGGGTCATCCAAGTCGGATACTTTTCCCTACAACAAACTGGCGACTCCGCTGGGGATCGTATCTATTTGATTGTTTGTAGTATTTTGCTATTCATTTCCTGAACAAAATAGTACCAAATCGAAAAAGCTTTTGACTATATCAAAAGCGAAGTAGAGGGCAGCTACTCTAGCTCATTTCTGAGCATGTTCATGATTTGAAGAGCTGATCTACAAGGATCCTTGTAAGCTCTTAGTGATAGCTTTTCATTTTCCTTGTCATCCCTTAGTGTGTGCTTGACTGATAGCTTTTGATTTGAGCAAAAACTGTGAATTTTTGAGAAAATTGTGACCCGGAAACTGAGAAAACGCAACTTTCGTTTTCCAAAGCAGGTAGTACACAGGCTACCTGCTTTGCAACGCAGGTCCCGAAGGGGCTACCTGCGCTGAGAGCCAGACTGGCTGTGCAGCACCTGCGTTGGCCCAATTTTGCCTTGTGCATTTGGGGTTTCCTCCCTTTTTCTTGCCTGTTTTCACTATAGATTTTGCAGCCAGTTACCAGTCTTGTACCTGTTCTGAAACCAACCTTACTTGCCATCATTCCGCCTCTGTTATATAACGAAATTTTACTTGTTATTTTGTATTTCTTACATCATTTACAATTTCCCATAACGAAAGTGAACTAGTCTTGCTTTGGCCTCTTAGATCTGAACCTGTGTTAGGCATTTTGCTGGTCTAAAGAGTTAGCTTGTTTGCTGTCCATAGCTGATTAGTCTTTTTACTTTCGTCATTATGGTTTGATTTCATGTATTTCCAGTGATTAAACAAGTAAATCTTAAGGTGTCTTTTGATTTTGGACAAGCTTGTTTGTTTTCGCTTTAAATCGAAATCAAAGTTAAATAACAACTTTCTTTTTGTAATACATCAACATTAAGAAAGGGAAAAGAAAATACATGCATTGTGCATTTTGCATTTGAAAAAGTTTGCATGATGATTTAGGAGAAAGTGCATTAGTTTGTGCTGTATGAACTGTGTGAAAAGATATGCCTTTCTTCTCCCTCAGTAGTTAAGATTTTCATCAGTCAAAAAGATTTGAAAAAGCTTGCTTCTCATCTTAGACTGCATTTAGGAATTTGTATCAAACATCTCGTGGTGAACCTTGAAAGGCAAACTTTAAAAAAGATCAACTTAAAATATATTGAATGAACCTAACAACGCTTTGAAACATAATGCAAACACATAGAGGTCTAAGTTAGAGATGTGTTCCGGCATCGTTAAACATAGTGACTGTCGATCTCGACGAAGGTGGGTGATTCCTCCTGAGAGTCGGTGGCACTAATACGGACTTGTGCTCCCACGTACCGTCGCGTATATATTGGGAGACCCCTATAGGCATATATCTTTTATCCATAGGAAGTCGTGTCGGCCGCCCTACTGATCACAATGCAGTGAACACAGCATTCACGAAGATCGACCACCCGTACCGTAAAATGTATTCTGTGGTTTTGCGAAAGGTTTGGCACACCCTCTGCCTAGATCTCCAGAGCAGTTTCTTTTGGCCTTTTTCAAATTCTATAACTGAAAAAGTCCATCCGAGCATTTGTCACTTCGGGCTCGTTAAAACATCGAAGGAGACTATAGTCATCTTTAGCTTTTTCTCGACTCTTTAAAACTGAAAAAGCAAGTTGTGTCTAAAGCGTTGTTATAAAATTTATTTTAAGCGGAATAATCATCACCCTTCCCTCGTTGATCTTCGAAGTTAGTCCACCACAAGTGGAAGTTCCTGTAGAATCGCTAAGAAATCTTTTGGATAGACTAGATATGTCTGAACAACCGTCGACATCTAGGACTGTGTCGTCCGACACAGCAGCAGCAGAGCCTCCTGCTGCTACTCCAACGATGTTCGCTGGTATACCATCTGTCCCGGAAAATTGTCAACAACAAGCCGGAGTCCCATCAGGGACGATGACATGGTTAGTTCCTATTTCTTCGTCCGGATTATCATCTGGTATTTCTTATGTTGAAACTCAACAAATCAATCCAACGTGTCTTCAAAGGCCAATCTACCCTTTAAGTACTAGATTTCCACCATATGGAGGACAGTATGCCTTTTCATTGTTCCCCCCTGGAGAACAACCATATGGGAGTTTACAACAAAATTCAGGTCAAACTGGAATTACATCCAGCGGTTGGGTACCAATACTGCCTCAGCAACCAAGAGTTGCATATTCAATGCAACCAGTCCACCCTGTGTCGAATGTTGCCACTATACCTGGTATGGTGATTGCGTCGCAAGTACAAGCGTTGCCTACTGTATGTCAACCCCAAGTTTCTCAGGTTGCCATACAACAACCTCTTGTCTCGACATCTCAATCGCAACCTCAGGTCAGTGCCTCCTTATCCGGAGCGACTCAGGATCAAACAAGTACTGTGACTCCTCATCTTGGTCAATCATCTAGTATTGGGCATCAGCAAATGGTCCAACAACCAGAGCTGGTTCAAACTCAACAACCGCCATTCCAGCAATCATGTCAAGGACCTGAGCAACAAGTCTTTGTAAGTAATGGGCAACCATACTATAATGGTTATGCCCATCAACCTTGTCAAAGTTGCCAACATTATGCTAGTATGCAAAGACCCACTGCTCAGGTGATTCCATCTTATCCTGGATATGCTTCGCCTAACCTGAATCAACAGTTGCCCTTTGTAGCAACTCTAGAATTGCCAGATCTAAACCGGCTGACGAATGATCCAATTGCTTATGCCCCTTGGTGGCCAGCGATTCCGCATAAACTTCCATCAGACATTCCTAAATTTAGTGGAAATCCGGGTGAAGATCCGTCAAATCATGTGATGACATTCCATCTATGGTGTTCATCGAACACCCTAAATGATGATTCGATAAGACTTCACCTCTTTCAGAGGACGTTAATGGGTCCAGCGGCAAAATGGTACATTGAATTGCCTAGAGCTTCGTTCGACAACTTCAGTACCTTAGCCACAACCTTTTTAACCCATTTTCAATTACCGATAAGGTATGAAACGGGAATAGAACTCCTTACCAATTTCAAACAGACGACTGCCACCCACATATCTGATCATATACATGAGTGGCGACGTCGTCGTAGGATGGTAAAAATGTACATTCCTGATCAGCTATTAGCTGAATGGTTTATCAAGTCGTTACTTCCCGCTATAACAGAAGACGTGGCAAAGGGAGGAGTCGTAACGGAAGAGCAAGTTATCGCTCGTGCGCAATATCTAGACTTGGTCTATACTCAGTCTGGCACGCTCTACGACAAAATACCTGACGCCCCTAGACCGGAATTCTCTATTCCTCCTCCTCCTAAATCAAACAATGACACTCGCGCCGGTAATGGCGTGATTGGAAAGCACAAAATTTCTAGTCAAAATGCAAATGAAGAACTTCTTGCCTCGGAAGTAAATGCCATGTCGACCGACAAGGGCAAAAAACTGAAGCAACCAGGGGGCAAGAAGAAAAAGACAGGGAGAAAAAGGAAACCCCCGGCAGGGTGTCATATATGCGATGAGGATCATTGGACGAAATATTGTCCACATATAGTTGAAGTTAAGAAACTCTTCAAGAGTTCAGAAACCCCAGCAGTATTGACTGATCCGTTTCCTAATCCAAGTCAAAATCTAGTTGCTAATCAAAATGCTTCCAGATCCCAAGTGCTTATGTTGTCTACCTCAAAGCAACAGAATAATGCTTTGACAAGGAGTAAAGATTATGGGAATCCAAAGCTGTCGAAAAACAAGGTTAATGAACGACCTAGTAGTTCAACAACAACTTTGACCGAAGTTGTGCCACCCATCATTCCTGAGCCAATGATAAAGTCGCCAAAGGGAGTAGTACACAAATCGACATTTAATCCTCGTGCCAAAGGAGCACAGAATTATAATATAGTAAAGGACCTGGCCCAATCGTCGTCCACTATGTCGACACTTGAGGTACCACAAAATTGCCCATCCCAAGAGCAAGCTTTATCATCAGCAATAGGTGGGATTGGCCCAATGGATTCCAATCTTGTGGCCTTTGATCATAAAGGATATGACCCTCAGTTACCAGCTCAACTATCTTTCCTTATTCAAGTGAAAGCCCTCAACAAAACTGTTCATCGAACAATTATTGATGAGGGGGCATCTACATGTCTTATGTCGATGAGTTGCTGGAAAGATTTAGGCTCACCACCCTTGTCGAAATCGTCAACGACGTTAAAAGCATTTGATGGACAATCATATACTCCATATGGGATTTTAAGTAACTTGCAAGTTGAACTGGGGGCAAAACAGTAGGAATTGATGTTGAAGTAATTGATGGAAACCTCGATTACAACATCCTACTTGGAAGACCATGGATCTATGCCATGGCCGCAGTTGTGTCGACCTACTTCAAGAAGATTGCATTTCCCTTCCAAGGAGGAATTACAATCGTCGACCAACAAACTTTTCTCCCCGGCAGTCCACAAGTTACGGGAAGCATTCCAATGATCCATGGAAGGAATCATTCGCTCCAAAATATCGGAGTAGGCCTCCTAAAAGACCCTGCCTTAATGGGTACTTTCGCCCTACCGCCTCCAAATAATCTGGCGAGAGTGGCCACGGTGGAAACCTACAAAATGAAATCTAATCCAATCTTCTGGTTGGATTCGGAAGATTCCTAAATATTTTGTCGGCATGGATCATCGCCCTAATAGAAATACTGTAAATACAGTGGGCTATGAGGACGGTTCTTATCTTGTGTCAACCTCGTTAAAAAATGAAACAAGGAGTCGAGGATAGTTCCTATCTTGTATCAACCTCATTAAAAAATGAAACAAATCCCCGAGGTAAACCTTCATTCCAACCACCGAGTTGGATGCAATGAAGCTTGGGGGGCATGCACCTCGATTTGCATTATTATACTGGGGGCATGCAAACTTATCTTCGAGCAGTTTTAGCAATGTTCATGCTCGTTAAAAAATAAACGCAAGATTCGAGCAGTTTTAGCACACAGTTCATGCTCGTTAAAAAATAAACGCAAGATCCGAGCAGTTTTAGCACATAGTTCATGCTCGTTAAAAAATAAACATAAGTTGTGAGCAATCTTCCCCTAGAGTTCAAGCTCACCCAGAAAAAATGAACCGGTAAATAACCTTGGTAAATGTAACCTTTGACATCCATATTAAAGCCCTTGGTCATGTTCTTGCAGTCTCACCTCCATCCGTTCATTTGGCCAATCGTTCATCTCCATATGTTTGTTTACCCATTTTGAGGAACAGCTGCGAAGAGTGATTTCACTAAGCCATCCTTGTGACACTGCCGTGATTGGAATATTCCAACCTGTACCTGGAATCTGCTGCTGCCCTGTTCATCACTCGTTCCTCAAGAGACGAGTCTTCTTTGAGCTCTTTTTCACTGACTCGTAAAATATGAAAAGTTTGCCGAGTTTTGGCCTTCCAGCTCGTTAAAGCAACCGGAAGAGCTATCCCTCCTCTAGATTTTAATCTTTTTGGACCTGAGGGATTATTGCACAAAAAGATCGAGCGCTTGTTTTGTTCGGCTCGTTAAAGCAATCGAAAATTCATCCCTTTTGTATTGTTTTATACTTTTTCGGACTTAAGGGATTAGATGACGAAAAAGGAATTCTGGAGTTGACTTTATGTACCTTTTCAGACTCTCTAAAAATGAAAAGGACCGAGTCATCCTTGTCGTTAGACTCGTTAAATTCATTAAATAGCGACAAACTTGTCTTTAGACGAGAACGAGTTTCCCTATCGCTAGGCTCGTTAAAACATAGCGATGGGCTTGCCCGAAGGGCAGGTTATAGAACAAGCATATGTTATCCTCCTCAAGCTTGACAAAAATAAAGAGGTACTGGTCAGCAATGACTGGGGAAAAATTGGGAGAACCCCACAGCTTTAATGGTAGCAAGTCGCTCTTGAACATGACACTTTGTCCTCCGTATCACATCGGGTTGGGTTGTTTCATTCACCGGTCTCATCACCATGGTCCTCGCCACACCATCCACATTTGGGGTAATGCTACCAATCCATCACATCAGTGTCGTTATATGTTCAAGAGATGTTCTTCTGCAAAGAGTCAACCGTGTCCCATCCACTGCCATACATTGTCCTTCATCCATTTCATGACCGCCACCCTGAATCATACATCACAGTTTGTTTTCACCTCATCACAATCACTAGCTCCGTTCCATGTCACTGATGTGGGATTCATTAAGGCCCTCCTTTGACGGATCGCTCCTTGTCGACATCAGCTCATTATCCAAGGAGTTGATCTAGGAACAACCCCTTCAGTACTTTGAAGCTTGCATGCCTCAATGGCAAGTTTCTCACTTCCGGCGACAGGTATACATCAATGACCTTCGACCAGAGGATTTTGCATGGTGGTCGACGCCAAGTCCTTTATTCCCACCATGTGAATTGTACTGCTGTACCTTGAGGGTCATCATCCTTATCGGTGATTCCTCTCGTGCTTGTTAACGGTTTACATCATTGACCGGTAATCAAGCGATGTCTTTCCATGTTCAACTTCAAGAAATTCTCACATGGATCGACTTGTACATCGAGTGGAGATCGGAAGAGATTGAAGACCCCAGATCTAGTTTCATCCATCCGGGCTGCGATATATATTCAGGATATAAAGACATTTGATATGTACATCATTGCAGCAGATGATCATCCTTCTCAAAGGATGATAATTTCAGCAGAGAATTATCAGTCTATCATCAGATGATCGTCTGTGCTATGTACCAAAATGAATTTATAAAGCTGAGCATGGGAATGCCCGCCTCAGCTAGATCATGAAAAAGTATGAAAAATAATGTATTGTATTGTATCTTATTACAGGACACTTCTCAGCAGATTGAATGAACTTCGGATCCTCCTAATAAAGCATTTCACCCGATAAACGACCTCATACTTTAGGGGGCATCTGTTATAGACAATTTTGTGCCTTGCAGCATCAGGCATGAATTGCCAATAATCCAAGGGATCCAAAGTCCCTAAACATGATGTTCCTACCCCTAGAGGAACAAGGTCAGCAAACCAACAGCTCTCAGATCAGTTCTCCACCTGAAAACACTCAAAAACAAGCAATCCTGAAATCAAAGCAGGTGCTCCACTAGGCTTCTGCGCTGAAACTCAACTCCTCCATGGTGTACCTGCGTTGCAAAGCAGGTAGAACAAAGGCCACCTGCGCTGAGCGAGATGGGACAAGTGGCACACTGAGTCAATGCTCTGGAATCTTCCAAAAATGACACTTGGATCAGGGATTTCGCCTTGTGATGAGTCAGAGGCTCTGTTTCTCCAAGTGGAAGCAAGGTTCTCCAAGTGGACTCAAGAACTAAAGAGAGAGAGGACACAAGGCAGCTACACACCAGTTGCAAGCTGACTCATCCTTTCTCAATTCATTTATATATTGAGCTCTCTCCTATGAGCTCAGGAGGCTGGAATTTTGTGCAAAGTAATGATATGCTGTTGGTTTCACTATAGAACTATTGGGTGATTGCTTGAAGGAGGTGAAGAGGAGAAATTCTTTCTGCTGGGAGGTGTTGCTGGATTGGGGCCTTCAATGGTTGTAACACTCTCAGAACTTTACTTCTTCCATTAATAAAAGCTATTGAGGTTCTTCTATATGCACTTGTTTCAATGATGTATTGTGATAATTGTATATTTGATTTATGCTAATCCTTGAATCAGTTATGATTGCATGCTTCTTGTAGTTTCCTTCTTTGTTATTTTGCAGGATCTCATTGTAGCTGGGCCAGCAAAAGAGCAAGGAGCTGGGAGCAAGCAGCAAAGAGAAGAGTTTGGATTCATCATTAAGTGCAAGGCAACGGTTAGTGCATTTCTTCATTCTCTCTTGCTTTGGTAAAGAAGTAAACCTTAAGTAGTTTTCTTTACAGTTGTTGCTGAGGTACTATCACCCTTAGAGTGGGATAGGGTCATCCGAGTCGGATACTTTTCCCTACAACACATGCTCTACGATAAAATACCTGACACCCCTAGACCGGAATTCTCAGTTCCTCCTCCTCCTAAATCGAACAATGACTCTCATGTCGGCGATGGCGTGATTGGTGCAACAGACACGAAATCGAAAAAGGCTACATCTAAAAAAGCCTGTAAGATTTCCGGTCAAAATGTAAATGAGGAACTTCTTGCCTCGGAAGTAAATGCCGTATCGATAGATAAAGGCAAAGAAACCAAGAAACCAGGGGGCAAGAAGAAAGGCAAAAGGAAGAAGAAGAAACAGGAAGAATCATCACCTGAAAAATCTTCTGCAAACCCTCCTAGAAATAGGAAACCGAGGAATCCATGCTTTATATGTGATGAGGATCATCGGACCGCAGATTGTCCACACAGAGCTGAGCTTAAAAAAGTCTTCAAGAATACAAAGACCTCAGCAATATTAACTGATCCATTTCCAAATCCAGGAACAAATCTAGTTGACAGTGAAAATGCTTCCCGGTGTCAAGTGCTGATGTTGTCTATTTCCAAACAGCAAAATGATGCTTCGATATTGACAAGAAACAAATATTATGTGAATCCACAGCTGTCGAACAACTAGGATAAAGATCAACCTAGTAGTTCGACAACAACTTCGACAGAAGTTGCGCCACCCATCATTCCCGAGTTGACAATAAAACCGCCAAAGGGAGTAGTGCACAAGTCAACGTTTAATCCCCACGCTAGAGCGGCACAACATTATAATATAGTGGAAGATTTGGCCCAATCGCCATCCGCTATTTCGACTCTTGAGGTACTACAAAATTGCCCATCCCAAAAGCAGGCTTTATTATCAGCCATTGGTGGGATAGACCCAAAGGATTCCAATCTTGTATCCTTCGATCATAAAGGATACGATCCTCAGTTACCAGCTCAACTAGCTTTCCTCGTTCAAGTGAAAGCCCTCAACAAAACTGTTCATCGAACAATATTGATGAAGGGGCATCTACATGTATTATGTCGATGAGTTGCTGGAAAACTTTAGGATCTCCAACCTTGTTGTGATCTTCGACGACATTAAAAGCAATTGACGGACAAACATATACCCCATATGGTATTCTAAGTAACTTGAAGGTTGAACTATGAGGGAAAACAGTAGAAATAGATGTTGAGGTAATCGACAGAAATCTTGATTACAACATCCTATTGGGAAGACCATGGATATATGCCATGGCTGCTGTTGTGTCGACCTATTTTAGGAAGATTGCATTTCCCTTTCAAGGAGGGATTACAATCGTCGATCAAAAAAACTTCCTCCCCAATGGTTCTCAAGTTACGAGAAGCATTCCAATGATCCATGGAAGCCCCCATTCGCTTCAAAATATCAGAGTAGGCCTACTAAAAGATCCTATATTAATGGGAACTTTCGCCTTTCCACCTCCAATAAATTTTGCGGAAGTAGCGTCGGTAGGAACCTGCAACATGATATCTTCTAAAAAGATCTCAGAAAACGATATCGACATGGATCATGCGCAGGTTTTACCTCCAAGCCCAACAGAAATATTGTAGCAATCAATGTTCCTAGCATGGGAGGCAAACCCAAATCAACACTCATCAAGCGTTTGGATAGATAGGTCTAAGGAATATGGTACCCCTTCAGATCCTTGGTCACGAGTGCATGTCACCGATGAAGGAATTGTTCAATCAATGGTAGTTGAAGGGGCACCATGGGATGATTACCACCATCGTTCCGTTCTTCCAGATTGTGAAGAAAATACTCCTGATGACCTTTATCATCCTTCAGTTTTTTATTTCCTATCAAATACTGTAAACACGGTGGATTCCGAGCGAAACTTGTCCAACATTGAAGAGACTATTGCCATAAATATCTCGACCAAAACAGATGTTGTAGAGAATATTTATGTTTTCAAATGTTGTTCTCCTTCAGAACTGGAAATATATAATGCTCTTTTTCGTGAATTTAGAGATGTCTTTGCTTGGTCATATAGTGAAATTCCAGGCATTGACTCGAGTATCGTTGAACACGAAATCAAGATGTATCCAGATGTCAAACCAGTACAACAACGGCTACGGCAGGTGCACCCCAAGAAAGCCACTGCCATTAAGGAAGAAGTTGAAAAACTTCTCCATGCTGGTTTCATTTACCTGGTTCCTCTGACCGATTGGGTATCGAATATTGTCCCTGTTATGAAGAAAAAAGGAACAATTAGAGTGTGTGTCGATTATAGGGATGTAAATCAAGCTTTTCCAAAAGACAACTACCCTACACCCTTCATCGACCAGATAATTGATGAATGCGCCGGATGTGAAATCTTTTCATTCATGGATGGATTCTCCGGGTATAATCAAATAAATATCCGCCCACAGGACCAGTCAAAGACTACATTTATTTTTCTGTGGGGCACATTCGCATATCGAAAATTACCCTTTGGTTTAAAGAATGCAGGGGCAAATTTTCAGAGGGCAATGAATTATGCCTTCCATGACATCAAAAACATCGTTCAACCATACCTCGATGACCTACCAGCTCATTCGCGAAAGCGGACTGATCATCCGCAACATTTAAGAGCGATATTTCTACGTTGTTGACACTACAAAATATGACTCAATCCACACAAATGTGTATTTTGTGTCAGTTCTGGTCATTTACTTGGCTTTGTAGTCTCGAAAGACGGGATTCGTCTCGACCCATGTAAGGTTCAGGAAATCATAAATTTGCCTCCACCTTCAAATTTGCTTCAGATTCAGAAACTCCAAGGGAAAGCAAACTTTCTAAGGAGGTTCATTCCAAATTACGCCGAACTTGCTAAAGGTTATATGCGTATTTTGAAAAAGGAAGTACCCTTTTTCTGGGATCAGGTTGCGCAAGCTTCCTTTGATGCTTTAAAAGAATCCCTAATGAAAGCATCATTAATGTATGCTCCTGATTATCAAAAAGACTTTAACCTGTATCTGGCTGCAGCGGATACAACTATCACAATGGTTTTAGTTCAAGAAGACAACGGAATTGAACATCCTATATATTATTTAAGTAAGAACTTAAATGATATAGAAATCAAATATTCTTATGTTGAAAAGCTAGCGCTCGCAGCTGTTCAAGCCATACAGAGATTTCGGCACTATGTCCTCTTCTGAAAAACTACCATTCTATCAGATTGCAACCTCATGACTTATATATTGCCATGACAGTTGCTGGGGTGCAAATATTCAAAGTGGATAGCAATTCTACAAGAGTTTGATCTGGAATTTGTAAAATCCAAGTGAAAGAAAGCTCTAGTTTTCGCAGAATTATTATGAGATCTCCCATCGTCGTCCAACGATGAAACAACCGAAGAAAAAATCGTGGATGAAAATTTGTTTCTGATATCTTCAAGAAATCTGTGGTATGGGGATATAATCATTTATCTCCAAACCCAAAAATATAGGCCAAATACCTCTCGCTCCGAACAAAAACGTATTCGATACCAAGCAAAAGACTACATGATCGTCGGTGATACACTTTACCGTCGTGGTATCGATATAGTTCTGAGAAGGTGCCTCACCCATGAGGAGGCCGAAAAAGTCCTGAATGATTGTCATTCAGGCACGTGTGGGGGCCATCAATCCGGTTATGCTACAGCGCAAAAATTTTTACGAGCAGGATACTTCTGGCCAACAATGTTCAAATATTGCATAACCGCAGTCAGAAGTTGCCATGCTTGTCAAATTTTCGATAGCAAAACTAGAAGACCACCCGCACCTCTGCAGCCAATAGTTGCTGTCGAGACATTCGCCAAATGGGGCATCAATTTCATGACATGTAACCCCACCTCGACCAGGGGGCATGGGTATATCATAGTCGCAGTCGACTATTTTACCAAATGGGCTGAGGCGATGCCTACATTAGATAATATTGGTGAAATAGTTGCCCTCTTCCTTTCCAATCATGTAGTCGCCAGATTTGGCGTCCCACGAGCTATAGTCACAGATCATGGATCACATTTTCGCAATGACATGATGGTCGAATTAGCTGCCAAACTAGGGTTGTCTCACGACAGCTCTACTCCATATTACCCGCAAGCCAATGGACAAGTTGAAGCAATCAACAAGGTCCTGAAGCGCATGCTGCAAAGGATGATTGGAGTTCACAAAAGAAGTTGGCACCTAATCCTGTACTCAGCCTTGTGGGCTTACCGAACATCAGTAAGGAATGCAACTGGGTTTACACCTTTCCAACTGGTATTTGGCCTGGAAGCAGTCTTACCAATCCAGTGTGAAATCTCGTCCTCAAACTCGCAATGGAGCTTCTCCCCGGAACTTCAGAAGAGGAGACTCGTTTCTTGGAACTAATCCAATTGGATGAAACCCATCGTGATGCCGCTTTGGCTAACGAAGCCCATAAGAAACGAGTCAAGGTGTAGTTCGACAAGAATGTCAAACCCTGTGTCTTCTCAGAAGGTGACTTGGTCTTGCTTTATGACCAAGAATCCGATAAATTTAGGGCAGGTAAATTCAAGTCTTTATGGATGGGCCCCTATATTATTAAGAGAGTGTTAGCAAAAGGAGCCTATGAGTTAATGGATTATGACGGAATTCCACTAGCACAACCTCGTAACGGGTTGTACCTCAAGCGTTACTATGCGTGATTCAGTATAGTAACTTGTATGCTTTTGTTATGTTTTCGTTTTTGCTAAAGTGTTTGTTTTGGTCAAGTAATCCACTTTTTACATTTATTGCAGATGTCAAACCTATTGGATTCATGTGTTGGATATGCCAACGGAGCGAGTCGTAGTTCGCGGAACCTATCTTCCGCGGCCTGGGCCATTTTTGATCCAAGCAGCGAGTTAGTAAGTTTCAGAGGGGTATGTATTGGTCGATCAATGAATAACATCGCTGAATATAGCGCGTTGATAGAACTTCTCTTTGATGCCATCACACATGGTATACGCCGACTGATTGTCAGGCTAGACTCACAACTCGTCATACTACAACTCACTGGTATCTACTCTGTCTGAAATCCAGCTATTTATTGCATGTTCCTAAGGGTTAAGATTTTGGAAAGACAATTTGATTTTATTCAATATCAGCATATTTCCAGAACCTTAAACACATTAACTGACTCATTGGCAAATTATGTGTTAGATAGACATTTGCAACATTTACAAAAAGAAGCATACCATCAATATTTGCATTTGGATCATGTAACGTAACCAAAATAAAGCTTCGAAAATCAAAAATATATATATAACTGTTTATGGTTTACACATAATGTTCTGTAACCAAGACAAAATTGGTCAAATAACCAAAAACTCAAAACGCTAGGGGGCACCCTAGTCTAATGATGCTCGTGATAGCAAGTCATAGCCTGTGCGATCATGCGTAAGAGCCGAGTCCATCGTCTTGGCACACCAATAGTATGCTGTTGCAACCTCAAGGGCAGATCATCAGTCCTCACATCTGGAATACCAAGAGTGAGGCCCTCAACATGTTCCTGTAATGCTGTGAGAGTCTCGGCCACATCGAGGTTGTGAAGGATAGCCCTTCCAACAACCTCTCCTGCTAGGGCAGCAGCTGGCACTCTCAGGCATACTACTGGCCGAACAGGACCAACATCTGCATGAACACATGAGTTTGGTTAAGTCTTGACAGAATAAAGCACAAGGACATTATAAAAGAAAAAGGATAAAAAGGGATATGGTCAAAAAATTTACCAATGGCGCCCCACTGTTTGCCAGCCGGCAATACTAAATCTGGATCACCCCAGAAGTCCATATCGGCATATGGATACTCGGAATAAACCATCTCCTGACGATCAAACCACCTGAAGAAGATATCAGAAAAGGAAATCTGAGACTGACCAGCATGCCTAGACATATGGTCGACCCATCTCTGCATACGTGGTTCACTCGGTGAAGGTAAATCGCGTGCAATATACTGCGGCTGCATCAGTGGTATCTTTTCCAAGGAAAAGGCGGTCAAGATAGAACCATAACCAAAGTTCTTCAACCTCCCACTCTTCACCTTGGTCAACTGTTCTTTCATCACAATAAGTATTGCGTCGCATCAGTTGAACACCTTCGGTTGGAGACATTCCAAGGCATACTGCATATAACATCGGTTGGCTACATGAAGAGCCGCACCACCAGCCATCCTACCAAAAGTGAACAGAATAGTCCTAGAGACCTGTCAGTGACATCACAGATGATGATCTTGTTGTCCTTACTCAGCTGAGATCCCTCTCTGCAATACTGGCGAACATAATCTCTCACAGATTCACCTCCTCGGGGCGATCCTGATAAAGAGATGGGGGCACCCCGCCTCGACAAGCCAGTAAAGAAATAGATGTCCACTACAGTTAAGGGGATGGATTTGCCCCTAATCTGGAACACCTGGTTGGTAAGATCCCAAGCATCGAGCAAATACTGCAGCAAGTTGATTTGTTGTCTCATGCTAGAAATGCAGAAAAACTTCAGCAAGCCACAGTTCCGCAGTGCGTTCAATGTAACTGGATCATGTAAAGCAAGTAGGTCCTCTTCTTCATGCTCACATTCTTGCCATGTAATAGTCATCTTTCTCCAAAGATCTATGCAAACAAACAAGAGAAGAGTTAGATCCTAATTTTGGTAAGAAACAGGCAAACTTTCCATAAAAAACTGTGCATAAAATTCCTTCCTTGCGCCCATCGCACCTACATAAGTGCTCTGGGTGCGTTGCATGTCAGATGGCCAGTAGACAGGCCAACATCCAACACACCTTTCGATACACAAAGGGTGCGCTGAAGCCAGGGCGATTTTTTCAAACCCCAGAGGCTCAGAAAAACCAGGAATCAAGCTCAGAATGAAAAATGGAAAGCATGAAATGAAAGAGCTCAAGTTTAGCTCCTACCTGGTCCAGACGGCATCGAGAATCGTCCACAGAATCTCCCGAAATCAGCTGATGGAAATCAAGGGGGGAAATCACCTCCAAATCTCCAACAAACCAAATTTGAAATGAAATGGTAAAATGAGAGGTAAAAGCACTTTTACATTACTTTTTACGTAGTTCGAAGTAAAATATTAGTGTTCTAACTCATTTTTCAAACATATATTGTTCATTTCTGACTAGTTTGATGAAGCAATTGAAAATGCAGTACAATCTTTGAAAGAACAAAGCTATTTATGGTAAAGTCAAGAAGTGACCGTTGTATCGAGCAGTTTTAGCGCATAGTTCAAGCTCGTTAAAAAATAAACATAAGCCATGAGAAAATGTTTCCCCCCGTGTTTAAGCTCATTAAAAAATGAACTATTTCCCGGTAAATAACCATCGTGAATGTAGTACTTCAGCCTTTAAAATCCTTGGTCGTGTTCTCATCATCACCTCCACTCTGTATTGGCCGATCATTCACCTCCATTTGATTGTTTACCCCTTTTGAGGAACAGCTTCAAAGAGTGATCTCACTATCCATCCTTGTAACATTGCCGTGATTGGAAAATTCAAAACCTTACCTGGAATCAGCTGCTACCCAATTTTATCACTCGTTCCTCAAAAGACGAGTCTCCTTTAAGCTCTTTTCAACTAACTCGTAAAATATGAAAAGATTGCTGAGCCATTGGCCTCTCCAGCTCGTTAAAGGGACCGGAAGTGCTATCCCTCCTCTAAATTTTAATCTTTTTGGACCTGAGGGATTATTACACAAAAAGATCGAGCGCTTGTTTTGTTCGGCTCGTTAAAAGTATCGCAAATTCATCCCTTTTGTATTGTTTTATACTTTTTCAGACTTAAGGGATTATATGACGAAAAAGGAATTTTGGAGTTTCCTTTACGTTCCTTTTCAAACTCTCTAAAATTGAAAAGGATTGAGTTATCTTTGTCGTTAAACTCATTAAAACCTAATAGCAACAAACTTGTCCATAGCAAATAAGAATGAGTTTCACTATTGCTAGGCTCGTTAAAACATAGCGATGGGTTTGCCCGAAGGGAAAATTATAGAACAAGCATATGTTATCCTCCTCAAGCTTGAAAAAAATAAAGAGGTACTGGTCAGCATGACTGGGGAAAATTGGGAAGAAAACTTGAAGAAACTTTGTTGGTAGCAAGTTGCTCTTGAACATGACACTTTCACTCCGCATCCAAGTCGGGTTGGGTTGTTTCATTCACCGGTCACATCACCATGGTCCCATCACACCATCCACATTTGGGGTAATGCTACCAATCCATCATGTCAGTGTCGCCGATATGTTCAAGAGAAGTCATTCAAAGAATTCACCTGTGCCTCACTCGCTACAATACATTCATACTCCATTCTTTCATGACCGCCACCCTGAACCGTATATCATCAGATCATTTTCATCTCCATTAAAATCATTTGCTCCATTCCGTGTCATTGATGTGGGATTCATTAAGGCCCTCCTGTGACGGATCACTTCTTGTCGACATCAGCTCATTATCCAAGAAGTCGATCTAGGAACACCCCGTTCAGTACTTTGAAGCTTGCATGCCTCAATGGCAAGTTTCTCACTTCCGGCGACAGGTTTACATCAATGGCCTTCGACCGAAAGATTTTTGCATGTTGTTCGATGCCAAATCCTTTATTCACACCACGTGAATTGTACTGCAGTACCTTGAGGGTCATTATCATTATCGGTGATTCCTCTCGCGCCTGTTAACAACTTACATCATTGGCTGGTAATCAGGCGATGTCTTTCCGTGTTCGACTCCAAAACATTTTTCACGTGCATAGACTTGTACTTCGAGTGAAGATCGAATGAGATTGAAGACCCCGGATCTAGTTTCATCCATCTGGGCTGCAATATATATTCAGGGAAATAAAGACATCAAATGTACATCATTGCTGCACAGATAATCATCCAATCAAAGGGATGATGGCTCTACTAGATTCATCAGTCTACACTCAGACGATTGTCTGTCCTATGTACATGAAAATGATTTTATAAAGCTAAGCATGGGAATGCCCGCCTCAGCTAGATCATGAAAATATTATGAAGATAATGTATTGTATTGTATCTTATTACAGGTCTCCTCCCAGCTTGAAAGAACTTCGGATCCTCATAATAAAGCATTTCAACCGACATCAAAAGATTAACGACCTCATGCTTTAGGGGACAACTGTTATAGACATTTTTGGGCACTACAACCCCAAGCATGAAATGTCCATAAACCAAGGGCTCCTAAGTCCCTAAAAGTGTTGTTCTAACCCCTAAAGGAACAAGGTCAACTGATTACAACTTCTCCTAGAAGTTCTCCATGAAAAACTGCTCAGAACTGGTCAAAATAGGATCATTTCAGCTGCTCCATAGGCAAAGTGCATTGCATCTCACCTAAATACACTGTGTGGGTGCGTTGCATTTCAAAAAGCCCTTCTATGGGGTGCGATGGTCAAGAAATGACAAATGGCAGTGTCATTCCGCGAGGTGGAGAGGCATGGAAACTTCCAGAAACTTCTCCTGTGACACTTGTCTCTCTGAATTGGACCAAGGATGAGTAAGAGATCATCAATCTCCAAGTGGAAGCAAGAAATATCATAGGGAAGACACTAATCAAATCACAAGCTGACTCATCTCCCTTACAGATATCTATATATGGATCCCTCATCCCAGAGATCCAGAGGCTGGAATTTTGCATATTGTAAGGAATTGTTGTTAGTTTCTTGAGACAACATCATATTGTTGGGTGATCTAAGCTTTGTATGAGGTGAAGAGGGGCTTCCTTGCTGAGGGGATGATGCTGGGTCAGAACAACTGGTTGTAACTCCCTTAATTATTTCTTGTTTATCAATAAAAGCTATTCATTTTTTTGTTACCGGGAAAAGTGTCTATTTAGAACTGCTCTATCCCACTAAGGTGTGACAGCTGCCTTAGAAACAAACAGAGAAAAACTACTTTTGTATTTCCTTTATGAACTATAGATAGAGAGGAATAGAAAGAACCAACCTGTATCTTGCGCTAATCCTTTGATCCAATCCCTCTCTTCTTTGACAGCTTCCAGCTACCTGCTCCCTTACTTGCCCAGCTTCACCAATTATCTGTAAGATCACAGAAGAAGAACACTATACAAAGACATGGATCTATATTCATAAACAACTTAGGATCAGATTTAAGTTAACCATACAAATGTAACAAGCATCAATGATACAAAAGCATGGAGGAAAACTCAAATGGTTTTTATTGATAAACAAGAAAAGATCCAGGAGGAGTTACAACCGATGGTTCCTGACCCAGCATCAACCTCCCAGCAAAGAAGCCCCTCTTCACCTCCAACAAAGCATAGATCACCCAATACTCTGATGTTTGTCTCAAAACCAACAGCAATTCCTTACAATGTGCAAAATTCCAGCCTCTGGATCTCTGGGATGAGGGATCCATATATAGATATGTGTAAGGAGGATGAGTCAGCTTGTGATTTGATTAGTGTCTTCTCTCTGTCAGTTCTTGCTTCCACTTGGAGACTGAAGGCCTCTTACTCATCCTTGGTCGAATTCAGTGAGGCGAGTGTCATAGGAGAAGATTCTGGAAGCTTCCATTCTCTCTCCACCTCGTGGAATGGCACTTCCATTTGTTATTTCTCGCCCAACGCACCCTCACAGTGTATTTAGGTGCATTGCAATGCACCTAGCCAGTGTATTTAGGTGCAATGCAACGCACCTAGCCAGTGGAGCAGCTGAAATGATCCTGTTTTGACTTATTCTGAGTAGTTTTTGGTAGAGAACTTCTGGGAGAAGCTGTAATCTGTTGACCTTGTTTTTTTAGGGGCTAGAACAACACTTTTAGGGACTTAGGAGCCCTTGGTTTATGGACATTTCATGCTTGGAGTTGTAAGGCACAAAAATGTCTATGACAGTTGCCCCCTAAAGTATGAGGCCGTTAACCTTTTGGTGTCGGGTGAAATGCTTTATTATGAGGATCCAAAGTTCTTTCAATGCTAGGAGGAGACCTGTAATAAGATACAATACAATACATTATCTTCATATTGTTTTCATGATCTAGCTAAGGTGGGCATTCCCATGCTCAGCTTTATAAATTCATTTTCATGTACATAGGACAGAAAATCGTCTGAGGGTAGACTGATGATTTTGATAGAGCCATCATCCTTTTGGTAGGATGATTATCTGTGCTGCAATGCTTTACATTTAATGTCTTTATTTCCCTGGATATATATCGCAGCCCGGATGGATGAAACTAGATCAGGGGTCTTCAATCTCGTCCGATCTTCACTCGAAGTACAAGTCAATCCATGTGAGAAATGTTTTGAAGTCGAACATGGAAAGACATCGCTTGATTACCAGTCAATGATGTAAACTGTTAACAAGCGTGAGAGGAATCACCGATAATGATAATGATCCTCAAGGTACTGCAGTACAATTCACGTGGTGTGCATAAAGGACTTGGCATCAAACACCACACAAAATCTCTCGGTCGAAGGTCATTGATGTAAACCTATTGCCGGAAGAGAGAAACTTGCCATTGAGGCATGCAAGCTTCAAAGTACTGAATGGGGTGTTCGTAGACCAACTTCTTGGATAATGAGCTGATGTCGACAAGAAGTGATCTGTCAAAGGAGGGCCTTAATGAATCCCACATCAATGACACGGAACAGAGCAAATGATTTTGATGGAGGTGAAAACGATTTGATGATATACGGTTCAGGGTGGTGGTCATGAAAAAATGGAGTATAATGTATGGTAGTGGGTGGGACACAGGTGGCTTCTCTGGATGACTTCTCTTGAACATGTCGGCAACACTGATGTGATGGATTGGTAGCATTAACCCCAAATGTGGATGGTATGGTGTGACCATGGCGATGTGGCCGGTGAATGAAACAACCCAACCCGACTCGAACACAGAGTGGAAGTGTCATGTTCAAGAGTGACTTGCTACCAATAAAGATTCTTTGAGTTTTCTTCCCAATTTTTCCCCAATCATTGCTGACCAGTACCTCTTTATTTTTGTCAAGCTTGAGGAGGATAACATATGATTGTTCTATAATTTTCCCTTCGGGCAAACCCATCGCAATGTTTTAACGAGCCTAGCGATAGTGAAACTCGTTCTCGTTTAAAGACAAGTTTGTCGCTATTAATCTTTTTAACGAGTTTAACGACAAAGATAACTCGGTCCTTTTCAATTTTAGAGAGTCTGAAAAGGTACGTAAAGGTAACTCCAAAATTCCTTTTTCATCATATAATCCCTTAAGTCTGAAAAAGTATAAAACAATACAGAAGGGATGAATTTTCGATAGTTTTAACCTGCCAAACAAAACAAGCGCTCGATCTTTTTGTGCAATAATCCCTCAGGTCCAAAAATATTAAAATATATATGAGGGATAGCACTCCCTGTCCCTTTAACGAGCGGGAAGGCCAAGGACTCGGCAATCTTTTCATATTTTACGAGTCAGTTGAAAAGAGCTTAAAGAAGACTCGTCTTTTGAGGAACGAGTGATAAAACCGGTAGCAGCTGATTCCAGGTAAGGTTTGGAATTTTCCAATCACAGCAGTGTCACAAGGATGGCTAGTGAAATCACTCTTCGCAGCTGTTCCTCAAAATGGGTAAAAAATCAAGTGGAGGTGAATGATCGGCCAATGAAAAAGTGGAGGTGACGGTGCAAACACGACCAAGGCTTTAATGGCTGAAGTACTTCATTCACGGTGGTTATTTACCGGGGAATAGTTCATTTTTTAACGAGCTTAAATGCGAGTGGAAACGTTTGCTCGATGCGGGTTTATTTTTTAACGATCTTGAACCTTGTGGTAACACTGCTCGATTAACCCAGTCGTGTGATAAGAATGTCTCATATAAAAACGACAACTTTTAGAGTTTCGCCCCACATCCTTTCTTTATTCAAGTTAGGAAACAACCAATCCAAAAAACAGATAAATGATCGCTCTTTGCTTGCACTCCAAAAGGTTTGCATGCCCCCAGGTATAAAACAGAGTTTCAAGGTCACCCTCTATTTGAGCTGACAAAACATTTGTTTTATCAGGAAGGGTATACCTCTTACAGGTTACCCAAAGATTGTTCTATTCATAGCGCAAACAAAACACTTCTTTGGCAATGTCTACCGAAATAAACAAAGGTAAGCGGATGGTATATTGTGACCATCCCTGAAATAACTTTGACAAGAGGATCTTGTTCCAATCCAACTCCCTCTTCCAATCACGGACGGGAGTATGGAGGTCATATTCTCTCGCGGAAACCTACCTTATACCCGAAGTTTTCCTGCCGAAGCAGACCAGGATTCATGCCCCCTGGGTTTCAGTCATATCCCTCCGAATTACTCGCGCTCATCGGGAGGACGAACTGGAGATTGAGACATTTCTTGCGTGAAAAGACCATTCAGGGATGGTATATGACTATTTGCTCTGTATGATCTGGGAAATGAAAGCTGGTCTACGAGCTTGACCACTCTTCCTTCGTGTGGAAAACACATTACTCTAAAGAGTGAGGAGACAATTGCTTCCATGCAATAAATATAGTCTCGTCCAAGGAGTAGATTGTAATCCAGGGGTCCTTGAACTACCATTACATTCATGCGAACTATTTTCCTTCTCAATGTTATGGGCACATCGGGAAGGATCCCTAAAGGTCGACTGGTTCCTTTGTCAAAGCCTGTCAGATTTCTCATCTCAGGCAAAAGCGATGGTGAACCAAGCGCTTTCCAAGCAGTTGAGCAAAGTATACTCACAGAAGCCCCCTCATCTATGATGGTACTAGCCATAACCATTCTATACATTTGAACGATAATTCGGAATGGTACGCTTGGTGGTAAACGGGGTCTGCCTAGTTGATTCCAGTCGAAGGAGACAACTAGGTTGCTTGGAGGTGGGACCGAATAGACGGCCGGGTATAGCTCTGACGAACTTCCTTCCTGCGGTAAAGGAACGGGTAAATTGCCCCCTTTTTCGTCGGAGTCTGTGTTTATGAAGAGAATTTGGACGGTGTCATCCTTGTTCTCTTCAGTGACTATATCATCTGAAGATGAAACCTCTGAAGGCAAGACCGAGTCAACTGCCGCCTCGACCTTTTGAATTTCATCTGGTATGGATCCAGATGGTTTATCTTCAATGATAGGTGCTTCAGCCAACCACCTAAGCGGGCCAGCTAGATTTTCAACTAGTGACGGACTCGGCAAGAGTTTTTTATATCCAGGAGGAAGTCATAACGGTGAAACCAGACGATCATCCAAAACTCTTTTAGCTTTGTCTAAGAAGGGACAACGGTGGACGGCATGATCGCCTTCACACAGTTTACAAGGAAATCTACATTTCCCTTTTTTTCCTGGGGCTTCACTTTCACTAGTTGATGGTGTGCTTTCAACATGATCATCAGAGGTTGACGACACCGGGTTGCAGAAATGAGGAGACCAGTCCCTTAAGATCTGAGGGATGCAAGGACAATCTCTGTGAAAGTGGTATCCTTTGCAAATGACACATGGTGATCTAGGCCTGGTCGGTGCAGTGTGTGGATTTTCGTTAGATGACACTCGTTTTCCCCCATTCGCCTTTGGCTCCTTCTTCTTCTTCTCTTTCTTCTTCTTTTCCTTCTTCTCCTTAGGAACTTGACTTTTGGTTTTACCAGCCTCATCATGCGAAGAGGAAGGAGGAGAGGCAGAATTAGAGGAAGTAGAAGGTTGGTGGGCAACTCTAGACTCGTCTAATTGCTGATTCGATTGTTCAGGAATAGTGGTGTTCTGAACGACAGAGGTTGAGAAGAGCCATACAGGCAAACCAATTGTCAGCCTTGGAAGCGACAATGTGGCCATATGGGGTGCACCAACCTCTCCCCAAGAGGAGAAGGGACTAGGATTTCCTCCAAGGGGAATTCCTTGGTTGGTAGACTCCATTTTCTCAACCCAAAATCAACGTAGGAAAGGGTAATGAATATTCCGTTTAAAATAAATTTTTATACGCTTTGACACAACTTATTTTTTCAGTTTTTAAGAGTCGAGAAAAAAAAAAAAATGACTCTAGTCTCCTTTGATTTTTAATGAGCCTGAAGTGATAAGTGCTCAGATGGACCTTTTCCGTTAAGGAGTCTGAAAAGGAATGAACGGGACTGCTCTGGAGATCTAGGTAGAGGGAGTACCAAACCATTCGCAAAACTGCAGAATACTTTTTACGGTACGACAGTCAATCTTCCCGAATGCTGTGTTCAGTGCATTGCGATCGATAGGGTGGCAGACACAGCTTCCTAAGGATAAAGGATTTAAGCCTATAGGGGTCTCCCAAAATATACTCGACGATACGTGGGAGCACAAGTCCGTACTGGCACTTATCGTCTCAAAGTGGAGGAATCACCCAACCATCAGTGAGGACAACAGTTACCAGGCTTTATGACGCCGGAATACGTCTATAGCCTAGACATCTAAATGTTGTGCGTTAAGTTCCAAAGCGTTGTTAGATTCATTGAATTTATTTTAAGTTGATCTTGCTTATGAAGTTTGCCTTTTGGGTTCACCACGAGATGTAGATGTAATTCCTAAAATGCAATCTAAAGATGATAAACAAACTTTTATCTCTTTTGTGCAATGAAAATCCTAGCTACTAGAGGAAAAGAAAGACACAATCTTTTCACAAAGAGCAAAGAGCACACTGTAAATGCACTTTCCTAAATCAAGCCAAACAGACTATCTATATGCAAATGCACATGCATGTATTTGTTTTCGACTTTCTTAGTATTGATGCTAAAAAGAAAGTTGATGTACAAATCTGAATTTGCTTTCAAGCGACAAACACAAACAAACTTCTTTTCGAAATCAAAAGATAGAGATGATTACGACACCTTGCGATTTTGAAATGAACGCTTGTATTTGACACTAGAAAATCACAAACTTAGACCAAAGGCAATAGTAAAAGTATAATCGACTATCAACAGCAATCAAACTTTCTCCTATGATCTAAATCGACACTTGCAACAGATCTAAATCAAAGGACGATAGTACAAATATTCTACTTTTGCAATGGAAAAATGTAAACGACTTAACAAACACACAAAAACATCTACAGTTCTTTTGTACAAAGGAGGCGGAATAACATCAAGGAAAAGGGGTTTTAAACATACATATACTGATCACAGGCAGCAAAATTCAGAGATAGAATTGGAGAGAATGAAGCACAAGAACCTCAGTTGCACAGGGCTAGTCTGATCAGTGCACCTGTAACACAGAGAAACTGCATTGCAACGCAGGTTGCCCTTTCGGGAAGTGTGTTGAAATTCAGGATCTCTTAGCAGTACCTGCGCTAGGCTAGAAACGAGAATCTATCCGGGTTCTGGGTCACAGTTTGCAGTTCAGTCTTTGGTTTTTGGCCGAGTAAAAGTAATCAGTAATGCACAATCAGGGGTAGATCTAAGGAGGGTCTAAGAGCTATCACAAGGGCAATCAGATAGTTTGTGAATCAGTTGTTCAAATCATAAACAGATCCAGTGAATGGATTGAAGCAGCAGATGTCTACTTTGCATTTGTTATGGCAAATGCAGTTCGAATGCTACTTATAAGTTTATGAAACAAACAACAAAGAGATACACAAACAAACTAATTAGACATTCTCCCCAGCGGAGTCGCCATTTTGTTACTGGGAAAAGTGTCTATTTAGAATTGCTCTATCCCACTAAGGTGTGACAGCTGCCTTAGAAACAAACAGAGAAAAACTACTTTTGTATTTCCTTTATGAACTATAGATAGAGAGGAATAGAAAGAACCAACCTGTATCTTGCGCTAATCCTTTGATCCAATCCCTCTCTTCTTTGACAGCTTCCAGCTACCTGCTCCCTTACTTTCCCAGCTTCACCAAGTACATGTAAGATCACAGAAGAAGAACACTATACAAAGACATGGATCTATATTCATAAACAACTTAGGATCGGATTTAAGTTAACCATACAAATGTAACAAGAATAAATGATACAAAAGCATGGAGGAAAACTCAAATGGTTTTTATTGATAAACAATAAAAGATCCAGGAGGAGTTACAACTGATGGTTCCTGACCCAGCATCAACCTCCCAGCAAAGAAGCCCCTCTTCACCTCCAACAAAGCATAGATCACCCAATACTCTGATGTTTGTCTCAAAACCAACAACAATTCCTTACAATTTGCAAAATTCCAGCCTCTGGATCTCTGGGATGAGGGATCCATATATAGATATGTGTAAGGAGGATGAGTCAGCTTGTGATTTGATTAGTGTCTTCTCTCTGTCAGTTCTTGCTTCCACTTGGAGACTGAAGGCCTATTACTCATCCTTGGTCGAATTCAGTGAGGCAAGTGTCATAGGAGAAGATTCTGGAAGCTTCAATTGTCTCTCCACCTCGTGGAATGGCACTGCCATTTGTCATTTCTCGCCCAATTCACCCTCACAGTGTATTTAGGTGCATTGCAACACACCTAGCCAGTGTATTTAGGTGCAATGCAATGCACCTAGCCAGTGGAGCAGCTGAAATGATCCTGTTTTGACTTATTCTGAGCAGTTTCTGGTAGAGAACTTCTGGGAGAAGATGTAATCTGTTGACCTTGTTCCTTTAGGGGTTAGAACAACACTTTTAGGGACTTAGGAGCCCTTGGTTTATGGACATTTAATGCTTGGAGTTCTAAGGCACAAAAATGTCTATAACAATTTTCCTCCATACTCTTGTGTCATTTACGTTTGCTGCATTTGTGTGGTCAATTTACATCTGATCCTAGATTGTTTATGATTATAGATCCATGTTCTTGTACAGTGCTATGCTACTGTGATCTTACAGGTACTCTGTGAAGCTGGGCGTGCAAGGGAACAAGTAGCGAAAGACTATCAAGAGAGAGAGGAATCGAACTAGGAGATTAGCGCAAGACAGAGGTTGGTATTCTTTGTTCTTCTCTCATCTATACTTCATAAAGGAAAAACGAAAGTAGCTTTACTTTGTTTGTTTCTAAGGTAGCTATCACACCTTAGTGGGATAAGCAGTTCTGTGTAGACACTTTTCCCTGTAACAGTACCTTCCCTCCATTCATCCATATTAGCAAATTGTTCAATCTCTGGAATTTTGTGATGTATGTATGATGATAGTCTGTTTTTCATCCTTCTATCACAGATGAAACTATGGGGATCATAAAGAATCCAACTAAAACTTTTGTTTAGTTCTAGATGATCTTCTAGGATTTTCTCTGCTTCTTTCCATGCTTCTCTAGTGTTACAGATGAAAGGGCCTAATTGATTCTTGATTTTGAGTTGCGCTTTCTTTTTGGCTTTGGTAAAATGAACCAAATCTGAGTTTATCATTTGTCTGTAATATTCCAATGCAAACAGTCTTATTGGAACATATCTGGGAAGCTTGAATAGGGAAATCTCACACCCATATACTCTGATTTTTGTATGGTTCTAGTATAAACACTAGTCACCCACTCTGTATTTTTTGGAGAGCTGAAGGATCATCTTAATGTCATCACTGATTTTGAGAGGTGGAATCCCTATCAGCAAGGTGGTCACTAGGTGGACAAACTAATCAATGAACTCATTATAGGAATAAGGGTTGGCAAAAGATTTATGGAAGATGGAAGTCCAAAAGATGACAGACCTTGGATTACCCTTAGTATAAATTTTATTGATAGAAAATGGGATTTTTTCTGATTAATAGTAGAGGATGAGGTGATATATAAAGGTGGAAAACTTGAAGACCCTTTCATTCTTTAGTCTCATGAATTGGTCATGAATTTTATCAGCAATGAATGAGGCATAATCATACTTGATAGTAGGGGGCTATCCAGGAGTAAAGATAGACAACAACACTAGGGTCAGTTCATCTACATACTCACTAGTGTTGAATCCCATGACTGCAGATATCATATCAACTATGATTTTACCCATATCTGGGAAGAAAACTTGTAAATAAGGAGGTGGGTCCTTAGTTTGATATTATTTTAATATGAAGGTCTAGTAGAGGTGATCAAGTTCAGATTGGGACATTTTGGTTGATTTCTCAAGTAAATGTCCAATGGAAATGGGGGTGAGGGCTTGGCTAGAGTGAAATTGCAGCATCTCATTGATTGATTTAGCAGTTATTGGGAAAAGGACTATTTGGTTGGGAGACATGACTGCTCTGCGGTTAGGTCATAATTGGCATGGCACTGATGGATTATGTCAGGGAAAACATGAACAGAGGGGAGAAAATATATTGGGAGATTGGATTCCCACAGTCCTATGGCATCATAGCCATTCAAGTAGTTATCTCTACATTGGAAAAAGACTTTGAGGTGATTTTTATTAGTGGTTAAGTATTTTATTTGGAAGTCCTTATCTACGAGAGGCAGATAGTCTAAATCTCGATGAGGAGCGTTAATGGGTGCAACGTTCAAAGCCACTGGGGTTTCCATTTCTGGTTCTTGTGGATTCAGAAAGGAAACTGAGGTTTTCTTTGCAAAAATGGGAAAAATAGAGGGTCTGGAGGACTTGAATGATGAAAATAATAACAGAATTATGGTGATTTTGGGCTCTTTTATTAAATTTACCATGGAAAACAAGTATTTGTAGGGTTTTTTGTTGGGAAATTGATAAATACCTGCTTTTGGAGGATGAACGATGAAAGGCAGGTACTAGGTGTGGCTGGAGGGTTCTGGGCGGCATCGGTTACAAGGTTTGGAGCAGGTTGGCGACTGAAAACTCGAGCTAGTTGACCTCGACGTTCGTTTGCATGGGTGTATAGGTTTACAGAAAACAATGAAAATGATTTGTTTTGTTTTATGTACAAAGTCAAGAGTTGGTGGGTTTTTGGATTTGGGTGGGTGACGATAGTAGGGAATGAAAGGATTTTTTTTCATTTCGTTGGAAGGCGGTAAGCGGTTTATATCGCATTGCTTATGGGGAAGGGTGGTATTTAGCCTTGGGCTAGCGATTCCATAGAAAGGTTGGTGTGTGGCAGGGGCATTGTACATGAAACCGCTTTATGATCGCATGCTAACGTGTGGTCACAAAGGGTCATGCGATATGTATATAGCTGTCAGATATTGGGAACTTGATCAGACAACTGTTGGGAGATACAAAGTGACAGGGGTTTAACAAAGGCAGGCCCGATATATTTAAGAATTATTTAATCATATTGGAGGTGACAGGATTGGTCGGGGAGGTTGTTAATTAACCGTGAGGGTTAATTAATCCCTTTTTAGTGTGGCGGGGGTTAGGGCCATTAATTAGTTACGGATTAACTAATTAATCCCTATTTACAATGGATTACGGTTATATTTTAACCAAAGGGGCAGGATATTAATATTTCGGGGTTTTAATATAGTTACAATAATACAGGAATGGGTAGATTTTATATGGGATTTATAAATTAATACAAATTAGTAGTTAATATGACATAATGAATGGAAAAGCACTAAGTATAAAAATATTTGATGTGTGTATTCAAACTTAGGCTTAAAGTGAAAAAATGTTTTTATAAAAAACATTGTAATTTTCCTAAGTAAAATAGAATTTTACTTCGGAAAAACTTATCAAAGGAATGAATGATTTATGAATGGGTACGATGATTTAATGAATGGTTTTAAGTACTTAGTCTTTATAAATTATTGGGCCGAGGGTCCGCTCACTCTAGAAATCAGAGAAATTCCCTCAACCCCTTTAATTTAATAAATACCTTGGTAGTTAGGGGAAATTAGTAAAAATTTAGGGAAAATGAGTAGGGGAGTTAATTATTATGACTTTTCTTGCTTGATATGTCTTTTATGTACTGCATGCCTTTGCATTATGATGAAAATAAACGATTTTCACATTTGAACATCATCATTCACCACATGTTATTCTGAAACCATCAACTACCTACCTTACCTACTTTAACCTAGCCTTTTTACTTCTTTATTAGGGTGCACTTAGACTGGAAAACCATTATCAAACTTTTCTTTTCTTTTACATTGCAATGCCTATCTAAGTCTATACTTATTACATCCAAGGGCTCAGATTAAACTGTTGAGCTCCTTTTTCACTCTACCTATCTACTTATCTACCAAGATTAAACTGTTTGGTCAAATCTTTATTCTCTGTTTCTACAACATGAAATTGAAAATATGAACTAGTCAAGCTTAAACTATTTGACTAGTCACAAATTGTGGCATAAGTGACAAAATGCACACAATTGTCTATTACGCAAAAGTAAAAAGTAGTGGCATTTAAAATTGCACACTTTCCCGGTCTTTCTTTTTGTTGGGGTTCGTTTTCTTTCATTTTTTTGACCATCTTTTATTCTTTTTACACTTTGATTTTTCTTTTAGGGCATACCCTCTTTACATTTTTTAATTTTTTTTTTAATTTTTGAAAATATGGAAAACCTTTGCAACAAGTAAAGGTATGAACATATTACATAGCTCATCAAGTCAATCATGATATATGACACCTATTGGTATAAGGGAATAACAGTGGCTCGACTTGGGGATGGCTTTTCCAGGTGGAAAGTTAAGAACAGTAGATCAGATGGCTTGAATGAATTTGACTCTGTTCTGTAATCTTCTTCTTCTTGCTGCTTTATTGTATATATGACAGTGATACTTTTGAAGCTTAGGGCCTTCTCTTCGCGCTTCAATTCCAAAATTTGTTGTCCAATCAAAACTGTGACATTACAAAGGATATAGTATATACATGTTAAAAATCATGGTAGCATTAATAAGTAGGATCAAAGTAATGTTTTAACATCCGACCATTGACTGGTCCTTCTTCTGCTTCTATGCCATCCAAGTTTTTGAGAAAATATGTATTGTTTCCTTGTAGGGCATAGATAATGTATGGTCCTTTCCATAGGAAGTCAAACTTCCCATGTTTCCCCTTATCTTCTCTTCTGGAATCCCATCTTAGCACTTTATCTCCAAGGTGGAAATCTTCTGCCTTGGTTCTTTTATAAAAAAGCTTCTTAAGTTTCTCCTGCAACACTTGGGATCTTTGGTACACCTCCTCTCTGGTCTGTTGTAAATTGATGGTTTGGTTTATCCTTCTTTGAATATCATTAGGTTCCATTTGAACTTCTTGGAGTAATTTCATAACAGGAACTCCTAATGATGAAGGAAATATAGCCTCCATGCCATATAGTAACTCATAAGGACTGGTGGCAATTGATTTTTTGGTTGTAAGTCTATCTGCCCATAGTGCATTTATCAGTTTCATATGCCAATTCTTTTTGTTTTCTTCCAACAGTTTTTTGAGTATATTAATGAGACTCTTGTTGGAAGATTTAGCTAGTCCATTCCCTTGTGGACAATAGGTTGTGGAATGGCCCAAGGTAATGTGGTACTTGTTGCAAAAACTGATCATCTTCTTCGATTTAAAAGCTGCAACATTATCAGTAATGATTTTAGTAGGGCAACCAAACCTGGACAATATATTGGTTTCTAGGAAACCTATGATCACTGTATCATTGGCCTATCTAGAGGGGATGGCCTCTATCCATTTAGTAAAATAGTCAGTGGCAGTGAGTATCCATTTATGTTGGCTAGAGGAGGAAGGATGGATTTCACCAATGAAGTCAAGACCCCATTGTTGGAAAGGCTTCTCAGTAGAAATGGGTTTCAGGGGTAAAGGTAATAGTTTTCTCTTGCCCTAAAAAATTTGACATTTATGGCAAGAAGTGACAAATTTCTTCACATCAGCAAACAAGGTTGGCCAATAGAAACCAGCCCTTAGGATTTTATCTGTAGTTGATTTCCAATAGAGGTGTCCACCATAGTCTCTTGCATGAAATTCTTGGAGAGTCTTGTCAGCTTTATCTTTTAACAAACAATTCAACAAAATTCCTTCATGATTTTTCCAAAAAAGAGCATTATCTAGAATACAAAACTTTGAAGCTTTCATCTTTAAAAACCTATTTTTTGTTCTGGATAACCCTGGAGGAGCTTACGGGTTTTGCAAAACATAAATTACATCAGCATACCAAGGTGAGTCTAAAAAGGCCTGACTGATTTGTGGAGTAGCCATCTCCTGTTCATCCAGTTCATTTATGTCCAAGGCTTGGCAATTGGTTTCTGCCAGAGTTTGGCCAATCCCTGTCCTTTTATCAATTTTGTAGGTTTTATTTCTATATCATATTCTAAGTTGGTAGAAATCCGTTTACCCCTTTTCCCCTCAATTCCATCATGAGTTAGGTTGTCTTTGACAACTGCATTTGGTACATAGGCTATCACATGAGAGTATAATATGTAGACTCTGAAGTCTTTAATGGTTTTAACAAGTGAAAAAACTTGTTTTTCTATGATCTTCTATTTCAATGATGCATCTCTGAGTGCTTTACTAAAAAAGGCTATAGGTTTTTCACATCCCTGGTCATCCTATAGTGTGCTTTGAGGCAAAAGAAAAAATTATGAAGTCTCTATCAATTGAGGACTTGTAAGGATCGGTGTTGTGGTTAAAGCCATTTTGATTTCTTCAAATGCTTGTTTGGCTTCTACTGTCCATTTAATACTTTAATCCTTTTTTAACATATCATTAAGTGATTTGATGAGTTCTACTATGTTAGATATGAATCTTCTCAAAAAACTTATCTTCCCTAAGAAAGCTTGAAGTTCTTTGATACTTCTTGGATGAGGTATCTGTAGTATAGCTTCAATTCTGGCAGGATCAATTTGAATTCCATCCTTTGAAATGATATGACCTAAGATTTTTCCTTCTTCCATGCCAAAAAAGGACTTCTTTGGATTCAAAGAAATACCATATTTTCTGTATTTAAGAAATACTTGTCTAAGATGGTCCAAATGATGTTGATCTGATTTAGAAAAAACAGTTAGATCATCCAGATATATAACAAGAAAATCATAAATCTCTTTAGCAAATGCAATATCCATTGCCCTTTGGAAAGTGGCTGTTGCGTTTTTAAGTCCAAATGGCATTTTGATATACATAAATGTGCCCCATGGTGTTGTAAAGGAAGTTTTTTCTTGATCACCAGGATGAACTAGGATCTGGTTATATCCTGAAAACCCATCTAAAAGAGAAATTCTAGAAGAACCTACTACCCTTTGCAAAATATGGTCCATATTGGGTAAAGGATAGTTATCTTTAAGGGAGACCTTATTCACATTTCTCAGATCTATGCATAATCTTATTTCCCCAGTTTTCTTCCTAGTAGGTACTAAGTTAGACACCCACTCTGAAAATCTAATACGGGAAATTATCCCTGCTTCATACATACGTTTAATTTCTTATTCAATCAGTGGTAGTAATACGGGGTTGATTCTCCTAAGTTTTTGTTTGAAGGGATTTTGATTTTCTTATAGAGATAAAGTATGTTGAATTATTTAGGTGTCATATGATTTCAAATCCTTATAACTCCAAGCAAAGACATCCTGGAATTCTCTCATAAGTTCAACATATTTTATCTTCTGATCAGGAGGTAAAGATTTTGATAGTTTTATCATCTTTGGATTGTCTTCCATTCCTAAATTATATTCTTCAATGTCTGCCTTTAATGGTTCCATCTTTGGTTTCTTAGGAATATCATTGGAATCAAAGAGGTATTATAGAGGAGTTAATCCTTTGGGCAGATGATTGTCTTTTAGGTCAATAACCTCTGTTTCTTCTTCAATTATCTCATCAAGGTCCATTTTCTTTAGGTCTTCAACTTCTTTTCTAGTGAATTTTGTGGGATGAAGCATTTGAATTGAACTTTCTTCTAAAATGTTGGTTTCTACCTCATCTATCTGATTTGAATTAATGACTGTATCAACGTCTATGTAACTGTTAGAAAAATTTTCATCTAAAGTTAAAAAGTTGTTAATTTGCTCATTTCTATCAAAGACCTACCAGTTCTTCAGATTGTCAGGGATGGCTAGTCTATGCCTAATTTCAGCAGTAAACTAATGATTAGGTTCAAATGGTAATTTGCAGGTGCTGGAAAACATGGCCAGACTATGAGCATGTAAGTTGTGTTTTCTAGGCACTAGGCAAGCTTAGTTTCCAAAAAAATATTGAGAATCTCTATGATTGTTCCTCTATAATATCCTAATCTAGGATCCCTAGTTAAGTACTTCTCTTTGATCTGTTTAATGATTAATTCTAAATCTCCTATGACAGATACTCTAATTGCTCCTAATATTTTAACAAGTTTAAGTCCTAGCAAAAGAGCTTCATACTCTGCCATATTATTGGTGCACTTAAAATTTAATCTATAGGCATGGCCTTCAACATGGTCATTTTCTAAATTGTACATCCAAACTCCTGCCCATGCCCCTAATTTTTTGACTAAGCCATCAAATTCTAAATGCCAAAGAATTTCATGCACATAATCTGTGTCAGGGGTGGTGGGAATTTTTTTAACAGGGGGATTTAGTTTTTTGTTCTCATCTGGTTTTTCTTTGCTGTCTAAATTATCATTGCTATTTGAGATTTCCCGAATCTGAACACTTGATTTTTCTTTTCTAATTTCTTTTAGTTCTGCTTCTAAAACTTCTACAGTGTTGGCAGGATTGGTTTCAGCATTATAAAGAATGAATGAGTCGATATCAGAGTGTACTAAGTAGATGGGGAAATTTTATTGTTTTTCCTGACTACTTACTACATATTTCATTAACATTTCTCTGTATAGTTTCTTTGGTTGGTTGAAAACCAAGATAGTAGCATAAAACATGTCCAATTGAAGTGATCCCTGAAGCTTAGCACCCTAGGACCTAGATAATAACATGCCATATTTTGGTGGTATATCTGCTACTACTATATCCATTACGATTGTTTTTGCAGGGTATTGAACCAATAAGACACACAAGTCCTTTATCAATCCTAAACATCTCACCTGACTAGAATAAAAAAAAAAATAGGTCTTTGTATGGTCTAGTGAAGTCTAGGTATAATTTCTCCATTACAGACTTGGGCATTAGGTTATGAGATGCCCCAGAGTCAAACATGGCATTGTGAAGGATTTTATCATGTATGTTTAAGCTCACATAGAAGGGAGGAATACCTCCTTCTAAATGTTTTCCATTTATTTCAAGGCCAAAGATTAATTCTGGCTTGTCATCAAAAACATTAACAGAGTCTTCAGTTCCAGTGATTTTAAGTGATCTATTGATTTGACTTCGGTAAGCGTCATGTTTAGCAAATTTAGACAATGGAACAATAATCTTTAGTTTTCCTACTTGAGTTTCCAGATTAAAGGTTTTTTCTGTTTGGGCTTTTATATTTCGAACAATGGGATTCTTTCTGTTTTCTGTGTTTTTTGTATTTTTCTCCTTTTTAGGGGTGAGGTTAAGATTTAGGGTTTCTCTTAAATTGACTTCTGGAGGTTCTTCCACAGTTCTCTTAAAAGGAAGGTGAGTGGAAGACTATTTGTTGCTTGGTTGACTATCAGAGACATCTTCAATTATTAGATTAGAGGGGTTATTATTTGATCTAGAAAAAATATGTACAAGTGTAGTGACTACTTTACCTTTGATGGGCTGTTTTGGAGTTTTCTGTTTGTTGGCTTCAGGAACATCAATTCTTCTACTCCTTAAGTTATACTACTTATGAACTTCGTAAATGGCTGTGTCATATCCCTCCCTAAAGTCAAACGACTCACCTGACTGAGTTTGAAATTGTTTAAGAATGTGGGCCTCTTGATCATCTTGAGTCAAGAAAACTTCCCCTTTATTTTTGAGTCCCATCATATTTATTTGAGTACCTCCTTGTGTAACTTCAGAGCTAGAAGCTTCTACATAATTCCCTGGAAAGGGGGTCTAATGTTTTGATCTGGACCAATCTTCCCAGGGTTCTAGTTTTGATTTTTTTGGAAATTAGGATTTCTCCCTGTGTTGGTTGGCTGACCATCCCAAGGGGCTTTTCTTTCAATTGTTTCCACTCTGTCTCCTAGTCTATCCATCCCTTTAATTATAGCATCCAGTTTCTGTTCAAAAGGTGAGGCTTCTTCTTTCACTGGTATCCTTCTTTCACTCCTAACCTTGGCTCTTTTAGACATCAGGTTGGCTTCAACACTGACAGCTATACTTTTCATATCTTCCAAAGTTCTAGGGGCTTGTTCCCTTAGCTGAAAAGCCATATCCGAATCAAATCCATCTGGGAATTTGATTAAGGCCAAATCAGGTGGGGGTCTAAGGTTTTGAGGGATGACATTGTAGACATTGTTGAATCTAGTGCAGTAATCCTGCATAGTTTCTTGTGTTCCTCTCTTGAGGTTTTCATACTCAGATAGGATCTGAAGAGGATCTTTCTTTTTCTCCCATCGATTTAGGAATTGTCTATAGAGGGTTTCTAGGTTGTCTATACTATTTGCTGCTAGAGCCCTAAACCAGGTTCTGACTTCCCCAGTTAGACTCTAAACAAATATTCTCATTCTTACATCATCAACATCTATCTCATATATTTCAAAGTAGTCAGTCATTTTTTTGGTGTGTTGTTGGGCTGTATAGGTACCAGTACCATCAAATGGAGTGATTTTACTTTGGTAGTCCTGAGGCATGGCACCTAAGTTTGCTGGTAAAACTAGGGGGGTATACCTATTTTCCATGGTTGTAGGTAATGATGAAACAACAACTGGGATAGGGATAACAATGGGTGTTTGGGTTGTGGATGGAGGGGTAGAAGGAGTGGTCTGTTGTGGGGTGGTTTGGGGTTGAGATGTATGAGGAAACGGTGAGGATCTTGCAGAAGCAGCAGTGGTTACAGAGGGATTGGGTGTCCCTTCAGAGGTAAGCTCAGATTGTATTGAATTCTGCAAATGTCTGTCAATTGAGGAACTGACAGCTTCAAACTGTAATTCTTCGATGAATACTGGGTCTAGGACCAAATCAATTAATTCAGAATCAGAAGATGTTCTAAACAAAGAGGTCTCAAAGTTCTCATCAAAGGGTTCGTCTTCAAGATAAATCCACCTAACAGGACAAGATCTTGATCTGTAGGTGGGCCGAGAACTGGCAGTACTTTCTTGACTTTCTTGTCTCCTAAGAATTCTGGGGATCAGATTGGGGTTCTCAAACACTTGTGGTGGATTGGGATCAGGATTTGCTCTAGTGTAACGAGTCCTTTCTAAAGCCAGGTTTCTTGGTTTTGATTTTCTAAATTAATATCAACAAACAACTTCTGTGATTTCTTTAAGATGCTTTAGATTTGAATTTAAACTTTCCTAAAGATTTGTTTGACTGAGGAACTGGGTCCCCAGTGGAGTCGCCACTATGTTATCACTCATATTTTCCCTGAAGTTGTAAGAAGAGGGAAAGGGGCCCAAGATAACCACAAACCAACTTTTAAGTACAGAATCTAGCCAATCTATACTCAGAGAGGGCTCTCTCTTTAAGGTTTAGCTTTGTTTTATAGATATTAGGCTAGTTATGAAGGCTTTGGGATTTTGATTGTGTTTGGTGGTGAAATTCAATAGCATATGGGTAGAACTAAATATTTCAGGCCATTGGGCTAATGGAGTCAACCGAAAATGTCTCAACTAGATTTTGTTTTTCAACAAAGGATGGCAGGGCAAGATAGCTAACCGGGGAGCAAATGATAACTTGAAAGGATGCGATGGGCTCAAAAGGGAAGAAGGGCAATTAAGAATCCTTCCACATGTTTTGAGAAGAGGGAATTTAGATGATCACCAATAAAAAGCAATTAAGAATTTTTTACTAAATGATCAAAATGATAAACTAAGAAGTAGGAGCAATTAAGAATTCCTTGCCTATGATAGTTTAGAGGAAAACATTAAGAATAAAAATGATTGAAAACAGATTGCACTTAAACACTTTTTGAATTATACCTTTTCATTTTAATATTCAGATATGGAACATAATTGAAATATTAAACAAGAAAACAATAACACATGAGATATAGAATACTTATTTGTCCGGTGTTTTGCACATGAATCCTGTGAAAAGTCCTTTGTATTAATTCTTCATCCAGCTAACCATACAAGATTTTGTCCAGAAGCACATTATTCCAAAGTAATTAGTTTTATAGAAATGTCTAAGAATCCACCCTCAATACTCCAAATGATGGAGTATTTATACAAAAGTTTTACACTAAAATATCTCATAACAAAGAGAGATATATTCTAGGATGACTAACTATAAGTTACATGAAAGTAGAGACAGATGGTCTCGAAGATAGAAGATAAAGTAAATTGATGGCTTGTTGTCCCCTTTTTTGTGAATGAGCTGGAGGCAGGCCCTATGATGAAGTATTTTGTTGTCTTCATCGTAAATCAGTGCTGGCTGTTCTACTTTTCATCTTCTTACTAACACTCTTTGACCTGTTCTGATACTCTTTACCTGTTTAACCCTTTTTCATCCTATTTTACCACCATTAACTGTAGTAAATGATGAAAATTTACTTTTTTAGCTAGGATAAATTACAAAATTTCTATCATATCCGTCCACCATTTTTCTTGTGGTATTCTGGTCCTTTGAAGTTCCCCGAGGATTTCATCATCCTCGGTGTATTTGAAAAAAGTAGGCTGAATTGGAAACAAATGCTTTAACTCATGTTCAACATAGAAAAGGTTCTCTAGACTGTCATAGAGAACTCTGCCTGTAGGAGTGCCTTTGGTGCAGATGAACTAGTTGATGAAATAGCCTGGCTATCTGCATATTGAGCCAATTTGTCAACATAATCTATATGCCTCATCAATTTATCATTAATAGCTAAACGACTACGGAGTCCTTTGCTCTGCAAAATACCTAATTTCTCCATAAAAACATTAATTTCCTCTTGCATGTTTTGGCATCTTCTTTCCAAATTCTACATTAGAGACCTTTTGGTTAATACCTTCTTGATTTCCAGAATAGTCCCTGTTCTGTCTTCAATGCCTAGTTCTTCAAGCTGGTACTTATTCTTGCTATTCAAAAAATTTATAAGCCTAGTGGCTTCCTCGGGCATCCTTCCTAATTCTTCCTTAGTTTTCTGGATTTCTTCAAGAGCTATCCTTATCAAGTCAATCTGTTCAAAAATTATTTGTATTGATGGCCAAACATCGTTTATTGACTGAGTGATGTTGGTCCAAAGAATATTCCTAATGTCTTCTAAGGGCTTGTCAAAGGTGAGGACTTTCTCTAGTGATTTCATTTGTTGTGCTAACCCTTTATTTTCCCTCACTTTTTCAGCAAAATCAATTTTGGAAAGATCATATTTTTGTTCTAAGGTAACAAATTGTTCTTTTACCTTTTGTAATTCTGAGACTTGGAGCTTCATCTCCTCCATTGATTTTATTAATTCATCTGTGCTTAAACCTGAAGTTCCTGCTGGTGCCGTTCCTGTACTTGTACCTGTGATTACTTCAGCTGTGGCCAAAGGGACATTGGGTGCCAGAGCTGTTGCCAGTGTTGAAGGGACTACAGTGGAGACCACTGGTATCACATTTGGAGGCTGAGAGGTCAACTCTCCCTGCTTGCTCTTGAGTGATTTTTCGAACTCTTTCTTGGTCTCCTTCAATTGTTCATTAAGTTGTAGGACTAAGTCCATAAGCTCTTCTTCAGACTTCTTTTGAACAATTTCTGTAGTTTGTGGATGTTTTGATGGTGGTAACTTTAGCTACTTTCTCAAGGTAGCTATGTCTTCATCTTTTTTCTTTATTAATGCTTCTACAACCTTCACATCCTTTGGATTATGACCCAATCCAATCACTAACTCTTCAAAAGATTTAATTCTGTTGTCTTTAGCCTATGAGGAGGCTCTCTTTTCCTCATTCAGAGGAGTCTGCAAAATTGGGGGCTCTTCTAAATTAAATTGAGTTGGGTGAGGCTATGTTTGAGCCTGCTATTGAGAAATTTCAGGCTATTTAGACATGATTGATTGTTATGTTTCTTGGGTGCTGGTCTTTGGTTATTTTCCCTTCGATGTCCCTACAAGTGGTGTACTGGTATCCTATGAGTGCCTCTAAGACGTTTCAGCTATAGAAGCACTGATCCCTGATGCTGACTTTTGAGAAGTTTCAAACTGTACTTGTCCAAAAGAATCCAGGTCAAGTGTTTTTTCAAGATCCTTCATTATATTTTCTATATTGACCTACTCAGTATCAGTTTCTACTAGGGTACCTTCCATTCATTCATCCATATTAGTAAATTGTTCAATCTCTGGAATTTTGTGATGTATGTATGATGATAGTATGTTTTTCATCCTTCTATCACAAACGAAACTATGGGGATAATAAGGAATCCAACTAAAACTTTTGTGTTGTTTCAGATGATCTTCTAGGATTTGCTCTACTTCTTTCCATGCTTCTCTAGTGTTACAGATGAAAGGGCCTAATTAATTCTTGATTCTGAGTTGCACTTTCTTTTTGGCTTTGGTAAAATGAACCAAATCTGGGTTTATCATTTGCCTGTAATATTCCAATGCAAACAATCTCATTGGAACATATCTGGGCAGCTTGAATGGGGAAAGCTCACACCCATATACTTTGATTTCTGTATGGTTATGGTATAAAAACCAATCACCCACTCTATATTGTTTGAAGAGTTGAAGGATCCTCTTAATGTCATCACTAATTCTGGGAGGTGGAATCCCTATCAGCAAGGTCGTCATTGGGTTGACAAACTAATCAATGAACTCATTATAGGAATAAGGGTTGGCAAAAGATTCATGGAAGATGGAAGTCCAAGAGATGACAGACCTTGGATTACCCTTAGTATCAAGTTTCATGACAGAAAATGGGAATTTGTTTGATTGATAGTAGAGGATGAGGTGATATATAAAGGTGGAAAACTTGAAGACCCTTTCATTCTTCAGTCTCATGAATTGGTCATGAATTTTGTCAGCAATGAATGAGGCATAATCATACTTGATAGTAGGGGGTTGTCTAGGAGTAAAGATAGACAACAACATTAGGGTCAGTTCATCTACATACTCAATAGTATTGAATCCCATGACTACAGATATCATATCGACTATGATTTTACCCATATCTGTGAAGAAAACTTGCAAATAAGGAGGTGGGTCCTTAGTTTGATATTGTTTTAATATGAAGGTCTGGCAGAGGCGATCAAGTTCAGATTGGGACATTTTGGTTGATTTCTCAAGTAAATGTCCAATGGAAATGGGGGTGAGGGCCTGGCTAGAGTGAAATTGCAGCATCTCATTGATTGATTCAGCAGTTATTGGGAAAATGACTATTTGGTTGGGAGACATGACTGCTCTGTGGTTAGGGTCATAATTGGCATGGCACTGATGGATTATGTCAAGGAAAACATGAATAGAGGGGAGAAAATATATCGGGAGATTGGATTCCCACAGTCCTATGGCATCATAGCCATTCAAGTAGTTATCTCTACATTAGCAAAATACTTTGAGGTGATTTTTATCAGTGGTTAAGTCTTTTATTTGGAATTCCTTACCTGTGAGAGGCAGATAGTCTAAATCTCAATGAGGAGCGTTAATGGGCGTAATGTTCAAAGCCACCGAAGTTTCCATTTCTGGTTCTTGTGGATTCAGAAAGGAAACTGAGGTTTTCTTTGCAAAAATGGGCAAAATAGAGGGTCTGGAGGACTTTGAATGACGAAAATAATAATAAAATTTTGGTTATTTTGGTCTCTTTTAGTAAATTTAACGTGGAAAACAAGTATTTGCAGGGTTTTTTGTCGGGAATTTGATAAATACCTGCTTTTGGGGGATGAGCGATGAAAGGAAGGTATTGGGTGTGGCTAGAGGGTTTTGGGTAGTGTCGACTGCAAGTTTTGGAGTAGGTTGGCGACTGAAAACTCGATCTATTTTACCTCGTCGTTCGTTTACATGGGCGTATAGGTTTATAGAATAAAACAATGAAAATGACTTGTTTTTCTTTATGTACAAAGTCAAGAGTTGGCGGGTTTTAGGATTTGGGTGGGTGACGACAGCAGGGAACGACAAGATGTTTTGTCATTTTGTTGGACGGCAGCAAGCGGTTTTTATCACACCGCTTATGGGGAAGGGCGGTATTTAGCCTTGGGCCAGCGATTCCATAGAAAGGTTGACGCGTGGCAGGGGCAGTGTACTTGAAACCGCTTTATGATCGCACGATAACGTGTGGTCACAAAGGGTCATGCAATATGTATAATAGCTGTCAAATCTAGGGGGCCTGATCGGATGACTGTCGGGAGATATGAAGTGAGGGGGGTTTAGCAAAGATGGGACCGATATATTTAAGAATTATTTAATCATATCGGAGGTGACAGGGTTGGTCAGGGAGATAGTTAATTAACCGTGAGAGTTAATTAATCCCTTTTTAGTGTGGCAGGGGTTAGGGTTGTTAATTAGTTACGGATTAACTAATTAATCCCTATTTACAATGGATTATGGTTATATTTTAACCAAAGGGGCGGGATATTAATATTTCAGGGTTTTTAACATAGTTACAATAATATGGGAATGGGTAGATTTTATAAGGGATTTATAAATTAATACAAATTAGTAGTTAATATGACATAATGAATGGAAAAGCGCTAAGTATAAAAACATTTGATGTGTGTATTCAAACTTAGGCTTAAAGTGAAAAAGGGTTTTTATAGAAAACATTGTAATTTTCCTAAGTAAAATAGAATTTTACTTAGGAAAAACTTATCAAAGGAATAAATGATTTATGAATGGGTACGATGATTTAATGAATGGTTTTAAGTACTTAGGCTTTATAAATTATTGGGCCAAGGGTCTGGTCCCTCCAGAAGTCAGAGAAATGCTCTGAGCCCCTTTAATTTAATAAATACCTTGGTACTTAGGGGAAATTAGTAAAAATTTAGGGAAAATGAGTAGGGGAGTTAATTATTCTAACTTTTCTTGCTGGATATGTCTTTTATGTACTGCATGCCTTTGCCTTATGATGAAAGTAAAATATTTTCACATTTGAACATCATCATTCACCATATGTTATTCTGCAACCATCAACTACCTACCTCACCTACTTTAACCTAGCCTTTTTACTTCTTTATTGGGGTGCACTTAGACTGGAAAACCCTTATCAAACTTTTCTTTTCTTTTACATGGCAATGCCTATCTAAGTCTACACTTATTACAACTAAGGGCTCAGATTAAACTGTTGAGCTCCTTTTTCACTCTACCTATCTACTTATCTGCCAAGATTAAAATATTTGGTCAGATCTTTATTCTCTATTTCTACAACATGAAATTGGAAATATGAACTAGTCAAGCTTAAACTATTTGACTATTCACAAATTGTAGCATAGGTGACAAACTGCACACAATTGTTTATTACACAAAAGTAAAAAGTAGTGGCATTTAGACTTGCACACTTTCCTGGTCTTTCTTTTTGTTGGGGTTCATTTTCTTTCATTTTTTTGACCATCTTTTATTCTTTTTACCCTTTCATTTTTCTTTTAGGGCATACCCTCTTTACATTTTTTATATTTTTTTATTTTTGAAAATATGGAAAACCTTTGCAACAAGTAAAGGTATGAACATATTACATAGATCATCAAGTCAATCATGATATATGACACCTATTGGAATAGGGACATAACACCCTTGAAGCCAAAACAACTATGATACCGAATGTAGGTTTTAACCCCATACAGAAATTACCTGCATACAAATTCTAAAGCACATAAAATAAACAATGCGAGAACATAACACATAAAACAAATATACAAAGACATTTTCTCCTGGATCCCAAAATCGGGACTACCAACTTGATTTTTCATTATGTTCCTTTCAATTTTATAATACATATTTATACATGCTGAAGAATCCAATACCATGGATTGAAAAACCATCGCGTCCAAAACCATGGACTAAAAACCATCGCATCCAAAAAACATGTGCGAAAATCATGCAAAACCATAGGTGGGTCTACCCAATCTAAAGTGGGGTTACAGGTACACCTCAAACCCCCTGTGACACCCCCCGCTACACAATCAGCACAATGAAGTGAGGGCGGAAACCCCCTGCTTAACTATGTGGACTAGTCATGGAAAGAATATAACACAACCCAACACCTTGCTCTCCTTGGCCTTCCAAAGAGTTGGAATAGCTACCAGGACTCTATGAATGGAAGGGCGAAACTTCCAAATTGGGATCGACTGTCGTCGGATCTTATGCAGGAGGAGATCAGGAGGAGCACATGAGATGGTTCTTCATCCAAGAATGATGATGAAGAAAATCTAGCCTCAGCAAGTAAGGCAAGGAAAGGGAAGGGGAAGGCTTCCCATTTCAAATGGAATTCTTCTCATAGAGGGAATAAGGGTGACATGTCTAAAGTAATATGCTTTAATTGTCACAAGATGGAACATTATGCGACTAATTTCCCAATCGAAGAAGTCCAAGAATGGATCCTTGGAAGGATCGAAAGGTGAGGCATTAACCTCTTAGTTTGAAATGGACTTTACCCTCATCACATGCATGGTGTCATCGATGATGGGTTGTGTTTGGTATCTTGACAGTGGAGCCTCATTCCACATGGCTGGTGATAAAAAATTATTCAACTTGGAGGAGAAAGACCTTAAGATGCACATAGATATGGGTGACGACAAAAGGTATAGTGTTTCAGGAGCGGGCACAGTTGCTTTTCAGAGGGAGCATGGAGCTCCTCTCACCTTGACAGATATGAAGTATGTGCCTGGACAAAAGAATAACTTGGTATTGGTTGCGATGTTGGAGGACAAAGGCTATGATGTTGTCTTTAGTAAAGGAAAGGTGTTCCTAAGACACATAGCCATGGGTTAGACCAAAATGATCGCGATTCAATTGAAGAATTTCTATAAACTAGAGGTAGATGATTGTGCAGCATCTAGTACGAAAGCAAAATTGGTGTAAAGCCAAGACATTGGCGAGTTGTGGCACAGGTAGTTGGGCAATTTGCATCATGGGGCTTTGAAGATAATGCAACAGATATCTACAGGACTTCCCAAAGGTAAGCTTGAGTGAGTTGACACATGCAAGGTTGTACCTTGGGAAAGTACAATAATTCTTCCTTCCATGATTGAGACAGTTGAGCAAAGGCTATCTTAGAGCGAGTTCATACTAATTTGTGTGGACCATTCTCAACATCTTCCACAGTGAAGCAAAGGTATGATGTAATTTTCATTTATGACTATTCTTATAAATGTTGGATTTATTTCATGCAGAAGAAGGACCAAACCTTCACAAAGTTTTGTGAGTTCAAAGATTTGGTCGAGAAAGAGTCAGGGAAGAAGATCAAGGCCCTAAGAAGTGACAACGGTGGAGAATATGTCTCTCAAGAGTTTAAGGACTTTCGTGCAGAGGAAGGAACTAAATGAGAGTTGACGACACCTCATAACCCACAACTGAATGGGGTGGATGAGAGGAAGAACATAATTGTTGTAGGGGAAACACATTCAATGCTACATGAGCAAGGCCTACCACTTCACTTGTGGGCTGAGGCATGCAACGCAACGGTCTATTTGCATAATAGAAGCTCGCATCACATACTTGGGATGAAGACACTAGAGGATGCTTTCTCCGGTAAGAGACCAGATGTGGGTCACTTCAGGATCTTTCGCTCATTGGTATATTTCCATGTGACAAAAGATGCACGGAAGAAGCTTGAGCCGACAGCAGAGTTGGGGATATTTTTGGGGTACACTGATACACGTCACAACTATCAGGTGTACTTGCCTACTAGTCAGACGACAATGGTTCGCAGAGGTCTCAAGTTTGATGAGAAAAAGTCCATGCGAGTTTCCCTTGAGAGGGAGCTCCAACTACAGGTTGTGGAGGAACTGTTAGTTCCTAAGGAGGAGGAGCTGCTATGGGATAAAATGCACGGTGTATGGAGAATGAAAACTACCCTCAAAGGCCTTCTCAGGACTGTAAGATTATCCACAGAAGCTACCAAGTTATACACATGTTCATCTATTAAATATTAGTTAACGAAGTATGGAAAGAGTGTTTACCTCAAATCTCTTTCTAGGTTTGTTTGGAGATCTCAATGCAGCCAAGAAGAACTCCTCCAAAGCCGGCTCCAAGACAATTCCTGCAGAAAGGAAATTTAAACACAATCACAACATACAATCTAGAAAACTATTATAAGAATACACAATGAACATATACTTGTATACAACTTAAACTACTCAACTCGACAGGTATCGAAATGAAAAACTCAATGAACAATGTTACTGACACTATGGAGTAGGGAACACAACTGTAGTTCTGTATTTATAATGGAAGAGTGATTACAACCATCTGTTGTATTAGCCTTCCCTTGCCCCTTCTTCCTCTCTCTTTCTCTCTCTTTTAGCTCACTTCTTCAAGTATATGACAATTCACAATAGCTTAGTGGGCTATCCTTTCAAATGCTCTGACCCCTTTCACAATGGCCCTCTCACTGCTTATGTAGCAATTGAGTTAGGGCTGCCAAGCTCCTGCTAGAGTTCAACAGGGCAAAAGCCATGAACCTGCCATATTTTCAAGCTTTTTCCCATTTTCCTTCATTCTTAGATTGGAATTTCCCCAAATAATTCGATTTTTGGAGTTTCCCTACTTTTCTTGAGCAAAGTTAGGGATAAATATCTAGATATTTGTGAGCAGATTCATTGGCTTGACCCACTGAACATATCTTAGTTTCACTAACACTCCCCCTGGTCTAACAACTTGAGTTAGCAGGGTGACTAACGCTCCTCCATGCTTGGTAACAAGCTTTATAAAGTAGGTTAGGAGTGTGCAGGGAGCGTTAGTGTGGAATCAAGGCCTGAAATTGTGGTCTTTGCTTCAGTCATGCTGTCTTTCACCTCTGAGTTGATGAGGAGGTCATTTTGTCCTAAAACAGATGCCCCCTAAAGGGTGAGATTAGAGGCAGAGATGATGGCCGAAATACTTTACTAAAACTGTAAATTTATGTCAAAATTTTGTAGAGAGAGAGAAGTTTCGAGCGGAAAGGAAAACTTGATACAACACATATACATATATATAAACTGCTAAAATCATGTCCTGAGTCAGGAATTCCCATGCTCAGTTGCTATGTCAGAGTAATTTTCTCTTCTGAGATATAACAATGCTGGCTGTTGATAAGCACAGAGTGGATCCAGTGTCATAATAGATCATCCTGAAATAGCTATCTCCAAAGAACAATATCCATAGCTTGGGAGAGGAAACAAGATTGAATGATGCAAGCCTCTACCCAAGGTCCTAATTTCCACTTCACCGAACAGCATAGATTGGTACATGTGATAAGATGTGTTGACGTTGAACATGCACGAAATCATCTAATTACCAGTCAATAATGGAGACCATTAACAGATGCGAGGAAGGCCACCGATAATGGTGATGGTCTCCAAGATGCACAGTGTAAACCAGCAAGTTTGAAAGATTTCTTTGTCATCAAACACTTGTAGAATCACTTAACCAGGAGCCAATAATGAAAACCCATGATTAAACACAAGGTAACCTACCACTAATTTCTACAAGTACCAAGGCACTGAATGTGTTTCTGGGTTATCTTCCTAGATAGAGTGTCGAAGTCGATAGGAAGAAACCTGTCGAAAGGTAGGCAATGACATGTCCTACATCAGTCGACACAAAACCGGACAAGAATGATTTTGTTTTTTGAGGAATATTTTGAGCATTTGGGTCTAAACAATAGAGTGCATGATGAAAGGATATGTATGATCGGTTTATAGAGAAAACAAATGGGAACCCTTGAACAATAGAAGGCACGACAATAGTTTTAACGAGACAACACTAGACTCATGAACACTACAGAGTGTTAGGATATGGAGATGCAATTACATCATGATATATAGGCTAAAACTCATACGTTGGTAGGGTTCATATTGAGAGGCGATCAAAATGAAGGTTTATCTGAGGGAGTGCCATCTTCAAGGGAATGATTGCTGCAAACCACGCTTTCTAATATTGAATACAGTTGTATTGTCCACTTTCCCCGTCTGATTAGTTTAATGAGTCCAGATGGGTAAACTCATCGATCTTTTCATTTTTAAATAGTCTGAAAAGGATCAAAAAAGGAACGAATCTTTGCCCTATCTGATTAGTTTAATGAGTCTAAATAGGAAAACTCGTCAATTTTTTCATGTTTTAAGAGTCTGAAAAGTATCGTAAAAAGAACGACTCTATATCTTGTCTGTGTAATATAAAGAGTCCAAACTAGACAACTCGGTGGTATTTTCATATTTAGAGAGTCTGAAAAGATCATAAAGAGAGACTCCATGGTGGTCCCTTTGTCATAGTTGTTAACCGGGTGCGAAAAAAGGTTAATAGTGTACCCAGATCGATTACTTTTCCATATTTTAAGGGAGTTCGACGGTGGGGATAAGGTTTGGGAACCCAGGGCGAGCCAACATGAAGCCAACATTACGCAAGTATAAGCACCTTCGTTGATGAAAGTTCTATGTATACCCTTACCTTTCGATGTGATATGCATCTGAAATGCAAGCTGGTGAGAAAGGGGAGGTTTACACTTGTCCATGTAAAAAATAGCAAGCATGCAATTTGTAGGGTCAAGACCTCCAATAGTCAGAAGCAAAGCTTTCCATTGGGTGGGGCATGTTTGTAATACTTCGAGCACTAACATAGCCAACAATGCTTGTGCCAAATCCTCTATGATGTTGTAGTGTTGGGCGACATGTGCAGATGTATTGTGCATTGCGCGTCGAAGTGCCCCTTTTGGGGGTCGAATTACAAAGTCCTCAACCGGCCTTTCGATATGCAAATTGGTGGACGATGATGGGTTTGGACCTGAGGATGGTTCTGTTGTAGGAGTGACAATAGCTCCATAATATTTGGCTCTTGTGGCGAGTTCTACCGATTCAAATGTGAAAATGGTAGAAGATCCTTCACTAGCTGAAGGATGTTGTGAACCATTGTTTCCCCCTAGTGTTGGTTGTTGTTAGTTTGCAATAAGATTTTTCTGCAGCTGAGTGGGAAAAGGATTCCTAAGGATAGCGAGGGTCTTACGAGTATCCCTTTTGGCAAGGTACTCTGTGCATTCTTGAAGACATGTACAATGCCAAGCTACGTGGTCTTCAACATAGAGTTTGAAAGGAAATCTGGCAGGTGTATCCTTTTCATCAGCAGTAGGCGGAGCAGCCTTCTGTTTTGGGTTGGGCTACTTTGTTGACTGCTCCTTAGAAGGAGTGGTCTTTTTCTTTTTCTTACTCTTTTTACGACTGGGATTTTGTGTAGACTGCACAGAGTTTATCACAGTGGTAGGAAGAGCAGTCGTTTTGGCAGTAGCAGAAGCATTGGGGTTCCCAGGGGCATTGGGGATTATGTCGTAAAGAGTTCCAAACTATGAATATATCAAATCTAAGTGTTGGGCACAACGTATGGATTGGTCTTCTGTGACCGCACCACCTAGAGTGACATCTCTAGCAATTTGTGGAAGTAATGACCTGCAGAACCAGTCCATTAAGAGAAAGTCTGGGAGGGGAGCTTTGACTAATGACTGCCTATGTCTCCATTCATGTATATGATTGGAGATGTGGGTGGTGGTATCCTGACAAAATGAAGTGAGGAGCTCTGTCCCAGTCTCATAGTAGATGGGTAGCTGGAAGTTCCTTAGGAAGTCCATCGCTAAAGTGTCGAAGGTATTTACTGACGTGCGTGGTAACTCAATATACCATTTCATGGCATTGCCAGTGAGGGTGCGGGGAAAAAGACGTAACCGAACACTATCATCAACCATAGAGTTAGAAACACACCAGAGATGGTAGGTGGTGATATGGTGCCCGGATCCTCCCCTTGTTTTCCATCGAACTTTGGGATGTCCGTTGGTATTTTATGTCTTTCCATCAGGATTTTGATACTGGGGTATGAAATTGCCCCCAGTATAAGCAGTGCCCCCTTGACTCATTTGAGTCTATGAGTAGGGTGCCCCCATGGATTGGTTGGGAACCCTTGTGGATTCCCGACCGACACAGAACTAACCATTTGGCTTTGATTGACAGAGGGAACACTCATGTCAATTAGCGACTGTCCATGCATGCCTAAGAATAGAGGGGGAACTGTGACATTCCCTATTGGCACGTGCATATTGGGAACCCTCCCAGATATCTGAATTTAGGGGTTGGAACTATACATTGGCAGCTGACTGTGTTGTTGGTAAACGAGAACTGCACCCATAATGCTGCACTAAGTGTTATATGGAGCACTGTATGTGGCACTTTTCGAAGGTATGCATTGTGGCACCATAGGAGTGGGACTTAGCATTTGTTGGGTTCCACTTATAGAGGGTGTTATGTGAGTTGTTGTACCTAGGACAAATGGGATAGTGAGATTCCACATTATCGGTGTTGTGATGACTGTCAACTAGGGAAGTGGTAGAGGACCAAAAGTGTCTCTAAAATTCCACAACCCATGAGGCGTCGACTGGATAGATGGGAAAGTTCCACCTACTGAAGAAGGAAGTACAGGTACCACGGGAACCATGATACGGTCCGACAGATTTGTGACTGAAGTGTTAAAGTGAGGAAGAAATCCTTCCGTGAAGAAATCCTCTGGAAAATTTGAATTGTTGGTCGTCCACACAGATCCCGTGTGAGATTTAGGAGACTGATTCCTCGAAGATGAGGAATCCAAAGTCAGTGGAACTCGGTGGATCTTCCACGATGAGTGGAGGAAGTCTTAACAATTATCTGGAGTGATGATGAGGGTTGGATGTAGCCACGGTGACCGTCAAGTTTTATCAAATAAATTTTAATGTGATATTCTTTAAAGTCTCAAAAATGATAGCACTCAAGTACCTAAAAAATAAAAATTACACTAAATATATCAATCAACAAATAGAGGGAAAGTACCTCGTTTGATAAGCACTGATCACTGGAGATGAAACCCAGTATCTTAATGAATAACAGAGAAGGATGTCCAAATGTACCGTTACGATTACTCTAGAGCTTCGCCCGAACCTCAGATTGAGGGGCCAAGTACTCTTTTGAAGACGAGCACCCTCCCAAAAACTGAAGACAGAGTAGATCCGTCCATGTTAGGCACCAGGACAGCCCGTCCCAGTCACCTTGTGTAAGTACCTAGAATTTTTGGCCACTAGAGATACCTCAAATCACAGACATTACTAGGGGGGACATAGTCATAGACAGCATGCTGTGTGGGTAGGAAACCTGAGTCCCTGACTCAGTTCTGAAATCCCCAAAGGGACCCCTAGTACACAGAAAGCCCAAAGGATTTGTAAGAGAAGGTGGGCTACGTTCAATTATAGTCCGATGTTGTCTCATATTTTGCTCCATTGTTAGTGGATTGGTCATGGTAATATGAGTGCAGAAGTATTTTTCATTGATTAACAACACTAGTTTTGGTTTTGAACCTTGGGCAGTTCACTCACATGCTTATCCCAAGATCCTAACCTAGCTAACGTTGGTTTTCTCAAAAGAGTAACTGATTGATTTTAATGTAAATTTTAAGTGTACTTGATTATTTGTCTTCGGTAGGGGTGTTGATGTATGAATATGGTGAGACTATTGACTCAATAAATCTTGTAGAACAATGCACTGAATTTTTTTTCCAATTTTTATGCAAACAAGTCTTATTCTACATATTCATCTTTTCACATATTCATAGATTCGTCTATGCATCTAAAGCCATTCAACACTTGCATAACCAAAAGATTATTTTTCAATATTTCCTACAACTACTGAAAACCAAAATGAAGCAGCTTACAACTATTTTGACAGAAGGATGAATACAATTTATCAGTCTTTCTTTAAAAAAAATGTATTTTAAGAGAGAAAAACTAAAACTTTTTCCTAAAAATGAATTTTCAGGACGCCAAATTTGCTAACATAATATAGTTGCAGATCTTATTTCAGCCCATGAGAAAATTTCCCCCCCTTTTGGTCCACAGACACTACCGGAAATCATGGAAATGGGAGATTAACACTCTGTTTCAGTGTAAACAGAGAGTTAGTTGGTCCACTAACGCTCCTGTACACAGGAACAGAAGAAAGAGAAGAACTGAGAGGAGTCCTAGTAAACCAGGAACTAGATGTATAGTCCCTAGTGGAGTCGCCAATTCTGCTATGGGGTAAAATGCACGGTGTATGGAGAATGAAAACTACCCTCAAAGGCCTTCCTGAGACCTTCGACAGACTGTAAGATTATTTTCAGAAGCTACCAAGTTATACACATGTTCATCTATCAAATATCATTTAACCAAGTATGGAAAGAGTGTTTACCTCCAATCTCCTTCTAGATTTGTTTGGAGATCTCAATGCAGCCAAGAAGAACTCCTCCAAAGCTGGCTCCAAGATAATTCCTGCATAATGGAAAGGTAAACACAATCACAACATACAATCTAGAAAACTAATATAAGAATGCACAATGAACATATACTTGTATACAACTTAAAGTACTCAACGCGACAAGTATCGAAATGAAAAACTCAACGAACAATGTTACCAACACTATGGAGTAGGGAACACAACTATAGTTTTGTATTTATAATGGAAGAGTGATTACAACCATCTGTTGTATCAGCCTTCCCTTGCCCCTTCTTCCTCTCTCTCTCTCTCTCTTTCAGCTCACTTCTTTGAGTATATGACAATTCACAACAACTTAGTGGGCTATCCTTTCAAATGCTCTGGCCCCTTTCACAATGGCCCTCTCACTGCTTATGTAGCAATTGAGTTAGGGCTGCCATGCCCCTCCTAGGGTTCATTAGGGAAAAAGCCATGAACCTTCCCTATTTTCAATATTTTTCACATTTGCCTTCTGTTAGCACTTTAAATTTCACCTCAGGCTGAAAAAAGGTAAACTCCAAGGCAACATCAAACCACTTAGCCTCGTAGCTAGCCCTATGGGGCAGGAGAGGGCTCTCTCCGGTCTATCTCGGTAAAGATCTTCAACGGGCGAGATAGCCAATGAGGAAACACTGATTTTAGGCTAGTAAACTGATCAAAAAGTTTAATTTGGGATTTTTAGGGTTTTTGGTGGAAAGTTGGGGAAGAGCAAATTTTGGTGCGGGGATTGGACACAGTTTCTGCAGGGGGTTCTTTGGGGCGAGGTAGGAAACAGTATTGATGCCTTTGATATAGGTGGATGGATGAGAATGACCAGTGAGAAGTTAAGGAGAGCAAGCAATAACCTTGAATTCCCCTTAAACAGTTGAAAACATTGATATTAAGCAAACTTAAAAGTAGAGCATGACAGTCATGAATTCTACTTTAACACTTCATTTGCCTAATTTGCAGAAGGAAAAGTAAGGAAATGATTCACATAACACACTTACAAGTACAAAGAGAAACACACCATCAACACATGTGACCACAAGAATCCCAAAAAGGACTGCAAAACCCTGGTCTTCCTTTGCCAAAAATTGCAGAGATACATTGAGTAATACAATAAGAGCTTCTCCCTCAAGAGTCCAACCATGAAAATGACCAAGAAAGTACATAATATAGGCAATATAACATCTTTCCTTGCCTCTAGGGGTCAAGCTCACTATCCTAGGAGCTGTTTCAACCAATTCTAAACTGAGCACTAAAATCTAGGCAGTCAAAACAACTTGCCTCTATAAGCTAGGAAACCAATTCATTCATTAAATTTTTACTATTTCATGAATGAATCTTCTAGAAGAGATAAATAAGTGTCAAAATATCATAAAATTACATCCTTTACAACGAGGAGGATGAAAATAAACTCCAAAAAGTCAAATCCAGTCAAAACTGCGTTTTGCTAAGCTGTAGGTTGAATTCCTGTGCAAACTGCCTGATGGGTCGCGCGCAATTCCTGAATGGGTCGCGCGCCTTTGGAGGCACTGTTGAGGCACTTCCGGGTGTCCAAATGAGGAAAAAGTGGGCTTGTTGGAAAGGTATGGATGTCTACTTTCCACCCCAAGTTGAAATTCGGGATTTGGTGGTCCTTTTCCCCTCCAAAATTGCAATCTCCCAAGACTGCTTCCTGTGTGTCAAAAATGTGGCAGAAAGTCATTTTTTTCTTGTTTTTTGACTTTCTAGAGGGCCAAAACTTGGTGAAATTTCTTGGCAATGGGTGAGCAAGTGTATCTTTGCATGAAAAATCCAAAAATGATAAGTTTTCCCAAAAAGGAGTTGCCCAACGAAAAGGTCACGCGCGGCACGCGACCCGTTGGTGGAGAAAACCTGTTTTTTGCCAAAAAAATCATAAATGACAAAAAATGCTCAAAAGTTTTAGAATGTTTTGCTGGAAGTGAGTTATTTAGTATCATGCTCCTTCAAGGAAGCCTCGGCCAAGATGTGGAGGGGGTCGGGCCTTTTCCTTCGTTTTAGTGCTTTGGTCAACCGCCCTTGGATCACCTTCATTTTTGCCTTGCATACATGCATTCGGGCCCAATAGTGATTTTTCATGTTCCAGAGCAGGTCCTTATCTTTATTGGCCTTGGCCAGCAACCTCTCCAAATGAGCGTTGACCCATAGGAGCATAGCCTCACGCTCAACGGGTACCAAGTCACCGGGTCTCTTGCGTGCCAAGTTGCGGTCCTCATGGATCCTCCGCAACTCATCTAGAGTGTGCTCCTCCTCAAGTTGCTTGTTGCACTGCTCCAAGTAGGTGATGGTCCAATTTTCCATGTCCAATCTTTGCTGCAATGAGTCATTTTCAGCTCTAAGGTGCTGAATGATCTCCTTTGACTCTAGGCTAGGAGAAATGATGTCAAGATCAACAACCTCTATGCCTGGAACACCTGATGGCCCCTCATCAATCTTGGGTTGTTTGCCTCTCTCTGGTACCTGTGCTACTGAAGAAGGTGAGGCCTCTTCCACCTGCTGTGGAGATAACACTTGCTGAGCTGATGAAGACGGCGAGACCCCTTCCACCTGATGTGGAGAAAATACTCGCCGAGCTGCAGCAAATAAGGCCCTATGGCCTCTCTGATATGTGACCAATGGAGGAGAGCTGACATGTCGGGTCTCAGGAATATCATGCTACTGTGAAGGCCCTCCCTCCTCATGAATGATCTCAGGGGGTGATGGTGCTGATGCTGTGAAAAAATCCCGAGAGATAAAATCCTCCCATGGGATACCCTGCTGAGCCAACTGATGTATGACCACAAGCTGGATCAAACCATAATGATAGATGCTCCTGTGCTGCTGTGCTGGACTTCTTCTCTACACCAAGGGCACCATCCTCTCAATATTCTGGCATATGAAAACTGGTATGTTCATCATTCGTACCTGTGTGAAATGCATCAACAAGCGAATATGGTACGAATACAAAGATGCAAATCTGCCCTCACAGGTGAAAAAGCGCATGATAAGCCTCATTAAGGGAACATACTCATCCCTCAAAAATCTAAAAGGAACTACACCAATCACGTGTCTCATAAAGGCAGGTTTAATGTAGGGTTCATACTGAAATCTATCCAACATTTTGCACTTGTTCCATACTTCTCCAATATTGGGTATGCCTGTTGCTTGGGCAATCATCTCAGGTGTCAATGTGAAATCCACCCCTGCAAGGTTCACATGCCCATCATGAAAATGTAAAACAAACAAGCGGGCCAATTCCCTGTTATGCTGGATTTGAGAGATCCTCTCACAAAATTCATAACATGACAGATAGCGGAAACATGTGACTGCAATTGGACAAGCCTGCAAATCTGTGAAAGAGGTGGGCTCCTCTCTCTTATGGTGACCACTCTTACCACCCCTGTGAGGCCTCCTTTGTACCTCAACCTCCGGAATTGACTCACAGTCATCACTTTGCTCATATTCGGTCTCGGTTTCTGACATGGTTTTGAGAACAAAGTGGCTGGAATGTACTGTTGCTTCTACTCAAAAATCTATTGTTTAATTATTGAAATGTTATTTCAAGGGGACAAATAGCACAAGGGAAATGTTAGGGAAGGGAAACTTTTAAGGGAAATTGGGAAAAATATATGAAATAGGGAGTTTAAGGGAAGGAATCATGATGCACCCCATCACACAATTATCATTTGCACAGTCTTTATGAGAAACAGGGTTTAGGATTAGATTCTTGATTTTTAGGAATAGAGGTAGGGTTTTAGGGCTTTTGGTATTTTTGGTAGAGAGATTGAGTAAAAATGATGAGGGAGGCGGAAATAGGATGTAGGGAAAAAGTGGGGGTGAAAAGGATAACCTTGAAAACAACAAGACAAACCCTAGCTCAACCAACACTTTGACCTTCTTGAACAAATATGCATTGGATTCATTATTTCAAAATGATGACTTTAAAATACATTCTCATGCTTTTCAAGCTTTGGCAAACAATGTATTTTAATGATGAGAGGCCTACCTACAACCTTGAAGCAATCTGGGGTTATTTAGCAGCTTACTGGAAAAATTTGGCAGAGGAATTCCCAACAGGTCGCGTGCACTGCCCAACGGGTCGCGCACCCTCAACGGGTCACGCCTGTGTAATTTCTGAACTGGAATGGGCAGCCTGATGGGTCGCGCTCACCCAACAGGTCGCGCGCAAGGCTCAACGGGTCACGCGTTTTTGCAGGAGGCTTTTGGAGGCCTTCCCTGTGTCAGAATCAGGTGCAGGATAGCTCGTTGCAAAGGCCTTTTAGTCTAATTTCAAACCAAACTAGAAGTTTTCAATTTGGAGTTAATTTTCCCTATCAAAAGTCAAATCTCCCAAGACTGGCCAAAAAGTGCCAAATGCGGCTGCCTCAAGGAAGAGTGTTGTTGCAGTCAACTTTTGAATAACTTCCTCAACTCAAAATTGAGCTCATGATAGCTCATTTGGAATCTCTTTGTGTATAGTTATCTTTTTACCCATAAAGAAAATCATTTGGCCAGCAACGCTAGGAGAAAACTTGATTTTCCCAAGCTCACTTTAGAGGTGTCTCTGATTCTCCTGAGGCAACGGTATTCTTGCCATTTCTCTCAAACCATGACATCTGTGCAAAAAGTGAAAGCGGTTTTTCTTCCTTGGCCTGTTGTGGACAAAAACCTCTCTCAGTTTTCCCAAATTCATCGTTGATTGCTCTAAAACATCTTTTGAGTGAAACTGATCCCGATGTGTGAAACAAGGAATTTCGTGGAAATGAAGCGAAATGAAGGGGATAGGGGGCTTCTAAATTCTTGGGGAAATTGTTGGGAGTGGAGAGGGATGTTAGGAAGTAGGGGAAAGTGGAATCTCAGAGATTGAGCAAGGGGAAGGGGTCCAAAAGGGCAAAACACAGGCCCAATCTAGAAAATTGCCAAGTTGTAGCTAGAAACTAGGGTTTGTGCAAAAATGAGGAATTTGGGGGATCTCAGTGATGGAAAGTGTTTGATAAGGTATATGAAGGATAGGGGAAGGTGTATGAACATTTGGATACAAGTTTGCTAATGATTTGACCATTCAAGAGAAATTAGCTTTCAAAACCGTAGGAGAGGGAAATGACCTTGCCTAGGTGCAACTGAAGCATGAACAAGGTGTAAAATGACTCATTAAACACTGACATGATAATGAAAACCCTATGAATGATGATAGACTCAGCTGAATAGTGACATAGATTGGCATTTGGACAACTTTAGAAGGAGTGAAAGCAAACCCTAGATCTAATTCCTAGTGACCAAATTTTGCTTGAAGACTCACTGAAATGACAAAATTTGACCTTCACACTTCAAAATCACTTTGTAAGAGCACGTTTGATCATTGGAGGAAGGCTGGAAATACTGACACTAACATTAGCTCCAATGGGGATGGTAGCTCCTTAGAGGTGCCAAGAACCGCAGACCTCTAGGAGAGCAGACGAGTGCTTTCAACCATTGGGCGATGGAGTCATTATTTCCACCTTTGACACAAAACTTTGACACATTTATTGAATGAAAACTTGACTGAAAACTAACTGAAACTTAACTGGAACTTGACTCAAACCGACTCGATGGCAAACTGAAATAACTTGAAAAACTCACTCAACAGACCAAACACAAATGACTCATGACTGACTTAACTAAAACAAGAACTTACAAAGCTTATTGAAGGGCAGCAGTCCATCAAGATTTGAAATCATGATGACAACCACCTGTGTTTCTTACAAGACAATATACCATAAAATTATTTCAAAATGCCAATGCAGCCAATCAAGCAGATGCCTTCTAGATTGATTCTTCTTATCAGATCTTTTGGTCAACATTACAAACCTATAACTGAGCATCCAAAAACATAGATGATGATGATCTCCTTCATCACTGAGCACTGCAATAAACACTATCACTACTGGCTACAACAAACTTGCTAGAGGATCGTGAAAAACATGAAGATTTGCCACTGCCACCTCCTGCTGAAAGAACAAGGTGTCTTTTGCTTCAAATTCTGATCTGCCTTCATCATATGCTTCGGTAAAAGTATGCTCATGGGCTTCAAAAAACTCTGAACAAATGGATGGGCAGATCTCTTTTTGGAAAAGCATTTCAGCACATGAAACATATGAAGAGGAATCTGAATGGAAATCTAGAATGTTTTGTTCTTCTATGGTGTGAATTTGCTGTAGGCCATCTTCATATGATATGATAGCCTGATTCTCATTACATTCATCAATCATGAGAAAAGAAATTTCAGATGTTTCGTGAAACCCAACACTAACATTTCTATCAGCTATCATAGATTCATCCAGAGAAACCTTTTCACTTACTTGAATGAAGATCGTGTCTTGTTTTTCACAGAGGCAATGAACTACCTCCTCATGAAGATCTAGTGTTGGTGAAATGAGAGCATTTAGATCTGCTACTCCATTTTCTTCATTTGAGGCAGCCACGACAATACAACTCCCTTTTATGAGATCCAGAACAACATGTTTTGCCTCATCAAAATTTATCTCCCGATCTGATTTATCATCATCACTTTCTGAGATTGGAACATTACTTTCCTGCGTTACCTGCATGCTGTCTTCTTCTATGGACAGATCTGAAACAACATTTGCTCTTTCCTCATTTTCAACCATATGGAAATCTTCATCCTGCTGATCTTGACAAGTATCCTCTAATATTTCTATGTGCTACTGAAACGGATTTTCATACAGAGCCTCCATGATCTCAACATCCATAAAATTATCATCTTCATAATATTTCTCAAGGCTTTCAATAAAAGTTGAAACATGTTTGCAACAGTCATGAACCAAATTTAATGATGAATAAGAGTCCTTATATCATTTAATGAACATAGTATGAAAATCCTTTAAACAGTAAATACAAGCAGGCGGCAAACTTTCATACCATGATTGGGCTTCACCTTCCAGAGTGGCCAGGAAAATCTTCATTAAGCAATCTTCAGGAAAATCCACCTTCAACTTGCGAATATGCATATGAAATCTAACTAGATGTAAAGCAACATCCTTCTTACCATCATCATTAAATGTAGGAAAATTCCTTGACCAATCTACCTTCTGAATTTTATTTGGAAAACCAGGGATGTGATCTCGGCTCAGGGGAGTGTATCTTCTTGCAATTCGGTCCACCTTGAAAATCTCACAGCTACTGATCTCTCTGCAGTGAAGTCACCATGAAGCACAGGTTGCTAGATTATTCAGTGAAAAGAGTCGCCAGGTGAATGATTTCGGCCTTGTCAGTGTCTGATCGTTGTCCACTATCAACAATCAGATCTGAACTTGATACATGTACTGGGGTAAAATGCAAATGAAGTGGCCGTATTCACAAGCTCACGGATATTGACTGAAGCGGCGTTTATCTACTTCCACTTATGCAAAGCAAAAGTGTTTTGAAGGCTACCTGGCATATCTTCAAGCTCCGTCTAAGACTTATGAAACCGACACATCAATCAACAAACAATTTGTTCTCCCCAGTATGGTCGCCAATATGTTAGCGCTTGAAATTTCACCTCCGGCTGAAAAAAGGTAAACTCCAAGGCAACATCAAACCACTTAGCCTCGTAGCTAGCCCTACGAGGCAGGAGAGGGCTCTCTCCGGTCTATCTCGGTAAAGATATTCAATGGGCGAGATAGCCAATGAGGAAACACTGATTTTAGGCTAGTAAACTGATCAAAAAGTTTAATTTGGGATTTTTAGGGTTTTTGGTGGAAAGTTGGGGAAGGGCAAATTTTGGTGCGGGGATTGGACACAGTTTCTGCGGGGGGTTCTTTGGGTCGAAGTAGGAAACAATATTGATGCCTTTGATAGAGGTGGATGGATGAGAATGACCGGTGAGGAGTTAAGGAGAGCAAGCAATAACCTTGAATTCCCCTTAAAAAGTTGAAAACATTGATATTAAGAAAACTTAAAAGCAGAGCATGACAATCATGAATTCTACTTTAACACTTCATTTGCCTAATTTGCAGAAGGAAAAGTAAGGAAATGATTCACATAACACACTTACAAGTACAAAGAGAAACACACCATCAACACATGTGACCACAAGAATCCCAAAAAGGACTGCAAAACCCTGGTCTTCCTTTGCCAAAAATTGCAGAGATACAGTGAGTAATACAATAAGAGCTTCTCCCTCAAGAGTCCAACCATGAAAATGACCAAGAAAGTACATAATATAGGCAATATAACATCTTTCCTTGCCTCTAGGGGTCGAGCTCACTATCCTAGGAGCTGTTTCAACCAATTCTAAACTGAGCACTAAAATCTAGGCAGTCAAAACAACTTGCCTCTATAAGCTAGGAAACCAATTCATTCATTAAATTTTTACTATTTCATGAATGAATCTTCTAGAAGAGATAAATAAGTGTCAAAATATCATAAAATTACATCATTTACAACAAGGAGGATGAAAATCAACTCCAAAAATTCAAATCCAGTCAAAACTGCGTTTTGTTGAGCTGTAGGTTGAATTCCTGTGCAAACTCCCTGATCGGTCACGTGCAATTCCTGAATGGGTCACGCACCTTTGGATGCACTTTTGAGGCACTTCCAGGTGTCCAAATGAGGCAAAAGTGGGCTGGTTGGAAAGTTCTGGATGTCTACTTTCCAACCCAAGTGGAATTTCTGAATTTGGCGGTCATTTTCCCCTCCAAAATTGAAATCTCCCAAGACTGCTTCCTGTGTGTCAAAAATGTGGCAGAAAGTCATTTTTTTCTTGTTTTTTGGCTTTCTGGAGGCCCAAAACTTGGTGAAATTTCTTGGCAATGGGTGAGCAAGTGTATTGTTGCATGAAAAATCCAAAAATGCTGAGTTTTCCCAAAAAGGAGTTGCCCAACGAAAAGGTCACGCGCGGCACGCGACCCGTTGGTGGAAAAAACCTGTTTTTTGCCAAAAAAAATCATAAATGACCAAAAATGTTCAAAATTTTTAGAATTTTGCGTTGGAAGTGAGTTATTAGTATCATGCTCCTTCAAGGAAGCCTCGGCCAAGATGTGGAGGGGGTCGGGCCTTTTCCTTGATTTTAGTGCTTTGGTCAACCGCCCTTGGATCACCTTCCTTTTTGCCTTGCATACATGCATTCGGGCCCAATAGTGATTTTTCATGTTCCAGAGCAGGTCCTTACCGTAGGAGCATAGCCTCAGGCTCAACGGGTACTAAGTCACCGGGTCTCTTGCGTGCCAAGTTGCGGTCCTCATGGATCCTCCGCAACTCATCTAGAGTGTGCTCCTCCTCAAGTTGCTTGTTGCGCTGCTCCAAGTAGTTGATGGTCCAATTTTTCATGTCCAATCTTTGCTGCAATGAGTCATTTTCAGCTCTAAGGTGCTGAATGATCTCCTTTGACTGTAGGCTAGGAGAAATGATGTCAAGATCAACAACCTCTATGCGTGGAACACCTGATGGCCCCTCATCAATCTTGGGTTGTTTGCCTCTCTCTGGTACCTGTGCTGCTGAAGAAGGCGAGGCCCCTTCTACCTGGTGTGGAGAAACACTCACTGGGCTGATGAAGACGGCGAGACCCCTTCCACCTGATGTGGAGAAAATACTCGCCGAGCTACTGCAAATAAGGCCCTGTGGCCTCTCTAATATGTGACCAATGGAGGAGAGCTGACATGTCGGGTCTCAGGAAGATCATGCTGTTGGGAAGGCCCTCCCTCCTCATGAATGATCTCAGGGGGGTGATGGTGCTGATGCTGTGAAAAAATCCTGAGAGATAAAATCCTCCCATGGGATACCCTGCTGAGCCAACTGATGTATGACCACAAGATGGATCAAACCATAATGATAGATGCTCCTGTGCTGCTGTGCTGGACTTCTTCTCTGCACCAAGGGCACCATCCTCTCAATATTCATGCATATGAAAAATGGTATGTTCATCATTCGTACCCATGTGAAATGCATCAACAAGCGAATATGGTACGAATACAAAGATGCAAATCTGCCCTCACAGGTGAAAAAGCGCATGATAAGCCTCATCAAGGGAACATACTCATCCCCCAAAAATCTGAAAGGAACTACACCAGTCATGTGTCTCATAAAGGCAGGTTTAATGTAGGGCTCATACTGAAATCTATCCAACATTTTGCGCTTGTTCCATACTTCTCCAATATTGGGTATACATGTTGCTTGGGAAATCATCTCAGGTGTCAATGTGAAATCCACCCCTACAAGGTTCACATGCCCATCATGCAAATGTAAAACAAACAAGCGGGCCAATTCCCTGTGATGCTGGATTTGAGAGATCCTCTCACAAAATTCATCACATGACAGATAGCGGAAACATGTGACTGCAATTGGACAAGCCTGCAAATATGTCAAAGAGGTGGGCTCCTCTCTCTTATGGTGACCACTCTTACCACCCCTGTGAGGCCTCCTTACCTCAACCTCCGGAGCTGACTCACGGTAATCACTTTTCTCATATTCGGTCTTAGTTTCTGACATGGTTTTGAGAACAAAGTGGCTGGAATGTACTGTTGCTTCTGCTCAAAAATCTGTTGTTTAATTATTGAAATGTTGTTTCAAGGGGACAAATAGCACAAGGGAAATGTTAGGGAAGGGAAACGTTTAAGGGAAATTGGGAAAAATATATGAAATAGGGAGTTTAAGGGAAGGAATCATGATGCACCCCATCACACAATTATCATTTGCACAGTTTTTATGAGAAACAGGGTTTAGGATTAGATTCTTGATTTTTAGGAATAGAGGTAGGGTTTTAGGGCTTTTGGTATTTTTGGTAGAGAGATTGAGTAAAAATGATGAGGGAGATGGAAATAGGATGTAGGGAAAAAGTGGGGGTGAAAAGGATAACCTTGAAAACAACAAGACAAACCCTAGCTCAACCAACACTTTGACCTTCTTGAACAAATATGCATTGGATTCATTATTTCAAAATGATGACTTTAAAATACATTCTCATGCTTTTCAAGCTTTGGCAAACAATGTATTTTAATGATGAGAGGCCTACCTGCAACCTTGAAGCAATCTGGGGTTATTTAGCAGTTTACTGGCAAAATTTGGCAGAGGAATTCCCAATGGGTCGCGTGCACTACCCAATGGGCCGCGCGCCCTCAACGGGTCGCGCCTGTGTAATTTCTTAACTGGAATGGGCAGCCTGACGGGTCGTGCTCACCCAACAGGTCGCGCGCAAGGCTCAACGGGTCGTGCGCTTTTGCAGGAGGCGTTTGGAGGCCTTCCTTGTGTCAGAATCGGGTGCAAGATAGCTCGTTGGAAAGGTATTTGAGTCTACTTTGCAACCCAACTAGAATGGTTCAATTTGGAGTTCATTTTCCCTGTCAAAAATCAAATCTCCCAAGACGGGTCAAAAAGTGCCAAATGCGGCTGCCTCAATGAAGAGTGTTGTTGCAGTCAACTTTTGAATGCCTTCCTCAACCCCAAATTGAGCTCATGATAGCTCATTGGAAACATATTTGTGTCTAGTTATCATTTTACCCATCAAGCAAATAATGTTGCCAACAAAGCTAGGAGAAAACTTGATTTTCCCAAGCTCACTTCAGAGGTGTCTTTGATTCTCCTGAGGCAACGGTATTCTTGATATTTCTCTCAAACCATGACACTGGTACAAAAAGTGAAAGAGGTTTTTCTTCCTTGGCCTGTTGTGGAAAAAATATCTCTCAGTTTTCCCAAATTCATCTTTGATTGCTCTGAAACATCTTTTGAGTGAAACTGATCCCGATGTGTGAAACAAGGAATTTCGTGGAAATAAAGCGAAATGAAGGGGATAGGGGGCTTCTAAATTCTTGGGGAAATTTTTGGGAGTGGGTAGGGATGTTAGGAAGCAGGGGAAAGTGGAATCTTAGATATTGAGCGAGGGGAAGGGGACCAAAAGGGCAAAACACAGGCCCAACCTAGAAAATTGCCAAGTTGTAGCTAGAAACTAGGGTTTGTGCAAAAATGAGGAATTTGGGGGATCTCAGTGATGGAAAGTGTTTAATAAGGTATATGAAGGATAGGGGAAGGTGTATGAACATCTTGATACAAGTTTTACTAATGATTTGAACATTCAAGAGAAATTAGCTTTCAAAACCCTAGGAGAGGGAAATGACCTTGCCTAGGTGCAACTAAAGCATGAACAAGGTGTAAAATGACTCATTAAACACTGACATGATAATGAAAACCCTATGAATGATGATAGAATCAGCTGAATAGTGACATAGATTGGCATTTGGACAAATTTAGAAGCAGTGAAAGCAAACCCTAGACCTAATGCCTAGTGACCAAATTTTGCTTGAAGACTCACTGAAATGACAAAATTTGACCTTGACACTTCAAAATCACTTTGTAAGAGCACGTTTGATCACTGGAGGAAGGTTGGAAAGACTGACACTAACATTGGCTCCAATGGGGATGGTAGCTCCTTAGAGGTGCCAAGAACCGCAGACCTCTGGGAGAGCAGACGAGTGCTTTCAACCATTGGGCGATGGAGTCATTATTTCCACCTTTGACACAAAACTTTGACACATTTATTGAATGAAAACTTGACTGAAAACTAACTGAAACTTAACTGGAACTTGACTCAAACCGACTCGATGGCAAACTAAAATAACTTGAAAAACTCACTCAATAGACCAAACACAAATGACTCATGACTGACTTAACTAAAACAAGAACTTACAAAGCTTATTGAAGGGCAACAGTCCATCAAGATTTGAAATCATGATGACAACCAGCTGTGTTTTTTACAAGACAATATACCATCAAACTATTTCAAAATGCCAATGCAACCAATCAAGAAGATGCCTTCTTGATTGATTCTTCTTATCAGATCTTCTGGTCAACAGTACAAACCTATAACTGAGCATCCAAAAACATAGCTGACCATGAGCTCCTTCATCACTGAGCACTGCAATAAACACTATCACTGCTAGCTACAAAACACTTGCTAGAGGATCGTGAAAAACATGAAGATTTGCCACTGCCACCTCCTGCTGAAAGAACAAGGTGTCTTTTGCTTCAAATTCTGATCTGCCTTCATCATATGCTTCGGTAAAAGTATGCTCATGGGCTTCAAAAAACTCTGAACAAATGGATGGGCAGATCTCTTTTTGGAAAAGCATTTCAGCACATGAAACATATGAAGGGGAATCTGAATGGAAATCCAGAATGTTTTGTTCTTCTATGGTGTGAATGTGCTGTAGGCCATCTTCATATGATATGATAGCCTGATTCTCATTACATTCATCAATCATGAGAAAAGAAATTTCAGATGTTTCATGAAACCCAACACTAACATTTCTATCAGCTATCATAGATTCATCCAGAGAAACCTTTTCACTTACTTGAACGAAGATCTTGTCTTGTTTTTCACAGAGGCAATGAATTACCTCCTCATGAAGATCTAGTGTTGGTGAAATGAGAGCATTTAGATCTGCTACTCCATTTTCTTCATTTGAGGCAGCCACGACAATACAACTCCCTTTTATGAGATCCAGAACAACATGTTTTGCCTCATCGAAATTTATCTCCCGATCTGATTTATCATCATCACTTTCTGAGATTGGAACTTTACTTTCCTGCGTTACCTACATGTTGTCTTCTTCTATGGACAGATCTGAAACAACATTTGCTCTTTCCTCATTTTCAACCATATGGAAATCTTCATCCTACTGATCTTGACAAGTATCCTCTAAGATTTCTATGTGCTGCTGAAACAGATTTTCATACAGAGCCTCCATGATCTCAACATCCATAAAATTATCATCTTCATAATATTTCTCAAGGCTTTCAATAAAAGTTGAAACATGTTTGCAACAGTCATGAACCAAATTTAATGATGAATAAGAGTCCTTATATCATTTAATGAACATAGTATGAAAATCCTTTAAACAGTAAATACAAGCAGGCGGCAAACTTTCATACCATGATTGGGCTTCACCTTCCAGAGTGGCCAGGAAAATCTTCATTAAGCAATCTTCAGGAAAATCCACCTTCAACTTGCGAATATGCATATGAAATCTAACTAGATGTAAAGCAACATCCTTCTTACCATCATCATTAAATGTAGGCAAATTCCTTGACCAATCTACCTTCTGAATTTTATTTGGAAAACCAGGGATGTGATCTCGGCTCAGGGGAGTGTATCTTCTTGCAATTCGGTCCATCTTGAAAATCTCACAGCTACTGATCTCTCTGCAGTGAAGTCACCATGAAGCACATGTTGTTGGATTCTTCAGTGAAAAGAGTCGCCAGGTGAATGATTTCGGCCTTGTCAGTGTCTGATCGTTGTCCACTATCAACAATCAGATCTGAACTTGATACATGTACTGGGGTAAAATGCAAATGAAGTGGCCGTATTCACAAGCTCACGGATATTGACTGAAGCGGCGTTTATCTACTTCCACTTATGCAAAGCAAAAGCGTTTTGAAGGCTACCTGGCATATCTTCAAGCTCCGTCTAAGACTTATGAAACCGACACATCAATCAACAAACAATTTGTTCTCCCCAGTATGGTCGCCAATATGTTAGCGCTTGAAATTTCACCTCAGGCTGAAAAAAGGTAAACTCCAAGGCAACATCAAACCACTTAGCCTCGTAGCTAGCCCTACAGGGCAGGAGAGGGCTCTCTCCGGTCTATCTCGGTAAATATCTTCAACGGGCAAGATAGCCAATGAGGAAACACTGATTTTAGGCTAGTAAACTGATAAAAAAGTTTAATTTGGGAATTTTAGGGTTTTTGGTGGAAAGTTGGGGAAGGGCAAATTTTGGTGCGGGGATTGGACACAGTTTTGGAAGGGGTTCTTTGGGGCGAGTTAGGAAACAGTATTGATGCCTTTGATAGAGGTGGATGGATGAGAATGACCGGTGAGGAGTTAAGGAGAGCAAGCAATAACCTTGAATTCCCCTTAAACAGTTGAAAACATTGATATTAAGCAAACTTAAAAGCAGAGCATGACAGTCATGAATTCTACTTTAACAATTCATTTGCCTAATTTGCAGAAGGAAAAGTAAAGAAATGATTCACATAACACACTTACAAGTACAAAGATAAACACACCATCAACACATGTTACCACAAGAATCCCAAAAAGGATTGCAAAACCCTGGTCTTCCTTTGCCAAAAATTGCAGAGATACAGTGAGTAATACAATAAGACCTTTTCCCTCAAGAGTCCAACCATTAAAATGACCAAGAAAGTACATAATATAGGCAATCTAACATCTTTCCTTGCCTCTAGGAGTCGAGCTCACTATCCTAGGAGCTGTTTCAACCAATTCTAAACTGAGCACTAAAATCTAGGCAGTCAAAACAACTTGCCTCTATAAGCTAGGAAACCAATTCATTCATTAAATTTTTACTATTTCATGAATGAATCTTCTAGAAGAGATAAATAAGTGTCAACATATCATAAAATTACATCATTTACAACAAGAAGGATGAAAATCAACTCCAAAAAGTCAAATCCAGTCAAAACTGCGTTTTGCTGAGCTGTAGGTTGAATTCCTGTGCAAACTGCCTGATGGGTCGCGCGCAATTCCTGAATGGGTCATGCGCCTTTGGAGGCACTTTTGAGGCACTTCTAGGTGTCCAAATCAGGCAAAAGTGGGCTTGTTGGAAAGGTCTAGATGTCTACTGTCCAACCCAAGTCGAATTTATGAATTTTGTGGTGATTTGCCCCTCAAAAATTGCAATATCCCAAGACTGCTTCCTGTGTGTCAAAAATGTGGCAGAAAGTCATGTTTTGCTTGTTTTTTGACTTTCTGGAGGCCCAAAACTTGGTGAAATTTCTTGGAAATGGGTGAGAAAGTGTATATTTGCATGAAAAATCCAAAAATGCTGAGTTTTCCCAAAAAGGATTTGCCCAACGAAAAGGTCGCGGGCGGCACACGACCCGTTGGTGGAGAAAACCTGCTTTTTTGCCGAAAAAAAATCATAAATGACCAAAAATGCTCAAAATTTTTAGAATTTTGTGCTGGAAGTGATTTATTTAGTATCATGCTCCTTCAAGAAAGCCTCGTCCAAGATGTGGAGGGGGTCGGGCCTTTTCCTTCATTTTAGTGCTTTGGTCAACCGCCCTTGGATCACCTTCATTTTTGCCTTGCATACATGCATTCGGGCCCAATAGTGATTTTTCATGTTCCGGAGCAGGTCCTTATCTTTATTTGCCTTGGCAAGAAACCTCTCCAAATGAGCGTTGACCCGTAGGAGCATAGCCTCACGCTCAACGGGTACGAATTCACAGGGTCTCTTGCGTGCCAAGTTGCGGTCCTCATGGATCCTCTGCAACGCATCTAGAGTGTGCTCCTCCTCAAGTTGCTTGTTGCACTGCTCCAAGTAGGTGATGGTCCAATTTGCCATGTCCAATCTTTGCTGCAATGAGTCATTTTTAGCTCTAAGGTGTTGAATGATCTCCTTTGAATCTAGGCTAGGAGAAATGATGTCAAGATCAACAACCTCTATGCCTGGAACACCTGATGGCCCCTCATCAATCTTGGGTTGTTTGCCTCTCTCTAGTACCTGTGCTGCTAAAGAAGGCGAGGCCCCTTCCACCTGGTGTGGAGATAACACTCGTTGAGCTGATGAAGATGGCGAGACCCCTTCCACCTGATGTGGAGAAAATACTCGCCGAGCTGCTGCAAATAAGGCCCTGTGGCCTCTCTGGTATGTGACCAATGGAGGAGAGCTGACATGTCGGGTCTCAGGAATATCATGCTGCTGTGAAGGCCCTCCCTCCTCATGAATGAGCTCAGGGGGTGATGGTGCTGATGCTGTGAAAAAATCCCGAGAGATAAAATCCTCCCATGGGATACCCTGTTGAGCCAACTGATGTATGACCACAAGCTGGATCAAACCATAATGATAGATGCTCTTGTGCTGCTGTGCTGGACTTCTTCTCTGCACCAAGGGCACCATCCTCTCAATATTCCGGCATATGAAAATTGGTATGTTCATCATTCGTACCCGTGTGAAATGCATCAACAAGCGAATATGGTACGAATACAAAGATGCAAATCTGCCCTCACAGGTGAAAAAGCGCATGATAAGCATCATCAAGGGAACATACTCATCCCTCAAAAATCTGAAAGGAACTACACCAGTCATGTGTCTCATAAAGGCAGGTTTAATGTAGGGCTCATACTGAAATCTATCCAACATTTTGCGCTTGTTCCATACTTCTCCAATATTGGGCATACCTGTTGCTTGGGCAATCATCTCAGGTGTCAATTTGAAATCCACCCCTGCAGGGTTCACATGCCCATCATGCAAATGTAAAACAAACAAGCGGGCCAATTCCCTGTGATGTTAGATTTGAGAGATCCTCTCACAAAATTCATAGCATGACAGATAGCGGAAACATGTGACTGCAATTGGACAAGCCTGCAAATCTGTCAAAGAGGTGGGCTCCTCTCTCTTATGGTGACCACTCTTACCACCCCTGTGAGGCCTCCTTTGTACCTCAACCTCTGGAGTTGACTCACGGTAATCACTTTGCTCATATTCGTTCTCGGTTTCTGACATGGTTTTGAGAACAAAGTGGCTGGAATGTACTGCTTCTTCTGCTCAAAAATATGTTGTTTAATTATTGAAATGTTGTTTCAAGGGGACAAATAGCACAAGGGAAATGTTAGGGAAGGGAAACTTTTAATGGAAATTGGGAAAAATATATGAAATAGGGAGTTTAAGGGAAGGAATCATGATGCACCCCATCACACAATTATCATTTGCACAATTTTTATGAGAAACAGGGTTTAGGATTAGATTCTTGATTTTTAGGAATAGAGGTAGGGTTTTAGGGCTTTTGGTATTTTTGGTAGAGAGATTGAGTAAAAATGATGAGGGAGGTGGAAATAGGATGTAGGGAAAAAGTGGGGGTGAAAAGGATAACCTTGAAAACAACAAGACAAACCCTAGCTCAACAACCACTTTGACCTTCTTGAACAAATATGCATTGGATTCATTATTTCAAAATGATGACTTTAAAATACATTCTCATGCTTTTCAAGCTTTGGCAAACAATGTATTTTAATGATGAGAGGCCTACCTGCAACCTCGAAGCAATCTGGGGTTATTTAGCAGCTTACTGGCGAAATTTGGCAGAGGAATTCCCAATAGGTCGCGCGCACTTCCCAACAGGTCGTGCGCCCTTAATGGGTCGCGCCTGTGTAATTTCTGAACTGGAATGGGCAGCCTGACGGGTCGCGCTCACCCAACAGGTCGCGCACAAGGCTCAACATGTCACGCGCTTTTGCAGGAGGCTTTTGGAGGCCCTCCCTGAGTCGGAATCGGGTGCAGGATAGCTTGTTGGAAAGGTATTTGAGTATACTTTCCAACCCAGCTAGAATATTTCAATTTGGAGTTCATTTTCCCCATCAAAAATCAAATCTCCCAAGACTGGTCAAAAAGTGCCAAATGCGGCTGCCTCAAGGAAGAGTGCTGTTGCAGTCAACTTTTGAATGCCTTCCTCAACCCCAAATTGAGCTCATGATAGCTCATTGGAAATATCTTTGTGTTTAGTTATCATTTTACCCATAAAACAAATCATTTGGCCAACAAAGCTAGGATAAAAGTTGATTTTCCCAAGCTCACTTCAGAGGTGTCTTTGATTCTCCTGAGGCAACAGTATTCTTGATATTTCTCTCAAACCATGACACTGGTACAAAAAGTGAAAGAGGTTTTTCTTCCTTGGCCTGTTTTGGAAAAAATATCTCTCAGTTTTCCCAAATTCATATTTGATTGCTCTGAAACATCTTTTGAGTGAAACTGATCCCGATGTGTGAAACAAGGAATTTCGTGGAAATGAAGCGAAATGAAGGGGATAGGGGGCTTCTAAATTCTTGGGGAAATTTTTGGGAGTGGGTAGGGATGTTAGGAAGCAGGGGAAAGTGGAATCTCAGAGATTGAGCGAGGGGAAGGGGTCCAAAAGGGAAAAGCACAGTCCCAACCTAGAAAATTGCCAAGTTGTAGCTAGAGACTAGGGTTTGTGCAAAAATGAGGAATTTGGGGGATCTCAGTGATGGAAAGTGTTTGATAAGGTATATAAAGGATAGGGGAAGGTGTATGAACATCTAGATACAAGTTTTGCTAATGATTTGACCATTCAAGAGAAATTAGCTTTCAAAACCCTAGGAGAGGGAAATGACCTTGCCTAGGTGCAACTGAAGCATGAACAAGGTGTAAAATGACTCATTAAACACTGACATGATAATGAAAACCCTATGAATGATGATAGAATCAGCTGAATAATGACATAGATTGGCATTTGGACAACTTTAGAAGGAGTGAAAGCAAACCCTAGACCTAATGCCTAGTGACCAAATTTTGCTTGAAGACTCACTGAAATGACAAAATTTGACCTTGACACTTCAAAATCACTTTGTAAGAGCACGTTTGATCACTGGAGGAAGGATGGAAATACTGAAACTAACACCTTCAATCTCAGATTGGAATTTCCCCAAATAATTCAATTTTTGGATTTTCCCTGCTTTTCTTGAGCAAATTTAGGGATAAATATCTAAATATTTGTGAGAAGATTCATTGGCTTGACCCACTGAACATCTCTTAGTTTCACAAACGCTCCCACCTGGTCTAACAACTTGAGTTAGCAGGGGGACTAACGCTCCTCTATGTTTGGTAACAAGCTTTATAAAACAGGTTAGCAGTGTGTAGGGAGAGTTAGTGTGGAATCAAGGCCTGCAATTGTGGTCTTTGCTTCAATCATGCTATCTTTCACCTCTGAGTTGATGAGGAGGTCATTTTGTCCTATAACAGGAGCCTCATACTGATGTGGAACAACCGCATGTAGAGGTTCAAGGAGTGGGGACATCCACTGAAGCAGAGGGAGGCACACAAAAGAAGCTGACATATTGTTGGAGGATGTGAGAGAGAATGTGGGAGCACCATATTCTCAACGCAGACAGAGGAGGTTAGCTGAGAGGTACACTGGATATGTGGCCCTTGCTGGGGAATGTGTTGAGACCGAGCCATCTTCCTTTGAGGAAGTGGCGCAGTAGCCGATTTGGGTTGATGCAATGGTGGAGGAGTATGACTCCATAGTTCGTAATAGTGTTTGGGATGCGGTTCTGAGACCAGAGAACAAGTCAGTTGTGAGTTCCTGTTGGCTTTACAAGGTAAAGAAAGCTGTTGATGGTAGTGTGGAGAAGCATAAGGCAAGATTTGTTGCCCGTGGATTTTCACAGGTCAAGGGGATCATGTTGCTACAGTATATTTCGACAGAGGAGCAAGAAGCTTAAATTTTGACAAAGGAATTGTCAAAGTGTAAATTCAAGTTCCATAGAGACAGGATCAGGGTGGCAGATAATCCCTTTCTTGTTGAGAGGGAGTGTTGAAATATGGCCACAAGAATATTCCAATTTAATTTGTCCTTAAATTAAATTTTGAATTAAAATCTAATTTAGTCATAACAACTACTTGGAAATAATTAATTAATTATTTTAAATTAGTTAGTTGGAGAAATTCAAGTTAGAAGTCTTTTTGAAGTCATGCAAGAGTTATCCCTTAAATTAAGGAGATAAGATTGATTTATATTTGAGTTGTAATTAGTTAACTCAGTTTACTGAGTTAAGTCTAGTTAAATTAGTTCCAAACTGTTTGAAGAACTAATAGTGAGTTAACAGTCAGTTGATGAATTAATGTTCTCAACTAGTGATACTCCAGTTAACTGAAGATTCCCTCATCAAAAACACATGCATGTCTATTCTGAGAAAGGCCCAGTTGAGATTAATGTTAAAGGATAGTGTACTATCAGTTACATGTGTTTTCTCATGGAGAAAACTCATGCATGCAGTCAAGGGTTCATCCTTGAGGATTGCGCAGTTTTGGATGATTAGTTTTCCACTTGGTAATAGGCTAATCATCCACAAGGAACAATGCAAGGAAATAGGAGCTTGGAGGGTAGAGAGGAAAGCTGGATAGAAGCCAAGATTGCCTGTGAGCATCTGTGAGGATTGTACTGAGAGCTGGCTAGTTGTGAGAGCTAAGGCTTTGTATAATTCTTATGTATTTCCACCATGTATGATAATACAATAGTATGGGGTTTTTAGTTGAGGCTTTCCCCAAAGTACTTTCATGTGTATTGTGCCATTGATTCTTCTTCTTTTGGTTATATTGTTCATCTCTATCTTTAAGCTTCCGCAAATTGATAGTAGAAGTAGACTATAGTATTCTGCTTTGATTCATATTGCATTATCGAGTTAACCTGCTAGCATATTTTCTACATGTTCCTTCAGAGAAACATCTACGACCTCTGACATATGTTTTCTATTATGAAACTAGCTCACACAAAGATAGAAAAGACAGATCAACACCTTAGAATTTAGCCTCTTCGAGGGGGCAACCTCCATTACATTACACAAATGAATTATTTTTTGATGATTCAAATGACAAAACCTCCTTTCTATATATAGGAGTCTAAGGAGTCCAATATAACCTAGCCGACCTAACAATGATAATATAAAGGCACAAAAATAACAATAGAGGGATTCTATGGGGCACAATAATAATAATATGGGGACAACAGGGGAACAACAATATTAATAAGGGATACAACTACAATAGTAATGGGGTAATCACTAGTATTATAGGGACCTAACATGCCCCTATCCTGCAAAAAAATGTTGTCCTCAACGCTTGAGTAGTTCTGGATGCTTCTGTATAAAATTCTCATCCTCCCATGTGGAATCTTCAGTGGATAAGTTCTTCCACTTGATGATATACTCCGAAATTGATCGATTTCATAGCTGTCAAGTTCTTGTTTATGTGACTGATTCTAGTTCCAATATAATATTTCCTTCCTCATCAAGTTCTGGAAATATTGTTTGAACTGGGAGCTTGTTGCCTATAACCTTCTTTAAACATGAAACATGGAAAACTGGGTGCACTCGAGAAGCTACAGGAAGCTCCAATTTGTATGCCATAGTACCAATCTTTTGCAACACCTTGTACAGACCATAATACTTTGGTGATAATTTATTATCCTTCTTAGCTTGATTGAGGGACATTTGTTTATATGGTTGTAGCCGTAGGAATACCCAATCACCTACATCAAAACTTATTTCATTGCGATGTTGATCTGCCTGTTGTTTCATTATATTCTGCGCCAACACGAGGTTATCCTTTAAGAGTTGGAGGACTTGTTGTTGATGCTCGATGTGATGTTCCACTACTTGAACCTTAGACTTTTCTCTTAAATATGATGTGATGGATGGTGGATGATATCCATAAAGTGCCATAAATGGGGTCATTTTTGTTGTTGTATGGAAGGAAGTGTTATACCACCATTCAGCCAGAGGAAACCATTTGACCCATTGTGTCTATTTATCATATACAAATCAATGAAGATATCCTTCCAAACATTTGTTTACTATCTCAGTTTTCCCATCAAATTGAGGATGATAAGATGAGCTATGAGCTAACTGAGTACTGAGACAAGAAAATAATTCTGTCCAAAAATTTCCAGTGAAAATGGGATCTCTGTCACTTACAATAATCTTTGGGTTTCCATGTAGCTTTTGAATTGTTTCCATAAATGCAATAGAAACTATATTGGCTTTAAATGGATGTGATAATGCACAAAAGTGTGCATACTTGGTAAGTCTGTCAACTACCACCATGATGACACTCTTTCCCTTAGACTTGGGTAAACCTGTGATAAAACCATTGAAACCTCCTCCCAATGTTGGCTTGGAATGGATAAAGGTTGTAATAGACCTAGGGTCTTAATTGTTTCAACTTTATTTTGTTGGCAAACCAAACATTCCACCACAAACTTTTAAATATCTAATTTAAGGCCATCCCAAAAAATTTCCTTCTTAACCCTGTGGTAAGCTTTTAAAAATCCCGAGTTCCCTCCTAAGGGAGAAGTGTGCAATTCCATAAGAATCTTTTGTTTGAGTTTGGAATTCTTATAGAGGTATAAGTAATCTTTGTACCATAACAAATCATTTTTCCAGCTAAATGTATCAGATGTACTGGAATCTTGTTGTAACTTTCGAATAAGTGCCCACACTTCTTCATCATTCTTCCATTCCTCCCTTGCTTTGTTTATCCAATCTGGTTGGATAATAGAAATGGCGCACAACAATGCTTCCACATCCTCATCCTTTGTTGAGAGTGCATCTGCCACCACATTTTGCTTCCCTTTTTTGTAGATGATTTCAAAGTCATAACCCAACATCTTTGTGACCCACTTTTGTTGCTCTTTAGAGGATAATCTTTGTTCTAAAAAGTATTTAAGGCTATCATGATCCGTTTTTAACTTGAAGTGTCTTCCCATTAGGTAGGGTCGCCATTTCTTAAGTGCATGTAGTATTGCCAACATTTCCTTCTCATAAATAGCTTTGTGTAAAAACTTTCCCTTGATTGGATGACTTTCAAAAGCAATGGGTCTTTCATCTTGCATTAAAACAACACCAATTCCATTTCCTGAAGCATCACATTCCACAATAAAGGTTTTTGTGAAGTCTGGTGTAGCTAAGACTGGTGCTTGGCACATTGCCTCTTTAAGATGTTCGAAGGCCTTTGTTGCTTCTGGAGTCCATGAAAATGCATCTTTCTTCAATAATGTTGTTAGAGGTGCTATTATTCTCCCATAATTCTTAACAAACTTGCGATAATACCCTATCAACCTGAGAAATCCTCGCAGATGCTTTATGGATGTGGGGATTTTCCTTTCCTTAATGGCTTTAATTTTGCTAGGGTCTACCTCAACTCCTTCATGAGATACAATATGACCCAGATATTCCACCTCTTGTACTCCAAAGAAACATTTGGATCTTTTTGCATATAATTATTTCTCCTCCAATAGTTGTAGCACCCTGTCAACATGTTCAACATGATCCTTCCAAGACTTGCTATAGATTAGTATATCATCAAAAAATACTAACACAAATTTTCTAAGGAAGGGTTTGAAAATGGAATTCATCAAACCTTGAATGTAGAAGGTGCATTGGTAAGGCCAAAAGGCATGACCAAAAATTCTTAATGACCCTCATGAGTTCTAAATGTTGTTTTCGGAATGTATTCAGTCTTCATTCTGATTTGATGATATCCTGAATGAAGATCCAACTTGGTGAAGTAAATTGATCCATGCAATTCATCCAATAATTCATCAATCACAGGAATGGGAAACTTATCTTTAATAGTGAGCTTGTTGAGCTCCCTATAATCTGGACACATGCACCATGATCCATCCTTCTTGTGCACCAATACTACTGGAGCAGAGAAAGAACTTTGACTAGGTTGAATTATACCAGCCTCTAGCATTTCTGCAACCATACGTTCAATTTCACTCTTTTGGGCATAGGTATATCTATACCGCTTGATGTTTGGAGGAACACTTCCTGGAATCAGATGAATAGCATGATCATGATCATGAAGGTGGGAGACCTTTGGGAGTCTCAAATACCTTGGAATGATTGTCCAAGACTTTTTGGAGATCTGGAGAAATAGATGATTTCGATGTGGAAACATCTAGCGAACATAATTGTGCAATTACACCTCTTTGTTCCTTTTTTAGAAGATTTTTCATACTGTTAGAGCTGATTATCTTTCCTGGTTTCCCTGCAATACCCCTTAATTCAACTTCCTTTCCTTCCGCAGAAAATTTCATGAAAAGTTCTTGAAAATTAAAAGCTATTATACCCAAGGATTGCAGCCATTGGACTCCTAGTACAACATCAACACCTCCCATTGGAATGGAAAGCATTGGGCTAGTCAATACATATTCTCCCATGGATAGCTTGATATTATGGCACTTTCTAGAGAAATTTATCATTCCTCCATTTGCAACCATCACTTGAAACTCTGGTGTTGGATATAGGAAGTAATTCAATTCTTTTGCTATATTACATTGAATAAAATTGTGGGTACTTCCTGAATCAATCAACACTATTACCTTTTTCTTCTTGATTTGTACTTCTATCTTGATGGTGTGAGGAGTGGTAATTCCAAACAATGCATTACAAGATATGGTCGGATTCATTTCTTCTTTATCTAGGCTTTGTTCCTGGAGTATATCCTCTTCTTTTGACCTTTCTTGCTCCTTTTCTTCTTCCTCTTCATAATCTATGTAGAATAATTTCTTCTTAGCACACTTATGACCTTTAGTGTATTTGCTATCACAACTGTAACAAATCCCTTTTGCTCTTTTTTCTTCCAATTGTTGTGGTGTCAAACTTATAGGTTGTGTAAGACTAGGGGCAACAACACTTCCATCTTTATAGTTGTGAGTGGTATGCTTCCTGGTTGCCATAATTTTTCTTTCCATTTTTCTTGCTAACCTGAATGCCTTCTCTAATGAATCAAGTTCCCAAAGGCGAACATCATGTTGGATATTATCCTTTAAAGTCCCTATGAATACATCAATATTATGCTCCTCTGGAATATTTTTTACCCTTATGTTCAATTTTTGGAACTCCTCAATGTGCTCCATTATTGAACCCTTTTGTTTGAGACTTATCAATTGGCTAAAAAAGTGTTGCTTTTTGTATCCTCATAATGTGCTGTCAATTCTTCCGTTAAAATTGCCCAAGTGATAATTTGTTTACGAGAGCAAAGCCATTGATACCATAGAAACTGATTTGGTTCCAAATATAAAGTTGCAATACGTACCTTTCGTGTGTTTTGCACATTATTGAGATCGAGAAATTGCTCCACTGTAATATCCATGTTGAAGGATCCTTGCCATCAAACTTCCTTATATCAATTTTTGGAATATGGTGGTTCTTCAATCAAATATTAGAGTCTATGAAATCATGATTAACATTTCTTTTGTTCTCATCATGAGTTTCCTTTACTACCCTTTCACCGTTAGTAAGTATTTCTTGTAGAAAATTTGTCAAACTGTCTTCAAATTTTCCATGCATGTCTTCAAATCTATCTTCAAATCATCCATCTCAGCTTCCACGTCACTCATCTTAGTTTCCACATCTTTCTTTAAACCATCCATCTTAGATTCTGTTACTTTTTTTGCGAGTGACATTTGTTGCAATTGGTCTCGTAATTTTGATATATCATGTTGCATTTCTTCCTCTTCTTCATAAGTCATGCTAGAGCTTTCAGGTTGCTTACTAGCTGTTTGAATTTTCTTTCCTCGAGGCATCAGTTACGGATAATAATGCTCTACTATGCCCTTTGAATTCCTTCAAAATAATTTTTCAAATATTGTTGGACTGAGTGCTTCTAAACTCTGATATTTCTTGTTTTAATCGTATAATTCCCTTTAAGTTTTCTTTTTGAGTTAATAAAAGCTTCGCACACCTTTTCACTCTAAGTTGAGTTGTTCGCTTGATATCTTCTTCTAAGTATTAGTAAGGCTGCAAGGAAGGCGTTCGTAAAGTTGTTGAGAGAGTGCCCGAGGAGAGGCCGAGTTGCAGTAGATGCGTGCAGCAAGTGCTAGAAGATACCATCTCAAGGAGCTACTTTATTGAACAGTAAGAGGGTTCTCAATCTTTTAAACTCTCGATATATTCTTTGTTTGATGTTCCTCTGAGTTCTCGATCTATTCTTTGTTTGCTGTTCCTCTAAGTTCTCGATCTATTCTCTGTTCGATGTTCCTCTGGTATCAGATCCCTGTAACATTCCTAATGGTTAGTTTAATCAGATCTTTTTCTACTTTGGAAAGACATGTTGTTACTGAAGTTTATTCTAGATCTCTTGAAAAAGAAATCGATTCTAAAAAAGAATTAGAGATAGTAGAAAATCCTGAAAGATGGAATCCTCCAACTCTTCATGCAGCTGATGTTTATAAAACTCCTCTCTCTAATATCTTTCAGAAGAAAATTCTTCTAAAAGAAGTGGAAGTTAAAATCAAAATCTTAGGTCCTTCTATATAGATTGTTTCTCTCTCTTTGTTTACCACTGAAGGAATCAAAAAAATTCACCAATATGCAAAATACAAAAAATATTACTATTTACATTTTGGAGGTATAAGGATAGGTTTGGCCCCTTTGTTTAGACATGGCTTAAATAGTCCGTGCATATAGAAAGTTATTGATACTTGACACTAGAACTATGATCATGCTAGAATAGGTACCATTGTTGGTAACCTATCTACTGGTTGTCAATATGGAACAATTTTCCCTGATTACTCTATTAGTCTTACGGATCCTCATCTGAAGGATTGTTGGAAACTTATGGTAGGAGTTCAAGGATTACAGATGGTTGATGAAAGTGAATTCTTATCTGTAATAATTCATACATCCTTCTAGTTGACTAATACATTCCATTTGAAATTAAAACATCCAGTGCTCAGAGATTGTGTGTCAGTTGGTTTAAACAATGCACAAATAGAGGGAGTATCTTATGATTCTATAGGTTTACCAAACAACTAGTATTTTCAATACAAGTCTTTAGCTGATGAAAAGAAACCAGGAACCCTGACAAGAAGAGCTTCGTTGCAAGAAGGTAAAATAGGAATACTTCAAGAAAAACCTTCCATCCCGCGACCCATCATTCATCCGAGAAAACATGCACTACCAGTCTCAGAATCTACAGAATCCTCTACCTAAACATCTAACACTTCCAATCAATCTATGTTATCTTCAAATGAATTGTATATACCTGAAGTTAAGCCTTTTATTGATGTAAATAAGATTTTTAGAATTTCTAATTCCCAAATAGCCCCAGTTGCAGAATGGCAATATGCTAATCGTCACTTTGTAAAAGGAGGAAAATGGCCACCAAAGACAAAATTTTGTACTACTTCATCCTCCTCAAAGCAACCTCCTACAAGGGCTGATTGTGCCCCTTTAGTTGAACAAAACTCCTCAAATACAAATGATTTAGACCAGTTGTATCAAATTGGTAATTATATTACCACATGGTGTTCTTATGCTGAAACGCTATAGATGATCTGGGTGCACAAAATGAGCTCATTCTAGCCAATCTCAAGCTCTTACATGATGAACAAACAGAAAAAAGAGCCAAGAAAGAGGCAAGAATGTAGAAAAAGGAAAGAAGAAGAAAATCCAAAGCAACTCAAAGCTCAAAATTTTCTATAGATATGTTGACCCCAAATTTTTCGGATTTAGAAGAAACAGAAGCTAGCACCTCTGAAACACCTTTCAGACAAATGAAAATAGAGTCTATTACAGAAAAGCCAAGAAAAACAAAAGCAGAAATAGTGACTCTTGAAAATGCAGCTTCTAAGTTTCCATCTTTTATCATGCCATCAATCCAAAAAGCAAATTTTGTTAAAGAAGTCCAAAAATATCCTAGAATAGAAGAAGATTTGTTTGCTTCTAATTCTAGCGGTTATATTTTGGATTTGGACAAATCAACAAATCCAGCTAAATCAATTCAAATATGGATCGAAGCGTTATACCAAATGCAGGTAGCTACAAAGCTCGATAATATGTCCATATTTGTTCTAGCAGAGAAAGGAATGGCTGGAATAGTTTATGACTGGTGGATTGGACCTCCTGAGTCAGAATGACAAGCAGTCATTGCAGCAGGACTTTCTACTCTAGAGGTACTACTGAAAAGACAGTTTGTCCCTGAGCCAATAGATGAGAAGAAGCAAATCATTATAGACCTTGCTAGAATGGAACTGAAAGATTTAAATTATCTTGAATCTTTTGGTCAATATTTTATGTCCAAAGTTTACAAAGCAAATATTTCAAATGATTCAGTTCAAAAAATTTCTTTTCTGTCGAAATTACCAGGAAATCTAGGATATCTGATTTCTAAAGATATTGATCTTCAAAGCAAAACAATAGATCAGATTTACTGGATAGATCTTTTATTCAGGTGTCAAGAGAAAGTCAAATATCTCTGTTGGCAAAAACAGGCACATGATATAACTCCCAGTGCTAATGTTTGTTGTGCTGCTTTGCCATGGACACCATTTAAGAAAAAGAGAAAACATAAAAGGTATGGGAAATTCAAGACAAATAAAATTGCAAATCCCAAACGACCTTTTAAAAATTTCAAATTTCTAAAGAAGAGGAAACAGCCGAGAACCAAAAACAATTGTTGTTTCATATGCAAACAGGAAGGACACTATGCTCGTGCTTGTCCAAAAAGCACATCTGGTAAATTGAAAGCATGTGTAGATATTGAAGAATTTTGTGATGATTGGTTTGTTGTATAATCAAAAGAAGAACCATCAGATGTATATATTTTAACTCATGCTTCTTTTTTAGAAGATGAAGAATTAATCAATTTTGTTCAGAAAATGAATATTTGTTATGATTGTTCTACTAATGAATTTTCAGTTGAAGATGAAGAAGAATAACTTCTTTATAGTGAAGAATTTGAGACTGACAAAGACAGTGTTGAAACTAGTGAAGCAGAATCTTTATGTTGGTCTCTCCCTCCAGAGAAAGACAAAGGAAAACAGGTTATCCCTATTCTTCCTCAGTTAAACTCTTTTTTTCCATATCAGGAAAATATTAGACAAACATCTTCAATGCCAGTTCCTGAATTTGACCCACCAGCAGAACAAACTTTCTTGAAGAAAATGTTAAAAACAAATAATCTTTTGTATATACTAGTCTCCGTGTAGGTTAAAAATAGTTGGATAGATCTTGATGCATTTATTGATACCGATGGTTCAAACAATCTTGCCAGACCATCATTGTTTAAAGGATTATGGAAACCTCTCCAAAATATCCTGATTTCAGAAACGATCAGAAGTACAGTTAATCTTACTTAATATGTGGATAATATTTCTTTAAAAATAAGTGGGAAGATTGTCAAGATATCTACTATACAACATTATGACCCATCTGCCAGTTTAATTTTGGGTATGCCATTTATCAATTCTGTTTTGCTCATGACTATTAGCGAAGATAAAGTTATCTTCAATTTCAAAAAACAAGCAATCTCTATTCCAAGATTAAAATTTTCAGATTCTGAAGTAAAAAGAGAAAGCCAGAAGAAGACCAGTACAAGAAAGCCAAAAAGTTATTCCAAAGATTGGCAAAAAGTACTACAGATTTATGAAGAAAAAGAAGTTCTCAAAACAAAACAAAAATCAGCAATATATCCGCAATGGAATCGGGAACAAATCTCCATATATCAGTGGTTAGTTAAAAGCTGCTCAGCAGACCCTCAGAAGTTTTGGGAAAAAGAGAGCCCCAAGCAAGAAATTGTGACCATGCATGATAATGGAGTAAAATGATTTTACCAATGGAGAGTTGTTCCCTTTGGATTAAAGAATGATCCTGCTTTCTTCCAGAAGAGAATGGATTTTATATTTGGTAATTATGATTTTATCATAACTTACATTGATGATATTTTAATCCATAGTCCATATTTACAAACACATTTGGTCATCTAGAAATATACTTTCAAGAAGTTCAAGCTCATGGTATTGTCCTCTCAAAGAAGAAAATGGTGTTATTCCAAAATGATATTGATTTCCTTGGAATTCATGTAATCGATGGACATATACAGATGCAGCCGCATGTGCTAACAAACCTTGCTGAGTTCCTTGATGAACTTAAAGACACCAAAATGATTCAGAGATTTTTGGGTGTTTTAAATTACATCCATAAATACATTCCCCAGCTAGTTGAAAAAACTGCTCCTATCAGAAAGCATTTAAAATCAGGTTGGTCTAGTCAAGCCATTACCGCTGTCAAAAATCTGAAAGAAGAATGTAAGTCCCTACCAAGATTGCAGCCTCTAGGAGAAGGATTGCTAATTTTAAAAATAGATGCCTCAAATGGTTTTTGGGCAACTGTTCTTTTTGAAATAAAGGAGGAAAGCAAAGGAGAAGAATTATGTGCCTATGCATTAGGAAATTCCTCCCCAATCACAAAAAATATTTTGCTGCTGAAAAGAAAGCTCTTGCAATATTTAATGGCATTCAAAATTTTGAATTGTATCTTGTGCCAAGAAAATTCTTGATTAGGATTGACTCCATGAATTTTAAATATTTCTTGTCAGCAAAATTATCAAGACAGATGGAAAAAGGAAGATTATTAGCATGGAAAATTTCGTTCCAGCAATATGATTTTGATGTAGAATGGATTCCTGGAAATTCTAGCTATATTGTTGATGCTCTTACCAGGGAAATGAATAAAGCTCATAGAATTGGCCGCAGCTGAACAGAAGTCAGAGGAAGCATTTTTTATATTCCAGATCAGCCAGACAATCTTGTCACTTTGGCAAAAAGATTCAAAATTCTCAAGAAGCATTTTGAAGACCTTTGTCTAGAAATAAAAAAGGTAGTTGGACTCATGCTTCGAAGAAACCAATGGATTCAAAAATGTCAAGCTTGGCAATCAAATAATATTGGCACACTTCTTGGATTGGATCTTGAATTAGTAAAAGTATACTCTACCAAATTTGAAAGTCAAGTTATATTTCATAACACTTGATGATTTATGGTCCATACTGTTAGCGCTTGAGATTGCACCTCAGGCTGAGAAAGGTAAACCTCAAGGCAACATCAAACCATTCAGCCTCGTAGCTAGCCCTACGGGGCAGGAGAAGGCTCTCTCCGGTCAATCTCAGTAGATCTTCAATTGATGAGATGACCAAATGGGTAACACTGATATTAGGCTAGTAAACTGTTTTGAAGGTTGATTTGGGGGTTTTTGGGGTTTTTGGTGGCAAATTGAGGAACTGCAACTTAGGGTGCGGGGATTGGACACAGTTTCTGCAGGGGGGTCTTTGGGGCAAGGTAGGAAGCTGTATTGATGTCTTTAGCTGAAGTGGATGATCAAGAATGAAAGATGAGGAGCTAAAGAGAGCAAACAATGACTTTGAATTCCCTTTAGACAGTAGAAAACATGGAAATTAAACAAATTTAAAAGCAGAGCATGGCTAGCATGAATTCATACTTTAACACTTCATTTGTTTAATGTGCAGCAGTAAAGAAAGGAAATGAATCACATAACAAAGCTTACAAGAACATGAAGAAACACACCATCAACACATGAGTCCACAAGAATCCCAAAGATGACTGCAAAACCCTGGTCTTCCTTAGCCAAAAATTGGAGAGATACAAGTGAAATAATACAATGATAGCTTCTCCCTCAAGAGTCCAACCTTCCAACCCCTGAAAATGATTAAGAAAATACATAATATAGGCAAGCCAACCTCTTCCCTTGCCTCTAGGGGTCGAGCTCATCCTTCTAGGAGCTGTTTGAACCACTTCTAAACTAAGCACTACAAAATAGGCAGTCAAAACAACTTGCCTCTATAAACTTGGAAACCAGTTCATACATTCAATTTTTACCCTTTACATGAAAGAAACTTCTAGAAGAGTTAAAAAAGAGTAAAATTATCCAAAAAGTGTCACAATTACATCCAAGAGGACCACCATCCACCTCAAAAAGTCAAACTGGAGCCAAACTACGTTTTCTGGGCTGAACTGGTCAAATCTGGCAAAGTTTCCTCAACGGGTCGCGCACTTTGGAGCTCTGTTTGGAGGCCTTCCCGGTGTCAGAATTAGGTGCAGGATAGCTCGTTGGAAAGGTCTCTGAGTCTACTTTCCAACCCAACTAGAATTTTTGGATTTGGAGGTCATTTTCCTAGTAAAAAGTCAATTCTCCCAAGACTGCTTCTGCAACTCAAAAAAGGGGCAGAAAGTCAAAGTTTGCCTGTATTTTGACCTTCTGGAGGCCCAAAACTCCATAAAAACTCAAGTACATCCATGGGAATATGTAATTTTGCATGAAAAATCTAAAAATTCTGAGTTTTTGCAAAACGTAGCTACGATGACAAAGGGTCTCACCGGGGGTGAGACCCGTTGAGAAGCCAAAACCTGTAAATTTCCCAAAAATACCAAAATTACCCAAAATTCTCCAAAATTTTTGGGATTTGTGTTGTAGATGATGCTAGTGAGTGCCGTGATCCTTGAGGGATGCCTCAGCCAAGATACAGAGTGGATTTGGCCTTTTTCCTCCGCTTAAGAGCCCCGGACAACCTCCTTTGGAACATTTCATTTTGGATTTGCAAACATGCATCCTTGCCCAATAGTGATTCTTCATGTTTCTCAGCAGCTTCTTCTCTTGGTTGGCCTTAGCCAACAACCTTTCTAAGTGTGCATTCACCTGGATGAGCATGGACTCTCATTTCGCAAGCAATAGGTCACCGGGCCTCCTTCTTTTCAAGATTCGGTCTCCTCGAATCCTCCATAGCTCATCAAGGACTTTCTCATATCTCCCCAACATTTGGAATCCCTGTAGCCTGTCCAATCACCTCAGGTGTCAAAGTAAAATCCACCCCGGCAAGGTTGACATGTCCTTCATGCAAGTGCAAGACAAAGAACTCATAACAGGACATGTACTGAAAGCAAGAAACTGCCAAAGGACAAGCTTGTAGACCTGCCAAAAAAGTAGGTTCCTCTCTCCTGTGATGGCCACCTTTTCCACCTCTATGTGGCCTCCTCTGTACCTGAACCTCTGAAGATGATGAATGGTCATCACTCTGCTCATATTTTTCAGTTTCTGACATGTTTGAGGAGCCATTTAAAATTTCATCCACTTGCCCAATTCAACTTTTTCACACGAGAGCCATCAATCATGACAAACCACCAACTGAAGTGTAGAAGGCCTACCTCAAACAAATTTGATGATTTCGAGGAGGATTGAGCAAGTCTGTGGTCACTTGGCAGCTGACTGGCAAGTTTTTGTGGAGAAATCCTCAACGGGTCGTGCCCCTCCCAACGGGTCACGCACGTTGATTTTTTACACTGCAGGAGGGCTCTCAACGGGTTGCGCACCTCCCAATGGGTCGCGCTTTTGCAGGAGGCTTTTGGAGGCCTTCCGGATGTCGGAATTGGGCTCACAATAGCTCGTTGGAAATTTATTTGAGTCTAATTTCCAACCCAATTGGAATTTTTTAATTTGGAGTTGATTTGACTTGTCAAAAATCAAATCTCCCAAGACTGGTCAAAAAGTGCCAAATGAGGCTGCCTCAAGGAAGAGTGTTGTTGCAGTCAGCTTTTGAATGCCTTCCTCAACCCCAAATTGAGCTCATGATAGCTCATTAGAAATCTCTTTATGTCTAGTTATCATTGTACTCATCAAGAAAATCATTTTTCCAACCAAGCTAGGATAAAACGTGATTTTCCCAAGGTCACTTCATAGGTGTCTTTGATTCTCCTGAGGCAACGGTATTCTTGACATTTCTCTCAAACAATGACACATGTACAAAACATGAAGGAGGTTTTTCGTATTTGGCATGTTATAGACAAAAACCTCTCTCAGTTTCCCAAAATTCATCTTTGATTGCTCTGAAACATCATTTGAGTGAAACTTGTCCCGATGTGTGAAACAAGGAATTCTGTCGAAATGAAGCGAAATGAAGGGGATAGGGGGCTTCTAAATTCTTGAGAAAATTTTTGGGAGTGGGGAGGGATGTTAGGAAGCAGGGGAAAGTGGAATCTCAGTGATTGAATGAGGGGAAGGGGTCCAAAAGCGCAAAACACAGGCCCAACCTAGAAAATTGCCAAGTTGTAGCTAGAAACTAGGGTTTGTGAAAAAATGAGGAATTTGGCGGATCTAAGGGATGGGAAGTGTTTGATAGGGTATTTTAAGGATAGGGGAAGGTGTATGAACATCTGGATACAAGTTTTTCCGATTATTTAGCCGCCCAAGAGAAATTGGCTTCAAAACCCTAGGAGAGGGAAATGAACTTGCCAAAGCACAACTGAAGCATGAACAAGATGTAAAATGACTCATTAGACACTGACATGATAATAACAACCCTATGAATGATGATAGACTCAGCTGAATAGTGACATAGATTGGCATTTGGACAACTTTAGAAGGAGTTAAAGCAAACCCTAGACCTAATGCCTAGTGACCAAATTTTGCTTGAAAACTCTTTGAAATGACAAAATTTGACCTTGACACTTCAAAATCACTTTGTAAGAGCACATTTGATCACTGGAGGAAGGCTGGAAAGACTGACACTAACATTGGCTCCAATGGGGATGGTAGCTCCTTGGAGGTGCCAAGAACCGTAGACCTCTGGGAGAGCAGACCAGTGTTTTTCAACCATTGGGCAATGGAGTCAAAATCCCAAGCTGAAATGCATGACTGAAGACTGATGACCTGACAACACAAATTGACTCTCACTCAACTAAAAACTGACTCAACACTTAAACACAACTGACAAACTGAAAATGATGCTCAAAGGGGAGCTTATTCATCAAAACCTACTCGAACAGTTTCATTCATCACCTGATCAAGTGAAATGAAACAACCAATGCAACCAAGTAAGTATCTCATCTGCTGTTTGAAATCTCCGCAAGTTCTCACTTATGACCAGCAAGAGAGAACTACTGAAAGGCAACTCCCATGACAACTTAGAAATAGATCTGTTGAATGATATAAATTCTCTATCCGCCTCCAAAAACACTGCATAAGGATCATGAAATTCAAGCACACTGGAACTTAGCTCATCCAATGGATTACTTCTCTTCTTCTCATACCATGAATGCAAACTTTGATCTAAGCCTTGTGATGAGACCTCTGCTGAAAATGACAAAGAAACCGGCTCCCGGATCAAATTTGTATCAGCACATGTTTCAAGCTCACATGTATTCAGTGGAGAAAGACTTTGACTACAAACCTCATCCAAAACATCAGCTATTGGATCATGAACAACTTTAAAAGACTGTTGCAACCCATTTTCTATTGGTTCCAATGTGATTACATGATTGCCTACATGCTGCTCATTCTTCACTGAAGATGGACTATGCAAATTTCCCTTCAAATACTGAAATGATTCAAAACAGAAAGGTAGGGAACCTTCTTGTATCATTTGATCAAATATGTCAGCTTCCATGCTTTCATCTGCAACTTGACAACCAATGGCATTTGGGGACTGCAAATCTGAATATGTAAAGTCTGGAGCAAGGTTTTTATTGCCTTCAAGATGGTCTAGATCAAGACTTGTTGACAGCTGATTTCTAATTTCATGGAAGTTGTCTCTAATGAACTGACATGAATCAAAACAAAAAGGAAAAGATCCGCCACTTACTTTCAAACTGTGCTGCACTTTCCTCGTCAATGTCATAGCTGATATGTGATGGATGAACATTGTATTCAAGCTGCTGAAAATGAACTCTTTCCTTCCACAAACTAGCTGCTTGTTTGATTGCAAAATTAGCCTCTATTTGGAGAACATAATCATCATCATACTGATCAAAACGAGGCAAATCATCACTATAAAACACATCATCAAGCATGCATGTCATATCAATAGATCTCTCTTCTCCAAGGTGATCTACAAAACAATCATTATCAGATCTATGACAACTAGGGTAAGAAACAAAATGTTTTGGATCAGCAACTTGTTCTTCTTCAATCAGCGAGCCATGATCTTGAACATCATAAGCATTTCTTGTGTTGATCTTGTCCATCATCTTTTCCACTGCACTTACCAAAATGTCAAGCTTTACCTCTAGAGATGTCGATTTTTCCGAATCTATGTTTTTCATCTCTTCTTCTTTCAACCTTGCCCGTCGGATCAGCAAATGAGCTTCTACACTTACTGCACTGTTTTGCATCTTGTGAAGTGTTGCAATATCCCTTTCTCTCAACTGAAACTCCATCTCCGGACCAAAGGCACCCGGATAGTGCAAGAGAGCAGATCTAGGAGAAGGTCTTATATCAACTGGCATTGAATAATAAACTTGGTTAAATCTGGCTGAAAACTGTTGTACTGTCTCACCTGGCAATCTTTTCAGCTGGTTATACTCTTCTACAATCAAGAAAAGGTTCTGCCCAATCATCCACGTATCGAGAAAAACTTTGACAAACTGCTGGAAATCTGAGATGCTTGCATCAGGCAGGGCTTTGAACCAACTCTTAACTTTGGCTTGCAAAGAAAGAGCAAAAAGCCTTATACTAACATCTTCTTCATCAACTTCAAAAAGATCTAGAAAATTCTCAAAATCCTGCACATGTTGCTCAGCGTTGACATTCTTACTTTCACCATCAAACATCGGCAAGTATAGATCATAGTTTTTGGGGAAAGCATGAAGAATAGAAGGTAAAACAAGAGGTTTATACCGATCTGGAATTTTACAAGGTGTAGGGGTATGTACAGCAGGTATAGAATTAGTTTTGGTCACTTGAGGTTCATCAACTTGAAGATGGCCATCACAAAATTCGGAAGAAAGGTCTTGATCAAGCTCAAAGGTATGCAAATCTTTGGTATTCACAATCTTCGAAGGAAAAGAATTAACTGTAGGTCGAGGATCTCTTCTCAAATACAATATACTTTGCAAAGCCCTTTTTACATTCTCAGGAAAAGAGGAGAAATAATTTAGAACAAAGAACAAAATATCTTGGATGAAATTCCAACTTGAGTACCTGATCTGTCCATATTCTCCTTTTATGTTTTTGCTGGTCGGGATCATCCTCCAGTGGAGTCTTTGGATCTGATCTCAAAACTGATTTAGATTCGCCAGGTGAATGATTTCAGCCTTTCAAGTGTCTGATCGTTGTTCACCATCAACAATCAGATCTGAACTTGATACATGTATTGGGGTAAAATGCAAATGAAGTGCTGTATTCACAAGCTCACGGAGATTGACTAAAGTAGCGTTTATCTACTAACGCTGATGTAAAACAAGAGCGTTTTCGAAGGCTACCTGGCGTAACTTCAAGCTTCGTCTAGGCTTATGAATTAAACACATCAATGAGCAAACAATCAATTTGTTCTCCACAGTATGGTCGCCAGTATGTTAGCTCTTGAGATTGCACCTCAGGCTGAGAAAGGTAAACCTCAAGGCAACATCAAACCATTCAGCCTCGTAGCTAGCCCTACGGGGCAGGAGAAGGCTCTCTCCGGTCAATCTCGGTAGATCTTCAATTGATGAGATGACCAAATGGGTAACACTGATATTAGGCTAGTAAACTGATTTGAAGGTTGATTTGGGGGTTTTTGGGGTTTTTGGTGGCAAATTGAGGAACTGCAACTTAGGGTGCGGGGATTGGACACAGTTTCTGCAAGGGGGTCTTTGGGGCAAGGTAGGAAGCTGTATTGATGTCTTTAGCTGAAGTGGATGATCAAGAATGAAAGATGAGGAGCTAAAGAGAGCAAACGATGACTTTGAATTCCCTTCAGACAGTAGAAAACATGGAAATTAAACAAATTTAAAAGCAGAGCATGGCTAACATGAATTCATACTTTAACACTTCATTTGTTTAATGTGCAGCAGTAAAGAAAGGAAATGAATCACATAACAAAGCTTACAAGAACATGAAGAAACACACCATCAACACATGAGTCCACAAGAATCCCAAAGATGACTACAAAACCCTGGTCTTCCTTACCCAAAAATTGCAGAGATACAAGTGAAATAATACAATGATAGCTTCTCCCTCAAGAGTCCAACCTTCCAACCCCTGAAAATGATTAAGAAAATACATAATATAGGCAAGCCAACCTCTTCCCTTGCCTCTAGGGGTCGAGCTCATCCTTCTAGGAGCTGTTTGAACCACTTCTAAACTAAGCAGAGGAGCTGTTTGAACCACTTCTAAACTAAGCACTACAAAATAGGCAGTCAAAACAACTTGCCTCTATAAACTTGGAAACCAGTTCATACATTCAATTTTTACCCTTTACATGAAAGAAACTTCTATAAGAGTTAAACAAGAGTAAAAGTATCCAAAAAGTGTCACAATTACATCCAAGAGGACGACCATCCACCTCAAAAAGTCAAACTGGAGCCAAACTGCGTTTTCTGGGCTAAACTGGTCAAATCTGGCAAAGTTTCCTCAACGGGTCGCGCACTTTGGAGCTCTGTTTGGAGGCCTTCCCGGTGTCAGAATTAGGTGCAGGATAGCTCGTTGGAAAGGTCTCCGAGTCTAAATTCAAACCCAACATGAATTTTTGGATTTGGATGTTATTTGCTCAGTCAAAAGTCAATTCTCCCAAGACTACTTCTGCAACTCAAAAAAGGGGCAGAAAGTCAAATTTTGCCTGTATTTTGACCTTCTGGAGGCCCAAAACCCCATAAAAACTCAAGTCCATTCATGGGCATATGTAATTTTGCATGAAAAATCTAAAAATGCTGAGTTTTTTCAAAACGGAGCTACGATGACAAAGGGTCTCACCAGGGGTGAGACCCGTTGAGAAGCCAAAACCTGTAAATTTCCCACAAATACCAAAATTACCCAAAATTCTCCAACATTTTTGGGATTTGTGCTGTAGATGATGCTAGTGAGTGCCATGATCCTTGAGGGATGCCTCAGCCAAGATGCGGAGTGGATTTGGCCTTTTTCCTCCGCTTAAGAGCCCTGGACAACCTCCTTTGGAACATTTCATTTTGGCTTTGCAAACATGCATCCTTGCCCAATAGTGATTCTTCATGTTTCTCAGCAGCGTCTTCTCTTGGTTGGCCTTAACCAACAGCCTTTCTAAGTGTGCATTCACCTGGATGAGCATGGACTCTCGTTCCGCAAGCAATAGGTCACCGGGCCTCCTTCTTTTGAAGATTCGGTCTCCTCGAATCCTCCATAGCTCATCAAGGACTTTCTCATATCTCCCCAACATTTGGAATCCCTGTAGCCTGTGCAATCACCTCGGGTGTCAAAGTGAAATCCACCCTGGCAAGGTTGACATGTCCTTCATGCAAGTGCAAGACAAAGAACTCATAACAGGACATGTACTGAAAGCAAGAAACTGCCAAAGGACAAGCTTGTAGACCTGTCAAAAAAGTAGGCTCCTCTCTCCTGTGATGGCCGCCTTTTCCACCTCTATGTGGCCTCCTCTGTACCTGAACCTCTGAAGATGATGAATGGTCATCACTCTGCTCATATGTTTCAGTGTCTGACATGTTTGAGGAGCCATTTAAAATTTCATCCACTTGCCCAATTCAACTTTTGCACACGAGAGCCATCAATCATGACAAACCACCAACTGAAGTGTAGAAGGCCTACCTCAAACAAATTTGATGATTTGGAGGAAGATTGAGCAAGTTTGTGGTCACTTGGCAGCTCAATAGCAAGTTTTTGTGGAGAAATCCTCAACGGGTCGCACCCCTCCCAACGGGTCGCGCACGTTGATTTTTTACACTGCAGGAGGGCTCTCAACGGGTTGCGCACCTCCCAACGGGTCGCACTTTTGCAGGAGGATTTTAGAGGCCTTGCCGATGTCGGAATTGGGCACACAATAGCGCGTTGGAAAGGTAATTGAGTCTACGTTCCAACCCAATTGGAATTTTTTAATTTGGACTTGATTTGACCTGTCAAAAATCAAATCTCCCAAGACTGGTCAAAACGTTCCAAATGAGGCTGCCTCAAGGAAGAGTGTTGTTGCAGTCAGCTTTTGAATGCCTTCCTCAACCCCAAATTGAGCTCATGATAGCTCATTAGAAATATCCTTATGTCTAGTTATCATTGTACCCATCAAGAAAATCATTTGGCCAACCAAGCTAGGAGAAAACTTGATTTTCCCAAGGTCACTTCATAGGTGTCTTTGATTCTCCTGAGACAACGGTATTCTTGACATTTCTCTCAAACAATGACACCTGTGCACAAAGTGAAGAATGTTTTTCTTATTTGGAATGTTCTAGACAAAAACCTCTCTCAGTTTCCCAAAATTCATCTTTGATTGCTCTGAAACATCATTTGAGGGAAACTTGTCCCGATGTGTGAAACAAGGAATTCTGTCGAAATGAAGCGAAATGAAGGGGATAGGGGGCTTCTAAATTCTTGAGGAAATTTTTGGGAGTGGGGAGGGATGTTAGGAAGCAGGGGAAAGTGGAATCGCAGTGATTGAGTGAGGGGAAGGGGTCCAAAAGGGGAAGACACAGGCCCAACCTAGAAAATTGCCAGGTTGTAGCTAGAAACTAGGGTTTGTGCAAAAATGAGGAATTTGGCGGATCTAAGGGATGGGAAGTGTTTGATAGGGTATTTTAAGGATAGGGGAAGGTGTATGAACATCTGGATACAAGTTTTGCCGATTATTTAGCTGCCCAAGAGAAATTGGCTTCAAAACCCTAGGAGAGGGAAATGAACTTGCCAAAGCACAACTGAAGCATGAACAAGATGTAAAATGACTCATTAGACACTGACATGATAATGACAACCCTATGAATGATGATAGACTCAGCTGAATAGTGACATAGATTGGCATTTGGACAACTTTAGAAGGAGTTAAAGCAAACCCTAGACCTAATGCCTAGTGACCAAATTTTGCTTGAAAACTCTTTGAAATGACAAAATTTGACCTTGACACTTCAAAATCACTTTGTAAGAGCACATTTGATCACTGGAGGAAGGATGGAAAGACTGACACTAACACATACAATATACTCAATCTATGATTTGGGTCTAGCAAATTTTAAATTATTACTAGATGATTGGTTGTATTGATTTTGCACTTGAAATCTTTACAAGTGTTAAGATGATGGAACTTGATGATGTTAACATCAAGATAGAAGTTGGTCAGTTTTTACAGACCTTAAGAATTCCAAATCTGTTCAAGGAAATGGAAGCATCATATCTACAAAGAAGAGATCCAGATTATATGCCTTCAGATACTTTTCTTTAGTATGAAATCTTCGAGCCCATTGATAATTGGGAAATCAAGGACGGATACTGCAAGAAGAAATAGGTTGAAAGACAATCTCAATGTGTAGAAAGAACTCTACAGTATATTAAAATATTTTCAACACCATGAGATTTTCGAAGCCCAGAAATAAGAAATGTTGTTGAGCCAAATCCCTTTTCACAGGTTTTTGCAGATCGGTTTTTATAAAGTTTCGCATTTGCAGAAAATAAGGATGAAGTAAATAGAGTTTTGGGGTGGTTAAAAGAATTTCCCATGAAAAAGTTGGCTAAAAAAATTCATATTATCAAAAAATTGACTGAATCGCAAGGGAAGCATCCTGTTTTAAAGTTTTCAGTGAATCAAAAGGCATTAATCACAGTTGGAGTAAGTTCAGGAAGTTGGACTGCAGATACTATATGTCTGATTAGTTTGTTATTATCAACCAGGGTATGCACAACATTCAATTTTGAGTTTGGATGGAAAGAAAAGGAAGGTTTTAGTGATCAATGAAAAATCTCGGTACAACACACCATCGAAACAACTAGTAGTATGTTCCATATTTTTAAATGGGGATTATTGGATGGAATAGAACTACCAGTGCAACAGATGACAACTTCTCAAAAGCACATAAAGATTCTTTCTTAGATATCGAGATAAATCCTACATCTTACATCAATAGATGGAGAAAGAAAGATGACACATTCAAGTTACCTTACCAAAGCCATCTTGCCTACAAAGATCGAATAAAGTTGGAAGTCAGAAAGTCCTCTAAAGTAGCCACAACATCTACAGCAACAACATCTTCAAAAGGAAAGGACATTTTGTTTTTAGATGTGTACCAAGATGCTCAAGACCCCACCGATCCGGACTATGAAGAAAAATATCTAAAGATAATGGAGGAAGCATATCTGCAAGAGAATCAATCTTCTCATGAATTCAATGATTATGACTTAGACTGCATCCCTAAAGGACCATGGTGATAGTCCTTAGATTCCTTGTAAATAGTTGAAAGTTTGAATTATTGTACTCGAATATTGAGTAGACACCGTCGCACTACGGAAATGCCGACAGGACCCTCAATTATTTCCACTTTGCGTCATGTCTAGGTAAAAGTAGATTCTTTAAGAAGTCTATAAAATGAGAAATCAGTAGAAGAGAAGCCCATATTGTTGGACTGAGTGCTTCTAAACTCTGAGATTTCTTCTTTTAATCGTATAATGCTCTGTAAATTTTCTTTTTGAGTTAATAAAAGCTTCGCGTACCTTTTCAATCTAAGTTGAGTTGTTCGCTTGATATCTTCTTCTAAGTATCAGTAAGGCTGCAAGGGAGGCGTTCGTAAAGCTGTTGAGAGAGTGCTCGAGGAGAGACTGAGTTGCAGTAGACGCGCGTAGCAAGTGCTAGAAGATACATTCTCAAGGAGCTACTTTATTGAACAGTAAGAGGGTTCTCAATCTTTTAAACTCTCGATATATTCTCTGTTCATTGTTCCTCTGAGTTCTTTATCTATTCTCTGTTCATTGTTCCTCTGAGTTCTCGATCTATTCTATGTTTGCTTTTACTCTTAAACAAAAATCTAAAAAAATCTACACACCTTTTTTCACTTTGTATGACCACGATATTGGTGGCCACCCACTTATCCCATTTGGAACCCCACAACTATCTCTTTCAGCTTTTTTAGTTTCTTAAATTGTAGCACAATTTACTACTTTTAGCAGTTTTTCGGGTCCTAAACTTCTGGAGCCATTTTGAGGCCCTAAACGATGTTTTTTGGGAAATCTGGGGGCAACATGGGTCCATGGGCCGATGTTTCTCTTCCCAAAGTTATATTGCTCGGATAGATCTTTCTAATGTATTGTATGCGTCAAACGGAGATCGTATGCCAAAGTTACGACCCCGAGAAATTGATGTACCAATTTACCCAAACAGGGCCCACAATTTGGCGTTTCATCTTCTAGGGTTAGGTTTTGGGATGTGAAGGGTTTTCCGTTGTTTCTCAATAATAAATAGCCCTTTGAGCCTCATTATAACACAGTTCAGAGGTATGTAGCCACCACATCTCTTCTCATAGATAAGCTACCATCACCCTAGCTGGTTTATTTCCATTACTGTTTGTAAGCATATTTCAGTATTTTTACATTAATGAAATTAAGTATTATTTCCACTGCATATCTGTGTTTATGGTTATCTCTGTAATTTGTTGCATTCTTGTTTAAATCCGGATCAGTGGTATCAGAGAGATCTGCTTTTTATCTATTTTTCTTTGCATGTCCCCAACGAGGTCGGGATATAAGGAGTTAGGGCTTGATCTGGTTGAACCTTTGCAAGACCAGCCTCACAAATTCTGATGGCCTCCCATAGCAGATGAGAAGAAAGATGAGGGGGCAGGAGATCCTATCAAAATCTTGCTCAAAGAAGCACTCGAGTGGCAAAGGAACGCGATGATGGATAGTTTTGCGCAGATCCTTCAGCGGCTACCCAGAGGCAATGCATCAGCTTCCAAAAGCTACTCTGGAAATGCCACACCGTTTAAGGTACAAGTTAATTTCGAAATCCCCATATTTGAGGGTCAAATAGATGTGGATGCTGTAGATAAATGGTTAAATCGGCTAGAAGGGTATATTCTGTTCATGAATTTTCGAGTCGGAAAAAGATTGTTTTCGCTCTTCTCAAAGCAAACCCCCACGTCAAGGACTGGTGGGAAACCTACTGCGAGCAGAAGAATGAAAGCACAAGCTTACTATTTTTAGCTGCACCTAATTGGGATTCATTCCGAGATGCCGTCAAGGAGTAGTACTACCCTATCAAAAGCTACGAGGACAAATACATAAAGTGGACCACGCTGCGGCAGGGAAGGGACCAAGATGTGCTAGAGTTCACAAACATTTTTCATACCCTTCGCACACAGTTGGGTATCAAAGATTCTAATCTGCATCTGGTACTTAAATACCGTGGCTACCTACACAGATACATCCAGGAAGAGATGGAGTTCTTGAACATCTCCTTGCTCAGCATGGCATACCGATACGCTGTCAAAATCGAGCAAAATATCAAATAGAAGAAGCGAGACTTTGGATCTGCAAATCCGAAGCCCAAAGGACAAAGCCAAGGCGGGGTGACCCAATACAACCCGTCGAAGCCGTAAGAAAAGAATAACACCACAAACCTGAAGAAGGACACAAGAAAGTGGTGTGAGTTCCACAAGAGTCCCACTCACAACACAAGTGAGTGTTGGACCAAGCAGTCGCTTGTGGCCGAGTTGAAGGCTTCCAAATTAGGTGCATGTTCCGACCCTGAGCCAGAACCTGACAAGGGGAATGGCAAAGGGAAGCAGATCATTGATGTGAATCCCATCGCCACTATTGCCACAACCAAGATCTAGAAAAATGAGCTCGAAAATCTAGAGGAAGGGAAGCGTCTTTTCCACTCACAGATGTGGGTGAAGGGTTCGCTGTTGCAATTCATTGTCAATAGTGGCAGCCAAAAGAACCTTGTTTCAGCAGAGGTCGTGAAGCGGTTGGACTTACCGACTACACCACACCCGCAGACATACAGTATCAGGTGGCTTCACGAAGGACGAGATCTCAAAGTTCGCCAGTAGTGTCGTCTTCCCTACATCGTCAAGCCCTTCACGGACGAGGTATTGTGTGATGTTACACCTCTGGATGTTTGCGATGTACTATTAGGTCAGCCATACTTGTGGAGGCGACATGCTATGTATGAGTCAAGGCCTCGCGTTGTTATTATTTCCTTGTATGATTCATTATACAGGATACCAAAGGTAGCCCCACCTACCAACACCTCTTTAATCACTGCTAAGAAAGGCAGCAAGCTCATTTCCTAGACTAGGAAATTCATCTGTCCGGTTCGCTCCCAAAGTAAGGGGAAGATCGTTGCTACATCCATGACCCCCACAAAGGGTTCCTCCACGCAGCAGCAACAACAAAGGGATATAGTCATGAAAGAACGCAAGAACAAATTCTCCTCACCCACAGGTGTACCACACAAGTTTCAGGTGGGCGACAAAGTTTAGTTACATCTGCAGAGAGAACGCCTTACCTGAACCCATCAGAAACTCAGACCACTCCGACATGGTCCTTACACTAGTACCAAGGCTACGGGAAACAATGCTTTGAAACACAACATTCCTCCATTCCTTCGCTTGCACCAAGTGTTCAATGTGGACTGTCATTGACCATGCTTCCCACCATTTCTGGACACATTAGAGATTGCAGAACAACTCACCAGAGACCCAAATTAGCAAAAGCTTCCTCATCTCAAGGAGGAACTCAACGCAATGGGGACCATTGCTTCATAAGGGGGGAGGAATGATCCAGGTGGATGTTCGTGGCCACCCACCTATCCCATTTGGACCCCCACAACTATCTCTTTCAGCTTTTTTAGTTTCCTAAATTGTAGCACAATTTACTATTTTTAGCAGTTTTTCGGGTCCTGAACTTTCAGAGTTGTTTTGAGGCCCTAAACGAAGTATTTTTGGAAATCTGGGGGCAACCTGGGTCCATGGATTGATGTTTCCCTTCCCAAAGTTGTAGTTCTCAGATAGATCTTTCTAACAAGCTATTGTACACATCAAACGGAGATCGTATGCCAAAGTTACAACCCCGGGAAATTGATGTACCAATTTACCCGAACGGGGCCCACAATTTGGCGTTTCATCTTCTAGGGTTAGGTTTTGGGATGTGAAGGGTTTTCCATTGTTTCTCAATAATAAATAGGCCTTTGAGCCTCATTGTAACACAGTTCAGAGGCATGTAGCTGCCACATCTCTTCTCAGAGATAAGCTACCATCGCCCTAGCTGGTTTATTTCCATTACTGTTTGTAAGCATATTGCAGTATTTTTTTTTTTATTGATCGGAGAATCCACAGTTTCGACATCTTTATACCAACGTTTCAAATCCCAAGTGGGATCCATCATCAGGGTTGAAGAATGATGATACAAGAAGAGCAGAAAACTTTTAATAAATACTAATGAGGAGGAATAATAATAGAGAACATAGAGTCGGCTTGGGAATTTTTAATTTTATTTTATATATTTTTATTTTATTTTATATATTTATATATTTATATATTTTATTCTTATTAATTATTATAAATAATTAATTTTTATAATAAATATTTAATTAATATTAATAATATTGTTGTTATACATGTAAATCATTATAAATAATTAATATGTTTACAATAAATTAATTATTAAACCTAATGATCATAATCATAATTTCTGTTATTCATATTAGTTACTAATTCCTTAAACAAAGATGATATTAATAATTAAAATATTAATTAATCAAATTAAATTAGAATGAAACTACATTCATAGAAATCAATTATTATAAATAATTAATTAATATTGTATAATAAATAATTAATTATTATTAAATATTATTAATAATTAAATATAATAATAATTAATTAATTAATTAATTAATAAACTAATTAATATATTAATATAATTATTATAAATTTTTTTTATTTTATATTAGAAAATTTTTTTTTAGGTGATTAGGCTTAGGGTTGACTAATATAATAATTAATTAATTAATATGTTTAAGTCATATTAACTAATTAATATAACAAACAAATTAATAATTATTATTAATGATTAATAATTAATTTTATAGTTATAATAATTCATAATAATGACCAATTGTTATTGATTAATTGTCCCATAAAATGATGATTAAAATATAATAATAATTATTAATTGATTAATTAATATATTGATTAGGAATTAATAAAATTATAATTATTAAATAGATTAAATTATAGGAGATTAGAATCTAAAGATGACAAAAATAATGATGATTAACTAAATAATATTTAGTCATATTAATTACTTAATAAATTAATACAAATTAATAATTAATATTTATGGCTAACTAATATTCAAAAAATTATTTAATATAATAGCTAATAAAATAATATAAGACTAATCAAATGTTAAATAATAATTTATTAATAATTAGAATAAATGATAATACATAAATATTTTAATAATTAATTAATTAGTATAATAATAAATATGTTAAATAATATAATAATTATAAATTTATTAAGTAAATTAATTAAATTTTAATTTTAATTTTAATTTTATTTTATATATTTGAATAATATTAGTAATTATAAATGGTTAATATCTATGGTTAATTAATATAATAAAATATATTCATTAAATTATTAAAGAAGACTTAATGATGAAATTAGAATAGGAGAAGGAGGGGGACAACATACCTGCATTACCTGCATTACCTGGGGATGGGTTGGCGACTTCTGATTTCTTTTATCACGGGGAGCCAGCTTCTGCTAATTTCCAAACCATTGTCTCTGTTCAGATTCTCAGGATGCTTAATAATCTCAAGAGCTTCTCTGATCTTTCGTCTTTGATGATGCTCCTCTCTTGCGATAATGGATGCGTTTTCTAGGCAAATATGGTGATTAGTCTTCAAGGAGTGTTCCGCCAATGCTGAGGTACGAGATCTTCCATTTCTGATATCAGCGCCATGTTCTTTGAGCCTTGTCTGGAGGGACCGACCAGTTTCACCTATGTAGCTTTTTCCACAAGAACAGTCTATTTTATAGACTCCTTTCAGTTGAAGGTTGTCAATATCATCTTTAACGGACTTCAAACTATGTCTGATGGTACCCGGGGCTGAGAAGTGAGTGATAATGTTTTTCTTTCTTAGGACTTTAGCGATTTTGTCAGTAACACCATGGATATAAGGTAGAAAAATCTTACCCTGAGGCTGGTCTTGCGTCTTATGCTCATGGGATGACAACTTTCTTTCAGCTCTCTCAAAGGCTTTTTTAATTTCATGCTCTTTGTAGCCTATCCTCTTGAAAGCTGAAGCCAAATGATTCTTTTCTTCATTTAGGTGTTCTGAGTCGGAAATTCGAAGGGCTCTGGTGGCAAGGGTATTTAGAACACCAAACTTTTGGGCCGGGTGATGGTGGGAATCCGCATGGAGGTAACTTTCTGTGTGTGTTGACTTTCTGAAAACCTTGTGGCCTAAAGAGCCATCTTCCTTTCTCATGATTAGAACGTCCAAAAATGGAATGCTCTTGTTTTCTTCAAGTTCCATCGTAAATTTTATCTCTGGAGAGATGGAATTTAAGTGAATGAAAAACTTATCAAGTTCAGCTCTACCATGCGTCCATTTTATGTTGGTGTCATCGACAAACCGCTTCCACCATGCCGGCTTTAAAGGATAAGATTCTAGGGCCTTCTTTTCAAAGTGCTCCATGTATAGGTTGGCTACGATCGGAGATAGGGGTGATCCCATTGCCACACCTGATGTCTGCTCATAAAATATTCCTTGGAAGGTGAACACTGTAGACCTCAGGCAGATTTCAGCCAGCTTCGCAGTCTCAGGATCAGTAACACCTTTTATAACCTGAATGGCTTCTTCAAGAGGAATCTTTGTGAATAAGGATACCACGTCAAAGCTAACAAGAATGTCGTCACGCTCCATCCTTTCATTTTTAATTAGTTTCACAAAGTCTTGGGAGTCTTTGATGAAGGAATCAGTATTTCCGACAAGGGGTTTAAGGATTTTAGCAACATATTTAGCAAGTTCATAGGTAGGGGAGCCAATAGTATTGACTATCGGTCTGAGGGGGACCCCTTCCTTATGGATCTTAGGTAATCCATAGATTCTAGGGACGGTTTCACATGATGGGGTTAATTTCTTCTTTAATTTCTCATCAAGGTTAGAATTTGAGATGATCTTTTTTACATCCTTCATGATCTTGGGAATGGGATTACTGTTCAACTTCTTATAACTGCCACAGCTTAGGTGATCATTCATATTGCAGTATTTTTACATTAATGAAATGAGGTATTATTTCCACTACATATCTATGTTTATGGTTATCTTTGTAATTTGTTTCATTCCTGTTTAAATCTGGATGGATGTTGGTGGCCACCCACCTATCCCATTTGGACCCCCACAACTGTCTCTTTCAGCTTTTTCAATTTCCTAAATTGTAGCACAGTTTACTATTTTTAGCAGTTTTTCGAGTCCTGAACTTTCGGAGCCATTTCGGGGCCCTAAACGACATTTTTTGGGAAATTTGGGGGCAACATGGGTCCGTGTCACTTCCCAAAGTGGTAGTGCTCGGATAGATCTTTCTAACAAGCTATTGTACATGTCAAACGGAGATCGTATGACAAAGTTACGACCCCGGGAAATTGATGTACCAATTTACCCAAACAGGGCCTACAATTTGGAATTTCATCTTCTAGGGTTAGGTTTTGGGATGTGAAGGGTTTTCCATTGTTTCTCAACAATAAATAGGCCTTCGAGCCTCATTGTAACATAGTTCAGAGGCATGTAGCCGCCACATCTCTTCTCAGAGATAAACTACCATCGCCCTAGCTAGTTTATTTCCCTTATTGTTTGTTAGCATATTTCAGTATTTTTACATTAATGAAATGAAGTATTATTTCCACTGCATATTTGTGCTTATGGTTATCTCTGTAATTTGTTGCGTTCCTGTTTAAATCTGGATCAGTGGTATCAAAGCCGTCTGTTTTTTCTCTGTTTTTCTTTGCATAAGGAGTTAGGGCTTGATCTGGTTGAACCTTTGCAAGACCAGCCTTGCAAATTCCAATGGCCTCCCATGGCGGATGAGAAGAAAGATGAGGGGGTAGGAGATCCTATCAAAATCTTGCTTGAATAAGCCCTCAAGCGGCAAAGGAACGTGATGATGGATAGTTTTGCGCAGATCCTTTAGCGGCTACCCAAAGGTGAAACATGGGCTTCCAACAGCTACTCTAGAAACACCACACCGTTTAAGGTAAAAGTTAATTTCAAAATCCCCATATTTGAGGGTCAAATAGACATGGATGCTGTAGATAAATGGTTAAATATGCTAGAAGGGTATTTTTCTGTTCATGAATTTTCGAGTTAGGAAAAGATTGTTTTCGCTCTTCTCAAAGCAGCCCCCCACGTCAAGGACTGGTGGGAAACCTACTGCGAGCAGAAGGATGAAAGCACAGGCTCACTATTTTCAGCCACACCCACTTGGGATTCATTTCAGGATGCCATCAAGGAGTAGTACTACCCTGTCAAAAGCTACGAGGACAAATACATAAAGTGGACCACGCTGCGGCAGGGAAGGGACCAAGATGTGCTAGAGTTCACAAACATTTTTCGTACCCTTTGCACGCAGTTGGGTACCAAATATTCCGATCTGCATCTGGTACTAAAATACCATGGCTGCCTACACAGATACATCCAGGAAGAGATGGAGTTCTTGAACATCTCCTCGCTTGGCACGACGTACCAATACGCTGTCAAAGTCGATCAAAAGTTCAAACAGAAGAAGCCAAACTTTGGATTTGCAAATCCGAAGACCAAAAGACAAAGCCAAGGTGGGGTGAACGAAGACAACCCATCGAAGCCACAAGATTAGAACAACACCACGAAGTCGAAGAAGGACATAGGAAAGTGGTGTGAGTTCCACAAGGGTCCCACTCATAACACAAGTGAGTGTCAGACCAAGCAGTCACTGGTGGCTGAGTTGAAGGCTTCCGAATTAGATGCATGTTCTGACCTTGAGCCAGAACCTGACAAGGGGAATGGCAAAGGGAAGCAGATCATTGATGTAGATCCCAGCACCATTGTTGCCACCGCTAAGATCCAGAAGAATGAACCCGAAGATCCAGAGGAGGGGGAACGTCTTTTCCACTCACAGATGTGGGTGAAGGGTTCGCCGCTGCAATTCATTGTTGACAGTGGTAGCCAAAAGAACCTTATTTTAGTAGAGTTCGTGAAGCGGTTGGGCCTACCAACTACACCACACCCGCAGTCGTACAGTATTGGGTGGCTTCACAAAGGACAAGATCTCAAAGTTCGCCAGCAGTGCCGCCTTCCCTACAGCATCAAGCCCTTCACAGATGAGGTATTGTGTGATGTTATACCTCTGGATGTTTGTGATGTACTATTAGGCCAACCATACTTGTGAAGGCGACATGTTGTGTATGAGTCAAGGCCTCATGCTGTTATTATTTCTTTGGGTGATTCATTATACAAGATACCAGAGGTATCCCCACCTACCGCCACCTCTTTGATCACTGCTAAGAAAGGCAGCAAGCTCATCTCACAGACTAGGAAATTTATTTTCTGTCTGGTTCGCTCCCAGAGTAAGGGGAAGATTGTCACCACATCCATGACCCCTGCGAAGGGTTCCTCCACGTAGCAGTAGCAAAGGGATAAGGTCATGATAGAACACAGGAACAACTTCTCCTCACCCACAGGGGTACCACACAAGCTTCAGGTGGGCAACAAAGTTTGGTTGCATCTGTAGAAAGAACCCCTTACAAGAGCCCATCAAAAGCTTCAACCACGCTGACATGGTCCTTACACCATTACTAAGGCTGTGGGAAATAATGCTTTCGAGCACAGCATTCCTCCATTCCTTCACCTGCACCAAGTATTCAATGTGCACTACCCTCGACCATGCTTCCCACCATTACTGGACACATCCGAGATTGCAAAACAGCTCACCAGTGACCAAGTTCAACAGATGGAGGAACTCAATACAATGGGGACCATTGAATCCTAAGGGGGGAGGAATGATCCAGGTGGATGTTGGTGGCCACCCACCTATCCCATTTGGACCCCAACAACTGTCTCTTTCAGCTTTTTCAGTTTCCTAAATTGTAGCACAGTTTACTATTTTTAGCAGTTTTTCAGGTCCTAAATGTCCAGAGCCATTTTGAGGCCCTAAACGACTTTTTTTTGGAAATATAGGGGCAACATGGGTCCATGGATTGATTTTACCCTTCCCAAAGTGGTAGTGCTCAGATAGATCTTTCTAACGAGCTATTGTACGTGTCAAACGGAGATCGTATGCCAAAGTTATGACCCTCGGAAATTGATGTACCAATTTACCCAAACGGGGCCCACAATTTGGCGTTTCATCTTCTAGGGTTAGGTTTTGGGATATGAAGGGTTTTCCATTTTTTCTCAAAAATAAATAGGCCTTTGAGCCTCATCGTAACACAGTTCGGAGGCATGTAGCCACCACATCTCTTCTCAGAGATAAGTTACCATCGCCCTAGTTGGTTTATTTCCATTACTGATTGTAAGCATATTTCAGTATTTTTACATTAATGAAATGAAGTATTATTTCCATTGCATATCTGTGTTTATGGTTATCTCTGTAATTTGTTGTTTTCTTGTTTAAATCTAGATCATGCGGTTCATAATGATTTCGGCCCAAATGGGTTTTTTTTTTAGTGTCTGAAACATCACAGAAAAAAATTTATAGCGCAAATGCCATGATGACCTGTTTGGAGCAGCGAAACCCTAGAATTCAAAGCTCTAATACCAAATGTTATGAAACCAGCTCACAAAAAGATAGAAAAGATAGATCAACGCCTTAGAATTCAGCCTCTTCGAGGGGGCAACCTCCTTTACATTACACAAATGAATGATTCTTTGATGATTCAAATGAAAAAACCTCCTTTCTATATATAGGAGTCTAAGGAGTTCAATATAACTCAGCCGACCAAAAAATAATAATATAAAGGCACAAAAATAACAATAGAGGGATTCTATGGGGCACAGTAATAACAATATGGGGACAATAGGGGCAAAACAATATTAATAAGGGATACAACTACAATAGTAATGGGGTAATCACTAGTATTATAGGGACCTAACATTTTCTCATTTAGATTTTCCCCTTCTCTGTTTCTACTAGTTGGATGAGCTTGAAAACACAGAGCAGAAGGCTGAGTACAATCATGGGGCTTCCCAGTGTGGACACAGGTTCATGGTTGGACCGAAAATTCCCTTGTAGACGATTTGTGTTTTCCGTCAATACTTCATCGGCCAAAGGTTATAACCAAGCACAGAGAAGACAAACACAAGACTGGCCAAGTGCTACAGTGTCACAAGTCTTTTCAAATTTTAGCCACATACTCTATTCAAAAGCCAGAACATATTAGTTGGAAACACTTATTTCTAGAAATAAAAATAGTAATATATGAAAAAATAAAAACAAACATAAAAAAATAGTAAGCAGAATCAAACAAAGTAAAAGCAAAGATGATAAGAAAAGCAAAAAAAATGAAAACAACAAGCAACAAGCAGACTATGTACATGGCATGAGTGCGGCCCAACCTACTAAAAATAATGCTTGAGATCTTTTCCGTTGACATGAAGGTTTTCAATCCTCCCATCAAGTGACCACAAACGATACATTTGTTGGCCAAGCTTCTCGTGGACTGTGTACAGGCCAATCCATAGGGACTGGAACTTCGTATGTTTGCCTTTGTCGTCATGGGGCTTATCCCATTTCAGAACTAAGTCACCCACATCGAAGTTAGATTTCCCTACAAAATTCTTATTGAACCATCGCTTGATACGGTTATGGTGGAGTGTAAATTTTTATTTTTCTTTCATCCTTTCTTCCTAAAGCTTATGCAGAGCATCCATCCTACGCTGAACTAGCTGGCAACGCTTGCCTTGAGTTTCTTGGGAAAGATGAAATGCACGCAAGTATATATTTGGCAGAAGGATGGATTCTTTACCATAAACTAGGAGGTACAGTGAGGTATTCAAAGAGGGCTTAGGTGTTACATGGTTAGCCCATAATGCATTCATCAGGGCGGTATGCCAGTTACACTTCTTAGAGAAAATAGTCTTTTTTATTATACCAATGAGGTTTTTATTCATGGAATCTGCTAGAACATTTCCTTGCGAGTAGTAGTTCGATGAATGATTTAGCAAAATACCACTTTGTAATGAAAATTCATAGTGTTTCAAAGACAAAAAAGAAGTTTCATTATAAAAAACTAGTGATACTGGAATGCTGAAGCATGAGATGATATTCTGCTCGAGGAAGTTGATGACCTCCTGGTCGTTCACTTGCTTGAGCGGAACTTCTTCTGTCCACCGCGTGAAGTAGTCAGCTGTTGTTAGGATATAGTAGTGTTGTTTTGACGAATGAGGGAAAATTTCCCCAATGATGTCCAGGCCCCACTGTTGGAATGGTTTGGTCACTACAATAGGGTGCAGTGGGGTTGCTGATCTTCGTGTTTTATTGGCGCATCGCTGACAGACCAAGAACTTATGGGCATAAGCATGTGCATCCTTGAACAGTGTGGGCTAGTAAAAACAAACTCGCATAACTTTGTGTGCAGTGGTATTTCCCGCAAAGTGACCCCCAGTGGGTCCGTCATGTAGATATTGAAGTACCTTCTCTGATTCATGTTCCTCCAGGCACCTGAGAAAAACTCCATTACTGTGATTTCTATAAAGCATTCCATGCATCAAATGTTATGCTAAGGTTTTCAGGCATAATGACCTATTCTGTTTGATAGAAAAGTGAGATGGTATGGTTTCATGCTCAAGGTACTAGCACACATCTGCGTACCAAGAGGTTCCATATTCAGTGGGTTCTGGTCGCCTTATGTCATACATCTCAATCTCTTGCTCCTAACCAGTGAGCTCTTCTTCATTCTCCGGAGCATGCATTGCCTCAAATACAAGTCTGCAGAGCCCATGTCCTTTTATCATGTGCACTGGCTTGATTTCAAGATCATATTCCTATAAGCATGTCATCCAGTTTGCACATTGTTGACCCAGTTCTTGTTGTACAAGTGATTTGCAAACTGTTGGGTGGGGGACGAGGACTATGCAGTGGTTTTTCAACAAGTAGCGCCTGAAGTGTTTCACTGCCTTATAAAATTCATAAGCTTTCTTTTCAATGGCAGGGTAGTGGAGATCTCATCCCTTCATGCTTGCACTCATGAAAGAGATGGGACATTCATCATTAGCTTCATCTTTCTAAGTGAGTATTTCAGCTAGTGAGTTATCGAAAGCAAAGGTGTATAGAAGGAAATATTTCTTGAAATATGGACTGTAGAGCACAAGTGCTTCTGCAATAGCTTGCTTGATATGGGTGAATGCACACTTTTCCTTCTTACCCCAGCTGTAAACTACATCTTTCTTGATCATGTCCTGCATGGGCTTAACTATCTGTGCATAATTCGAGATGAACTTCTAGAGGAAGTTTATCTTGCCCAAGAAGGATTGCATGGATTTCTTGTTGACTGGGTGAGGAATCTGTGTAATGGCTTGAGCCCGATCTAGATCCACCTTGATCCCATTCTTGGAAACAATGTGCTTAAGGAGGTTCCCCTCCGACACTGCGAATATGCTCTTTTTGGGATTCAAGGAAATCGCGTATCTCCGTCACCGCTAAAATATTTTCTTCAAATGCGTATGTGGTCTTCTCGTCTTCTTGAGAACATAATCACATAATTGAGGTGTACCACCACGCTCTATCCAATGAGTCCGTGAAAGGTGATATCCATAGCACGCTCAAATGTTACGCCTGTTTACAAGCCCAAATGGCATTCATCTATAAGCGAATTTACCCCACTTTGTACAGAAAGTAGTTTTGATTCTGTCAGGTTCTGCTACCAGAACCTGATTGTATCCTGAGAAACTGTCAAGGAGAGAAAACATCTATGCCCCAGATACTGTTTGCAAAATATGGTCCATGGATGGCACAGGGTAGTTTTCTTTGTCTGAGGCATGGTTTATGTTCTGGAAATCGACACACAAGTGGATTTCCCCAGACTTATTTCATACAGGAACAAGGTTGGAGACCCATGTGGAATGTCAAACTTTGTATATGATTCGTGCATCCAACAACTTAGTAAGCTCTTTCTATATGAGGGGTTCAAGCGACGGATGTACTTTCCTCAACTTCTGTTGATATGGCTTGACCCCTTCTTTAATTGGGATGATATGTTGGATGATCCATGTGTCATAAGTTTTCAGATCATCATATGTTGACGCGAAAAAATCTCGGTACTGTTTGAATAAGGGGATAAAGGCTTGCCAATCTTGCTATGTACAACATGTACCAAGGTTAACAAACTTCAGATCCTGTTATGTTTCCAGGTTTATCAGTTTGTGCCTCATGGTGGAATTGTGGGTCTTGTTGTTCCTTGGCCCCTGGAACCATTCTTGCAAGTCATATAGCTTTTCCAATGATGCCACACCTTTTGTGATAATGTGGCCTTTCATGTTACTAGCTTCTGCTTGCAGAGAATGCTCATGCTCGTCATTGTCTATCACTTCATCTTAGAAGACTTCAGCATTGGCCATGAAATGCATTATCTCTTTCTGGTAACTTTTGAGATGCAGTGATAAATAGTGAATAGCGTTACATACCTTCGGTACCACTATCTCTGAATCACCTACCACTTTGAGTATGACCACGTTGAGGTTGATGCCTTTCTGCAAGACCAACACGAGTGCTTCATATTTTGCTACATTGTTTGCGCACTCGAACTCCAACTAACTTGACACCAAATGCTTCCTGTTGTAAGGGTCGATTAGAACACACTCGGCTCCTAAGTCATATTGTGTCTTTGATCCAACAAAGTACATGGTCCACAACTCATCTATACACGGACCACTTGATGTGCTAGTACTACTGCTACTACTGTTGCTACAACTACTTCTACTATTAGTAAAATGTGTTGTACAAGTTTCATTACCATTAGTTGGGCATGGAAGGAGTCCCAATTGCACGTCTGGTGGCATTGAAACTAGTCATGTAGGATAACACCCAATGTTGTCTCAAGGAGGTAGTTGCCAAAGATGAATTCTACGAAGGCCAATGGTTCGTTCTCACCATTGATGGGAGTGAAATTATGTTTCATGTACCTCTTGGATTCTACCCAAATCTGGTTGCACTTTCCCTTGTACAGAAGCCACATGTGAGATCAGTCTGTAGCAAAATATCCATCTAGCTTTTCAGACCAGTCTTTGCTGAGTAATAGACCATATGCTTCCGGTATGTCCACAAAAACTATGCTGATGCATTGGTGGACGCGACTTTCTTGGGATAGTCGGATGATTATGTCTCACAATTTACCAATGGCTGGTACTGATATTTGATCATGTTGGATGATTCGCGTGGATGTGTCACTCCATTGTACATTGATCTTCTTAGTAATGGAGAGCGACATGATGTTGGATGTCGCGCCGGAATTAACCAAACAGATGTGAACATTGTAATTGAAAACTTCAAATGAAAGTAGGAATGGGGGGGAACCTGAGTTTTCTTCTTCCATCCGGAGTGTATTGAGCACCGTCGAAAGTGATCTGGGAGGTGTGCTTTCTCCCTTGCTGGTAGAGGTTGTGATGTTTGCTGCGGTTTGTCCCAATGCGCGCAACAGGATATCTCGCTAAGTCTGGATCTTAGCTAACTCGAACATACTGATTTTCGCCCGATTTTTCTTCATGTCATCAACAATGTTGTAATGCAGAGGTGGTAGACTCACCGAGGTGTCCGGGGTAAAACGAGTGTTTGTGTTGTCCACCAGATTTTTTTGCAGCTTGTTGTTCATGAATGTGATTTTGTCTGTTGTTGTCTTCTTGGACTTGCTTTGTGTTTTCTACCTTGGGGTGGCTTGTGGATCGGTCTTCCTCATCAGCAATATGATCTTTTCTTGCATCTCCCCAAGTGTGTGGGGAAACCATTTACTCCTAAGACTGCAATGATCAGTTGTATTTTGGGGCTGCTTATCGGTGTTCGTCTTTGACATCGTTTGTGAGCACTGATACGCATTCACCACATGCCTAGAGCTTGATGGCTCATCTAGTGCAACCTATTCCTCATTGTCAGTGTCCTTCAGTTGCTCCTGCATATTGCTTCCCACATCGAGTGTACGACTACAGAAGGCATTTGTAACTCACTTCTAGCCCAAACACAAGTTCTCGGGATGATGTTCTTCGAGGAAAGAATAAAATTTTGGATTTGCACACTGTTCGAGCTCGAAAACAGGCTTCTACACAGTTTTTGAAATGAACTGGCTGGTGCCTGATGAGTTGTTTGCCTATCTCTGCCTAGGCAGGTGACTTCTTACAAATGTACTGTTTTACATTTTTTTAGTTTGGACATTTCAGTGGTCAATCTCTTAACAAGACGAGTGAGGGTCTCAATATCGGTTGCTTCCTTGTCTCTACTCATGCTCACTGTTGCGTGGGACTCCATGATCGCATATTTGGAGTCCTTTGTCGATTCATCATCCTTGATGACTCCAACTGCACGCAGGTATTTCTCGACAGCAATAACCTCTTGACAGTTTTCCAATAGTGTTGGTTTCACAACTCACTTGACAAACTGCGTAATGTTGGTTGGCAATGCGTACATGTAGTAATCAGTGGTGATGGAGTCATGAGGTTTAGTGTCTATTGCGAACTTGTTCAATATACATGTAAACCTCTGATTGAAATCTTTCACTTTTTCTTTTCCCTCCATCTTGAGGCTTCCCAAATATTTGAGTAGCATGGCTGGGGTTGTGTCATCAAAAAACTTCTCAAGGAGCATGCGTTTGAATGCAACCTAGTTCTATATAGAGTTTGGTGGAAGGCTGTGATACCAAGCAGTTGTGCAACCATCCAAGGTACATGGGAACAATCTACTTGCTACATCAACATAACATACCTCAAGGCTCTGTAGTTGTAGGTCGAAGTTGTCTAAGTGGTCTTCTCCCTTCATGATGTTGTCGGGGTCAAACTTGATGTTCATTCTCTCCCCTCGCCTTGGCATCTTGTGCAGAATGGATGGGAGAGCTAATGGTCCCTTAGTCATCCATTCAAGATTTGGGTTAGCTATCTCTTCTTCTTTGTCCTCTTCCTCTCTTTTGGAGTTTGATGATTCCAGCTCAGAGTTTGTTGGTTCGTCTTTACCTGCACCTCCTCCACTGCCTTCCCCTCCACCTCCTGTACCGGAGTTTGATCCCAGGATCACAAGAGTGTCTTGTTCACCTTACCGAAAGATCAAATGTTCCTCTTTGTCTTTAGTAGCTTCTTCTAGACCTTCAAGTGTGGCAAGGACTGCTTATTCCATTGATGATACAACAACTCCTGTGGGAGTGGCTCTTGGCTTCCTAGATGCATGTGGAACATGTTTTCTGTATGGGATTAGTCCAACTTCTTTCGGGAATTGGCAAGTGATGAGACGGACAAAGAAAAGGTGTTGATGTAAAGTCTCATGTTCAATGCTGGGAGGTGAGGAGTAACCAACTGCAGAGTCGCATGTAGGTGAGAGCGAGTGTGAGTTACTACCTTGACCAGATGGTTAATGAATGATGTGAGGGGATATTCAACCATATACAACTAGCTACCCTCCTTCTAGCGCCAGAAATGTTGACGGTGTTGGACCCGCCAACATTAAGGGGATCACCCCAATATGAAGTCCCAATTAGGCCTTAAACAATTTGGTGTGGGAGTCCCATTTGATATGATGTCCCAGTCAACATTTTCTTAAGGATTTTCCTCAACTCTTGCTTGTTAGTACAGAAGAGTGGTCTGCTTTGTCTTCAAGAAGTGAGGTTCGCGTGCCTGGTGAGTGCAAGTGTCACTTGTCTCAAGGGTTCTTTCGCTGTAGAGGGAGAGAGTGGGAGTGAGTCCCAAGTTGGTTGGGATGAAGTCCCAAATCGACGAGGAACACACAACACAACAGGATGTGCACAACTTCTGGGGGAGCAATCTGCACGGATGCAGAAATCACAGCACACAAGATAAGATAACACGTACAACACTCAATGGACGAGTCTAAACGAGTGCAATAGTTGTTATAGCAAGCTTCATGTGAAAGGTCTGTCTGGTGTTCAGGAGAGTAGTCCAGATGGGCGAGACAACGTTAACAACATATTCAACACATTTCCATTAATAGATTATGTATTACAACAAGTGAAATAGTTCAGATGTCAAACATGGGTTAAAGCAACATGCATCACAAGTGTTAAATATTAGTCTTACAACAATTACAATACATGTGAAAATGTGTTGGCCTATTAGCAGGCATCTGAATTAAGTGAAAATTCCAAGACACATCGTTACACGATACGGCACTAACCCTGAGTGTGGGGCGTTGGAGCCACTACTTACTCCTCAAAGAAAATATTACAGACTCTCTTGGCTATGTGGGAGGAGCTGAGGTGAAAAGTTAGTTCATGTACAAATGAGGGGTATTTATAGCCAAGGGTGAAACTGACCGTTGTGGCTGTTCAACTATCCTCATGACCATTTGACTTCCATGACTTTTCGACTTACATGACTCTATGTTCAACAAGTGGGTCTCTTGGACTTCCACGTTACATCACATTAAGTGACAACATAGCCCATAGTAGAGATGTGGGCGACATGACTCATGACATGACTCAACATGACAATGCTGGTACATTCATGCTATTGTTGGAATGCATGTCGAGCTTTAGTGCTGCCAGGTGATGGATGTCTTCATGGTGTATCACATCTTCACCTCCACATGGTGAAGTGTGCAGAGTCTTTGATGGTCTTTGGTTTCCTTGATGGATCTTTGGCGTGTTGCTCCTTGCTTGCATGTTGGAAGGCTTGAGAGGCTCATATGTTTGCGAAGGTGCATGTTTGTCCGTTTGTCCATTGGTGAGCACATCTCTTCACATGCATCATTCATTTGCCTATTGGTGAACCTATCCTTCTGCATGGGCTCCCTTCGTTCATCCCATCCATGGTATTTCCATGTTTGTTGGTGCACTTGTACCTGTAATCACTCATGAAGAGATGACATAAAATCCAAAACCTCATAGTCTACCATAACACATGAACATTTTTGATGTAGGTTACAAGGAGAGGTAGCAAGGTTGTGAAGTGAGATGATGGCTCGGGGCACTGTTGATGAAAATAGCGCAAGATTCACTAAGTGATGGAGATGGATAGTCCAAGTCGACAGTGACTTTAGGTTTGGCTCGGGTGGAAGGAAAAATTGTGCAAATTTTGGGCAGGACAGTCTGGGCTGGAAGAAGGCAAGGTAGGAAGGATCTGCACAGTTTCTGAAATGAGCGAGAAGCAGGGGTTGGACTGTAAGGAGGGTCAACATGCAAGGATTGCGTAGTTTTTGGGAGGAACTGCCCGGGTGTTTCTGGGAAAACTAGTATCCCTAAAGAATGCTAGCCCTCTAGGTTTGGCAGCCACCCTAGAAACAACAATTTAAAGCCATCCAATGATTTCTTCTATGTGTAACAGATAAGAGAAAGATAATGGAACCAACCTGGAACTTCCGCTTAATCCCTTGCTTGATCTCTCTCCCCTTTGGCAGATCCTACAACACCTCCCTGTACTTAACACGCTTGGAGAGTACCTATACAAGTACAACAACAAAGAACTGTCAAAGAATCATGATATATTACAACATAAACATTACAGAATCAGATATATAATGAAAAAATGATAGCATTCACAAATGATAACATTCACAATTGCACAACCATATGGAAGAAAACTTGAAGAGCTTTATTAATAGAGAGGAGAATTACAACCCAGTTGTCTGATCCAACATCATCCTCCCAACTTCAATCCTTCTTCACCTCATGAAATAGCAAGATCATACCAAAAAGAATACAATACTCTCTCCTCAATTACAAACTATCACCACTTCCTTGCAATTCACAACATTTCAGCCTCTAGATCTCTTGGATGAGGGATCCATTTATAGATGTGTGCAAGGGTGTGAGTCATCCATGGGGTTTGATTAGTGTCATTTCACTTGTTACAATTGGTTCCACAAGAGAAGGGATTGGAGATTTCTTAGATCCCTTATTCATTCTTGGGCGAATTCAGAGAGGCAAGTGGCACAGGAGAAGTTTCTAGAAGATTCCATGAGCAACCACCTAGAAAACTGTCTCGGACATTTTTCCATCCTCACCCATCACACCCTATAGAAGGCCTAAACAGTATGCATCACACCCTGTCAGTGTATCACTCAGTATGAATCACACTTTTCCAGTGGAGCAGTCAATATGGTTCAATTTAGGCAATTTCTGGATGGTTTCTCAGATGGAACTTTTGGGGAATGATGTATTCAGATGATTATGTTCCTTTAGAGTATCAAACAACTCTTTTAGGGGTTGATGAGCCCTAATACATCGACATATAAGATTGGGGTTGATGTGCCCAAATATGTCTATAACAGTTGCCCCCTAAAGCATGAGGTCATAAATATTCATGTAGGTTGAAATGTTTTATCATGAGGATCCGAAGTCTCAAACTGGAAGGTGACCTGCATAAGTTACAATACAATACGTCATCATAATATAATTTCATGATCTAGTTGAGGGAGGAATTCCCATGCTCAACTTTATAAAAATCATTTCATGTACATAGATCAGATAGTCGTCTACAGATATAAACTGGTGATTCTTCAGATTAGAGTCATCATCCATGGTTAGGATGACCATCTGTGCAGAGCCTTTGTACATTTGATGTTTTTATATCCCTGAATATATCGCAACCTGGATGGATGAAACTAGATTCGTGGTCTTCAAATTCATTCAATCTTCGCTCGATGTACAAGTCAATCCATGTGAAGAGATGTTATGAAGTCGAACATGGAAAGACATCGCGTGATTACCAGCCAATGATGTGAGTTGTTAACAGACGAAAGAGGAATCACCAATAATGATAATGACCCTCAAGGTACTACAATACAATTCACATGGTGTGAATGTATGATTCGATGTCAAACACCATGCAAAATATTTCAGTCGAAGGCCATTGATGTCAACCTGTCGCCGGAAGTGAGAAACTTACCATTGATGTATGCAAGCTTCAAAGCACTGAAAGGGGTGTTTCTAACTCAACTTCTTGGGTAATGAGCTGATGTCGACAAGAAGTGACTCATCGTAGGAGGGCCTTGATGTGTCCCACATCTACGACACGAAATGAAGCAAATGATTTCTAGAGGTGAAAATGAACTAACGACACAAGGTTCAAGAATGGTGGTCATGAAAAAATGAAGGTTGGAGGTATTGCAGTGTATGGGACATTAACTGGATGGTGATTTCTTAACTGAATGACTTCTCTTGAACATGTTAGTGACACTGATATGAATCGGTAGTGTTAACCCCAAAAGATGGATGGTATGAAAAACCAATGGTGAGATGACCGGTGAATGTAATAACCCAACCCAACTCAATAATGGAGATGAAGTGAAAGTGTCATGTTCAAGAGTGACTTGCTACCATAAATTCTTCAAGTTTTTTCCCTTTTTCCCTAGTCATTACTGATCAGTACCTCTTTATTTTTGTCAAGCTTGAGGAGGATAACATATGCTTGTTCTATAATTCTCCCTTCAGGAAAACCTGTCACTATTTAATATTTTAACGAGTCTAGCGACAGTGAAACTCGGTCTCGTCTAGATGGAAAAGTTTGTCACTATTATTTAACGAGTTTAACTACAAGGATAACTCAGTCCTTTTCATGTTTAGAGAGTTTTAAAAGGGACAAAAAGAAAACTCCATAAGTTATTTTTCATAAAGTAATCCCTTAGGTCTGAAAAAGGATAAAATAATACAAGAGGGATGACATTTCCAATACTTTAATGAGCTGGAAAAGACAAGCACTCGACAATCTTTTCATATTTAACGAGTCTAAAAAGGGTTTAAAGAGGACTCTATTTTGAGGAACGAGTGGTGTCTAGGGTAGCAACTAGTTCCGGTGATTTTGTAACTTCTCAAAACATGTTGATTTATGTGAAGATGCTGGCTAATAAGACCACTCATTGCAACTATTCCTCAAAAAGGTAAAACAACCAAGTGAAAGTGTATGATCGGTTGAAGAGATGGTGGTGATGAGATGAAAACAACCAAGGCTCTAAAAGGTTGATAGAATGGCAATCACAAGGGTTTAAAAATTGAAAATGGGTTCATTTTTAGACAAGCTTGAACCATCGGGAACTATGCTTGGATTTAGTTTCATGTTTACACAAGCTTGAAACGAAAAAACTATGCTTGGATTCAGTTTCATTTTTACACAAGCTCGAAATGAAAAAATCTAATTGAAAAATGGTTTTCATGCCCCCAACATGATGAAAAGGAGAGTCTCTTGTAACCAGATGGAAGTCACTGCGGTGAGGCAGGACGGTTATCCAACATCTATTTGGCTTCATCCAGATAGAAAAAGGTGAATGGGGTGAAAGACCAATCACATAACCTTATCTTTACCATTAGATGCATCCCCCCAAGCTTCATTACATTCACCTAAGTAGCCTACTCATGGCTATCAGGTGGGTGGAAAGAAGGTTCTTTTATGAGATCAAGTGAAAAACTCGACTCGGATTTTATGAGATTTAATCAGAGACTTGAACTTTGAACTTGGGACCTTGTTTCATTTTTTAAATGAGCTTGACACAAGACAAGGAATTATGCTCACATCCTTGGTTTCATTTTTTAATGAGGTTGACACATGACAACGAACTATCCTCCGAGGTCCCGATCATAACCCGTAAGAGGTCATGAAGGAGAAATCTAGTTCCAATGCCCCCAGTACATTGTGTACAACATCACTGAATTGATCGCCAGTTGATGTAGGTATGGAAGAGGTTGCCGCATACTTAACCCGTGGTGGGGATGATACCATCGATATATATGGACCACTTAGGGACGATGATTAACTTGGAGCTATGTTTGGACTAGGAAATGAAAGCTGGTCAATGGTGACAATCTTGCCTTGATCTGATAATCACCCTATGAGTGACATCAGTTAAATATTTATTGTTAAATAATGAATCCATACAGGTGAGGATAGTTTTAGATAGAGGAGGAATGACCTATTATAGAGTTTTGTGAACCCAACGTTTTGAACTACCAAGTGAGTCTATCATCAGGGGATGCATCAATAGATATTCTCTACATCTTAATGATGTAACCAAGAGCTATAATTAGGGTATATATATAAGTTATTAAAGAAAAGTAATAAGAAAATAGGTTGGCTCTTATCCTACTAGTTATCCATTTATTTAATTAATTTATTTTTTTTATTAATAATGGATAAATTAATTTATTTATTTATTAACAAGTTAGAGGGATAACTTAATTAATTAATTTTATTATTTATAGAAATAATTTTAATGTTTATTAATTTAATTTTTATATAAAATTAATAATTTTAAATAACTCGTTTAATTAATTTGTTAATTTGTCTGATTAATAAAATTAATTAATTTGTTTGATTAATAAAAATTAATTAATTTAATTATTTTTAAGTTATTAATTTATTAATTGGATTAATTGATTCATTAATTAATAAGTTTAAAGGGGTAAATTAATTAATTAATTAATTTTTCTATTTGTTGATTTAATTATTATGCTTATTACTTTTATGTAAAACTATTTATTTTATTTATTTATTTATTTTTTAATTTGATTGGTTAATTCATTAATATGTTTAACTAATTCTCCTAATTCTCCTATTTTCCTCCCTATGAGCAATGTAAAATCTTCTATTTTGCATCTTTTTGACAGCTCAATAGACTGTCTATTTTTCTTGGAAATCTTATCCTTTTGCTGGGATTATGCTTCCCATCTCATCTAGATATTTCTGGCACAGATTGCTCCAGCTACAAATAGCCCATATGAAGAACTTCATGTCAATGTACTGATCTATTCATTATATATCTTATATAATACAATTATGCTTTTTTTGCTCTTAAAAAATGTTTAACTAATTAACTAATTTGTTTGGTTAATTAATTAAAAGAATAGATTAATTGATTAATTATATTATTTATTATTTGTTAACATGTCTATTAACTTAATTTTATGTGTTTGTTTCTTTGTTTAATTATTATTACTATTATTATTATTTATTTATTTATTTGATTAATTTGATTAATTGAATAATTTAATTTATTTATTTTTTAATTAATTAATTAATCCTTATAGATTTGGTGAGTTATTTTGCTATAATATTATCTATGATTTCTAGAGTTAATTTTTAATTGTTTAGATTTAAGTAATTACAACTATATGCATTTTAATAGTTATTTTATAATGTTATCAAATGACTATATGTGAAGTAATCAATTACTAATTTATGTTTGTACTAATTTATGTTTGTTTATTGTTCTATTGTTTAAGGAGGATGTTATATAATTGATGTTTTTGTTAATTATTATTTTGATTTTTTAAGGGAGGAGGGAATAGGTTATTTAAAGGATAAGAGTTAATTACTGATTTTTTAAGATTTCAAGTAAAGGTTTCCAGGTGTTGCTTAGTTTTCATCCATCGTCCCGGTTCAGGTTGTTCTTCCTTTTTTCTATTTCAATGGCTTCTTTCTTTTTCCTTTTAAGATAGTGGTCTTCTTTTCTAACCAGTTTGACTTCTTCCATGCAGATGTAATGAGAGGAAGAGTGAACATGTTCTTCTAAGGCTGATTTAGAGGTCCTTTCTCTTCTTAAGTCGGCAATGTGTACTTTAATTCTAATATTAAGAGACCTACATGTTTCACCTATGTATTCCTTACGGCATCAGCAAGGAATCACATAAACACCTTTTTGAAGTTTAGGGTTTATGGGATCCTTGACTGAGTTGTATAATTGTCTGATGGTGTTAGCAGGGATGAATGCTACATTGATGTTATATTTATTAAGAATTTTAGTGATTTTATCTGTGGTGCCATTTATGTATGGAAGGGAGACCTTAGGAGTTGATAAATTTTGATTTTTAATATCATCGTTCTTCTTGTTTAGGGATAGGTGCATGGCTTTCTTGATGGTATTTATATTGTAGCCATTTAGTTCAAACACCTTGTGAAGATGGTTGAGTTCATCATTTAAATGGTCAGGATCAGATATTCTGGCTACCCTATTAGTTAAGGTCCTAATGATGCCGATCTTCTATTTAGGGTGGTGATGAGAATTTGCATGTAGATATTTTTCTGTATGGGTTTTCTTTCTATAGAATTGGAAACCAAGATACCCTTCTCTTTTATTTAGAAGGATATCAAGAAAGGGAAGCTGGTTGTTATTTTCAATTTCAATAATGAATTTTATATGGTCAGAGAGGATATTTAAGTGATTGAGGAATAGGTCAAGCTTTTCTTTTCCATAACTCCACTTGGGAAATATGTCCTCTACAAACCTTTTCCATTCTTTATGGGTGTATGGAAATGACCTAAGAGCCTTCTGTTCAAATTGCTCCATAAAGATTTATCATTTAAAGGCCATTCCTCCTCTATCTAAAGAATTATTGTTTAAAGGTATTACAGAATCATGTGCTAGTGTGTGTGTTCTGTGTTATTGAAGCAATGGATCAATTAGATTGCCAATACATAGACAATAAAATGGAAAGACAGCAGAGAAACACAGTAAGCAAACACAAAGACACAAGAAATTTTAATATGGAGTTCACCTATTCTCCAGGGCTACATCTCCGGTCTAGCTTTCAATGGTTGCCTTGTTTTATTGCACCTTTAAGTAGAGAATTACAATACAGGGACTCAATGTGAGTTCTCCTGAAGCAGGTTTTTGTGTGGCAGGGTGGTTCTTGGATTCCCCAAGCCACTATAGTACACATACTCTTCTTCTTCCTACCAGCTCTATGACCTTCTGGTCTTCAGTGGAAAGAGCCAAATGTGGTGCTCAATCTGAACAAATTCCTCTATGGGATGGCTTGAATCTCTCAAGCTCTCTGGTGCTCGATGTTGCTGCTGGTCAGCTCGGCCCTCTATCCCTTTCTCCTTTTGCTTTACTGCCTTCTTCTCTGGTTTCTGTCTCTCAGTGTTTAGTCCTCCACTCAAGGTTCACTCTGACTGACTCCAACTTATGTATTTTGTCTCTTTTCATGGTTTTTAGCCATTCATTCCAATGCCTGTTCAGTTCCTAGCCTGCCTCTGTAGATTCACCTTCTGCAACTGCGCTTGGAGTTCCTTGTTTGGAATCATCATGAATGCTCAGGGAGTGGCCACATGTCCTCCTCTAAACGGCGCTAGCCTGCTTCGTCGGTTCATTTCTTCAGTTACGTCATGGATGCATTCTTCCTCCACCATGGCAGTCAAATGGATTCCAAATCCTTCTAAAACGCGGCTCATCCTTTCATCGATTCTGCTTCCCCCTGTCAGGCTCAATCTCAGGCATCCGATCTGGGGCCTCTAGATCTGACGCCATATGCATGTCCCACGCAGTTGACTTGCTCGACTGATAGCACGCGATCAACGGTGGATTTCTCTCACCTTTTCTTGCCACGCATCGATCAATGTATGTAATCACCCCGCTTTCATCCAAAACCTCTTACCATTTGTGGTCACCCCGATCAATACCGACGATTTTCTAGAGCGCGGATCCCGCCTTTGTACGTTAGCACTTTTTCGCCCGCGGTTCTCCCATGCGACCGAGTGCTTGGGCCTTTCCTTCATTATCGCCCTGTTCACCCACTAATCGCGCATCAAAAACCTCCTTATTTTCTCGATCAAGGACTCCTAAGGGCTAATATAATGTCCCACGCAGTCTCCATGGGCCTCGGTCACCGCGCTTTGACCGAGGTCCTCGTCGTTCCATACTGGCTGCCATTGCCACTGGTTCAGGGTGTTTTTTATCATTGTTTTGGAATTTTTAGAGATTTGTCCCGACCTGATATAGTCATGGTTCTTTGACAGCTCTTGATGGATCCAATTCGGATCACAGCCTTCCCACTGAAAAGCTTTTGGACCACAAAAAGTTTGTTTTCTTTCAAGCATCGACTAAGTGAGGATACTGCTATCTCACTTGTCCAATCTCAATCCACTTTGCACTGCTCGACTTTGAACCTTTGAGTCCAATTCTGAGGTACTCAACATCTCCTCTGCACGTCGTCCTCATATTCCTGTCCAAGGTTGTGTCTTCCTGCAATTCATTAAGGTATTCAGGTAGTAGGTCATCAATAGAAGGAAATTGACTTTGCTCTTCAGGATCCTCAATCATTGAAGGTTCAAACAATCTAAAGTAATCTGCATTTACAACTGAGTAGATGTGCATGTAAACTGGTATATCAAGGTGTTATAGACATTTTTTTGCCTTACATATATAAGCATGAAATGTCCATAAACCAAGGGATCCTAAGTCCCTAAAAGTGTTGTTCCAGCTCCTAAAGAAACAAGGTCAACAAATTACAGCTTCTCCCAGAAGTTCTCCACCAGAAACTGCTCAAAACTAGTCAAATCAAGATCATTTCAGATGCTCCACTAGCTAGCTGTGTTGCAAAGCACCCAAATACACTAGCTAGGTGCATTGCAACGCACTTGAATGCACTACCAGGATGCGTTGAGTGGGAAATGACAAGTGGCAGAGTCATTCCACGAGGTGGAGAGACAATGGAAGCTTCCATAATCTTCTCCAATGACACTTGCCTCACTGAATTCAACCAGTGATGAGTAAGAGGCTCTCAGTATCCAAGTGGAAGCAAGAACTGACAGAGAGAAGCCACTAATCAATTCATGAGCTGACTCATCCTCTTTGCATACATCTATATATGGATCCCTCACCAAGAGATCCGGAGGCTGGAATTTTGTACATTGCAGAGAATTGCTGTTGGTTTTGAGATAGATATCAGAGTCTTGGGTGATTTATGCTTTGTTGGAGGTGAAGAGGGGATTCTATGCTGGGAGGTTGATGCTGGATCAGGAATCATCGGTTGTAACTCCTCCTGGATCTTCTTGCTTTATCAATAAAACTATTTGAGTTTCTCCTACATGCTTGTATATCACTGATGTTTGTTATATTTGTATGTTTAGCTTAAATCTGATCCTAAGCTTTTTATGAACATAAATCCATGTCTTTGTGTAGTTTCCTCCTTCTGTGATCTTACAGGAACTTGGTGACGCTGGGAAAGTAAGGGAGCAGGTAGCTGGAAGCTGACAAAGAGGAGAGAGATTGGATCAAAGGACTAGCGCAAGACACACGTTGGTTCATCCTATTCCTCTTCGTTTATAGTTCATAAAGGAGAATACAAGAGTAGTTTTCCTTGTTTGTTTCTGAGGTCACTGTCACAACCCAGTGGGATAGGGTCATTCTGAATAGACACTTATCCCGATAACAAAATGGCGACTCCGTTGGGGATCGTGTCTACAAATTACAGCTTCTCCCAGAAGTTCTCCACCATAAACTGCTCAAAACTAGTCAAATCGGGATCATTTTAGATGCTCCACTAGCTAGCTGCGTTGCAAAGCACCCAAATACACTGGCTAGGTGCATTACAACGCAATTGAATGCACTACCAGGGTGCGTTGAGCGGGAAATGACAAGTGGCAGAGTCATTCCACGAGGTGGAGAGGCAATGGAAGCTTCCAGAATCTTCTCCAATGACACTTGCCTCACTGAATTCGACCAATGATGAGTAAGAGGCTCTCAGTCTCCAAGTGGAAGTAAGAACTAACAGAGAGAAGCCACTAATCAATTCATGAGCTGACTCCTACTCTTTTCATACATCTATATATGGATCCCTCACCAAGAGATCCGGAGGCTGGAATTTTGTACATTGCAGAGAATTGTTGTTGGTTTTGAGATAGATATCAGAGTATTGGGTGATTTATTCTTTGTTGGAGGTGAAGAGGGGATTCTATGCTGGGAGGTTGATGCTGGATCAGGAATCATCGGTTGTAACTCCTCCTGGATCTTCTTTCTTTATCAATAAAACTATTTGAGTTTCTCCTACATGCTTGTATATCACTGATGTTTGTTATATTTGTATGTTTAGCTTAAATCTGATCCTAAGATTTTTATGAACATAAATCCATGTCTTTGTGTAGTTTCCTCCTTCTGTGATCTTGCAGGAACTTGGTGACGCTGGGCAAGTAAGGGAGCAGGTAGCTGGAAGCTGACAAAGAGGAGAGAGATTGGATCAAAGGACTAGCGCAACACACAGGTTGGTTCATCCTATTCCTCTTCGTTTATAGTTCATAAAGGAGAATACAAGAGTAGTTTTCCCTTTTTGTTTCTGAGGTCACTGTCACAACCCAGTGGGATATGGTCGTTCTGAATAGACACTTTTCCCGATAACAAAATGGCGACTCTGCTGGGGATCGTGTCTAGTTAGTTTGTTTGTGTTTCTATTGTTGTTCATCTCATAGACTTAGAAGTAGCGAATCAAACTGCATTTTCCATTTACCAATGCAAAGTAGACATCTGCTACTTCAATCCACTCACTGGATCTGTTTATGATCTGAACAGTTGATTCAAAAATGATCTGATTACCCTTTGTGATAGCTCTTAAACCTCTCTTAAATCAACCCTCTGATTGTGCATTATTGATTGCTTTTACTCGGCCAAAAACCATAGATTAAACTGCAAACCGTGACCCAGAACCCGGAGAGAATTCTCGTTTCTGCTCTAGCGCAGGCTCTGTGAAGAGACTATGCATTTTAGTGCAGTTCCCAAGAGGGCTACCTGTGTTGCAATTCAGTTTCTCTATGTAGCAGGTGCGTTGATCAGCTTAGCCCTGTCTAGCTGAGGTTCTTTTCTCACTTCTTCTAGTTTTGCCTCTGATTTTTGCAGCCTGTGATCAGTGTGTGTGTCTATTTAAAAGCCCCTTTTCTTTGCCTTAATTCCGCCTCAGTTGTATAAAGGAAACTATATTTGTTTTTGTGCGTTTGTTACGTCATTTACAGTTTCCCATTGCAAAAGTAAACTAGTCATACTGTCGTCCTTGGATTTAGATCTGTCGTAAGTGTTGATTTTGATCTTAGGAGAAAGTTTATTTGCTGTTGACAGTTGATTACGATTTTACTTTTTCCTTTGGCTTTAATTTGTGAATTTCTAGTGACGAAACAAGTGTTTACTTCAAAATCATAAAGTGTCGTAGTCGTCTCTACCTTTTGATTTCGAAAAGAAGCTTGTTTTTGTTTTTCACTTGAAAGTGAATTAAAATTTGTACAACAACTTTCTTTTTAGGCATCAATATTAAGAAAGTGAAAAACAATACATGCACATGTGCATTTGCATATTGACAGTCTGTTTGGCTTGATTTAGGAAAAGTGCATTTACAGTGTGCTCTTTGCTCTTTGAGAAACGATTGTGTCTTTCTTTTCCCCTTGTAGCTAGGATTTTCATTGCTGAAAAGAGATAAAAGCTTGCTTATCATCTTTAGATTGCATTTTAGGAATTACATCTACATCTCGTGGTGAACCCAAAAGGAAAACTTCATAAGAAAGATCAACCTAAAATAAATTCAATGAACTTAACAACGCTTTGTAACTTAACGCAAAACACTTAGAGGTCTAGGCTAGAGATGTATTCCGGCATCGTAAAGCCTGGTAACTGTTGTCCTCACTGATGGTTGGGTGATTCCTCCACTCTGAGACGATAAGTGCCAGTACAGACTTGTGCTCCCACGTATCGTCGAGTATATATTGGGAGACCCCTATAGGCATAAAACCTTTATCCATAGGAATCCGTGTCGGCCGCCCTACTGATCGCAATGCACCGAACACAGCATTCGGGAAGATTGACTGCCGTACCCTAAAAAGTATTCTATAGTTTTGTGATTGGTTTGGTACTCCCTCTACCTAGACCTCCGGAGCAGTCCCTTCCGTTCCTTTTCAGACTCCTTAACGGAAAAGGTCCATCTGAGCACTTGTCACTTCAGGCTCATTAAAAATCGAAGGAGACTAGAGTCATCTTTTGTTTTTTCTCGACTCTTTAAAACTGAAAAAACAAGTTGTGTCAAAAGCGTCTAAAATTCATTTAATACGGAAAAATACTTTCCCTTTTATTTTAGTTGATCGAGTAATCCGCAATCGTGGAAGAAAGTCAATTGAAACCCCATCGTTCGCGGAGGCTTACGAGTCAACCGTCTTTGTCTCTGGAAGTGAAACCAGTACGGAAAAAGCAAACTCGTTTAACCGGATCCAAGTCTCCTATCAAAGTTAGAACAAGTGTTCCAACGACATTAGAGACTCTGGTTACTCCAAACATTTCTGGAATACCTGCCTCAACAGAAGAAGTTCAACAGCCACAGAAGGACAGTGGTATTGATACTAGTTTGAGAACAAACACTTGTGTTACTGAACCAGTTCCATCTATAACCGGTTCAGAGAGTCTTACTCTTCAAACATCTGTCGCTGCCTCTTTGGCACCAGAAATATTTTACGGACCTGACGGTCTTCCCCTTCCACCTGGTCTGATTGCGATAGAAGAAATTATAGAATATCCTCAAGCAAGTACTCCAACGCATTTTGGAGTCGGGATCACTCTATTTCCTTCGACATCAGAAGTTAGTCTACCACCAACGGAAGTTCCTGTAGAATCACTAGGTAATCTTTTGGATAGACTACAAATGTCTGAACAACCCTCAACATCTAGGACTGTGTCTTCTGACACAGCGACGACAGAACTCCCTGTTGTCATTCCGACAATGTTCACCGGCATACCATCTGTCCCGACTAGCTCACAACCATTAGAAGGAGCCCATCCAAGGGCTATTTCGACGGTCTGGTCCGTTCCTGTTTGTTCATACGGAATTATATCTGGAAACTCTTATGTTGAGTCTCAACAAATTGATCCGTTTGGAGGTCAATTTGGGCAGTCCGGTCCCCAAGGGCAAACAATTCCCTTGAGTTCTGGATTACCACCGTATGGGGGGCAGTACGCCGGCTTTCATTACCACCTCCGGGAGGATATCCATACAGGATTTCACAACAGCATTCAGGTTATACTGGAATTACCTCAAGTGGTTGGGTACCTATACTACCTCAACAACCGAGAGTTGTATATTCGATGCAACAATGCGTACCTGTGTCGAACATACCGACTACGCCAGCTATTGTGACTGTGTCGCAAGTTCAAGCGCTGCCTATTGTATGTCAACCTCAAGTTTCTCAGGTTGTAGTGCAACAGCCCATTGACCCTGCAACTCAACCACAATCGCCAACTAGTGGGGCGACACAGGCCTAGACGGGTAAAATTACCCCTCACCTTGGTCAAACAGTTAGTATCGGACAATAGCACATGGCTTCACAACCGTGGCTGGTGCAATACCAACAACCACAATTCCAACAAGTATACCAAGGTACTAAGCAGCAGATCTTTGCAAACAGTGGACAGTCGTACATTCAAAACGGTCAAAATCAACCATTTTATAATGGTCAACTCCACCAACCTTACCAAACATACCAGCATCAAATGCATTATGCTGGTACGCAAAGACCAATTGCTTAGGCGATTCCATCGTATCCTGGGTATGCTTCACCTAACCTGAATCAACAGTTACCATTCGTGGCAACTTTAGAGTTACCTGATTTAAACCTGTTAACAAACGATCCAATTGCTTATGCCCCTTGGTGGCCAGCGATTCCACATAAACTTCCATCAGATATTCCTAAATTTAATGGAAATCCGAGTGAAGATCCATCGAATCACGTGATGACTTTTCATCTATGGTGTTCATCAACCACTTTAAATGATGATTCGATAAGGCTTCGCCTTTTTCAGAGGATTTTAATGGGTCCAGTGGCAAAATGGTACATTGAATTTCCTAGAGCTTCGTTCGACAACTTCAGCACCTTAGCCACAACCTTTTTAACCCATTTTCAATTACCGATAAGGTATGAAACGGGAACAGAACTGCTTACCAACTTTAAACAGACAACAGCCACTCACATATCTGATCATATACATGAGTGGCGACGTCGTCGTAGGATGGTAAAAACGTACGTTCCCGATCAGCTATTAGCTGAATGGTTTATAAAGTCATTATTGCCTTCCATCACGGAAGATGTGGCAAAGGGGGGAGTCGTAACAGAAGAGCAAGTAATCACTCGTGCACAATATCTGGATTTGATTTACACTCAGTCTGGCACGCTCTACGACAAAATACCTGACACCCCTAGACCGGAATCCTCGATTCGTCCTCCTCCTAAATCAAACAATGACTCTCATGCTGGCGATGGCGTGATTGGCACGACAGACACGAAATCGACAAAGGTCACATCCAAAAAGGCCCGTAAGGCTTCAAGTCAAAATGCAAAAGACGAACTTCTTGCTTCGGAAGTAAATGCCGTATTGACAAATAAAGGCAAAGAAACCAAACAACCAGGAAGCAAGAAGAAAGGAAAAAGGAAGCAGAAGAAATAGGATGAGAAATCTCCCGAAAAATCTTCTTCAAACCCTCCTGGAAATAGGAAACCCCCTTCAGGGTGCATGATATGCGATGAGGATCATTGGATGAGAGAATGTCCATACAAAGCTGAGCTTAAGAGATTCTTTAAAAGTTTGAAAACCTCAGCAGTGTTAACCGATCCGTTTCTGAATCCAGGAACAAATCTGGTTGAAAGTGGAAATGCTTCCCCGTCTCAAGTGCTAATGTTGTCGATTTCAAAACAGCAGAATGATGCTTTGATTTCGACAAGGAACAAAGATTACGGGAATCCGAACCTGTCGAACAACAAGGATAAAGATCAGCCAAGTAGTTCGATAACAACTTCGACAGAAGTTGTACCACCCACCATCCCTGAATTAACAATAAAACCACCGAAGGGAGTAGTACACAAGTCAACATTTAATCCTCGCACTAGAGTGGCACAACATTATAACATAGTGGAAGATTTGGCCCAATCGCCATCCGCTATGTCGACTCTTGAAGTACTACAAAACTGCCCATCCCAAAGGCAGGCTTTGTTATCAGCCATTGGTGGGATTGATCCAAAGGATTCCAATCTTGTATCCTTCGACCACAAAGGATACGATCCTCATTTACCAGCTCAATTAGCTTTCCTTGTTCAAGTGAAAGACCTCAACAAAACTGTTCACCGAACGATTATTGATGAGGGGGCATCTACATGTATTATGTCGATGAGTTGCTGGAAAACTTTAGGATCTCCAACCTTGTCGCGATCTGCGACAACATTAAAAGCATTCGACGGAAGGAAATATACCCCATAGTACATGCGGTATCCTAAATAACTTGAAAGTTGAACTAGGAGGGAAAACAGTAGAAATATATGTTGAAGTCATCGATGGGAATCTTGATAACAACATCCTACTAGGAAGACCATGGATATATGCCATGGCAGCTGTCGTGTCGACCTATTTTATAAAGATTGCATTTCCCTTTCAGGGAGGGATTACAATCGTCGACCAACAAAACTTCCTCCCCAATGGTTCACAAGTTACAGGAAGCATTCCCATCATCCATGGAAGCCCCCATTCGCTTCAGAATATCGGAGTAGGCTTACTAAAAGATCCTATACTAATGGGAACTTTTGCTCTTCCACCTCCAATCGATTTGGCGGAAGTAGCGTCAATAGGAACCTGCAACATGATATCTTCCACAATTATCTCAGAAAACGATATTGACATGGATCATGCAATGGTTTTTCCCCCGAGCCCAATGGAAATATTATAGCAATCAATGTTTCTAGCATGGGAGGCAAACCCAAATCAACGCTCATCAAGCATTTGGATGGATAGGTCTAGAGAATATGGTACTCCTTCAGATCCTTGGTTGCAAGTGCATGACACCGACGAAGGAATTCTCCAAGCTATGGTAGTTGAAGGAGCACCATGGAATGATTCCCACCATCGTTCTCTTCTTTCGAATTATGAAGAAGATACTCAAAATGACCTCTACCATCCTTCAGTAGTTGATTTTCTATCAAATACTGTAAATACGGTGGATTCCGAGCGAAACTTGTCCAACATAGAAGAGACTATAGCCATAAATATCTCGACCAAAACAGATGTTGTAGAGAATATTTATGTCGGCAAATGTTGTTCTCCTTCAGAACTGGAAATATATAATGCTCTCTTTCACGAATTCAGAGATGTCTTTGCTTGGTCACACAGTGAAATGCCAGGCATCGACTCGAGTATCGTTGAACACGAAATCAAGATGTATCCAGATGTTAAACCGGTACGGAAATGGCTGAGGCAGGTGCACCCCAAGAAAGCCGTGGCCATTAAGGCAGAAGTTGAAAAACTCCTCCATGCTGGTTTCATCTACCCAGTTCCGCTAACCGATTGGGTATCGAATATTGTCCCGGTAATGAAAAAACAGGGGACAATTAAAGTGTTCGTCGATTATAGGGATGTAAATCAAGCTTGTCCAAAAGACAACTACCCTACACCCTTCATTGACCAGATAATTGATGAATTCACTGGATGCGAAATATTTTCATTCATGGATGGATTCTCCGTGTATAATCAAATAAATATCCGCCCACAGGACCAGTCAAAGACTGCATTCGTTTGTCCGTGGGGCACATTCGCATATTGAAAATTACCCTTTGGTTTAAAGAACGCAGGGGCGACGTTTTAGAGGGCAATGAATTATGCCTTCCATGACATCAAAAGCATCGTTCAACCTTATCTTGACGACCTTCTGGCTCATTCGTGAAAGCGGACTGATCATCTGCAGCATTTAAGAACGATATTTCTACGTTGCCGACACTACAAGATACGACTCAATCCGCACAAATGTGTATTTTGCGTCAGTTTTGGTTGTTTACTTGGCTTTGTAGTCTCCAAAGATGGGATTCATCTCGACCCTTGTAAGGTCCAGGCAATCATAAATTTTCCTCCACCTTCGAATTTGCTTCAGATTCAAAAACTCCAAGGGAAAGCAAACTTTCTGAGGAGGTTCATTCCAAATTACGTCAAACTTGCTAAAGGTTATACACGTCTTTTGAAAAAGGGGGTACCCTTTAACTGGGATCAGGTCGCGCAAGCTTCCTTTGATGCTTTAAAAGATTCCCTAATGAAAGCATCATTAATGTACGCCCCTGATTATCAAAGAGACTTTAACCTGTATCTGGGTACAACAGCTACGACCATCGCAATGGTTTTAGTTCAAGAAGTCGATGGAGTAGAACATCCTATTTATTATTTAAGTAAGAACTTAAATGATACAGAAAGCAAATATTCTTATGTTGAAAAACTAGCGCTTGCAGCGGTTCAAGCGATACAAAGATTTCGACACTATGTCCTCTTTCGGAAAACTATTCTGTCAGATTGCAACCCCATGACTTATATATTGTCGCGACAGGTGCTGGGGGGCAAATATTCAAAATGGATAGCAATCCTTCAAGAGTTTGATCTGGAATTTGTAAAATCCAAGTCAAAGAAAGCTCTAGTTTTCGCAGAACTATTATGCGATCTCCCATCGTCGTCCAATGATGAAACATCCGAAGAATCAATTGTGGATGAAAGTTTGTTTCTGATATCTAGAAGCAATGAGTGGTATGGAGATATAATCATTTATCTCCAAACCCAAAAATTCAGGCCAAATACCTCACACTCTGAACAAAAACGTATTCGATACCAAGCAAAAGACTACATGATCGTCGGTGATACACTTTACCGTCGTGGTATTGATATAGTTCTGAGGAGGTGCCTCACCCATGAGGAAGCCGAAAAAGCCCTGAATGACTGTCATTCAGGCGCGTGTGGGGGGCATCAATCTGGATATGCTATAGCACAAAAAATCTTACGAGCATGATACTTCTGGCCAACAATGTTCAAAGATTTCATAACCGCAGTCAGAAGTTGCCATGCTTGTCAAATTTTTGATAGCAAAACAGAAGACCACCTGCACCTTTACAGCCAATAGTTGTTGTTAGGCCATTCGCCAAATGGGGCATCGATTTCATGACATGTAACCCCACCTCGACCGGGGGGCATGGGTATATTATAGTCGCTGTTGACTATTTTACTAAATGGGATGAGGAAATGCCCACAATAGATAATACTGGTGAAACAGCTGCCCTTTTCTTTTTCAATCATGTAGTCGCCAGATTCGGCGTACCACAGGCTATAGTTACAGATCATGGATCTTTCGCAATCACATGATGGTTGAATTAGCTGCCAAACTAGGGCTGTCTCACGACAGCTCTACTCCATGTTATCCGCAGGCCAACAGACAAGTTGAAGCGATCAACAAGGTCCTGAAGCGTGTGCTGAAAAGGATGATCGGAGTTCACAAAAGAATATGGCACCTAATCCTGTACTCAGCTTTGTGGGCTTACCGAACATCGCTAAGGAATGCTACCGGGTTCACACCCTTCCAACTGGTATATGGCCTGGAAGCAGTCTTACTAGTCCAGTGTGAACTCTCGTCTCTCAAACTCGCAATTGATCTCCTCCCTGGAACTTCAGAAGAAGAAGCTCGTTTCTTGGAATTAATCCAATTGGATGAAACCCATTGTGACGCCGCATTGGCTAACGAAGCCCATAAGAAATGAGTCAAGGCGTAGTTCGACAAAAATGTCAAACCCTGTGTCTTCTCGGAAGGTGACTTGGTCCTGCTTTACGACCAAGAATCCGATAAATTGGGAGCAGGTAAATTTAAGTCTTTATGGATGGGCCCCTATATTGTTAAACGAGTGTTAGCAAAAGGAGCCTATGAGTTGATGGATTACGACGAGATTCCACTGGCGCAACCTCGTAATGGGTTGTTGTTGTGGGGAAAAATGCCTATGCAGGACGATCCTATCCACCTAAGGTGTGACAGTACCTTAGCAACAAAAAGATACAGCTACTTCGGTTTCTTCCTTTATGAAATGTGAAAGAGGGGAGATTGGTAGACTTACCGTTGTCTTCCGGTTGTCCCTCGATCTAGATCCTCTTCTCTTTGGGTGTCCACAGCTACTTGCCTCCTCGCTTGCTCAAGAGAACAGCTACTTGATTCCCACGAGATCACAAGAGAACAACTACCTGTGACAAGAGAACAACTACTTGCGATAAGAGAAGGACACAACACAAAGGCAAATATACATATTCATAAATGATTCAGGATTAGAAGTAAATCAAATATACTAATGCAAATCATACAAAGTACACCAGCATATAGGAAAGAACCAAGAAGCTTTATTGATTGATAACAAGGTTCAGGAAGAGATACAACCCATAGGGCTCCAACCCAGCATCTCCTTCCCAACAGAATGGAATTCCTTCTTTAGCTCCCTTCAAAGCATTAAGCACCCAATGATCCAACCTCAAACCAACATCAATTCTTTGCAATCACAAAATTCCAGCCTCCCTGATCTCATGGAGGAGAGATCTATATATAGGAGTTTTGGAGAGAGGATGAGTCAGCTTGAGGCTGGTATGAAACTGACTAGTGTCCTCTCCCTCTCTCAGTTCTTGAGTCCACTTGGAGGTTCTTGCTTCCACTTGGAGATTTGGAACCTCTTACTCATCACCAGTCGAATTCCTTGATGCAAGTGTCATTTTGGAAGCTTCCTGGGCATTGACACATTGAGAAATGAGCCTGCCACTTGTCCAGTTACGCTCAGCGTAGGTAGCCTTTTTTGCAGTTGACATTCAACGCAGATGCTCAGTGGAGCAGTTGACATGATCCAGAATTGGCTTGTTTTTGAGTGTTTTCAGGTGGAGAACTTTTGTGAATTGCTGTGGTTTGTTGGCCTTGTTCCTCTAGGGGTAGGAACAACATGTTTAGGGACTTTGTATCCCTTGATTATGGACATTTCATGCTCAATGCTGTAAGGCACAAAAATGTCTATAACAGTTGCCCCCTAAAGTATGAGGCCGTTTATCGGGTGAAATGCTTTATCCAGGAGGGTCCGAAGTTCATCCATTTGCTGGGAGGAGACCTGTAATAAAATACAATACAATACATTATGATTCATATTGCTTTCATGATCTAGCTGAGGCGGGCATTCCCATGCTCAGCTTTATAAATTCATTTTTGTACATAGAACAGACGATCGTCTGATGGTAGACTAATAATTTTGGCGAAATTATCATCCTTTGAGTAGGATGATCATCTGCTGCAATGATGTACATGTCAAATGTCTTTATTTCTCTTGAATATATATCGCAGCCCGGATGGATGAAACTAGATCCGGGGTCTTCAAACTCGTTCGATCTTCACTCTAAGTACAAGTCGATCCATGTGAGAATTGCGCTGAAGTCGAACATGGAAAGACATCGCTTGATTACCGGTCAATGATGTAAACCGTTAACAAGTGCGAGAGGAATCACCGATAATGATAATGACCCTCAAGGTACTGCAGTACAATTCACGTGGTGTGAATAAAGGACTTGGCGTCGAACACCACGCAAAATCTTCTGGTCGAAGGTCATTGATGTATACCTGTCGCCGAAAGTGAGAAACTTTCCATTGAGGCATGCAAGCTTCAAAGTACTGAAGGGGGTGTTCCTAGATCAACTTCTTGGATAATGAGCTGATGTCGACAAGAAGCGATCCGTCAAAGGAGGGCCTTAATGAATCCCACATCAGTGACACGGAACGGTGCTAATGATTTTAATGGAGGTGAAAATGATCTGTGACATATGATTCAGGGTGGCTGTCATGAATGGATGAAGGATAATGTATGGTAGTGGATGGGACCCGGTTGACTCTTTCTGAATGACTTCTCTTGAACATATGGCGACACTGATGCGATGGATTGGTAGCATTACCCCAAGTATGGATGGTATGGTGAGACCATGGTGATGTGACCGGTGAATGAAACAACCCAACCTGATTGTGGTACGGAGGAAAAGTGTCATGTTCAAGAGCGACCTGCTACCATCAAAGCTTTCTTTGATTTTTTCCCAATTTTTCCCCAGTCATTACTGACCAGTACCTCTTTATTTTTGTCAAGCTTGAGGAGGATAACATATGCTTGTTCTATAACCTGCCCTTCGGGCAAGCCCATCGCTATGTTTTAACGAGCCTAGCGATAGTGAAACTCGTTCTCATCTAAAGACAAGTTTGTCGATATTTAGTGATTTTAACGAGTCTAACGACAAGGAAAACTCGGTCCTTTTCATTTTTAGAGAGTCTGAAAAGGTACATAAAGTTAACTCCAAAATTCCTTTTTCGTCATCTAATCCCTTAAGTCCGAAAAAGTATAAAACAATACAGAATGGATGAGTTTTCGATAGTTTTAACGAGCCGAACAAAACAAGCGCTCGATCTTTTTGTGCAATAATCCCTTAGGTCCAAAAAGATTAAAATCTAGAGGAGGGATAGCACTTCCGATCGTTTAACGAGCTAGAAGGCCAAAACTCGGCAATATTTTCATATTTTACGAGTCAATTGAAAAGAGCTTAAAGAAGACTCGTCTTTTGAGGAACAAGTGATGAACAGGGTTAGCAACTGATTCCAGGTATAGGTTGGAATTTTCCAATCACGGCAGTGTCACAAGGATGGCTAGGTGAAATCACTCTTCGCAGCTGTTCCTCAAAATGGGTAAACAATCAAACGGAGGTAAACGATCGGCCAAATGAACAGTGGAGGTGACGGTGCACAAAACACGACCAAGGTTTTTATGGTTGATCAGGTTACATACTCAATGGTTATTCACCGGGATGGGTTCATTTTTTAATGAGCTTGAATGCGCCAAAACACTTCTCAAACTTATGTTTATTTTTTAACGAGCATGAACTATGTGCTAAAACTGCTCGGTTATATAGTCAAATTTTGATTTTTCACCATTACTAGCTCTTCTCTTTTCAATGATAGTATTGCATTCTTAATTGTTGCATCAAACTTAGTTAGAAATACATGATATGAGATAAAAACCCTAGTATTTTTCTTTGAACTACGTAAAAAGCCATTAAAAAGTGTTTCTACCTCTCATTTTACCATTTCATTTGAACTTGGTTTGTTGGAGCTTTGGAGGTGCCTCTTCCCCCTTAATTTTCACCAGCTGATTTCGGGAGATTCTGTGGATGAATCTTGCCGCTGTCTGGACCAGGTAGGAGCTAAACCTTAGCTCTTTCTTTTCATGGTTTCATTTTTCCATTCTGTGCCTGTTTCCCAGTCTTTCTGAGCATCAGGGGTTTTGCCAGGGCACCCTGTCATCAACGCAGGTGGTCCATTCGAAACCTGCGTTGAATGTCAAGCTGCCTTAAGGCAGCCTGACCTTCAACGCAGGTAGGACACTGTCTACCTGCGTTGGGCTCAGAAAACTGAGTTTTTAGCACAGTTTTTGATGAAATTTCGCCAGTTTCTCATCAAATCCAGGATCTTACTCATTCTCTTGTTTGTTTTGCAGGAACCTTTGAGCAAAATGTCCCTTACATGGCGAGAACGAGAACATGAAGAAGAAGATATGATTGCTCTCCATGACCCTGTCACGGTGAACGCGCTGCGGAACTGTGGCCTGCTGAAGTTCTTCCGTATCTCTAGCATGACAGAACAGATTTCTTTACTGCAGTACATGCTTGATGCTTGGGATCCAATCAACCAAGTATTCCAGATTAGGGGAAAATCCATCCCCTTGACCATAGTAGACATTTACTTCTTGACTGGGTTGTCAAGGCGGGGTGCCCCCATTTCTTTGTCCGGTTCGGCCCGGGGGAATGACTCCGTGAGAGACTATGTTCGCCAGTACTGCAGGGAAGGTTCCCAGCCGAGCAGAGACGGCAAGGTTGTTATCCGTGAGATTACTGATAGGTCTCTCAGGTCCATTCTGTATACTATTGGTAGGATGGCCGGTAGTGCATCCCTTCATGTTGCCAACAGATCTTATGTGCAGCACACCTTGGAGTGTCTCCAACCAAAAGTATTCAATTGGTGTGATGCAGTACTTGTTCAGATGAAAAGTCAATTGACCAAGGTGAAGGACAGGAAGCTGAAGAACTTTTGATTTGGTTCTATCTTGACTGCCTTCGCCTTGGAGAAAATACCACTGATGCAGCCTCAGTATATTGCACTCGACTTGCCTTCTCCGACCGAGCCACGCATGCAGAGATGGGTCGATCACATGTCTAGGCATGCTGGTAAACCTCAGATTACTTTTACTGATACCTTCTTCAGGTGGTTCGAGCGCCAGGAGATGGTCTTCTCCGAGTATCCCTATGTGGGCATGGATTTCCGAGGTGATCCGAATTTGGTGTTACCGGATGGCGAACAGTGGGGCGCTATTGGTAAAATATTTGAGCATATCACTGTTTACTTTTTTTATTCATAATGTTGTTGTGCTTTATTCTGTCAAGACTTTTAATCAAACTCTTGTGTGCATGCAGATGTTGGTCCTGTTCGTCCAGCAGTTCGTCCAAGACCGCCAGTCGCTGCCCCAGCAGTGGAGCCTGCTGGGAGAGTTATTCTTCGCGACCTTGACGTGGCCGAGACCCTTACAGCTATGCAGGAGCAGGTTGAGAGCCTTACTCTCGGTATTCCGGATGTACGGATCGATGAGTTACCTTTACAGTTGCAGCGGCATACTACTGGTGTGCCTAGACGATGGACTCATCTCTTGTGCATGATTGCACAGGCCGTGACGTGCTATCATGAGCACCACTAGGCTAGGGTGCCCCCTAGCACTTTTGAGTTTTTGGGTCATGCGACCAATTTTTGTCTTGGTTACAGAACATTATGTATAAACGATAAACAACTTTTATATATATATTTTGATTTTCGAGGTTTATTCTGGTTGAGTTACATGATCCACTTGCATAGCATTGATGATGCATTTCTTTTTATAAATGTCGCAAATGTCTATCTAATACATAGTTTGCTAATGAATCGGTTAATGTGTTTAAGTTCCTGGAAATATGTTGGTATTGAATTGAATCAAACTGTCTTTCCAAAATATTAACCCTTAGAAACATTCGATAAATAGCTGGATTGCGGACAGAATATATACCATTGAGTTGTAGTATCACGAGTTGTGAGTCTAGCCTGACGATTAGTCGGCGTATACCATGGGTGATGGCATCAGAGAGGAGTTCTATCAACGCGCTATACTCAGCGATATTATTCGTTGATTGCCCAATACACACACCTCTGAAACTCACTAACTCGCCGCTTGGATCAAAAATGGCCCAGGCCGCGGAGGATAGATTCCGCGAACTACGACTCGCTCCATCAGCATATCCCACACATGTCTCAGAAAAGTTCGACATCTGCAACAAATGAAAAAGGTGGATTACTCGACCGAAACAAACACTTTAGCGAAAACAAAATACAACAAAAGCACTCAGGTTACTATTTAGGCATAGTAACGCTTGAGATACAACCCGTTGCGGGGTTGCGCCAGTGGGATTCCGTCATAATCCATTAACTCGTAGGCTCCTTTTGCTAACACTCGTTTAACAATATAGGGGCCCATCCATAAAGAATTAAATTTTCCTGCTCCCAATTTATCGGATTCTTGGTCGTAAAGCAAGACCAAGTCACCTTCTGAGAAGACACGGGGTTTGAAATTTTTGTCGAACTGCGCCTTGACTCGTTTCTTATGGGCTTCGTTAGCCAAAGCGGTGTCACGATGGGTTTCATCCAATTTGGTTAATTCCAAGAAACATGCCTCTTCTTCTGAAGTTCCGGGGAGGAGATCAATTGCGAGTTTAAGAGACGAAATTTCACACTGGACTGGTAAGATTGCCTCCAGTCCATACACCAATTGGAAAGGTGTGAACCCAGTCACATTCTTTACCAATGTTCGGTAAGCCCACAAGGCTGAGTACAGGATTAGGTGCCACCTTCTTTTGTGAACCCCGATCATCCTTTGCAACATATGCTTCAGGACCTTGTTGATTGCTTCAACTTGTCCATTGGCTTGCGGATAATACGGGGTAGAGCTGTCATGAGATAGCCCTAGCTTGGCAGCTAATTCAACCATCATGTGATTGCGAAAATGCGATCCATGATCTGTAACTATAGCCTGTGGTACGCCGAACCTGGCAACTACATGATTGAAAAAGAAAAGGGTAGCTGTTTCACCAGTTTTATCCAATGTAGGCATCGGCTCGGCCCATTTCGTAAAATAGTCAACGGCGACTATAATATACCCATGCCCCCCGGTAGAGGTGGGGTTACATTGCATGAAATCGATGCCCCATTTGGCGAAAGGCCCAACAGCAACTATTGGCTGTAAAGGTGCGGGTCGTCTTCTGGTTTTGCTATCAAAAATCTGACATGCATGGAAACTTCTGACTACGATTATGCAATCTTTGAACATGGTTGGCCAGAAATATCCTGCTCGTAAGATTTTTTGTGTTGTTGCATATCCAGATTGATGCTCCCCACACGCGCCTGAATGACACTCATTCAGGGCTTTCTCGGCCTCCTCATGGGTAAGGCACCTCCTCAGAACTGTATCGATACCACGACGGTAAAGCATATCACCGACGATCATGTAGTCTTTAGCTTGGTATCGTATACGTTTCTGTTCAGAGTGAGAGGTGTTAGGCCTGAACTTTTGGGTTTGGAGATAAATTATGATATCTCCATACCACTCATCGCTTGTTGATATCAGAAACAAATTCTCATCCACGATTGACTCTTCGGATGTTTCATCATTGGACGACGATGGGAGATCGCACAATAATTCCGCGAAAAATAGAGCTTTCTTTGATTTGGATTTTACGAATTCCAGATCAAACTCTTGAAGGATCGCTATCCATTTTGAATATTTTCCCCCCAGCAACTGTCGTGACAGTATATAAGTCATGGGGTTGCAATCTGATAAAATGGTAGTTTTCTGAAAGAGGACATAATGTCAAAACCTTTGAATCGATTGAACAGCTGCAAGCGCTAGTTTTTTACTTTCTGTATCATTTAAGTTTTTACTTAAATAATATATAGGATGTTCAATTCCATCGAATTCTTGAACTAAAACCATCACAATGGTCGTATCCGCTGGAGCCAGATACAGGTTAAAATCTCTTTGATAGTCTGGGGCATACATTAATGATGCTTTTACTAGAGAATCTTTTAGAGCATCAAAGGAAGCTTGCGCCACCTGATCCCAGACAAAAGGTACATCCTTTTTCAAAAGACGAGTGTAACCTTTAGCAAGTTCTGTGTAATTTGGAATGAACCTCCTCAGAAAGTTTGCTTTCCTTTGGATTTTCTGAATCTGAAGTAAATTTGAAGGTGGAGGCAAATTAATGATTGCCTGAACCTTGAAAGGGTCGAGATGAATCCCATCCTTAGAGACTACAAAGCCAAGTAAATGACCATAACCGACGCAAAACACACATTTGTGCGGATTGAGTCTTATCTTGTAGTGTCGGCAACGTAGAAATATCGCTCTTAAATGCTGCGGATGATCAGTCCGCTTTCGCGAATGAGCCGGAAGGTCGTCGAGATATGGTTGAACGATGTTCTTGATGTCATGGAAGGCATAATTCATTGCCCTCTGAAACATCGCCCCTGCGTTCTTTAAACCAAAGGGTAATTTTCGATAAGCGAATGTGCCCCACGGACAAATAAATGCAGCCTTTGACTGGTCTTGTGGGCGGATATTTATTTGATTATACCCAGAAAATCCATCCATAAATGAAAAGATTTCACATCCGGCGCATTCATCACTTATCTGGTCGATGAAGGGTGTAGGGTAGTTGTCCTTTGGACAAGCTTGGTTTACATCCCTATAGTTGAAAACGGATCTATTTTCTTCATATAGGGAAGATATTCGATACCCAATCGGTTAGAGGAACCGGGTAGATGAAACCAGCATGGAGAAGTTTCTCAACTTCTGCCTTAATGGCAGCAGCTTTCTTGGGGTGCACCTGCTGAAGCCGTTGTCTTACTGGTTTGATATCAGGATACATTTTAATTTCATGTTCAACAATACTCAAGTCAATGCCTGGCATTTCATCATATGACCAAGCAAAGACATCTCTGAATTCACGAAAAAGAGCGTTATATACTTCCAGTTCTGAAGGGGAACAACCTTTGCCGACATAAATATTCTCTACAACATTTGGTTTAGTCGAGATATTTATGGCTATAGTCTCTTCAATATTGGATAAGTTTCGCTCGGAATCCACCGTATTTACAGTATTTGATAGGAATTCAAAAACTGAAGGGTGGTAAAGGTCGTGTTGAGTATCTTCTTCATACTCTGGAAGAAGGGAACGATGGTGGTGATCATTCCATGGTGCCCCCTCAATCAACATTGATTGTAAGATTCCTTCGTCAGTCCCATGCACTTTTGACCAAGGATCTAATGGAGTACCATATTCTCTAGACCGATCTACCCAAACGCTTGACGAGCGTTGATTTGGGTTCGCCTCCCATGCCCGAAACATTGATTGCTACAATATTTCTATAGGGCTTGGGGGCAAAACCATTGCATGATCCATGTCGACTTTGTCTTCTGCGACCTTCGTGGAAGATATCATGTTGCAGGATGCTACAAACGGTATATTCCCTATGTAGATAGGAGGTGGTAGCGCGAAAGTTCCCATCATTGTGGGGTCTTTCAATAGTCCTACTCCGATATCTTGAATTGAATGGTCGCTTCCATGGATCATGGGAATGCTTCCTGTAACTTGTGAACCATTAGGGAGGAAGTTCTATTGGTCGACGACCGTAATCCCTCCTTGAAAAGGGAATGCGATCTTCCTAAAATAAGTCGACACTACAGCTGCCATGGCATATATCCATGGTCTTCCCAGTAGGATGTTATAGTCAAGATTGCCATCGATGACTTCAACATCAATTTCCACTGTTTTTCCTCCTAGTTCAACCTTCAAGTTATTTAGGATGCCGTACGGGGTGTACGTCCTTCCGTCGAATGCTTTTAGTGTCGTCGAAGATCGCGACAAGGTTGGAGATCCAAGATTTTTCCAGCAACTCATCGACATGATACATGTAGATGCCCCCTCATCAATAATTGTTCGGTGAACAGTTTTGTTGAGGGCTTTCACTTGAATAAGGAAAGCTAGTTGAGCTGGTAACTGAGGATCATATCCTTTGTGGTCAAAGGATACAAGATTGGAATCCTTAGGATCAACCCCACCAATAGCTGATAACAATGCCTGCCTTTGGGATGGGCAATTTTGTAGTACCTCAAGAGTCAACATAGTGGATGGCGATTGGGCCAAATCTTCCACTATGTTATAATGATGCGCCACCCTGGCGCGAGGATTAAATGTCGACTTGTGTACTATTCCCTTTGGCGGTTTTATTGTTAATTCAGGAATGATGGGCGGTACAACCTCTGTCGAAGTTGTTGTCGAACTACTTGGTTGATCTTTACCTTTGTTGTTCGACACCGGTGGATTCCCGTAATCTTTGTTCCTTGTCGAAATCAAAGCATCATTTTGTTGCTTAGAGATCGATAACAATAGCACTTGTGACGGGGAAGAATTTCCACTATCAACCATATTTTGACCTGGATTTGGAAATGGATCAGTCAGCACAGCTGAGGTTTTAGAACTCTTAAAGAATTTCTTTAGCTCAGCTCTCAACGGACAATCTGTGGTCCGATGATCCTCCTCATCGCATATTTGACAAGGAAATTTTCTATTTCCAGGAGGGTTTGAAGAAGTTTTTTGAGGGGATGACTCACCCTGTTTCTTCTTCTTCCCTTTATTTTGCTTCTTCTTGCTTCCTGGTTGATTGGAATTTTCGCCTTTATCTGCTGATACGGCATTTATTTCCGAAGCAAGAATTTCTCGATTTGCATTTTGATTCGAAGTCTTATGGGCTTTCTTAGACGAATCCTTTGTCGACTTTGCGTTTGCTGTGTCAATCACACCATCGCCGGCATGAGAGTCACTATTTGATTTAGGAGGAGGAGGAATTGAAAATTCCGGTCTAGGGGCGTCAGGTATCTTGTCGTAGAGCGTGCCAGACTGAGTATACACTAAGACTAGATATTGGGCACGAGAAATGACTTGCTCCTCTGTTACGACTCCCCCCTTGGCCACATCTTCCATTATAGCAGGAAGTAACGACTTTATAAACCATTCAGCTAATAGCTGATCGGGAACGTAGGTCTTTACCATTCTGCGACAATGACGCCACTCATGTATATGATCAGATATATGTGTGGCCGTCGTCTGCTTGAAATTGGTTAAGATTTCTGTTCCAGTTTCATACCTTATCGGTAATTGAAAATGGGTTAAGAAAGTCGTGGTTAGGGAACTGAAATTGTCGAAAGAGGCTCTAGGTAATTCAATATACCATTTAGTCGTTGGACCTGTCAATGTCCTCTGAAAAAGGCGAAGCCTTATCGAATCATCGTTCAGGGTGTTCGACGAACACCACAGATGAAAAGTCATCACATGATTCGACGGGTCTTCACTTGGATTTCCGTTGAATTTAGGAATGTCCGATGGAAGCTTGTGAGGAATCGTTGGCCACCAAGGGGCGTAAGCAATCGGATCGTTCGTTAATCGGTGTAAATCCGATAATTCTAAAGTTGCCACGAATGGTAACTGTTGATTCAGGTTTGGCGAGGCGTAGCCAGGATACGATGGAATCGCCTGAGCAGTAGGCCTTTGCATACCAGCATAATGCAATTGATGTTGGTATGATTGATATGGTTGGTGGACTTGACCACTATAAAGTGGTTGGTTTAAACCGTTTTGACTATACGGTTGTCCACTATTCGCAAAGATCTGTTGTTCAGACCCTTGGTACACCTGATGGAATTGTGGTTGTTGGTATTGCACCAGCCACGGTTGTGAAGCCATGTTCTGCTGTGCTATACTAACCGACGGACCAAGATGTGGGGTAATTGTACCAGTTTGCACCTGCGTCGCCCCACCAGTCGGCGATTGTGGTTGTGTCACAGGGTCAAGGGGCTGTTGCATTACAACTTGAGAAATCTGAGGTTGACACACAACAGGCATCGTTTGAACTTGCGACACTGTTACAATAACTGGCGTCGTTGGGATGTTCGACACAGGTATACACTGTTTCATAGAATACACAACTCTTGGTTGCTGGGGCAGCATAGGTACCCAACCACTCGTCGTAACTCCAGTATAACCTGAATACGGTTGAGAACTGTCGTATGGATATCCTCCCAGAGGGGGTAATGAAAGGGCATACTGCCCCCCATACGGTAGCAATCCAGAACTAAAGGGTATGGTTTGCCCTTGGGGACTGGATGGCCCAAATTGACTTCCATAGGGATCAATTTGTCTAGTTTCAACATAAGAATTACCGGATATTATTCCGGAAGAACAAACTAGAACAGACCACACTGTCGAAATAGTCCCTGGGTGGACTCCTTCTAGCTGTTGCGAGCTAGTTGGGACAGATGGTATACCGGCAAACATCGTCGGAGTGGCGACAGGGGGTTCTATTGTCGCTGTGTCATTTGACACAGTCCTAGATGTCGACGGTTGCTCAGACATTTTAAGTCTATCCAATAAATTGCCTAGCGATTCTACAAGAACTTCCACTGGTGATGGACTAACTTCTGATGTTGCAGGAAAAAGAGTGACCCCTACTCCAAAATGGGTTGGAGTGGTTGCTTGCGGATCCTCTACAATTTCCTCTATCACAATCAGACCAGGTGGAAGAGGAAGACCGTCAGGTCCGTAAAAAATTTCTGGTGCCGAAGAAGGGGTTGTTTCGACAGCGACAGTTGTTTGAGGAACAATACTCTCTGGACCGGTTACAGATGGAACTGGTTCAGTAACGCAAGTACTTGTTCTCAGACTAGGATCAGTGCTACTGTCCCTCTGTGGCTGTTGAACTTCTTCAATAGAGGCAGGGTTTCCAGAAATGTTTGGAGTAACCAGAATCTCAGATGTTGTTGGAACAGTTGTTCTAACTTTAATGGGAGATTTTGAACCGGTTAAACGAGTTTGCTTTGTCCATATTGTTTTCGATTCCGGAGACAAAGACGGTTGACTCGCAAGCCTCCGCGAATGACAGGGTTTCAATTGACTTTCTTCCACAATTGTGGATTACTCGATCAACTAAAATACAAAAGGGGAAATGTGTTTCCGAATTGAATGAATTTTATTAGATACTTTTAGACACAACTTGCTTTTTCACTTTTAAAGAGCCGAGAAAAAGCTAAAGATGACTCTATTCTCCTTCGATGTTTTAATGAGCCCGAAGTGACAAATGCTCGGATGGACTTTTTCTGTTATAGAGTCTGAAAAAGGCCAAAAGAAACTGCTATGGAGATCTAGGCAGAGGGTGTGCCAAACTTTTCGCAAAACCACAGAATACGTTTTATGGTACGGGTGGTCGATCTTCGTGAATGCTGTGTTCACTGCATTGCGATTAGTAGGGCGGCCGACACGGCTTCCTAAGGATAAAGGATATATGCCTATAGGGGTCTCCCAATCTATACGCGATGGTACGTGGGAGCACAAATCCGTACTAGTGCTATCGTCCCTCAGGAGGAATCACCCACCTTCCATGAGATCGACAGTCACTAGGCTTAACGACGCCGGGACACGTCTCTAGCCTAGACCTCTATGTTGTGCGTTATGTTGCAAAGCGTTGTTAGGTTCATTCATTTTATTTTAAGTTGATCTTTTTAGAAGTTTGTCTTTCAGGATCACCACGAGATGTATGGTACGATTCCCAAATGCAGTCTAAGATGATAAGCAAGCTTTATAATCTTTCAACTTTGAAAATCCTAGCTACTAAGGGAAAAGAGAGCGACTATCTTTTCTCAAAGAGCAATCAACACACTCTAATGCACTCTTTCCTAAATCAATCATGCAAACTTATCAAAATGCAAATGCACAATGCAGGTGTTTGTTTTCCGCTTTCTTAGTATAAATGCCTACAAAGAAAGCTTTTTGTACAACTTTGAATTTGCTTTTAAATGACAGATATAAACAAGTTTACATTTTCCAAAATCAACAAGGGTAGAAGAGATTACAATAAATTTTCGATTTTTCGAAAGGAATACTTGTTTCGACACTTAAAAGTGACAAACTCAAACCAATAAGCAAAAGCAAATATACAATCAAACTGCAAACAACCAATGAACTCTCTCCTAAGATCACAATCAATCAATCAATCAGATCTGAATCAAGGGCTATAGGATGATTACTTTACTCATGCAGAGGAAAACTGTAAATGACGCCACAAACACATAAAAACACTTACAGTCTTTTTGTACAAAAATGAGGCAGAATTCAAGCAAAGAAAAGGGGTTATCAGACTGGTACCTATGCTGGTTAAAGGATGCAAAAACAGAGATCAAAACAGGGCAAAAGACAGCAGAGAACCCCAACTGCACAAGGCCATACTGGTTCAGCGCAAGTCCAACACTGTCAGTTTGACATTCAGCGCAGGTAGCCTTCACGGGACCTGCATTGAAATGAAGACTGCCTTCACAGTGTCTGCGCTGAAAGAGAAACTCTCGTTTCCCTTGGGTTCCAGGTCATAAAATGCTCAAAAATCAACTGTTTCAGGCCAAATCAGAAACACAAGCAAGGTATAAACAGAGGGATGCTTTGAGAGGGTACTAAAGACTATCACAAAGGATCATCAAGTCATTTGTGAGTCCATTGTTCAGATCATAGACAAAAACCCAGTGAAGGATCAAAGCAGCAACATTCTACTTTGCAAAGCAGTTCGATTGTTGTCGTTGAGTCTATGAAGTAAACAATGATGTAAACACAAATAAAATGACTAAAACAAATGTCCCAAGTGGAGTCGCCAATTTGTTGTGGGGAAAAATGCCTATGCAGGACGATCCTATCCACCTAAGGTGTGACAGTACCTTAGCAACAAACAGATACAGCTACTTCGGTTTCTTCCTTTATGAAATGTGAAAGAGGGGAGATTGGTAGACTTACCGTTGTCTTCCGGTTGTCCCTCGATATAGATCCTCTTCTCTTTGGGTGTCCACAGCTACTTGCCTCCTCGCTTGCTCAAGAGAACAACTACTTGATTCCCACGAGATCACAAGAGAACAGCTATCTGTGACAAGAGAACAGCTACTTGCGACAAGAGAAGGACACAACACAAAGGCAAATATACATATTCATAAATGATTCAAGATTAGAAGTAAATCAAATATACTAATGCAAATCATACAAAGTACACCAGCATATAGGAAAGAACTAAGAAGCTTTATTGATTGATAACAAGGTTCAGGAAGAGATACAACCCATAGGGCTCCAACCCAGCATCTCCTTCCCAGCAGAATGGAATTCCTTCTTTAGCTCCCTTCAAAGCATTAAGCACCCAATGATCCAACCTCAAACCAACAGCAATTCTTTGCAATCACAAAATTCCAGCCTCCCTGATCTCATGGAGGAGAGATCTATATATAGGAGTTTTGGAGAGAGGATGAGACAGCTTGAGGCTGGTATGAAACTGACTAGTGTCCTCTCCCTCTCTCAGTTCTTGAGTCCACTTGGAGGTTCTTACTTCCACTTGGAGATTTGGAACCTCTTACTCGTCACCAGTCGAATTCCTTGATGCAAGTGTCATTTTGGAAGCTTCCTGGGCATTGACACATTAAGAAATGAGCCTGCCACTTGTCCAGTTATGCTCAGCGCAGGTAGCCTTTGTTGCAGTTGACATTCAACGCAGATGCTCAGTGGAGCAGTTGACATGATCCAGAATTGGCTTGTTTTTTAGTGTTTTCAGGTGGAGAACTTTTGTGAATTTCTGTGGTTTGTTGGCCTTGTTCCTCTAGGGGTAGGAACAACATGTTTAGGGACTTTGGATCCCTTGATTATGGACATTTCATGCTCAATGCTGTAAGGCACAAAAATGTCTATAACAGTTGTACCTCAAGCGTTACTACGCCTAGTAGTAACCAATATGCTTTTGTTATATTTTTGTTTTTTCTAAGAGTGTTTGTTTTGGTCGAGTAATCCACCTTTTTTACATTTATTGCAGATGTCAAACGCATTGGAACCATGTGTTGGATATGCCGACGGAGCAAGTCCTAGTTCTCGGAACCTATCCTCCGCAGCCTGGGCCATTTTTTATCCAAGCGGCGAGTTAGTAAGTTTCAGAGGTGTATGTATTGGACGATCAATGAACAATATCGCTGAATATAGCGCGTTGATAGAACTTCTCTCTGATGCCATCACTCATGGTGTATGCCGACTAATCGTCAGGATAGACTCACGGCTCGTAATACTACAACTCAATGGTATATATTCCGTCTGAAACCCAACTATTTATCGCATGTTCCTAAGGGTTAAGATTTTGGAAAGACAATTTGATCTTATTCAATACCAACATATTTCCAGAAACTTAAACACATTAACCGACTCATTAGCAAACTATGTGTTAGATAGACATTTGCAAAATTTATAAAAAGAAATACATCATCAATGTTTTACATGTGGATCACATAACTCAACCAGAATAAAACTCCGAAAATCAAAAATACATATATAACTATTTATGGTTTACATATAATGTTCTGTAACCAAGACAAAGTCGGCCACATGACCCAAAAACTCAAACTGCTAGGGGGCACCCTAGTCTAATGATGCTCGTGATAGCAAGTCACAGCCTGTGCGATCATGCGTAAGTGACGAGTCCATCGTCTGGGCACACCAGTAGTATGCCACTGTAACTGCAAAGGTAGCTCGTCGATCCTCACATCTGGAATACCGAGAGTAAGGCTCTCATCCTACTCCTGCACAGCTGTAAGAGTCTCAGCCACATCGGGGTCGCGAAGAATAACCCTTCCGGCGGCCTCTCTAGCTAGGGCAACAGCTGGTACTCTCAGGCGAACTACTGGACGAATAGGACCAACATCTGCATGTACACATGAGTTTGAATTAGAGTCTTGATAGAAAAAATCACAAAGACATTATAAAAAAAACAGTAAACAACAATATGGTCAGAGGTTTTACCAATAGCACCCCACTGCTCGCCTCCGGCAGTACCAAATCTGGATCACCCCGGAAGTCCATGCCTGCATATGGATACTCGAAATAAACCATCTCCTGAAGATCAAACCACCTGAAGAAGGTATCAGAAAATTAAATCTAAGATTGACCAGCATGCCTAGACATATGGTCAACCCATCTCTGCATGCGTGGTTCAGTAGGAGAAGGTAAATCGAGTGCAATGTACTGCGACTGCATCAGTGGTATCTTCTCCAAGGCAAAGGCGGTCAAAATAGAACCGAACCCAAAGTTCTTCAACTTCCCGTTCTTTATCTTGGCCAACTGTTCTTTCTTTACAAGAAGTACTGTGTCGCACCAGTTGAACACCTTCGGTTGGAGGCATTCCAAGGCATGCTGCATATAGGATTTGTTGGCTACATGAAGAGACGCGCTACCGGCCATCCTACCAAAAGTAAATAGGATAGTCCTAAGGGACCTATCAGTGACGTCACGGATGATGATCTTGCCGTATTTACTCGGCTGAGATCCTTCCCTGCAATACTGGCGGACTTAATCTCTCACAGAATCGCCTCCTCGGGCCGAACCTAACAAAGAGATGGGGGCACCCCGCCTCGACAAGCCAGTCAAGAAATAGATGTCTACTGCAGTCAAGGGGATAGATTTGCCCCTAATCTAGAAAACCTGGTTGATAGGATCCCAAGAGTCAAGCAAGTACTTCAGTAAGTTAATCTTCTCTCTCATGCTAGAGATGCGGAAGAACTTCAGCAAGCCACAATTCCGCAGCGCGTTCACTGTAACAGGATCATGTAGGGCAATCATGTCCTCTTCTTCATGTTCTCATTCTCACCATGTAAGGGTCATTTTTCTCCAAGATCTCTGCAAAAACAAACAAGAGAGGAGATTAGATCCTGATTTTGATGAGAAACAGGAAAAAATTCCACTAAAAACTGTGCAAAAAATCCTCTTTCTGTGCCCAATGCACCTGCAGTAGTGTTACAAGTGCGTTGAATGTCAAACTGCCTTCATACAGGACAACATTCAATGCAGGTTTTGATGTGCTCAGGGTGCGTTGATGGTAGAACGAGCCCATCAAACCCCAAAGGCTCAGAAAAGCATGGAATAAAGCACAGAATGCAAAAAGGAAACCATGAAATGAAAGAGCTCAGGTTTAGCTCCTACCTGATCCAAACGGCGCCGAGAATCGTCCACAGAATCTCCTGAAATCAGCTGGTGAAAATCGAGGGGGAAAAGCACCTCCAAAGCTCCAACAAACCAAGTTCAAATGAAATGGTAAAATGAGAGGTAAAAAACACTTTTAATTACTTTTACGTAGTTCGAACTAAAGTATTAGCGTTTTAATCTCGTTTTCAAAGCAAATATTGTTCATTTCTAACTAGTTTGATGAAGCATTTGAAAAACACAGTACTATCTTTGGAAGGACAAAGCTATCTATGGTAAAAATCAAAACAAGACCACTTAATCGAGCAATTTTAGCACATAGTTCAAGCTCGTTAAAAAATAAACATAAGACCGAGCAAGTGTTTCCACCCGCGTTTAAGCTCATTAAAAAATGAACTATCCTCCGGTAAATAACCACCGTGAATGAATCATTTTCAGCCATTAAAGCCTTGGTCGTGTTTGCACCGTCACCTCCACTTTTCCATTGGCCGATCATTCACCTCCATTTGATTGTTTAACTATTTTGAGGAACAGCTGCGAAGAGTGATTTCACTAGCCATCCTTGTGACAATGCCGTGATTGGAAAATTCCAAACCTTACCTGGAATCAGCTGCTAGCCATTTTATCACTCGTTCCTCAAAAGATGAGTCTTCTTTAAGCTCTTTTCATCTGACTCGTAAAATATGAAAATATTGCCGAGTTTTGGCCTTCCAGCTCGTTAAAGCGACCGGAAGTGCTATCCATCCTCTAGATTTTAATCTTTTTGGACCTGACGGATTATTGCACAAAAAGATCGAGCGCTTGTTTTGTTCGGCTCGTTAAAACTATCGAAAACTCATCCCTTCTGTATTGTTTTATACTTTTTCGGACTTAAGGGATTAGATGACGAAAAAGGAATTTTGGAGTTACCTTTACGTACCTTTTCAGACTCTCTAAAAATGAAAAGGACCGAGTTATCTTTGTCGTTAGACTCGTTAAAAAGATTAATAGCGACAAACTTGTCTTTAGGCGAGAACGAGTTTCACTATCGCTAGGCTCGTTAAAACATAGCGATGGGTTTGCCTGAAGGGCGAATTATAGAACAAGCATATGTTATCCTCCTCAAGCTTGACAAAAATAAAGAGGTACTGGTCAGAAATGACTAGGGAAAAATTGGGAAGAAAACTCAAAGAAACTTTATTGGTAGCAAGTCGCTCTTGAACATGACACTTCCACTCCGTGCCAGAGTCAGGTTGGGTTGTTTCATTCACCGGTCACATAACCATGGTCACACCATACCATCCACATTTGGGGTAAATGCTACCGATCCATCACATAAGTGTCGCCAACATATTCAAGAGAAGTCATCCAGAGAAGTCACCCGTGTCCCATCCACTACCATACATTATACTTCATTCTTTCATGACCGCCACCCTGAACCATATATCATCAGATTGTTTTCACCTCCATCAAAATCATTTGCTCCGTTCCGTGTCACTGATGTGGGATTCATTAAGGCCCTCCTTTGATGGATCGCTTCTTTTCGACATCAACTCATTATCCGAGAAGTTGATCTAGGAACAACCCCTTTAGTACTTTGAAGCTTGCATGCCTTAATGGCAAGTTTCTCACTTCCGGCGACAGGTATACTTCAATGACCTTCGACCGAAAGATTTTTCGTGGTGTTCGACGCCAAGTCCTTTATTCACACCACGTGAATTGTACTGCAGTACCTTGAGGTTCATTATCATTATTGGTGATTCCTCTCGCGCTTGTTAACAGTTTACATCATTGACTGATAATCAAGTGATGTCTTTCCATGTTCGACTTCAAAACATTTCTCACATGGATCGACTTGTACTTTGAGTGAAGATCGGATGAGATTGAAGACCCCAGATCTAGTTTCATCCATCCAGGCTGTGATATATATTCAGGAAAAATAAAGACATTGAAATGTACAACATTGCAGCACAAATAATCATCCTACCAAAAGGATGATGACTTCATCAGAATCATCAGTCTACCATCAGATGATTGTCTGTTCTATGTACATGAAAATGAATTTATAAATCTGAGCATGGGAATTCCCGCCTCAGCTAGATCATGAAAACAGTATGAAGATAATGTATTGTATTGTATCTTATTACAGGTCTCCTCCCCAGCATTAGAAGAACTTCGGATCCTCCTAATAAAGCATTTCACCCGATAAACGGCCTCATACTTTAGGGGGCAGCTGTTATAGACATTTTTGTGCCTTACAGCTATAAGCATGAAATGTCCATAAACCAAGGGATCCTAAGTCCCTAAAAGTGTTGTTCCAGCTCCTAAAGAAACAAGGTCAACAAATTACAGCTTCTCCCAGAAGTTCTCCACCAGAAACGGCTCAAAACTAGTCAAATCAGGATCATTTCAGATGCTCCACTAGCTAGCTGCGTTGCAAAGCACCCAAATACACTGGCTAGGTGCGTTGCAATGCACTTGAATGCACTACCAGGGTGCGTTGAGCGGGAAATGACAAGTGACAGAGTCATTCCACGACGTGGAGAGACAATGGAAGCTTCCAGAATCTTCTCCAATGACACTTGCCTCACTGAATTCGACCAGTGATGAGTAAGAGGCTCTCAGTCTTCAAGTGGAAGCAAGAACTGACAGAGAGAAGCCACGAATCAATTCATGAGCTGACTCATCCTCTTTGCATACATCTATATATGGATCCCTCACCAAGAGATCCGGAGGCTAGAATTTTGTACATTGCAGAGAATTGCTGTTGGTTTTGAGATACATATCAGAGTATTGGGTGATTTATGCTTTGTTGGAGGTGAAGAGGGGATTCTATGCTGGGAGGTTGATGCTGGATCAGGAATCATCGGTTGTAACTCCTCCTGGATATTCTTGCTTTATCAATAAAACTATTTGAGTTTCTCCTACATGCTTGTATATCACTGATGTCTGTTATATTTGTATGTTTAGCTTAAATCCGATCCTAAGCTTTTTATGAACATAAATCCATGTCTTTGTGTAGTTTCCTCCTTCTCTGATCTTGCAGGAACTTGGTGACGCTGGGCAAGTAAGGGAGCAGGTAGCTGGAAGCTAACAAAGAGGAGAGAGATTGGATCAAAGGACTAGCGCAAGACACAGGTTGGTTCATCATATTCCTCTTCGTTTATAGTTCATAAAGGAGAATACAAGAGTAGTTTTCCCTGTTTGTTTCTGAGGTCACTGTCACAACCCAGTGGGCTAGGGTCATTCTGAATTGACATTTTTCCCGATAACACAAGGCGAAAATCATTTTCACCAATATTCTCAAGTATCTTAAAAGGTCCATACCTGATAGGCTTTAGCTTTTCACCTTCACCTTGCATCTTGTCCTTGCTGATATACAGCCAGACCTGGTCTCCAACTTGAAAACTATGCTCCATCTGATGCTTATCATGCCTAGCCTTGTATTTGGCTTGGATCTTATCTAGCTATTCCTGTATTGCCTGGTGGATCTTCTGGATCTGTTCAATGAACCTAGTTTCCTTGTCCACATCATTGTGTCCATCAACCATGGTATCTTTACCAAAGAAAAAATCTAAAGGAGACCTTGGTATGAAACCAAAATAGGTCTCAAAAGGAGATCTCTGTGTAGAAGAGCATTTTTCTCTGTTGTAAGCATGCTGCACATAACACAAATGTTCATCCCAAAGCTTAGGATGTTTGCTGCAATATCCCATGAGTAACTGGATCATTGTCCTATTAACTATTTCTGTTTGGCCATCAGTTTGTGGATGAAAAGCTATGATTTTTTCAGTTGGGTGTCCATCAGTTCCCATAGAGTTGACCAAAACTTCCCCACAAATTGGGTTTCTCGATCAGATACAATAGAAGTGGGTAATCCAAAATGAACCCATACATATTCAAAGAATAATTTTGCAGTTTGTTTAGCTGTAATATGTTTATTACAAGGTATCAAAATACACATTTTGTTGAACCCATCCACAACCACATATAGATAATCATGACCTTTCCTAGATTTAGGCAGTCCTCCAACAAAATCCATGGAAACACTTTCCCAAGGGTGAGAAGGAACTGGTAAAGGAGTGTACAAGCCTAGTTTTCTATTGATGGGCTTGCTTTTAGCACACATAGTACACCCTCTTACATATCTAGAAACTGTCTCATTCATTTTCAGCCAATAACAAAATCTTTGCAACTGTGCAACTAGCTTTACTTACACCAAAGTGACCTGATATCAAATAAGTGTGTGCCTCTCTAATTATATTTACTCTCTTGGTTTGTGGAATGCAGAGTTTCCCACAATGATATAAGAGTCGGTCCTTCACATGATAGCCCAATTCTTCTACCTTTTTCCCTTGACTCAAAGTTGCATAGACATCTTTAAAGTCTATATCTTGAGCATATTATTCAATGTAACTTTCATGTAGTATAGAATTATGCTTAAGTATAGAAGATCCATTTATAATGGGTCTAGATAACATGTCTGCAATTTTGTTGTGTATGCCCTTTTTATATCTGGTGACTAGATGAACTGTTGTAGAAAACCCATCCATCTGTAATGCCTTGATTGCTGCAACTTAGTTTGGGAGTGTAGATATTGAAGTGGTTGATGATTAGTATGTATTACTGTCTCTTTTCCCATTAAGTAACGTTTCCACTTTTTCACACTTTGAACTAATGCATACAATTCTTTATCATATGTAGGATAGTTAACTACTGCAAGATTAAAAGTCTCAGAATGATAACATATGGTTTACTGTGTTGTGTCAACACTGCTCCCATGGCATAGTCACTGGCATCTGTTTGGATTTCAAATGGTCTTTGTAGATCAGGTAGTGCTAGTATAGGTGCTATACTAATCTTTTCTTTCAAGGTGTTGAAGGCTTTCTAATGTTTGCCTCCCCACTGAAACACCTTGTTCAATCCTGTCAAAGCATGTAAAGGAGCTGCAATTGAGGAAAAAATAGAAATGAACTTCCTCCAATATTGTGCTGCTCCTAAGAAGCTTCTCACTTCTATAGCAGACTTGGGTTTAGGCCAGTTTACAGTGACTACCACTTTAGAGGGATCTATTTTCAATTCACCACCCCCTACTATATGACCCAAATAATTTAGAGATGTTTTTCCAAATTCACATTTTGAGAGTTTAACATAAGGTTTTTCTCTTTTTAAAACATCTAATGTCTGCTTAACATGATTTAAAAGTTTTCTTCCCACTTTTTGCTAAAAATTAGAATGTCATCTAGATACACAATAACAAAATCATTAAGAAAAGGCATGAGTACATCATTCATTAATCTCATGAAAGTAGCAGGAGCATTGGTCAAGCCAAAAGGCATAACCAGCCACTCATACAATCCCTGCTTTGTTTTGAAAGCAGTATTCCATGCATCTTGCTCTGCAACTCTGACCTGATGATACCCACTGTGCAAATCTAGCTTGGTGAAATAAACAACTTCCTTCAATTGATCTAAAAGATCATCTATGTGAGGAAGGGGATAACGATTTTTTATTGTTATCTTATTCAGCGCTCGGTAGTCAATGCACATTCTCCACGAGCCATATTTCTTTCTCACCAAAATGATTGGTGATCCACATGGTGATGTGCTAGGCTTGATGAATCCTTTCTCGAGCAACTCCTACACCTGCTTCTTGATTTCAACATTCTCTAAAGCATACAATCTATACATCCCAATGTTAGGTAATGGAACATCTTGGTGCAAAATAATATCATGTACTATTTCCTTTTTGGGTGGAAGACCTTTAGGTTCCTGAAACAGGACATCATACTCTGAAACAATGTTTTCTATATCAGCTTACTGCTGAGCATTACAGCCCTCAAATACATCGGTTTTATAAGGTTTCTTTTCCTTTACAACCATTAGTAAGAATTGTTTGCATGAATTTATCATTCTTTTCATCTGCCTGGAATTTATGAGAGTATAATTATTCTTGAGCTTGTGAGCTCTTACAAAGTATTCAATTCCATCTTTAACAAGTAGATACTTGTTCTCAGCTCTATAGAAAATAGCCTTTCTATCATACAAGTAAGGACTTCCTAAAACAATTCCACATATATCCAAAGGAATTATGTCTAACTCAACCTCATCTACAAATGCTGACCCAAAAGAAAACTTGAGTTTGCACTGTCTAGTCACCTGTAGTTGTGCTTTATCATTCAACCATCCTAATGGGTATGGTTTCTTGTGAGGTGTAGTTGCTAATCCCAATTTCTTTACAATTTCTTCAGAAATCAAATTTACTTGTGAGCCACTATCAAACAAAGTATCAATCTTTTGATGTTTGGAAATAACTTGAATATGAAAAAGCTCATGTCTTTTTCTCTCATGTTATTTATCAATAATAGTTTGAGAATAATTACTAGTATATGCTTCAAAATTCTTACCTTTTATTCCTGTGGCTATAATGATTGTTTCATCTCCTGAGTCTGACCCCAAATATTTCTGCATAGTTGTAACAGTCTTCTTCTTCTTGCCCTTGGACTTCTTAGGTCTTAGTTCTGGATGCAGAATCCAACAGTGCTCATCATCATGCCCCTCCTTTTTATAGTGAGTGCATGAAGCTTTGATTTTCTATGCAGTGTTCGCCTTCCTTGCTTTCCACTTCTGCTTTCTTTTATCCCTGCTCTTGCTTATAGTTGGTTGGGATGGTCCCCCAACTTCTAGATTTCCATTATTTCCTCTAGCTTCTAGATGAGTAGCTTGTACAGATACCTCATCTATACTAGTGGGACTAAACATGAGGATGGTATGCCTCATGTAGCTGTGTAGACCACCAATGTACTTCAAAAGAGTCTCTGGTGAGTCTAATGAGATCCCTAGAATCAATGCTCTCTTTCTAAATTCTTGATTATACCCTTGCAAACTTTGCCCTTTCAACTGCCGAAGAATTTTCCAACTCATTATGGCTTGTTGCATGTAGGCCAATGGATAGAACTGCTTCTTAATCGTAGAAACAAAGTCACTCCAAATAGAGATAGTCTTACCATGTCTCTTTATGTCAGCTTGGGTTCTGCCTTCCCACCAAACCAAGGTAGTGCCTCCTAGGCATAGGCTTGCCAGTTGAATTTTGTTCTTGTCTGAGTTGAAGTTATGCACTCTGCAATACACATCAATTTGTCTAATCCAATTTTCCAACTTTTCAACATTTAGCTCTTCATCATATATAGGAAAATCAAATTTAACATCTAGCTTAATTAAAGATGCTTTCTTATTATGCACAAGGCTATTAGGAGGTGTGAGAAAGCTTTCCTCTTTCCCTTTTCCTTTTGAGTGGTCACAGGAATGAGACTTATCTTCTTCTTTATCTTGTTTAGAACCTGATGAATCTTCATCCTTGTGCTTTCTAAAGTCCCTATACATTTTTTCTATCATAGAATTTATAGATAGGAAAATCTCCATGAATTGAGGGTCTGGCCCCATAGAACCTTCCTTTGACATTGTCTTCTGAGGATAGACTCTCCCAATTTTAGGATTAGTTTCAACCAACTCTCCTTCTCCTAATTTGAGCTTTGATCTAGTGAGCATTCAAAAGCTAAACCAAGACAAGCTTGTCTAACCTTACAACCTTTTTCTCTGATACCACTTGATCTGATAATCACCCTATGAGTGACATCAGTTAAAGATTTATTGTTTAAAGGTATTACAGACTCATGTGCTGGTGTGTGTGTTTTGTGTTATTGAAGCAACAGATCTATCAGATTGCCAATACATAGACAATAAAATGGAAAGACAGCAGAGAAAGCCAGTAAGCAAACACAAAGACACAAGAAATTTTAATAAGGAGTTCACTCTATTCTCCAAGGCTACATCTCTAGTCTAGCTTTCAATGGTGGCCTTGTTTTATTGTGCCTTTAAGCAGAGAATTACAATACAAGGACTCAATGTGAGTTCCCCTGAAGCAGGTTTTTGCTTGGCAGGGTGGTTCTTGGATTCCACAAGCCACTGGAGTACACAAAATCTTCTTCTTCCTACTAGCTCTGTGACCTTCTGGTCTTCAGTGGAAAGAGCCAAATGTGGTGCTCAGTCCAGACGGATTCCTCTATGGGATGGCTTGACTCTCTCAAGCTCTCTGGTGCTCGATGTCGCCGCTGGTCAGCTCGGCCCTCTGTCCCTTTCTGCTTTTGCTTTAATGCCTTCTTCTCTGGTTTCTGTCTCTTAGTGTTCAGTTCTCCTCTCGAGGTTCGCTCTGACTGACTCCAACTTGTGTATTCTGTCTTTGTTCGTGGTTTTTAGCCATTCGTTCCGATGCCTGTTCGGTTCCTTGTCCGCCTTTGTCGATTCACCTTCTGCATCTGCGCTTGGAGTTCCCTATTTGGTGTCATCATGAATGCTCAGGGAGTGGCCACATGTCCTCATCTAAACAGCGCTAACCTGCTTCATCAGTTCGTTTCTCCAGTTACATCATGGATGCGTTCTTCCTCCACTGTGGCGGTCAAACGGATTCCAAATCCGTCTAAAACGCGGCTCATTCTTTCGTCGATTTTGCTTCCCCCCGTCGATCTCGATCTCAGCCATCCAATCTGGGGCGTCCAAATCTGATGCTATATGCATGTCCCACGTGGTTGACTTGCTCGACTGATAGCACACGATCAACAGTGGTTTTCTCTCACCTCCACTTGTCACGCGTCAATCAATGTATGGAATGGCCTCGCTTTTGTCCAAAACCTCTTACCGTTTGTGGGCACCCTGATCAATACCACCATTTTTCCAGAGCATGGGTCCTGCCTTTGTACGTTAGAAATTTTCGCTTTTCCGCTTGCGGTTCCCCCACGCGACCGAGTGCTCGAGCCTTTCCTTCATTATCACCCTATTCGCCTAGCGATGATCGTGCATCAAAAACCTCCTTATTTTCCTGATCCGGGCCTCCCAAGGGCTACTTTGACCTCCCGCGCAGTCTCCATGGGCCTAGGTCAATGCACTTTGACCGAGGTCCTCGTTTTTCCACTTTGGCTACCATTTCCACTGGTTCAGGGTGTTTTTGATCACTATTTTGGAATTTTTAGAGATTTGTCCCGACCTGATACAATCATGGTTCTTTGATAGCTCTTGATGGATCCAATTTGGATCATGCCTTCATGTGGGAAACACATCACTCAGAAGAGTGTTGAAACAATAGCTTCCACGTCATAAACATATTCATGCCCAAGAAGTAAATTATAATATAAAGGTCTTGGGACTACCATCACGTTCAGATAAACGGTCTTTCCTCCCAAAGTAATAGGTAACTTAGCAAGGATCCCTAATGATCAACTGGTTCCTCTATTAAAGCCCAACAAATTCTGTGTAACAAGCATAAGCGGTGGTGAACCAAGCGCTTTCCAAGCAGTTTAAGAAAGGATACTCACTGATGCACCTTCATATTTAATAGTGCTAGATACAATCATTTTACAAACTTGTACTATTATCTGGAAAGGCACATAAGAAGGAAGGCGGGATCCTGCCAGTCGATTCCAATCAAAGGAAGTGACTAGGCTACTTGGAGGGGATACTGTAGAAATGGGAGGATTAACCCCTTATGTTACAAGAACTGGAGGATTTTCCTCCTGTCTTGATGGAACAGACGGATTTCCCCCAAGTTCGTTAGAATCCGAAGTAACAAAAAGAAATTGAGTGGTATTATTTTCACTCTCTTCAGAAAAGGTACGATTTGCTGAAGATGAAATTAAGTCAACTTTTGTTTCGACTTGTTGATTTGGGTCAGGTATAGACTCATTGGGTTCATTTTCAAAGAGAGTGGTTTCGACCGACGGTTGATTTTGGCCAGCCGGTTCTTCAACTAGTGAAGGATTTAGGGAGAGTTTCCTGTAACCAAATGGAAGCCGCTATGGTGAAGCATGATGGTTATCCAACACTCTTTTGGCTTCATCCAAAAAGGGACAAATGTGAAGGGAATGATTACTTTCAAATAACCTACATGGAATCCTAACCTTTCCCTTCTGTCCATGAACTTTAATATCACTATTTGATGGTGTGTTACCAACATGATCTCCAGAGGTTGATGACACAGGATGGTGTGAATAGGAAGACCATTCTTTCAAGATTCAAGGAGAGTAAGGACAATTTCGATGAAAATGGTCTCCTGAACAAATTATGCATGGATATTTGGGTTTGGGAAGCTTAATGGGCAGATTTTCATCAGATGATGCATTCAAAGAAATGATTGTTTGGTTGCCTCGTTGTTGAATTGGCTTCTTCTTCTTCTCCTGCCCTTTCTTCTTCTTCTTAGCCACCTGGTTACTAGTATCAATACTTTCACCAAGCGAAGAGGAAGAAGTGGAGGAAGAAACAAACGAGGAAGAAGGTGAAGGGTCAACTTCAGGATTAACTAGAGGTTGATTTTGTTCAGTTGAAGGTGTACTCGATTGTGGAGAAATCATGACATTTTGAACCAAATAGGTTGAAAATAGGCATACTGGCAGGCCATAGGGATAATGTAGCCATATAAGGAGCACCAATATTTCCAAAAGAAGGAAAAGGACTAGGATTCCCATCAAAAGGGATTCCTTAATCAGTGGGCTCTGGATTTGTTGCCATATGTCTCAACCTAAGATCAAATAATGAATAGGGATGTTATTCGTAGTCAATTAATTTTAATGACGCTTGGACACAACTTTTATTTTTCAGTTTTTAAGAGTTGATAAAAAGCTATAGATGACTCTAGTCTCCTTTGATTTTTAATGAGCCTGAAAGGACAAGTGCTCAGATGGACCTTTTCTTTTAAAGAGTCGAAAAGGAATGAAAGTGACTACTCTGGAAAATCTAGATAGAGGGATTACCAAACCGATCGCAAAACTGCAATATACACCTTGGTGATAAATTAAAAAGAAATTACCAAGGACTTATGTACGGTAGTCAATCTTCCCGAATGCTGTGTTCAGTGCATTGTGATCAATAAGGCGGTAAACTCAGTTTCCTATGGATAAGGGATTTAAGCCTATTCTGGTCTCCCAATATATACGTGACGGTATGGGGAGCACAAGTTCGTGCTAGCACTTTTCGTATCAAGGAGGAGGAATCACCCAACCTTCAATGAAAATGATAGCCACTAGTTTTAATGACGCCGGAACACGTCTCTAGCCTAGACCTCTAGATATGTTGTGTTAAGTTCGAAAGCGTTGTTAGGTTCATTGAAATTCTTTTAAAGTTGATCTTGTTTAGAGTTTGCCTTTCAATGGTTCACCGCGTGATGATGATCTAAAATTCTTAATATGCAATCTACAATGATAAACAATCTTTGTATATTTTGAGTAATGAAAATCCTAGCTACTGGGGAAAGAAGATAACAATGCTTTTAAGCAAAGAGAAAAGAGCACACACTAGTGCATTTCCCTAAATCATCTTTTCACACACAAATAAAAAAATGCTAAATGAAAATGCATGTATTTGTTTTCGTTTTCCTTAATGTGAAAAATGCCAAAAAGGAAAACTAAATGCAGCGAAGATTTGAAATATTTCACTCAAAATGACATTTTCGACAATTTCTTCTTCAAAAGAGAAAGGAAGACTCAAAACGACACTTTTCAATTTTCAATAAAAATGCTTTTGACACTTCGAATATAAAGGGAAGGAATAATTTACGACACTTCTCTTTTCGACACAAAATGACAAGTACGACACCTTTTGTACCAAAGTGACAAATCAATTTAAACAACTTTTCAACAAAGGATTGTAAATGATGAAAAAATAAACAAAAGCATTCAATAATCCTAATGTAATTGAGATTGATCTAAGTGATGAAAGTAAGCTTCAGTAAAGAGGCAAAACACCTAAACAAAACTGAAAACAAGGTCAAAAACCCTCAATTTCTAGATGGAAAGAGAGTTCGGTCAATCATCGCACCTGTGCTTCACAGAAACTGAGATGCATCACACTTACTGCACTCGAGAGGTGAAATGCATACTAAGTTATAGTGGAAGACATTGCGATGGTCCAGGGGGCGCAACTGAAATGGGTTTTGGCTCAAATGTGGAGCTGTTTTCAATGAGTTAAACTGGGTTTTGATGAACAATGAAGAGAAAATTATGATGGAATGTCTTGAGAGGTTACTGAGCTACCAAAAGGGAATCTATATGTGCTTGTAAGTCAAATGTTTAATTCACAAATTAAACCAGAGATTGACTGAAGTAGCATTCATCTACTATGCAATTGCAGAGCAAGAGCAGTTCGAAGGCTACCTGGCTGATTTCAGACTATGTCTATAGTTTAACAAATTGAACATAAAACAAACAAAAACAAGCAAACATCTGTTCATTCCCCAGTGGAGTTGCCAATTTGTTTCAGGGAAAACTAGTATTCCTAAAGAATGCTAGCCCTCTAGGTTTGGTAGCTACCCTAGAAACAACAGTTTAAAGCAATCCAATGATTTCTTCTATGTGTAATAGATAAGAGAAAGATAATGGAACCAACCTGGAACTTCTGCTTAATCCCTTGCTTGATCTCTCTCCCCTTTGGCAGATCCTGCAACTCCTCTCCATACTTATCATGCTTGGAGAGTTCCTGTACAAGTACAGCAACAAAGAACCATCAAAGAATTGTTATCTATTACAACATAAACATTACCGAATCAAATATATAATGAAAAAATGATAGCATTCACAAATGATAACATTCACAATTTCACAATCATATGGAAGAAAACTTGAAGAGATTTATTAATAGAAAGGTGAATTACAACACAGTTGTCTGATCCAACATCATCCTCCTAGCTTCAATCCTTATTCACCTCATGAAATAGCAAGATCATACCAACAAGAATACAATACTCTCTCCTCAATTACAAACTATCAGTGCTTCCTTGCAATTCACAACATTTCATCCTCTATATCTCTTGGATGAGGGATCCATTTATAGATGTGTGCAAGGGTATGAGTCATCCATGGGGTTTGATGAGTGTCATTCCACTTTTTACAATTGGTTCCACAAGAGAAGGGATTGGAGATTTCTTAGATCCCTTATTCATCCTTGGCCGAATTCAGAGAGGTAAGTGGCACAGGAGAAGTTTCTAGAAGATTCCATGAGCAACCACCTAGAAAACTGTCTCGGACATTTGTCCATCCTCACCCATCGCACCCTATAGAAGGCCTAAAAAGTATGCATCGCACCCTAGTAGTGTACCACTCAGTATGCATCGCACTTTGCCAGTGGAACAATCAGTATGGTTCAATTTAGGTGATTTCTGGATGGTTTCTCAAATGGAACTTTTGGGGAATGATGTATTCAGATGACTATGTTCCCTTATGGTATGAAACAACTCTTTTAGGAATTGATGAGCCCTAATACATCGACATATAAGTTTTGGGTTGTGTTGAAGCCCCAAAATCATGTCTACAACAAGGGGGATACCCACCCAGTCCATACCTTGGTTGGTAGCTCCTTTTCCATTTGGTGTAGTGGGTCCGACTGGGGATATGGGACCAGTTTCCCAATTTAGGTGTGTGTGTGAGAAAGATTGATATTTCTAGTCTAACAGTTTCTAAATGGAATACTTCTACTCTAATTCTAATCTAATAATAAGGAAATTATATTCTAATAAGCAGAAATATCTAAATCTACACTAACCCGGGGTGTAATATTTCCTTTATGCGATATAAAATGATTTCAAATAACAACTGGTAATCAAGATCATTCAACTGTTATGAGAAAAGAATTCAATAAAGATGAACCACTTTGTATAAAAATTTAGACAAAACAGTTGTGAAAAACATATCGCATAATAAGCTATTCATACACTAAGCATAAATAAATAGCTATCACCGTACAAAAGTGCCAAATGATAACTCAGGCATTCATACATTAATATATAAATAACTAAACATGAAAATCACTTTAACACACAGGCAGAAATAGTTAAGAGATAGAAATACCATTTATAACTAGTCCTACTCATGAGCTTCAAGCGATAACAATTTATCTCTTCTTGATCAAATATCCACTAAGAGTACAAAAGTGCAACATCAGTAGCAGATATCAAATGCAAACATCAATGAATCCTATTCCATTCATTCATCAAAACCTCCTCAGAGGGTACAGAAGTGCATGTTCTGGGGATAGGTTTTTGATAAATTTCAGGACCCTTCTCTAAATGCATGAGAAGGGTTTAAATACTACTAACTAAATATAAAAATAAATTATTACAAAAATGTAGGATGCAGTTTAAATAACCGTCCTCATTTCAGGAAAATAAAACAAAATTGAAACTAAAATTGAATCTAAAATTAAAACTACTTCTGTATTTGGTCCTTGAAATCGCATGCATGCAGCATCTGTTTGAGAAGAGTTGGGTGGCCGACTTCCGATTTTAGCTGAGCTGAGAAAACAAAATCGACAAGAGTTGGCACCATCTTTTCGGCCAATTTGATGATACACTTAAGAGTCATCCACTAGCTATGTGGCTTTACCAAGTATGGCCAGTAATAATCCTAGTTTAACTTGGTTACCCTTGGATCGCTTCTGCCTTTTCTTGGGCCTTCTGCTTCCAATCTCCCTGTATCGTCGCTTTCTTGTAATTTTTGGGGCTTGCAGGTGATTGGGCAATTAGCAGCTTTCCTTTTCAAGAAATTTTCCTCAGCGATGTGCGATTAGCGCCAGGCGCTAATCGCGCATCCGAAACTGCCTTCGTTTCTTGATCCAGGTTTCCTTGATGCATTTTTTTTCCTTTTGCGCCTTTTCCTTTTAGGTAATATAAAGTTAAAATTTTGTGAAAATAATACTTCCGTAAGCTCTTGACCTTGAGTCTTAAACTGTTTATTTCTGATATCAACACTGTCCAGTATCCACTTGACCATGTCCGTGTATGGGAGAATTTTAGGTCTTGCTGCTATCCGGTGCAAGAATGAGCAAGCTAGCTCTGTGATGGATGCCTCAGAAGAACTATTTGAGCCCGTGGTAGCAACAACTTCCATTACTCTAGGATTCTCCTCTTCAAGCAGATTATACATGCCTTCCCACGTAGCAATTCCTGCGTCTCTATTACATGCCGTGTCTGTATATAAGGGTGCCATTTCCTTTTCTTCAGGGCTTGGAGCTTTGCTTTTCTTTCCCATTTTAACCTGCGTATTGCTTTGTATCATCCTCTGTCCTCCGTTCCTGCAAATCATAAGTGAAGTGAAAATAATAACAAGGAAGGGTGATGGGAAAGTTTTAAATGCCAAAGACACATCAAATATACCACCTTACATGAGATGATTTTTCGATAAACACGAACCCATATTCCATTAATAACTGGAAACTACCTCATTTATTAGCATTAAAGCGCATAACCAAGTGTTAGCTTATGGAAAATGCTTTTCTTGAATAACAAGCCCGAAAGATCTGCGATGAAGTGATTTTGCGATTTGCTTCACAATATCGCAGATCGCAACATCGTGAAATGATAACATCGCAAAGTTGGTCGCTCATGTCATCGCATTATCGCTTTGTCGCGAGATCGCAATATTTCAATATTGTAGATCGCAGGAACATTATATATGCCAATCTTTGTTATTATGTTTTCTGCAAAATGCGATTTGCGATCGACGTCGTCGCATATCGGCAAATTAAAATGTTTTCAATGTAAATTGTATTTGCTGCATGCGATGCGATATTATCGCGTATCGCAATCTCGCAATGTTGGAATTATGCTTGTAAGGTGGTCTTCTGTCATCTTTTTGCGATGCGATATTTCCTAAGGAAAGATTTGTGTCTTACCTTATCATAAAACTTAGATTTTTTAGATTTTTCAAGGGGGTTTTCCTAAGATTATGATGGTAAGTTTATTCGAAAAGGAACTTTAAGCATAAATTTGATTTTTTAGATTTTTTAACTAAGGGTACCCACTTATTTAGTATTAGGAATAACACTAAATAAAAAGGGGGGTTGTTGCTGACCACAACAATTGGCGATTCACTTGGAAGAACCAGTTATCTCTGCTGCTTTTTGAATTTTCAAAACTTCCAAAACATAAAATTTTCCAAAAAGTTAAACTTTATTATAGAAAGATAAAGTACATTATACTTTAACCTGTCAATGACATTTTGTTTCAACTATTTTCAACTTTGATTATTTGCTGCCTCAAGCTAGTCCTTGTATTTACATCAATCATTACTTGGCTTGTAAAGATAAAACAAAGTCTTCTATGTAAACCAGTTTTAAATATTCCCATTTGTCGTAGGTAGAGCCTCTGCTGCCAACAGGCATTTATAGCCTCGACAGGGTTACTTGTTACCCAACAATGATCCTGTATCCTACTTGAAGAAACCTACAATTCCCAAAGAAGAATCCACATCCACACTTATTGCTTTGATTTTCTTTTACTCTTAAAGAACAATGTCTTGGTTTGAAATCCAATTTATGACACAGTCATTCACTTGATTTATAACTTCGCTGAAAAAGCTGGCTCGTGATGAGACCCCTTGCCTTTTGATTGCAACAATCTTGAGTCATTGCCCTGTTGTGGTATACAATATTGGAAAAATCAGCAAGTTATAGTATCTGTGATTATGATAAGTCGGCTCGTGATGAGACCTCTCACTCTTTAAGATAAAGTGTATCCTTGGATTGTTCCTCTGAAAGTTGTGATTTCCTTAGTAGGGAGGAAGTCATTGTTTCCTTAAGATAGCTCTAGACGACAATAGTAGAGTTTTTGGAAATAGTTGTTCTACAGAGAATCTTTATTTTGTTATTGATACCTTTCATTGCACTGATATAAAACAATTTCTCACTAAAGGTTGTTTTCATCAAATTTTATGAAGTTGAAACTAGTATCATATCTAGGCTAGAGTTTTTAACTGTATCTTTCAATAATAAAGATCAATTTTCCAAAAGATTTGCTATTTATACAAGCGAAAGATCAAAATTTGAAAGAGAATTGGTGTCTTTTTCATAAATGCCTATTGTAACCATTCACAACTGGTTTTATTATGAAAAGAAAATCAACTATTCTACAAAATAGAAGAATAATCTTCTATGGAAAATATTTCTTGAGTATCTGACCATTAACAGGTAAAGAATCCTTTTTCCCTGTTAAATCCTGTAGCATGAAGGTAGACGGACTTACGAATTCTACAATTTGAAAAGGACCAAGCCACATTCTTTGAAATTTTTTATGTTTTCCTTTTTCCTCATGAACCTTGTCCCATTTTAAGACTAGATCTCCCATCTGAAAATCTTTTCTGGATACCATATTGGAATCAAAAGGATTTTACCAATGCTTGATGATGAACGTGAGTAATCTTAGCCCGCTCTCGTTGTTCTTCTAATTTAATTAATTCCAGCTGCCTAAGTTGTAAAGAATAATTTGGTGCTTCATCAATGTATTTAACCAAGGCTAAAGAGGGAATTGCCAGATGTGTTGGAAGAACTACTTCTTTCCCATAAACTAAATTAAAGGGAGAAGTGCCGATAGAGGCTTTCTGCGTTATTCGGTCTGCCCATAAAGCATATATTAAAGACTTATGCCAATTTTTATGATTTTGGTCAATGGTTCGCTTAATGATTCTAATTAACTTCTTATTTGTAGATTCAACTAACCCATTCCCTTGTGGATAATAATTGGCCGAGTATTTAAGCTTGAAACCCCTTTTGAGTGCAAATTCAGTCATTGTATTACGAGAAAAATATGATGCATTATCAAAAATTAAAGCAGAAGGCAATCCAAACCTGGTGATTATGAACTGATCTATGAATTCAATGATATTTTTAGCGTTAGATGTCTTGAGTGGAACTGCTTCTACCCATTTAGTAAAATAATCTGTTGCTGTAAGGATGTATCAATTCTATTTAGAAGAGTGAGGAACGATCTCACCTATTATGTCCAATCCCCACTGATCGAAAGGTTTTTCAATGGTAACTGGTTGCAATGGCAAGGATGGTTTCTTTTGTCTCCCAGCAGCAGTTTGGCAGACTTGACATTTCCTTACGTAGTTATGTGCGTCTTTGAATAATGTGGGCCAGTAATAGCCTGCGCGTAAAATTTTGTGAGCAGTTGCATCTCCAGTGTAGTGTCCACCTGCTGGCCCATTGTGGAGTTCCTGCAAGACTTTTTCAGCTTCAGATTTCTTAAGACATCTAAGGAGAACAGAATCATAATTTATTCTGAAAAGAACGTCATTCACAAGTTGATATTGTTTGGCTTTTAACCTCAGGGCTCTTTTCTTGGTATGATCGAGATTTGGAGGAGCATATCCATTCTTTAAATAATAAATAATATCATCTTATAATGACTCAACATCGTTTAGGCTTACCTCGTACACTTGTACCTCTTCAGATGGATTTTTGGGTATTAGCAATGCTCCTACCAGCATTTTGCAAAAGCCTCAACCTTTTACAATATTTGCTAGTTTTCTTTCTACGTCGTATTCTTGTAAGGCAGTAACCCAATTGGCCCTTTTCTCACCCACATCCTTCTGTACTAGAAGATTTCTTACCGCTGGAAACGATACTATGATCTTGGTATGTGTTTTGAATAAAAAAGGTGTAAAATATTTAATTGCGTTGAAAACAGCATAAGCTTGTTTCTCCACATCTGAATAAGTCAACTCAGCTCCTTGTAAATTGGAACTGAAAAAAGAAATTGGGGCTTCCGCTTTTTCTTGATTTTCTTGAGTGAGTATCGCAGCATATGATCTATCTGAGGCAAATGTATACAAAATAAAAGGATTGGAAAAATTTGGAGTTGCTAAAGATGGAGCATTGATAATTGCTTGTTTGATCAGATTGAATGCCTCATGTTCATCTTGGCCCCATTTAAAGTTTGCATTCTTTTTAATCATGGCTTGTAAAGGAGATACGATTCTTGAAAAATCTGGCACAAATCTCTTTACAAAGTTAATCTGGCCAAGGAATGATTGCATGGCTTTCTTGTTGTGAGGTAGGGGTACTGCGGAAATTTCCTTGATTCTGTCAGGATCGATGTGAATTCTAGATTTTGACACAATGAATCCTAGAAGCTTTCCTTCACTTAATGCGAAAAAATATTTTTTCGGGTTAAGCGAAATTCCATACCTTAAACAACGTTGGAAGTTGCTTTGAATCCCTAAGATGGTTGTTTCATTTCTTGGAATAAACAGTTATATCATCCAAATAGATTACCACTAACTTATTAACTAACCCTTTGAATGCGATGTCCATGGCTCTCTGAAATGTGGCACCCGCGTTAATCAAACCAAATGGCATCTTTTGATATGTGTATGTGCCCCATTTAGTTCTGAATGTCGTTTTTAATTGATCATCGGGATGTACCAGCACTTGGTTGTATCTTGAGAATCCATCCAAGAATGACATTAATTCTGAGCCCACAACTGCCTGCAGTATTTGTTCCATGGGGGGCAAAGGAAAATTATCCTTCTGGTAGGCCTTATTAAGGTTTCGAAAGTCAATGCAGATTCTAATATCTCCGTTTTTCTTTCTAACAGGTACCATATTGGAGACCCATTTAGAATGTCTAACGGGAAAAATTATTTTGGCTTTCAATAACTTATTGAGTTCAATTTTGATGTGATTTTCTAAATTTGGATGGATCTTTCTCAAATTTTGTTGGACATGTTTTTCGTTATCGATCATTAGGATAGTATGTTGGATGATCGAGGTGTCGTACGTTTTGAGTTCATCGTAATTCCAAGCAAATACACTTTTGTACTGTTTCAAGAGATGGATATAGGGTAATTTCTCTTCAGGGGCTAGGCCAAGGTCTAGGTTGATATTCTGCGGTTTGGCATCAGTTCCTAGATTTACTAATTCATAATTCAAAGTTGAACTTTGGAGTTTTGAATTGGTAGATCTCTTGAATCAATCTCTCAAATCATAAAGGTCTTCTAATTTGACTACTGATTTAGGTATAGCATTGTTAGTACTATCTTGTTGCAATTGTTGGTCATGTTGATCTTCATCAATTATTTGATTGGTGTAGGATCCTTCAGATGTGAGGAAACTCACGATATTAGGATCGTCATTGAAAATCCTCCAATTGGTAATATTATCAGGAATAGATGGTCTAAAATTTAACTCAATTGAAAATTGGTCAGGACTAAAATCTTCTGAAGGAATGAGCTTGGAAGCTACGTTGGCTAAGAGGTCTGCACTAGCATTTTGAAGTCTAGGAATAGATGAAATATTAAATGCTATAAAATGTTCAGTCAGATCTTGAACTAAAGATTGGTAATGCTTTAAATGACCTGATAAACAATGTATAGTATTACGTACCTGTATGATTACAATTTCAGAATCTCCGAAAACTTGTAGGTATTTGACGTCTAATCCGATTGCCTTGTACAACCCTTGGACTAGAGCTTCGTATTCTGCGATATTGTTGGTGCATTCAAATTCGAGTCTGCAAGTTAGCATGGTTTTATCTCCCTCTGGGCTTACTAATACGCATCCTGATCCTGCTCCTTCGTTAGACTTAGAACCATAAAAAAATAGTTTCCAAAACAAAGATTTATTTACAGGACTATCTATAAAATTAATGCATTTAGAACTATCTATTTGAGAAAAATTTTCTACTTGAGATAAAACAGAATGTTCTAAATATGGTGACGTGTAAGCATTAAAATTTCCTAGGAAAGACTCTACTGAATAGTTGCCAATAATGTTAGAATTATATGCTACTGGTTCATTTTCTCCCTCGAGTTCTATTACTATATATTTCTGATGTCGTTCGTGTTCAACTTTTATTTGGTTTGGTTTACCATTGTAAGGGAGCCACATATGCGACTAGTCAGTTGCAAAATATCCATGAAGTTTTTTTTACCAATCTCTGCTAAGAATTAGGCCATAAAATTCAGGAATATCAGCAACTAAAATGTCGATCACTTGACATACCTTTGGGTTGGATGATAGCCTTATGGTAACTTGATTTAACTCGCCAATCACTTCGACTTGCGATTGATTTAGCTGAACTATGCGCAAAGTGGATTTCTGTGGTTGAACATTTAATTTTGCACAAATTGATCTTGGTAAGATATTCAATGAAGCTCCAGAATCCACTAAGAAATTATGCACATTTTTATTGAAAATTTCATAAGTAAGGAGAAATGGGGGAATATGTGATCTCAATCTTCCTCTAATGAAGGCAATATCATTTGGATCAACTTTATTCATCGCATTAGTTGGAGGTCTTCCCATATCGTGGGAAGCTTGAGAGATTATAGCAGCTGGTAGAGGTGCAACTGGTACAACATGTAATTCTTTCAAAAGTACTTTCTGCTGGTGTTTTAACTTGCTCAATTCAAAAAGAGTAATATTGGCCCTAGTCTTGTTCATGTGTTCTATGATGTTATACTCCATTTCATCCAAAACGATTAGCATTTTAGATGGAGTTAATGTGTCTGTTTGGACTGGGCTGGTTTGAGTCGCTTTAGGTGATGTTTTCTTGGCTGCGACTTTATCCTTAGTCATCGAGCTTGCGCTCTTTGGCTTAGGTGTAGGTTGAGGAGGAACAAGTTGATTTCTGTTGCGAGTACTAACTGGGAATGCCTCTTGATCCTCTTCATTTGGGAGGATGAAATCCCACATACCTTGTAATTCTACAACTTCTTCTTCATCAGTATGTTATTCAGTAGTGTTTTCCTCTTCTTCTTCTTTTGACTCAGCATTTGAAATAGCGTTAGGGGGTTTGGAATCAGTTGAAGTATTTCTTTTGAAAGGCTTGTATGGCTTTTTAGAATAAGTTTCTTCTACTTGTCTTTTAATGTCGACCATTTCGTTAGACATGGTCTTCAAAACGTTTTGTAATCCTTCTAAATAAAATGGATCTTTCGGTTGTTTTTTCTTGGGATCTTCTTTGAAAGAAACCTTCTTATATTTTCGTTCTTCCATCACGTTTTTCTTTTCTAGGGCCATAATACATTTCTCTACTGCTATTTTTTCTTTCATATTTTCAACTAAGGTTGTTTTATTAGCCCTATCAACAAAGATTGCTAAGTTTTATGGTAAAGCAGTAATGTACCATTCACTTCGCACTTCTTCACTAGGCTGAGAAGCAGTAGGAATTTTGTTTAATATTTTATTGAAACATAAATTAAAATCTTTGATAGGTTCTCTTGACTCGGCCCTAAGGTTAGACAAGTAATTGCTCAGTGTCGCTGTAGACCTATCATCACCAAACTTGGTCAGGAATTATTCTTGGAAGATGTTCCAACTAGTAATAGATCCAGATGGTAATGAGAAATACCATGATCCGGTTGTTCCTTGCAGAGTATAAGGAAAAATTGGAACAACAACATCTTCATTAACCACTCCATTGAGATTTATAGATAACATAAAGTTATTTATATGTTCTTCCGCTAGCATGCATGCCTCAGGATTAAACTTAGGCAGCCATTTTTCTGGATGGGCTAATAACTGACTCAAGGGTGCAGGCATTAATACTACCCCTGGGTTATTCCATGGAGATTGGGCCATCGCTGAACTACTAATAGAGGAAAGTGCAGAAGATGATCCTTGTGGTTGAGAAGCTGGGGATACTACGACTCCAGATGGTTGAGAGGGAGTTGGGGAAGTTCCAATAGGCTTATGGAAAATGATCTGAAGTGGAGGAGTGGATGGTTGACTTCGCGGTGAAGAGGTTGAGATGGATGACGATGATGAAAAAGTCTCGCTATCAGATCCTTTAGGAGACTTCCTTGCTCTCTTCCTAGTAGGTAGAGGTAATTTGGTTGGCTGAACACCAAACTTTTCGCTCGTTAACCTGGTAAGAGGATGAGAAGGGCTATATTGCGAAGTCACGCTGCCTTAAGATTTATCAGATTTTTTAGGAGATATGGAAAATGGCTGAAGTTTATGAATCAAAGATTCAACTTCAGGAGGTTCAATAGTAGATTGCTTTGAAAAGTCAGGGTTTGTAGCAGCGGTTGTTGCTCCAATGACTTCTGACTCTAGATTTAAAGATTCTAAATGCAATAGAGAAGTCGAGGGAGATGGTGAGGGCAATTTACTCTCAGAATGGTATTTAGATTTAGATTTGCTTGCTATTCACAGTTCGTGGCCCTCCTTCTAGTGCCAAATATGTTGAAGCCCCGAAAATCAGGTCTACAACAAGGGGGATACTCGCCTGGTCCGGACCTTGGTTGGCAGCTCCTTTTCCGTTTGGTATAGCGGGTCTGACTGCAGATATGGGACCAGTTTCCCAATTTAGGTGCGTGTGTGTGAGAAAGATTGATGTTTCTAGTCTAACAGTTTCTAAATGGAATACTTCTACTCTAATTCTAATCTAATAATAAGGGAATTATATTCTAATAAGCAGAAATATCTAAATCTACACTAACCCGGGGTGTAATCTTTCCTTTATGCGATCTAAAACTATTTCAAATAACAACTGGTAATCAAGATCATTCAACTGTTATGAGAAAAGAATTCAATAAAGATGAACCACTTCGTATAAAAATTTAGACAAAACAGTTGTGAAAAACATATCGCATAATAAGCTATTCATACACTAAGCATAAATAAATAGCTATCACCATACAAAAGTGCCAAATGATAACTCAGGCATTCATACATTAATATATAAATAACTAAACATGAAAATCACTTTAACACACAGGTAGAAATAGTTAAGGGATAGAAATACCGTTTATAACTAGTCCTACTCATGAGCTTCAAGCGATAACAATTTATCTCTTCTTGATCAAATATCCACTAAGAGTACAAAAGTGCAACATCAGTAGTAGATATCAAATGCAAACATCAATAAATCCTGTTCCATTCATTCATCAAAACCTCCTCAGAGGGTATAGAAGTGCATGTTCTGGGGATAAGTTTTTGATAAATTTCAGGACCCTTCCCTAAATGCATGAGAAGGGTTTAAATACTACTGACTAAATCTAAAAATAAATTATTACAAAAATGTAGGATGCGGTTTAAATGACCGTCCTCATTTTAGGAAAATAAAACAAAATTGAAACTAAAATTGAATATAAAATTAAAACTACTTCTGTATTTGGTCCTTGAAATCGCACGCATGCAGCATCTGTTTGAGAAGAGTCGGGTGGCCGACTTTCGATTTTAGCTGAGTTGAGAAAACAAAATCGACAAGAGTTGGCGCCATCTTTTCGGCTGAATTGATGATACACTTAAGATTCATCCAGTGGCTATGTGGCTTTACCAAGTATGCCCAGTAATAATCCCAGTTTAACTTAGTTAACCCTTGGATTGCTTCTGCCTTTTCTTGGGCCTTCTGCTTCCAATCTGCCTGTATCGTCGCTTTCTTGTAATTTTCGGGGCTTGCAGGTGATTGGGCAATTAGCAGCTTTCCTTTTCGAGAAATTTTCCTCAGCGATGCGCGATTAGCGCTAGGCGCTAAGTGCATCGGAAACTGACTCCGTTTCCTGATCTGGGTTTCCTTGATGTGTTTTTTTTGCCTTTTGCACCTTTTCCTTTTAGGCAATATAAAGTTAAAATTTTGTGAAAATAATTCTTCTGTAAGCTCTTGACCTTGAGTCTTAAACTATTTATTTCTGATATCAACGCTGTCCAATATCCACTTGACCATGTCCGTGTATGGGAGAATTTTAGGTCTTGCTGCTATCTGGCACAAGAATGAGAAAGCTAGCTCTGTGATGGATGCCTCAAAAGAACTATTTGAGCCCGCGGTAGCAGCAACGTCCATTACTCTGGGATTCTCCTCTTCAAGCAGATTATACATGCATTCCCACGTAGCAATTCCTACATCTCTGTTACAGGCCGTGTCTGTATATAAGGGTACCATTTCCTATTCTTCAGAGCTTGGAGCTTTGATTTTCTTTCCCATTTTAACCTGCATATTTCTTTGTATCGTCCTCTGTCTTCCATTCCTGCAATTCACAAGTGAAGTGAAAATAATAACAAGGAAGGGTGATGGAAAAGTTTTAAATGCCAAAGACACATCAAATATACCACCTTACGTGAGATGATTTTTCAATAAACATGAACCCATATTCCATTAATAACTGGCAACTACCTCATTTATTATCATTAAATCGCATAACTAGGTGTCAGCTTATGGAAAATGATTTTCTTGAATAACGAGCCCGAAAGATCTGCGATGAAGCGATTTTGCGATTTGCTTCGCAATATCACAGATCGCAACATCGCGAAATGATAACATCGCAAAGTTGGTCGCTCGTGGTATCGCATTATCGCATTGTCGCTGTATCGCGATATCACAATATCGCAGATCGCAGGAACATTATATATGACAATCTTTGTTATTCTGTTTTCTGCGAAATGCGATTTGCGATCGGCGTCGTCGCATATCGGCAAATTAAAATGTTTTCAATGTAAATTGTATTTGCTGCATGCGATGCGATATTATCGCGTATCGCAATCTCGCAATGTTGGAATTATGCTTGTAAGGTGGTCTTCTGTCATCTTTTTGCGATGCGATATTTCCTAAGGAAAGATTTGTGTCTTACCTTATCATAAAACTTAGATTTTTTTAGATTTTTCAAGGGGGTTTTCCTAAGCTTATGATGGTAAGTTTATTCGAAAAGGAAATTTAAGCATAACTTTGATTTTTTATATTTTTTAACTAAGGGTCCCCACTTATTTAGTATTAGGAATAACACTAAATAAAAAGGGGGGTTGTTTCTGGCCACAACAGGTTGATGTGCCCAAATATGTCTATAACACCAGGAGACTGGCATCCAAAACTACATAATTCCCAGAGGGAACTGGCAATTGGCTACTCAGTCACTGGTAGCAGAAACTAAGCAATTCCTGGAGGGAACTGGTATTCTGCTGCTAGGAGTTGCTGTTAGGGGAAACTGCACTAAGGATAGGAGGTTGACCTACTGACCATCTCTACCCAATTTCAGAGTTGAGTGGATTGTTGGGCAGCAGAAGGCCTACTCATGAAAACTACGCAATTTCTGAGATGAGGAGTGGGTCAACTGTCGGGATGGCTGACTGGGAAAACCACACAATTTTCTAAGGGAGACAGGGATGGGCACTTGGTGTCTGTCTAGCCTATCTGTGTAATTTTCTCAATTAGCTGAGAGTTGATTGGATTTCTTGCGAGCAGCTCAACTTGAAAATACTAGCTTAGAGATTCTACATTGTTCTGGTTGATAGTCGATCATGTCGATCGCAGGGTGATGGTCTAGCTATTAGAGGAGAGATTGGTCATCAGAACTTCAGAAAAATGACTAAGTGTGTGAACGATCAAAAGATGCATAGGTGATCATACAAACACACACTCACATGACTTGACGATGAAATGACTCAAACCATCTAGACACACATGTTCAACATGACTGACCGATGGTGTAAGTGACAAGCGCGACACTCGTGATTGACCATTCACTGATCGAGACGACACTTGCGCGATAGTGAATGTGACTATGTGTGTAAGTGCAACAGATGCTTACATAGCAAACACAACAAGAACATACAAAGTGAAGACTTTGAGAATAACTAGAACATGGTCACAAGCATGAATTAGACACCAACATGCAGAAACTCAAATGAAATGAAAAAGAAAGGCGGATGTAAGGACTCACACGAGCTCACAAAGTGAACCTGAGTGTGTGTAGTCATCAAGTGAAACTCTCAAGGGAGGCTCCGAAATTGGTGCAAGAATGTTTTTTTGAGGGTGGTTATAGCCGCTACAACATTACCACATACGGCTGCCAAAATAATTTGTTGTCCCACTTTGAGAAGGAATAACCCAAACAAACAGCTCTTAAGTCCTCCTCTCCTCATTATTATGTGTTTTTCATATGCTCTTGATTGAAAATTCTATGCTAGAATGATGAATTCTTCTTGTATTTACACTGATTTGCATTTGAAATGAAGGGATATGTCTTTTTGGAGGGAGGCCAACATGAGTGACAAAGTGTAGGTCGGCTAGCCTACAAATATATATTTTGCACCTTAAAAATTCAATATCTCATCAACCATTGAGAGTTTTGGGGCAAGTAATAGCTCATTAGAAAGAGGAAAAAATCATCTTTAAGATGGTATATGACTCATTGTGGAAATATGCCTCCAAGGTGTCAAAAATCATTTTTCTTTGTCACTTCCCTTGAATTTTTTTATGTGCAGAAGGTGATTAGGACAACAAGGCTTTTCTATTGTATGGGAAAACATGGCTTCATCATTGTTTGGATCAACAATATTATTATGAGTGATATCGCGAGTTTATCCAATATGAGTGTATCATCATGTATCCAACTATCTAGCAATGTCATCATATACTTGTGCAGTGATGAGTCATAGTGCAGCATAAATTTGCCATTAGGAGAGCTCCAAGGAAATCTTCCAATCATTTCATCAAGACCATCATCAAGTGTGGTCATTATGATAATGCAGTGATATCTTAATGTCATTAACCATATGAAACATTCATCAATTTGTTAGATCAAGTGCTAGATCATCACAAGGAGAGCTTCTTCATCAAGAGTCACTATGGGCATCAATAAGAAGGACTTCATCAAGAGTACAGATACAAGAGGTTATAATGTCTTCATGGTTAGTTCAAGGACGTCTAGGACATGACTTCTTCACATCATAATGGCATCATTAATATCTTGACATCTTTATTCAAATAACGACTTGTCATCATGAACAAGGACATCATCATAATATGCATGAGGTTATGATATCACAAGAATATTTTCCATCCCAATAGAACCATATTGACATCAATGACAACCTTGATTAACAATCTCCACTTTGTCATTGATGGAAATATTCTTGCCCTCAATGGCAAACGGGGTTCCCAAGTACTCCCACTATCAACCTGCTTCTTTTCGTTATAAATAGTAGTTCTTCATAGGTATGTTACTCCCTCCGGCATGGTGCTCTTCCCTCTGGCAATGTGGTCCATGATAGATGTGTCTACATTTCTTCATGTGATGAACCAACTCCCCCTGTCTGCATGAACTCCTCTACTTCATTAAAGATTACTTGATTAGTGATCAAATGGAAGAAATCCTCAACAATAGTCCATCAGATGATTAAGTGATCATGTTCTTCAATGGAGTTGCTCCCAAGAGATGATCTATCAAAATATGATTATCCATGTGTGACTTGTCAAGAATTTCATAGGTCCCATTCACAAATAGCTTCTACAAGAATGCTTAATCATCATAATCTCCCCCTAACAGTATGCATGGTCTTCCTTTTTGGAAAATTCTCCACATTAAATACTTAGATTATCGAGGATTAGGTCAACAACATGTGTTGTTGGTTGGAGAGTTCAAGAGACTTCTAGATTGTATTTTCTTCCTTCTCCATACTTGTATAACTTTCTTCTCTGGTATGGTTCTTCCTTGTGTAGGGGCCCAAGTCAAGTTACAATCACTTGACATATGTCCAATGTTATGAAACTTGAAGCACTTTATGTTGTTCATGAATAAGAATTCATGACTTCTTGGAAAATTTCTTCTCGAAGATTAATGAGGACCATTGTGTTTATCTTTTTGATGCGCCCTACAATATTTTTCCATGTGCCCAAAGTTTGTACAAGAATAGAAATAACCAAGAAATATACTTTGGTACATGGGAGAAGAATGTTTCCTTGATGTACTTCTAGATTATTTTTTCCTAGGTATTCTTTGATGGTAACCATTGATTTTTGCATCCCTGACTCCATCTACATTTCTTCTTGGAATAGGATTTCTTCCAATGTCAATTTGACTCTTGCCTTTGCTAGTACTAGGAGAATCAACATTTCTTCCAAGATTCCTCACATCCTTGTTGTTTGAAGCATTAGGGTTTGCATCATTCTTGATTGAGGATTCACCAACATAGCTAAGACCTGATTTATCAAGGGGAGACCTTTGATGACTTAGGATGTCATCTAGGGTTTGAGACTTTTCAAGTTCTTATTTAGCAAGTCGACTTCCTTTTTAAGAAAGACAATTTCTTCCTTAATTTTTCTTGCATTCTTCATACTTCTTTGATAGAATGATCTCCATTTCTTCCTTCATCTTGGTTGCTTCACATGATTGGGCCTTAAGAGAAGTGATTTCTAATTTTAACTTGGTGATGTCATCATGCTTTTCTTCTAGTTGGCATATCATGGTGTTTCTCTCCTTTTCTACTTCATCAATTTGTCCTTCTATGAATGTCAAAGATTGCATCACCTTCTCCGCTCCTTGTGCTTGTTTCCTTGCTTCTTCTAGTTGAAATCTAAAGGAGGAGACGTCTTCCTTGTATTGACCAATCTCTGCCTCAAGTTTGTTCAAGCTCTTTCACCTTTGCTCAAGGTGGCTTGACAAGGTATATTCTCGTTTCTTTGCCTTATCCAATTGATTTTTCATGGATATGACTTCTTCATGATGATTTCTCTTGTTTTTATGAATTTACTCCTTAATCTTGGTGAGCTCCTCATCTCTTTCTTGTACTTGAAGCTTGACAAGGTCAACTTCATTCCTTGTCTTGTCCTAGTCACCAACTTTTTATTTCTTCTTAAGTTCCTCGTTTTCATTTTTCAAATTGTTAATCTCTTCCATGGTATCCATAAGTTTAGTGAGGAGATCTTCTTCAAAATATTTTTCATTCTCTTCATCTTCTAGGGCTTCTTTAGCCTTGATGTTATCACTCTTATCTTCACCTTCCTTGATGGGCTTTGAATTTCCTTCTTGTTTTCCATCATTTCCTTGATGAGATATCATTGTCAATGCTCCTTTTGAGTGAAGATCATGAATTTTATCCCATATGCCTTTTGCTAATGAGCATTTTTCAAAATTGGCCTTCATAGAATCAGGTAGCCCATTCAAGGTTTCTTTCATTTCTCTTGTATTATGCTCCTTGGATTCTCCATCCATCATTCTATCAGTGATCACTGATTTCCAAACTTCAATGCCTTGAGTCTTTAAGAAATTCCTCATTCTTTCTTCCCATATACCAAAGTTTCCATTGAACAATGGAGCCTTCACAAATTGATTGACTTCAATTTTGGTGGTTGAGGGAGACACCTATTTAGGAGGATTGGAGACTTTATTCCTTGGTTTCACCATTTGTGTTCTAATGATCAACCTTCAAGCTATTAGGCTTTTAGTGAAGGGACTGGCTTTGATACCAATTGTTGAAAATACTAAGAGGGGGGATGAATCAATGTTCCTTTTCAATTGTTACGTTTACTAGTTAGATCACTTATATTTAGAATGAAAAATGAACAAGAGGAATACATGCTTTTATTAATATAATATTGATAATGAATCAAGTATAACATATATAGGTCTCCAACCCTAGATGAAGACACCGATATTCAATCTTCTAGGCTCCAACCTGTTGCTAAGCACCTAGTCGGACTTTTGTGAGGCTCCGAACTCTAAGGCACCAAACCTATCTTCTCAAGGCACCAACCTTTCATTGAGAGGCTCCAACCACTAGGGCACCAACCCTTCTCTTGTACAGGCTCCGACCTAGTTTCTTGAGGACTGCAATCCTTTAGGGCCCCAACCCTATCTTATCTAAGGCACCAACCTTGAGTTTAGGAGCACCAACTCTAAGGACACCAATCCTATATTTTCCAAGCACCAACTTGGACTTTCCAAGGCACCAACCCCAAGGGCTCCAACCCTATCACTTCACTTTGTCAAGCTATGTTTGGTTGTACTTCACAATGCCCAATATCTTCTTCAACAAGCCCTCACAATCTCTTTAGCCATGCCTTCTCCAAATCACTTCATCAATGTGTTGAGGCCCCGAAAATCGGGTCGACAACAAGGGGGATACCCGCCCAGTCCGGACCTTGGTTGGAAGCTCCTTATCTGTTTGGTATAGTGGGTCCAACTGGGGATAATTGGGACCCGTTTCCCAATCTATGAGTGTGTGTGTGTGTAGAATTTCATGTTGCTGATCTAACAGTTCCTATCTAAGCTATTCTAATTCAAACTTTAATCTAATTCTATGCTATTGTAATCTAATAAATAACACATCTAAATCTATACTAAACTGGGATGTAATTTCTCTATTATGCGATCTAAAGAAATTTCAAATAACAACTGGTAATAAAGATCATTCAGTGATTATAAGAAAGGAAATCAATAAAGATGAACCACTTCACATAAAAAGTTAGACAAAACAGTTGTGAAAAACATATCGCATAATGAGCTATTCATACATTAGGCATAAATAAATAGCTATCACCGTAAAAAAGTGCCAAATGATAACTCAAGCATTCATGCTATAATACATAAACAACTAAAAATTGTATATCACTTTAACATATAAGCAGAAATGGTCAAGAGATAAAAGTACCATTTATGACTAGTCCTACTCATAAGCTTCAAGCAACAATGATTTATCTCTCCTTGCTCTAACATCCACTAAGAGTATATAAGTGCAACATCAGTAGCAGATATCAAATGCAAACATCAACAAATCTTGATCCATTCATTCACCAAACCCTCCTCTGAGGGTGCAAAAGTGCATGTTCTGAGGACAAGTTTTTGATAAATTTCTGGACCCTTCTCTAAATGCATGAGAAGGGTTTAAATACTACTAACTAAATAACTTAATTACACATATTCAAGATACGGTTTAAGTGACCGCCCTTTCTCTAAGCAAAACTATTTCTAAAAATTAAATCTAATATCTAACTATTTCTGCATTTTCTCCTTAATGTTGCGAGCATTCAATATTATCCTAGGTAGAGTCGGCTGACTGTCTTCCACTTTTGGTTGGGCTAAGGAAACAGAAATGATAAGAACTGGCACCATCTTTTCAGCAAAATTGATGATATGCTCAAGATTCATCCTCTGGCTATGTGGATTCACTGTGTATGCCCAGTAATAATCCAAGTTCCACTTGGTTAATCCTTGAATTGCTTCTGCCTTTTCTTTCAGCTTTATGTTTCCAGTTTGTTCTTTACCATTGCTTTCTTGTGTTTTCTAGGCTTACGAGTGACTGAGCAGTTAGAGGCTTTGCTTTTTGAGCAATTTTCTCAGCGATGCGCGATTAGCGATTAGTGCTAGGTGCTAATCGCGCATCGGAAACTGCCTCCGTTCTTTGATCCGGGCCTCTCTGATGCGTTTTTCTCTTTTAGCGCCTTTTCCTTCACCGGACATAAGCTTCAAAATTTGTAAAAAGAAACTGCTTTCGTGAGCTTCTGACCTTGAGCATTAAACCGCCTGTTGACATTAGCATTTTTCGACTACTCATTCAACCATGGCTGTGAATGAAATATCTGTAATGGATAGCTCAGCAGTGTTCTGTTAATCCGAGGCTATGTTGCATGCGATATCTATTTATGAGAGCATTTTTTCTTTGTCTCTGAGCATTGGAGCTTTACCCTTTTCCTTCATGGCTTCCTGCACATTGCTTTGTGTTACCTCTGTTTTTTGTCCCTGCAATTCACACATGAGGAGAGAGTAATGATAATAAAAATTGATAAGAAAGCTTTAAGCTCTACGTATGTACAAAAACATGCCACCTGACGTAAACTGACTCTTCAAAAAACACAAAACCACCTTTCATTAACAACTGGCGTATCATTCATTAATTATCATTAAAGCGCGTATCCAATTTTTGGTTTACGGAAAAACTTTTCTCGAATATTGAGCTAGCGAAAATATGCGATGGAATGTTTCTACAATTCGCATCGCAGCATCGAAGTATCGCATTACCACAAATTTCATTAAGATGTGCTATCGCACAGTTGCTTGATCACGCTATCGCAAGATCGCGGATCGCAGTATCGCGCTATCGCAAAATCGCAGATCGTTACAATCGTTAAATGGTTATGTGTTTTCCACGCGACATTCCAATATGCGATATGTGATATCGCATATCGGATATCAGCGATTTTTAAAGGTTTTCCAATGTGAGAATTTTCTTAATGCATGCGATGCGATGGAATTCATGTTGCACTCTCGCAGTTTATCATTTTACTCATAAGGAAATGTCCTATCATTCTTCGTGCGATGTGATGTTTTCTTAAGGAGTAAAATAGATGAACCTTAATTGAATTTTTTGAATTTTTTACTAAGAGTCCCCACTTACCTAGTGTTATTGCTAATACTAAATAAGGAGGGGGGTTATTGGTGGCCACAACAATTGGCGATTCACTTGGAAGAACCAGTTATCTCTGTTTTTCTATTGAATTTTTCAAACTTCCAAAACAAAAAAAAAAATTCAGAAAATTAAACTTTATTATGGAAAGATAAAGTACATTATGCTCTAAATTGTCAATGATATTTTGTTTCAACCATTTTCTACTTCAATTATTTGCTTCCTCAGGCTATTCCTTTTATTTACATCAGCCATTACTTGGTCTTGTAAAGATAAAACAAAGTCTCCTCTGTAAAACAGTTTTAAAATATGCTCATTTGTCGTAGGTAGAGCCTCTGCTGCCAACAGGCATTTATAGCCTCGACAGGGTCACCTGTTACCCAGCAATGATCATGTATCCTACTTAAGGTGGCCTACAACTTTCAAAGAAAAATCCATATCCACACTTGTTGCTTTGATTTCTTTTTATTCTTAAAGAACAATGTCTTGGTTTGGTAGCCAAATTATGACATAGTCATTCACTTGATTTATAACTTTGCTGAACAAGCTGACTCATGATGAGACCCCTTGTCTTTTGATTGCAACAATCTTGAGTCATTGCCCTGTTGTGGTGTACAGTATTGGCAAAGTCAGCAAGTTATAATATCTATGATAATGATAAGCCGGCTGATGATGAGACCTCTCATTCTTCAAGATAAAGTGTATCCTTGGATCATTCCTCTGAAGGTTACGATTTCCTTAGCAGGGAGGAAGTCATTGTTTCCTTAAGATAGCTCTGGATGACAATAATAGAGTTTTTGGAAACAACTGTTTTTACAAAGAATCTTTATTTTGTTATTGATACCTTTCATTGTACTGAGATAAAACAATTTCTTCACTAAAGGTTGATTTCATCAAATTTTTTGAAGTTGAAACTAGTATCATATCTAGGCTAAAGTTTTTAACTGTATCTATCAATAATAAAGATCAATTTTCCAAAAGATTTGCTATTTATACAAGCGAAAAGTTAAAAATCTGAAAGAGAGTTGGTGTCTTTTTCGTAAATGCCTAATGTAACCACTCGCAACTGGTTTTATTATGAAAAAAAGAAAAACAAATATTCTAAAAAGAATAGAAGAATAATCTTCTATGGAAAATATTTCTTGAGAATTTGTCCATTAACAGGTAAAGGATCCCTCCTACCTGCTAAATCCTGTAACATAAACGTTGATGGACCTATGACTTCTACAATCTGAAAAGGACCAAGCCACGTCCTTTGAAATTTTGTATGTTTGCCCTTTTCTTCATGAGCCTTGTCCCGCTTTAAAACTAAATCTCCCATCTGAAAATCTTTTCTAGTCATTATGTTTGAATCAAAAGAGGATTTTACTAGTGCTTGATGATGAGCATGCGTTTTCCTAGCTTGTTCTCGTTGTTCTTATAATTTAATTATTTCCGTTTGTCTTAGCTGTAGGGAGGAAGTGGGTACTTCATCAATGTATTGTACTAAAGACAAAGAGGGAATTGCTAAGTGAGTCGGAAGAACCACTTCTTTCCCATAAACTAAATTAAAGGGAGAAGTGCCGATAGAAGCTTTTTGCGTTATCTGATCTGCCCATAAAAGCATACATCAAAGCCTTGTGCCAATTCTTTTGATTTTGGTCAACTGTTCTTTTAATAATCCTGATTAGGTTTTTATTTGTGGACTCAGCTAACCCATTGCCTTGCGGGTAATAATTGGTCGAATATTTAAGTTTGAATCCTCTTTTAAGTGCAAATTCAATCATTGCATTCCTAGAAAAGTATGATGCATTATCAAACATTAAAGCGGATGGCAATCCAAGCCTGGTGATTATAAATTGATCTATGAACTCATTGATATTTTCAGAATTAGCCGTCTTGAGTGGAACTGCTTCTACCCACTTAGTAAAATAATTTGTTGCTGTGAGTATGTATCTATGCTGCTTAGAAGAGTGAGGAATGATCTCACCTATTATGTCCAAGCCCCACTGACTGAAAGGTTGCTCGATGTTTACCGGTTGTAGTGGCATGGATGGTTTCTTTTGTCTTCCAGCAGTAGTTTGGCAGACTTTACATCTCCTCACGTAACTGTGTGAGTCTTTAAACATCGTGGGTCAGTAATGTCCTGCACGTAAGATTTTATGTGCAGTAGCATCTCCAACATAGTGTCCGCCTGTCGGCCCATCGTGGAGTTCCTCCAAAAAAATTTCAGCTTGAGCTTTCTCAAGACACCTAAGAAGAACATAATCATAATTTTTTCTAAAAAGAATATCAGTTATGAGCTGATATTGTTTGGCTTTCAACCTTAGAGATCTTTTCTTAGTATGATCAAGGTTTGAAGGAGCATACCCGTTCTTAAGATAATAAATGATATCAGCATATAATGATTTTACATCGTTTAGGATTACCTCACACATTTGTACCTCCTTAGATGGAATTTCAGAAATTTGCAATGCTCCAGCCAGCATTTTGCAGAAGCCTTGACCTCTTACAATGTTTGTTGGTTTGATCTCAATATCATATTCTTGTAAGGAAATAACCCAATTGGCCCTTTTCTCACCCACATCCTTCTCTACTAGAAGATTCCTTACAGCTGGAAATGGTACTATGATCTTAGTATGGGTTTTAAGTAAGAAAGGTCTGAAGTATTTGACCGCTTTGAAAACCACATAAGCCTGTTTCTCCACGTCTGAATAATTTAGTTCAGCACCCTGTAAATTTGAGCTAAAAAACGCAATTGGAGCTTCCGCTTTTTCTTGATTTGCTTGAGTTAGAATCGCAGCATATGACTTATATGAGTCAAATGTGTATAAAATAAAAGGCTCTGAAAAATTCGGAGTTGCTAAAGATGGAGCATTAATAATAGCTTGTTTGATCAGGTTGAATGCTTCATGTTCATCTTGACCCCATTTAAAATTTGAATTCTTTTTAATCATGGTTTGCAAAGGAGACATGGTTCATGAAAAATCTGGAACAAATCTCTTTACAAAGTTGATCTGACCAAGGAAAGATTGCATGGTTTTTTTGTTATGAGGTAGGGATATTTCAGAAATTCCTTTGATTCTGTCAGGATCAATGTGAATACCGGATTTTGACACTATGAATCCTAGAAGTTTCCCTTCACTTAGTGTGAAAAAGTATTTCTTTGGGTTAAGTGAATTTCCATACCTTAAACACCATTGAAATATTTGTTTCAGGTCCCTGAGATGGTCGCTTCGCTTCTTCGAGTACACTGTTATATCATCCAAATAAATTACTACAGATTTATTGACTAAACCTTTGAATACGATGTCCATGGCTCTCTGAAATGTGGCACCAGCATTAATCAAACCAAATGGCATCTTTCGATATGTGTATGTGCCCCATTTAGTTCTGAATGTGGTTTTCAATTGATCATCAGGATGTACCAACACTTGATTGTATCCTAAAAATCCATCCAAGAAAGACATTAATTCTGAGCCTGCCACTGCCTACAGTATCTGTTCCATAGGTGGTAGAGGAAAATTATCCTTTTGACAGGCTTTGTTAAGGTTCTGAAAGTTAATGCAAATCCTAATATCTCTGGTTTTCTTTCTAACAGGTACCATATTGGAGACCCATTTGGAATGGTTGACGGGAAAGATTATTTTGGCTTTCAATAACTTATTGAGCTCAGTTTTTATCTGATTTTCTAAATTGGGGTGGATATTTCTCAGCTTTTGTTGGACAGGTTTTTCATTATCGATCATGGGAATAGTATGCTGGATGATGGAAGTGTCGTATGTTTTCAGCTCATCATAGTTCCAGGCAAAAACATTTTTATATTGTCTCAAAAGACAAATATACGCTAGTTTCTCTTCAAGGGCTAGGCCAAGGCCTAGATTAATGTTTTGTGGTTTAGCATCAGTCCCTAGGTTCACTAATTCGTAGTTCAAGGTTGAACTTTGGAGTTTTGAATTGGTAGACCTCTTAAACCGATCTTTCAAATCGTACAAGTCTTCTAAGTTGACCACCAAGTTAGGTATAACATTATTAGTGCTATTTTGTTGCAATTCTCAATCGTGCTGCTCTTCGTCAATTATTTGATTGGAGTAGGATCCTTCGGATGTGAGGAAATTTACGATATCAGGATCATCATTGAATACTCTCCAATTTTTGATGTTGTCAGTAACGGATGGTCTAAAGATTAATTCTATTGAGAATCTATTTGGACTAAAATCTTCGGACGGAATAAGCTTAGAAGCTACGTTAGCCAAAAGGTCTGCACTTGCGTTTTGGATTCTGAGGATTGAAGAAATATTAAACGCTATGAAATGCTCAATCAAATCTTGTACTAAGGATTGATAATGTTTTAAATGACCTGATAAGCAATGTATAGTGTTACGTACCTGTTTAACCACAATCTCAGAGTCTCCAAAAACTTGAAGATACTTGACGTCTAACTCGATTGCTTTGTACAAGCCTTGAACCAAAGCCTCGTATTCTGCTGTATTGTTTGTGCAATCGAATTCGAGTCTTCATGTGAGCATGATTTTATCTCCTTCTGGACTAATCAGAACGCATCCTACTCCTGCTCCTTCGTTAGATCTAGAACCATCAAAAAATAATTTCCAAAACAAAGATTTATTTACAGGTTTATCTAAAAAATTGATACATTTTGAACTATCTGTTCGAGAAATTTTTTTGACTTGGGACAAAACAGAGTGTTCTAAATAGGGTGACGCATGAGCATTGAAATTGCCGAGGAAAGAATCCACCGAGTCATTGCAAATAATGCTACTGTTATACGCTACTGGTTCATTTTCTCCCTCTAACTCCGTTACTATGTACTTTTGGTGTAGCTCTCGTTCAACTTTTATTTGATTCAGTTTACCGTTGTAGGGCAGCCACATGTGCGACCAATCAGTTGCGAAGTATCCATGGAGTTTTTCTGACCAATCCCTGCTAAGAATTAAGCCATAGAATTCTAGGATATCGGCAGCTAGAATATCAATAACCTGACATACCTTCGGGTTGGATGACAATCTTATGGTTACTTGATTTAGTTCACCAATCACTTCAACTTGAGATCGATCTAGCTGAACTATGCGCACTGTGGATTTCTTGGTTGAACATTTAACTTGGCACATATAGATTTGGGTAAAATATTCGATGAAGCACCGGAATCTACCAAACAATTGTGCACATTTTTATTGAAGATTTCATAAGTAAGGAGAAACGGGGGAGTGTGAGATCTTGATCTTCCTCCAATTAGAGCGATGTCATTAGGATCAATCGTATTGATCACGTTAGTTGGAGGTCTTCCCATGTTATGGGAGGCTTGAGAAAGTATAGCAGCAGGCAAAGGTGCAACTGGCACGACATGTAATTCTTTAATCATTATCTTCTGTTCATGTTTCAACTTGCTCAGTTCGTAAAGGGTGATGTTAGCCCTAGTCTTCTTCATGTCTTGTATAATATTGTACTCCATTTCATCAGACACTATCAGTGTTTTAGATGGAGTCATTTCATCTATTTGGACTGGGCTGGTTTGAGTCTCTTTAGATGTCGTTTTCTTTGTTGCGACTTTATCCTTTGTTGCAAAGCTTGCGCTCTTCGGCTTAGGGGTAGTTTGGGGAGGATCAAGATGATTTTTGCTTCGTGTGCTAACTGGAAATACTTCTTGATATTCTTCTTGTGGGAGGATGAAATCCCACATTCCTTGTAATTCCACAACTTCTTCGTCATCAGTCTGCCCTTCAGTAGCAATTTCCTCTTCCTCTTCCTCGGGTTCAACATTGGAAATGGCATTGGGTGGCTTTGCATCCATTGAAGGACCTCTTTTAAAAGCTCTATAGGTCTTTTTTGAAGAATTTTCTACTACTTGCTTTTTTATGTCGACCATTTCATTGGACATGGTCTTTAGAACTTTCTGCAATCCTTCTAGATCGAATGGATCTTTTGCTTGTTTCTTCTTGGAGTCTTCCTTGAAGGTGACTTTTTTGGATTTACGTTCCTCTATCACGGATTTCTTTTCCAGGGATATTATTCATTTCTCTACTGCTATTGCTTCTTTCATGTTCTCAGCTAAGGTTGTTTTATTGGCCCTGTCTACAAAGATTTCTATGTTCGATGGTAGAGCGGTGATATACCATTCACATCGTACTTCTTCGCTGGGCTGTGTTATAGACATTTTTGTGCCTTACAGCTTTGAGCATGAAATGTCCATAATCCAAGGGATCCAAAGTCCCTAAAAGTGTTGTTCCTGCCTCTAAAGGAACAAGGTCAACCAATGACAGCTTCTCCCAGAAGTTCTCCACCAAAAACTACTCAGAATCAGTCAAATCAGGATCAATTCAGATGCTCTACTAGCTTCCTGCGTTGCAAAGCACCCCAGTACACTAGCTAGGTGCGTTGCAACGCACCTAATTGCACTACCAGGGTGCACTGAGCAAGAAATGCCAAATGGCAGTGTCATTCCATGAGGTGTATAGACAATGGAAGCTTCCAGAATCTTCCTCAATGACACTTGCCTCACTGAGTTCGACCAAGGATGAGTAAGAGGCTCTCAGCCTCCAAGTGGAAGCAAGAAATAACAGAGAGAAGCCACAAGTCAAAACATAAGCTGACTCATCCTCTCTGCTTACATCTATATATGGATCCCTCATCCCAGAGATCCAGAGGCTGGAATTTTGTACTTTGCAGAGAATTGCTGTTGGTTTGAGATTGAGATTAGTGCATTGGGTGATTTATGCTTTGTTGGAGGTGAGGAAGGGATTCCCTTGCTGGGAGGTAGATGCTGGATCGGGACTCACTTGGTTGTATCTCCTCTTGGACTTTCTTATTATATCAATAAAACTATTTGAGTTTCCTCTACATGCTGTGTATCAATGATGCTTTGTTATATTTGCATGTTTAGCTTAAATCTGATCCTAAGCTAGTTATGAATGTAAATCTATGTCTTTTGTGTAGTTTTCCTCTTCTGTGATCTTGCAGGAACTTGGTGAAGCTGGACCAGTGAGGGAGCAGGCAGCGGGAAGTGAACAAAGAGGAGAGCGAGTGGATCAACAAACTAGCGAAAGACATAGGTTAGTTACATCCTTCCTCTTCGTTTACATTTCATAAAGAAGAATACGAAAATAGTTTTCCTTGTTTGTTGCTAAGTCACTATCACACATTAGAGTGGGATAGGGGCGTTCTGAATAGATACTTTTCCCAACAACAAATTGGTGACTCCGTTGGGGATCGTATCTAGTTAGTTTATTTGTGTTTCTATTGTTGTTCTTCTCATAAACTTAGGAGTGGCGAATCGAACTGCATTTGCCATTTACAAATGCAAAGTAGAGATCTGCTACTCTAGTCCATTCACTGGGCCTGTTTATGATCTGAACAGCTGATCCACAAATTCTCTAATTGCCCTTTGTGATAGCTCTTAGTCCTCCTTTAAATCATCCTTCTAATTGTACCTTATTAATAGCTTTTATCTGGCCAAAAGCCATAGATTAAACTGCAAACTGTGACCCAGAACCCAGAGACAATTCTCGTTTCTGCTTCAGTGCAGGCTCTGTGAAGAGGTTCTGCATTTCAACGCAGGTCCCGAGAGGGCTACTTGTGCTACAATTCAGTTTCTCTGTGCAACAGGTGCGTTGATCAGCCTTTGCCCTGTGCAACTATGGTTCTTTGCTTCATTTTGTTCAGTTTTATCTCTGATTTTTTGCATCCTGTTATCAGTGTGTGTACCTATCTGAAAACCCGTTTTATTTGCCTCAATTCCACCTCAGTTGTATAAAATAAATTGTATTTGTTTTTGTGTATTTGTTACGTCATTTAGAGTTTCCCATTACAAAAGTAAACTAGTCATACTGTCGCCCTTAGATCTAGACCTATCGTAAGTGTCGTTTTGATCTTAGGAGAAAGTTTGTTTGCTGTTGACAGTTGATTGCGCTTTTACTTTTGCCTTTGGTTTGAATTTATGGATTTCTAGTGTCGAAACAAGTCTTTATTTCAAAATCATAAAGTGTCGTAATCGTCTCTACTTTGTTGATTTCGAAAAGAAGCTTGTTTGTGTTTTCACTTGAAATCGAATTCGAATTTGTACAACAACTTTCTTTTTAGGCATCAATATTAAGAAAGTGAAAAAAAATACATGCATATGTGCATTTGCATTTTGAAAGTTTGTATGGCTTGATTTAGGAAAAGTGCATTTACAGTGTGCTCTATGCTCTTTGAGAAAAGATTGTGTCTTTCTTTTCCCCTTGTAGCTAGGATTTTCATTGTTGAAAAGAGATAAAAGCTTGCTTATCATCTTTAGACTGCATTTAGGAATTACATCTACATCTCGTGGTGATCCAAAAAGGCAAACTTCTAAGAAAGATCAACCTAAAATAAATTGAATGAACTTAACAACGCTTTGGAACTTAACGCACAACATAGAGGTCTAGGCTAGAGACGTGTTCCGGCATCGTAAAACGTGGTAACTGTTGGCCTCACTGATGGTTGGGTGATTCCTCCTGAGAGACGATAAGTGCCAGTACAGATTGTGCTCCCATGTACCGTCGAGTATATATTGGGAGACCCCTATAGGCATAAAACCTTTATCCATAGGAAGTCGTGTCGGCCGCCCTACTGATCGCAATGCACTGAACACATCATTCGGGAAGATTGACCACCCGTACCCTAAAAATTATTCTGTGGTTTTGCGATTGGTTTGGCACACCCTCTACCTAGAACTCCAGAGCAGTCCATTTCATTCCTTTTCAGACTCCTTAACGGAAAAGTTCCATCTGAGCACTTTTCACTTCAGGCTCATTAAAAATCGAAGGAGACTAGAGTCATCTTTTGTTTTTTCTCGACTCTTTAAAACTGAAAAAACAAGTTGTGTCAAAAGCGTCTAAAATTCATTTAATTCGGAAAAATATTTCCCCTTTTTGTATTTTGGTTGATCGAGTAATCCACAATCGTGGAAGAAAGTCAATTGAAACCCCGTCGTTCACGGAGGCTTACGAGTCAACCGTCTTTGTCTCCGGAATCGAAAACAGTATGGACAAAGCGAACTCGTTTAACCGGTTCGAAATCTCCTATTAAAGTTAGAACAAGTGTTCCAACAACATCCGAGATTCCGGTTACTCCAAACATTTCTGGAAACCCTGCCTCTATAGAAGAAGTTCAACAGCCACAGAGGGACAGTGATACTGATCCTAGTCTGAGAGCAAACACTTGTTTTACTGAACCAATTCCATCTGCAACCGGTTCGGAGAGTCTTGCTCCTCAAACATTTGTCGCTGTCGATTCAACCCCTTCTTCGGCACCAGAAATATTTTACGGACCTGACGGTCTTCTCCTTCCACCTGGTTTGATTGCGATAGAGGAAATTGTAGAAGATCCGCAAGCAAGTACTCCAACACATTTTGGAGTCGGGGTCACTCTATTTCCTTTGGCATCAGAAGTTGGTCCGCCACCAGCGGAAGTTCCTGTAGAATCGCTAGGTAATCTTTTGGATAGACTCAAAATGTCTGAACAACCGTCAACATCTAGGACTGTGTCGACTGACACAGCGACAACAGAAATCCCTGTCGTCACTCCGACAATGTTTGCCGGCGTACCATCTGTCTCGACTAGCTCACAACCGCTAGAAGGAGTCCATCCAGGGGCTATTTCGACGGTATGGTCTGTTCCTATTTGTTCCTCCGGAATAATATCTGGCAACTCTTATGTTGAGACTCGACAAATTGATCCATTTGGAGGTCAATTTGGGCAATCCAGTCCCCAAGGGCAGACAATCCCCTTGAGTTCCAGATTACCACCGTATGGCGGGCAGTATGCCCTTTCATTACCCCCTCCGGGAGGATATCCATACGGGAGTTCACAACAGTATTCAAGTTATACTAGAGTTACATCAAGTGGTTGGGTACCTATACTACCCCAACAACCAAGGGTTGTATATTCGATGCAACAATGCGTACCTGTGTCGAATATACCTACTAAACCGGCTATTGTGACAGTGTCACAAGTTCAAACGCTGCCTGTTGTATGTCAACCTCATATTTCTCAGGTTATAATGCAATAGCCCCTTGACCCTGTGACTCAACCACAATCGCCAACTGGTGGGACGACACAGGTCCAAACGGGTACAATTACCCCACACCTTGGTCCAACGGTTAGTATAGTGCAACAGAACATGGCTTCACAACCGTGGCTGGTGCAATACCAACAACCACAATTCCAACAAGTATACCAAGGTTCTGAGCAGTAGATCTTTGCGAACAGTGGACAACTGTACATTCAAAACGGTCAAAATCAACCACTTTACAATGGTCATGTCCACCAACCGTATCAGTCGTACCAGCATCAACTACATTATGCTGGTATGCAAATGCCAACTCCTCAGGCAATTCCATTGTATCCTTGGTATGCTTCACCTAACCTGAATCAACAGTTACCATTCGTGGCAACTTTAGAGTTACCTGATTTACACTGGTTAACAAATGATCCAATTGCTTATGCCCCTTGGTGGCCAGCAATTCCGCATAAACTTCCATCAGATATTCCTAAATTTAATGGAAATCCAGGTGAAGACCCATTGAATCATGTGATGACATTTCATCTATGGTGTTCATCAAACACCCTAAACGATGATTCGATAAGGCTTCGCCTTTTTCAGAGGACGTTAACGGGTCCAGCGACAAAATGGTATATTGAATTGCCTAGAGCTTCGTTCGACAACTTCAGTACCTGAGCCACGACTTTTTAAACCCATTTTTAATTACCGATAAGGTATGAAACGGGAACATAAATCCTAACCAACTTCAAACAGACAACGGCCACTCACATATCTGATCATATACATGAGTGGCGACGTCGTCGTAGGATGGTAAAAACGTACGTTCCCGATCAGCTATTAGCTGAATGGTTTATCAAGTCATTACTTCCTGCCATCACGGAAGATGTGGCAAAGGGGGGAGTCGTAACGGAAGAGCAAGTTATCGCTCGTGCGCAATATCTGGACTTGGTCTATACTCAGTCTGGCACGCTCTACGACAAAATACCTGACGCCCCTAGACCAGAATTCCCAATTCCTCCTCCTCCTAAATCAAACAATGACTCTCATACTGGTGATGGTGTGATTGGCACGACAAACGCGAAATCGACAAAGGCCACATCCAAGAAGGCCCGTAAGATTTCAGATCAAAATGCAAAAGACGAAATTCTTGCTTCGGAAGTAAATGCCGTATCGATAGATAAGGGCAAAGAAACCAAACAACCAGGAAGCAAGAAGAAACAAGGCAAAGGGAAGAAGAAGAAACAGGATGAATCATCTCCTGAAACAACTTCTTCAAACCCTCCTGGAAATAGGAAACCACCCCCCTCAGGGTGTCAGATATGTGATGAGGATCATTGGACGAAAGAATGTCCATACAAAGCTGAGCTTAAAAGATTCTTTAAGAGTTTGAAAACCTCAGCTATGTTAATGGATCCGTTTCCAAATCCAGGAACAAATCTGGTTGATAGTGGAAATGCTTCCCCGTCTCAAGTTCTAATGTTGTCGATTTCGAAGCAACAAAATGATGCTTTGATTTCAACAAGGAACAAATATTACGGGAATCCGCAGCTGTCGAACGACAAGGGTAAAGATCAACCAAGTAGTTCGACAACAACTTCGACAGAAGTTATCCCACCCATCATTCCTAAATTAACAATAAAATCGCCAAAGGGAGTAGTACACAAGTCGACGTTTAATCCTCGCGCTAGAGCGGCGCAACATTATAACATAGTGGAAGATTTGGCCCAATCGCCATCTCCTATGTCGACTCTTGAAGTACTACAAAACTGTCCGTCCCAAAGGCAGGCTTTGTTATCAGCCATTGGTGGGATTGATCCTAAGGATTCCAATCTTGTATCCTTCGACTACAAAGGATACGATCCTCAGTTACCAGCTCAACTAGCTTTCCTTAATCAAGTGAAAGCCCTCAACAAAATTGTTCATCGAACAATTATTGATGAGGGGGCATCTACATGTATTATGTCGATGATTTGTTGGAAAACTTTAGGATCTCCAACCTTGTCGCGATCTTCGACGACGTTAAAAGCATTCGACGGAAGGACATATACCCCATATGGTATCCTAAATAACTTGAAGGTTGAACTAGGGGGAAAAACAGTAGAAATAGATGTTGAAGTCATCGATGGGAATCTTGATTACAACATCCTACTAGGAAGACCGTGGATATATGCCATGGTAGCTGTTGTGTCGACCTATTTTAGAAAGATTGCATTTCCCTTTCAGGGGGGGATTACGATCGTCGACCAACGAAACTTCCTCCCCAATGGTTCACAAGTTACAAGAAGCATTCCCATGATCCACGGAAGCCCCCATTCGCTTCAGAATATCGGAGTAGGCCTACTAAAAGATCCTATACTAATGGTAACTTTCGTTCTTCCACCTCCAATCAACTTGGCGGAAGTAGCGTCGATAGGAACCTGCAATATGATATCTTCCACAAAGATCTCAGAAAACGATATCAACATGGATCATGCAATGGTTTTGCCCCCAAGCCCAATAGAAATATTGTAGCAATCAATGTTTCTAGCATGGGAGGCAAACCCAAATCAACGCTCATCAAGCGTTTGGGTAGATAGGTCTAGAGAATATGGTACCCCTTCAGATCCTTGGTCGCGAGTGCATGGAACCGACGAAGGAATTGTACAATCAATGTTGATTGAAGGGGCACCATGGAATGATTGCCACCATCGTTCCCTTCTTCCAGATTATGAAGAAGATACTCAAGATGACCTTTATCATCCTTCAGTTTTTGAATCCCTGTCAAATACTGTAAATACGGTGGATTCTGAGCGAAACTTATCCAACATTGAAGAGACTATAGCCATAAATATCTCGACTAAAACGGATGTTGTAGAGAATATTTATGTCGGCAAATGTTGTTCTCCTTTAGAACTGGAAATATACAACACTCTTTTTTGCGAGTTCAGAGATGTCTTTGCTTGGTCATATGATGAAATGCCAGGCATTGACTCGAGTATCGTTGAACACGAAATTAAGATGTATCCAGATGTCAAATCGGTACGACAACGGCTCAGGCAGGTGCACCCCAAGAAAGCCGCTGCCATTAAGGCAGAAGTTGAAAAACTTCTCCATGCTGGTTTCATCTACCCGGTTCCTCTAACCGATTGGGTATCAAATATTGTCCCTGTTATGAAGAAACAGGGGACAATTAGATTGTGTGTCGATTATAGGGATGTAAATCAAGCTTGTCCGAAAGACAACTACCCTACACCCTTCATCGACCAGATAATTGATGAATGCGCCGGATGTGAAATCTTTTCATTCATGGATGGATTTTCCAGGTATAATCAAATAAATATCCGCCCATAGGACCAGTCAAAGACTGCATTCATTTGTCTGTGGGGCACATTCACATATTGAAAATTACCCTTTGGCTTAAAGAACGCAGGGGAAAACTTTCAGAGGGCAATGAATTATGCCTTCCATGACATCAAGAACATCATTCAACCATACCTCGACGACCTTCCGGCTCATTCGTGAAAGCAGACTGATCATCCGCGGCATTTAAGAGCGATATTTCTACGTTACCGACACTACAAGATACGACTCAATCCGCACAAATGGGTATTTTGCGTCGGTTCTGGTCATTTACTTGGCTTTCTAGTCTCCAAGGATTGGATTCGTCTCGACCCGTGCAAGGTCCAGGCAATCATAAATTTGCCTCCACCTTCAAATTTGCTTCAGATTCAGAAACTCCAAGGGAAAGCAAACTTTTTGAGGAGGTTCATTCCGAATTACGCCGAACTTGCTAAAGGTTATACACGTCTTTTGAAAAAGGAGGTACCCTTCGTTTGGGATCAAGTTGCACAAGCTTCCTTTGATGCTTTAAAAGATACCTTAATAAAAGCATCATTAATGTACGCCCCTGATTATCAAAAAGATTTTAACCTGTATCTGGCTGCAGCAGATACAACCATCGCAATGGTTTTAGTTCAAGAAGTCGATGGAATTGAACACCCTATATATTATTTAAGTAGAAACTTAAAAGATACAGAAAGTAAATATGCTTATGTTGAAAAACTAGCGCTTGCAGCGGTTCAAGCGATACAAAGATTTCGAAATTATGTCCTCTTTCGGAAAACTACCATTCTGTCAGATTGCAACCCTATGACTTATATATTGTCATGACAGTTGCTGGGGGGCAAATATTCAAAATGGATAGCAATCCTTCAAGAGTTTGATCTGGAATTTGTAAAATCCAAGTCAAAGAAAGCTCTAGTTTTTGCAGAATTATTATGCGATCTCCCATCGTCGTCCAACAATGAAACATCCGAAGAATCAATCGTGGACGAGAATTTGTTTATGATATCTACAAGCAATGAGTGGTATGGAGATATAATAATTTATCTCCAGACCCAAAAATTCAGGCCAAATACCTCTCACTCTGAACAAAAATGTATACGATACCAAGCAAAAGACTACATGATCGTCGGTGATACGCTTTACCGTCGTGGTATCGATACAGTTCTGAGAAGGTGCCTCACCCATGAGGAGGCCGAAAAAGCCCTGAATGAGTGTCATTCAGGAGTGTGTGGGGGGCATCAATCTGGATATGCTATAGCACAAAAAAATTTACGAGCAGGATACTTCTAGCCAACAATGTTCAAAGATTGCATAACCGCAGTCAGAAGTTGCCATGCTTGTCAAATTTTTGATAGAAAAACTAGAAGACCACCCGCACCTATACAGCCAATAATTGCTGTTGGGCCGTTCGCCAAATGGGGCATCGATTTCATGACATGTAACCCCACCTCGACTGGGGGGCATGGGTATATTATAGTCGCCGTGGACTATTTTACCAAATGGGCCAAGGCGATGCCTACATTAGATAACACTGGTGAAAGAGCTACCCTTTTCTCTTTCAATCATGTAGTCGCCAGATTCAGCGTACCACGGGCTATAGTCACAGATCATGGATCGCATTTTCGCAATCACATGATGGTTGAATTAGCTGCCAAGCTAGGGCTATCTCACGACATCTCTACTCCGTATTATCTGCAAGCCAACGGACAAGTTGAAGCGATCAACAAGGTCCTGAAGCGTATGTTGCAAAGGATGATCGGAGTTCACAAAAGAAGGTGGCACCTAATCCTGTACTTAGCCTTGTGGGATTACTGAACATCGGTAAGGAATGCGACCGGGTTCACACCCTTCCAACTGGTATATGGCCTGGAAGCAATCTTACCAGTCCAGTGCCAAATCTCGTCTCTTAAACTCGCAATCGATCTCCTCCCTGGAACTTCAGAAGAAGAGGCCCGTTTCTTGGAATTAATCCAATTGGATGAAACCCGTCATGATGCCGCTTTGGCTAACGAAGCCCATAAGAAACGAGTCAAGGCGCAGTTCGAAAAAAATGTCAAACCCCGTGTCTTCTCAGAAGGTGACTTGGTCTTGCTTTACGACCAAGAATCCGATAAATTGGGAGTAGGTAAATTTAATTCGTTATGGATGGGCCCCTATATTGTTAAACGAGTGTTAGAAAAAGGAGCCTACGAGTTAATGGATTATGACGGAATTCCACTGGCGCAACCTCGTAATGGGTTGTACCTCAAGCGTTACTATGCTTAAATAGTAACCAATATGCTTTTGTTGTATTTTGTTTTCGCTAAAGTGTTCGTTTTGGTCGAGTAATCCACCTTTTTACATTTATTGCAGATGTCAAACCTTTTGGAGACATGTGTTGGATATGCCGACGGAGCGAGTCGTAGTTCGCGGAACCTGTCCTCTGCAGCCTAGGCCATTTTTGATCGAAGCGGCGAGTTAGTAAGTTTCAGAGGTGTATGTATCGGTCAATCAACGAATAACATCGCTGAGTATAGCGCGTTGATAGAAATTCTCTCTGATGCCATCACCCATGGTATACGCCGACTAATCGTCAGGCTAGACTCACAACTCATAATACTACAACTCAATGATATATATTCCGTCCAAAACCCGGCCATTTATCGCATGTTCCTAAGGGTTAAGATTTTGGAAAGACAATTTGATTTGATTCAATATCAACATATTTCTAGAAACTTAAACACGTTAACTGACTCATTAGCGAACTATGTGTTAGATAGACATTTGCGACATTTATAAAAAGAAACACATCATCAATGTTTTACATGTGGATCACATAACTCAACCAGAATAAAACCCCGAAAATCAAAATATGTGTATATAGTTGTTTATGGTTTACATATAATGTTCTGTAACCAAGATAAAATCGGTCACATGACCCAAAAACTCAAAATGCTAGGGGGCACCCTAGTCTAGTGATGCTCGTGATAGCAAGTCACAGCCTATGCAATCATGTGTAAGAGACGAGTCCATCGTCTAGGCACACCAGTAGTATGTCACTGTAACTGCAAAGGTAGCTCATCGATCCTCACATCTGGAATACCGAGAGTAAGGCTCTCAACCTGCTCCTGCACAGCTGTGAGAGTCTCAGCCACATCAAGGTCACAAAGGATAACCCTCCCGGCGGCCTCTCCTGCTAGGGTGGCGGCTGGCACTCTCAGGTGAACTACTGGATGAACAGGACCAACATCTGCATGCACACATGAGTTTGATTAAAAGTCTTGATAGAATAAAGCACAAGGACATTATAAATAAAAACAGTAAACAGTGATATGGTCGAAAATTTTACCAATAGCGCCCCACTGCTCACCATCCGGCAGTACTAAATTCGGATCACCCCGAAAGTCCATACCAACATATGGATACTCGGAATAGACCATGTCCTGACGATCAAACCACTTGAAGAAGGTATTAGAAAAATAAATCTGAGATTGACCAGCATGCCTAGACATATGGTCAACCCATCTCTACATGCGTGGTTTAGTAGGAGAAGGTAATTCAAGTGCAATGTACTACGGCTGCATCAGTGGTATCTTCTCCAAGGAAAAGGAGGTCAAAATAGAACCGAACCCAAAGTTCTTCAACCTCCCGTCCTTTATCTTGGTCAACTGACTTTTCATCACAAGAAGTACTGCATCACACCAGTTGAATATTTTCGGTTGGAGGCATTCCAAGGCATGCTGCATATAGGATCTGTTGGCTACATGAAGAGACGCACTACCAGCCATCCTACCAAAAATAAACAGGATAGACCTAAGAGACCTGTCAGTGACATCACGGATGATGATCTTGCCATATTTACTCGGCTGAGATCCTTTCCTGCAATATTGGCGGACATAATCGCTCACAGAGTCACTCCCTCGGGCCGAACCTGACAAAGAGATGGGGGCACCCCGCCTCGACAAGCCAATCAAGAAGTAAATGTCTACTGCGGTCAAGGGGATAGATTTTCCCCTAATCTGGAAAACTTGATTGATAAGATCCCAGGCATCGAGCAAATACTGCAGTAGGTTGATCTGTTGTCTCATGCTAGAGATGCGGAAGAACTTCAACAAACCACAGTTCCGCAGCGCGTTCACTGTAACGGGATCATGTAGGGCAATCATGTCCTCTTCTTCATGTTATTGTTCTTGCAATGTAAGGGTCATTTTGCTCCAAAATCTCTGAAAAACAAACAAGAGGGGAGTTAGATCCTGGTTTTGATGAGAAACAGGCAAAAATTTTCATCAAAAACTGTGCAAGAAAATCCTTTTCTGCGCCCAACGCACCTGCACAGTGTTCCACCTGCATTGAATGTCAAATTTCCTTCACAATGGTCAACATTCAGCGTAGGTTTCGAGTGCCCAAGGTGTGCTGATGGCAGAACGAGCCCATCAAACCCCAGGGGCTCAGAAAAGTAGGGAATGAAGCACAGAATGCAGAAAGGAAACCATGAAATGAAAGAGCTCAGGTTTAGCTCCTACCTGGTCCAGACAGCGCCAAGAATCGTCCACAGAATCTCCCGAACTCAGCTGATGAAAATCAAGGGGGAAGAGGCACCTCCAAAGCTCCAACAAACCAAGTTCAAATGAAATGGTAAAATGAGAGGTAAAAACACTTTTTAATTGCTTTTTACGTAGTTCAAAGTAAAATATTAGCGTTTTAATCTCATTTTCAAGAAAATGTTGTTCATTTCTAACTAGTTTGATGAAGCAATTGAAAGAATAGTACTATCTTTGAAAAGGAAAAGCTATTTATGGTAAAAAATCAAAACTAGACCATGTTATCGAGCAGTTTTAGCACATAGTTCATGCTCGTTAAAAAATAAACATAAGATCGAGCAGTTTTAGCACATAGTTCATGCTCGTTAAAAAATAAACATAAAATCGAGCAAGTGTTTCAACCCGCGTTTAAGCTCGTTAAAAAATGAACTATCCTCTGGTAAATAACCACCGTGAATGTAACATTATCAACCATTACAGCCTTGGTCGTGTTTGCACTGTCACCTCCACTTTTCCATTGGCCGATCATTCACCTCCATTTGATTGTTTACCCATTTTGAGGAACAGCTGTGAAGAGTGATTTCACTAGCCATCCTTGTGACACTGCCGTGATTGGAAAATTCCAACCCTTACCTGGAATCAGCTGCTACCCATTTTATCACTCGTTCCTCAAAAGACGAGTCTTCTTTAAGCTCTTTCCATCTGACTCGTAAAATATGAAAATATTGCCGAGTTTTGGCCTTCCAGCTCGTTAAAGCGACCGAAAGTGTTATCCCTCCTCTAGATTTTAATCTTTTTGGACCTGAGGGATTATTGCACAAAAAGATCGAGCGCTTGTTTTGTTCGGCTCGTTAAAACTATCGAAAATTCATCCCTTCTGTATTGTTTTATACTTTTTCGGACTTAAGGGATTAGATGACGAAAAAGGGCTTCCGGAGTTACCTTTACGTTCTTTTTTAGACTCCCTAAAAAGGAAAAGGATCGAGTTATCTTTGTCATTAAACTCGTTAAAAACATTAATAGCGACAAACTTGTCTTTAGACGAGAACGAGTTTCACTATAGCTAGGCTCGTTAAACAATAGCGATGGGTTTGCCCGAAGGGAAAATTATAGAACAAGCATATGTTATCCTCCTCAATCTTGAAAAAAATAAAGAGGTACTGGTCAGCAATGACTGGGGAAAATTGGGAAGAAACTCAAAGAACCTTTATTGGTATCAAGTCGCTCTTGAACATGACACTTCCACTCCGTGCCTGAGTCGGGTTGGGTTGTTTCATTCACCAGTCACATCACCATGGTCTCACCATACCATCCACCTTTGGGGTAAATGCTACCAATCCATCATATAAGTGTCGCCGATATGTTCAAGAGAAGTCATCCAGAGAAGTCACCTGTGTCCCATCCACTACCATACATTATACTTCATTCTTTCATGACCGCCACCCTGAACCATATATCATCAGATCGTTTTCACCTCCATCAAAATAATTTGCTCCGTTCCGTGTCATTGATGTGGGATTCATTAAGGCCCTCCTTTGACGGATCGCTTCTTGTCGACATCAGCTCATTATCCAAGAAGTTGGTCTAGGAACACCCCTTCAGTACTTTGAAGCTTGCATGCCTCAATGGCAAGTTTCTCACTTCCGGCGACAGGTATACATCAATGACCTTCGACCGAAAGAGTTTGCGTGGTGTTCGACGCCAAGTCCTTTATTCACACCACGTGAATTGTACTGCAGTACCTTGAGGGTCATTATCATTATCGGTGATTCCTCTCGCGCTTGTTAACAGTTTACATCATTGACTGGTAATCAAGCGATGTCTTTCCATGTTTGACTTCAAAACATTTCTCACATGGATCGACTTGTACTTAGAGTGAAGATCGGACGAGATTGAAGACCCCGGATCTAGTTTCATCCATCCGGGCTGCGATATATATTTAGGAAAAATAAAGACATTGACATGTACAGCATTGCATCACAGATAATCATCCTACCAAAAGGATGATGATTTCATCAGAATCATCAGTCTATCATCAGACGATTGTCCGTCCTATGTACATAAAAATGAATTTATAAAGCTGAGCATGGGAATGCCCGCCTCAGCTAGATCATGAAAACAGTATGAAAATAATGTATTGTATTGTATCTTATTACAGGTCTCCTCCTAGCATTGAAAGAACTTCGGATCCTCCTAATAAAGCATTTCACCCGATAAACGACCTCATACTTTAGGGGGCAACTGTTATAGACATTTTTGTGCCTTATAGATTTAAGCATGAAATGTCCATAATCCAAGGGATCCAAAGTCCCTAAAAGTGTTGTTCCTGCCCCTAAAGGAACAAGGTCAACCAATGACAGCTTCTCCCAGAAGTTCTCCACCAAAAACTACTCAGAATCAGTCAAATCAGGATCAATTCAGATGCTCTACTAGCTGCCTGCGTTGCAAAGCACCCCAGTACACTAGCTAGGTGCATTGCAACACACCTAAATGCACTACCAGGGTGCGCTGAGCGAGAAATGCCAAATGGCAGTGTCATTCCGCAAGGTGTACAGACAATGGAAGCTTCCAGAATCTTCCTCAATGACACTTGCCTCACTGAGTTCGACCAAGGATGAGTAAGAGGCTCTTAGCCTCCAAGTGGAAGCAAGAACTAACAGAGAGAAGCCACAAGTCAAAACATAAGCTGACTCATCCTCTCTGCTTACATCTATATATGGATCCCTCATCCTAGAGATCCAGAGGCTGGAATTTTTTACTTTGCAGAGAATTGCTGTTGGTTTGAGATTGAGATTAGTGCATTGGGTGATTTATGCTTTGTTGGAGGTGAGGAAGGGATTCCTTTGCTGGGAGGTAGATGCTGGATCGGGACTCACTCGGTTGTATCTCCTCTTGGACTTTCTTATTATATCAATAAAACTATTTGAGTTTCCTCTACATGCTGTGTATCAATGATGCTTTGTTATATTTGCATGTTTAGCTTAAATCTGATCCTAAGCTAGTTATGAATGTAAATCTATGTCTTTTGTGTAGTTTTCCTCTTCTGTGATCTTGCAGGAACTCGGTGAAGCTGGACTAGTGAGGGAGCAGGCAGCGGGAAGCGAACAAAGAGGAGAGCGAGTGGATCAACAAACTAGTGAAAGACACAGGTTAGTTACATCCTTCCTCTTCGTTTACATTTCATAAAGAAGAATACGAAAATAGTTTTCCTTGTTTGTTGCTAAGGCACTATCACACCTTAGAGTGGGATAGGGGCATTCTGAATAGATACTTTTCCCAACAACAGGCTGGGAAGCAGTAGGAATTTTGTTGAAAATTTTGTTGAAACGTAAATTGAAATCCTTGATAGGCTCTCTAGTTTCGGCTTTAAGATTGGATAGGTCATTGATTAACATTGACGTAGACCTATCATCACCAAACTTGGTTAGGAATTTCTCCTGGAAGATATCCCAACTTGTGATGGATCCATAGGGTAATGAAAAGTACCATGACCTGGCCGTTCCTTGCAGTGTATAAGGAAAGAGCCGAACAACAACATCTTCATTAGTAACCCCATTGAGATTAATGGAAAGCATGAAGTTATTTATGTGCTCTTATGCTAGCATTCCTACCTCGAGATTGAATTTAGGCAGCCATTTCTCAGGATGGGCCGGTATTTGACTCAAGGGTGCAGGCATTAAGACTGCCCTAGGGTTATTCCATGGAGACTGGGCCATAGTTGAACTGCTAACAAAGGAAAGTGCAGAAGATGATCCCTGCAGCTGGGAGGATGAGGATACTACGATTGTAGATGATTGAGGAGGAGTAGTGGGTGTTCCAGTGAACAGATGGACGATGACCTGGAGTGGTGGAGTGGATGGTTGACTTCGTGGTGAAGTAGTTGGGATGGATGATGTTGAAGAAAGAGTCTCACTGTCAGACTCTTTAGGTGATTTCCTCGCTCTTTTCCTAGTGGGAAGAGGTAATTCAGTTGGCTGGACGCCAAAATTTTCACTCTTTAGCCCGGTCAGGGGATGAGCAGGTTTGTACTGCGAAGTCACGCTGCCTTGAGATTTATTAGACCTCTGAGGAGAAATGGAAAATCGCTGAAGTTTGTGAATCAGGGATTCGACTTCAGGAAGTTCAACGGTAGAATGTTCTAAAATATTAGGGTGTGTAGTAGCAGTTGATACTCGAGCGACTTCTGACTCTGGATTTAAATGTAATGGAGAAGTCAGGGGAGATGATGAGGGTGATTTACTCTCAGAATGGTATTCAGGTTTGGATTTACTTGCCATTCATAGTTCATGCCCTCCTTCTAGCACCAAATATGTTGAGGCCCTGAAAATCGGGTCGACAACAATGGGGATACCCGCCCGGTCCGGACCTTGGTTGGCAGCTCCTTATCCATTTGGTATAGCGGGTCCGACTGGGGATAATGGGACCAGTTTCCCAATATATGAGTGTGTGTGTGTGTAGAATTTCATGTTGCTGATCTAACAGTTCCTATCTAAGCTATATTAATTCAAACTTTAATCTAATTCTATGCTATTGTAATCTAATAAACAACACATCTAAATCTATACTAACCTGGGATGTAATTTTTCTATTATGCGATCTAAAGAAATTTCAAATAACAACTGGTAATAAAGATCATTCAGCGATTATAAGAAAGGAAATCAATAAAGATGAACCACTTCACCTAAAAATTTAGACGAAACAGTTGCGAAAAACATATTGCATAATGAGCTATTCATACATTAGGCATAAATAAATAGCTATCACCGTACACAAGTGCCAAATGATAACCCAAGCATTCATGCTATAATACATAAACAACTAAAAATTGTATATCACTTTAACATATAAGCAGAAATGGTCAAGAGATAAAAGTACCATTTATGACTAGTCCTACTCATAAGATTCAAGCAACAATGATTTATCTCTCCTTGCTCTAACATCCACTAAGAGTACAGAAGTGCAACATCAGTCGCAGATATCAAATGCAAACATCAACAAATCTTGATCCATTCATTCACCAAAACCTCATCTGAGGGTGCAAAAGTGCATGTTCTGAGGACAAGTTTTTGATAAATTTCTGGATCCTTCTCTAAATGCATGAGAAGGGTTTAAATACTACTAACTAAATAACTTAATTACCCAGATTCAGGATACGGTTTAAATGGCCTCCCTTTTTCTAAGCAACACTATTTCTAAAAATTAAATCTAATATCTAACTATTTCTGCATTTTCTCCTTAATGTTGCGAGCATTCAATATTATCCTGGGTAGAGTCGGCTGACTGTCTTCCGCTTTTGGTTGGGCTAAGGAAACAGAAATGATAAGAGCTGGCACCATCTTTTCAGCAAAATTGATGATATGCTCGAGAGTCATCCTCTGGCTATGTGGATTTACTGTGTATGCCCAGTAATAATCCAAGTTCCACTTGGTTAATCCTTGAATTGCTTCTGCCTTTTCTTTCAGCTTTATGTTTCCAGTTTGTTCTTTACCATTGCTTTCTTGCGTTTTCCGGGCTTACAAGTGACTGAGCAGTTAGAGGCTTTGCTTTTTGAGCAATTTTCTCAGCGATGCACGATTAGCGCTAGGCACTAATCGCGCATCGGAAACTGCCTCCGTTCTTTGATCCGGGCCTCTCTGATGCGTTTTTCGCCTTTAGCGCCTTTTCCTTCACCGGACATAAGCTTCAAAATTTGTAAAAAGAAACTGCTTTCGTGAGCTTCTGACCTTGAGCATTAAACCGCCTGTTGACATCAGCATTGTTCGACTACTCATTCAACCATGGCTGTGAATGAAAGATCTGTAATGGATAGCTCAGCAGCGTTCTGTTAATCCGCGGCTCTGTTGCATGCGATATCCATTTATGAGAGCATTTTTTCTTTGTCTCTGAGCATTGGAGCTTTACCCTTTTCCTTCATGGCTTCCTGCACATTGCTTTGTGTTACCTCTGTTTTTCGTTCCTGCAGTTCACACATGAGGAGAGAGTAATGATAATAAAAATCGACAAGAAAGATTTAAGCTCTACGGATGTACAAAAACATGCCACCTGATGTAAACTGACTCTTCGAAAAACACAAAACCATCTTTCATTAACAACTGGCGTATCATTCATTAATTATCATTAAAGCGCGTATCCAATTTTTGGTTTACGAAAAAACTTTTCTCGAATATTGAGCCAGGGAAAATCTGCGATGGAATGTTTTTGCGATTCGCATCGCAGCATCGAAGTATTGCATTACCTCAAATTTCATTAATATGTTCTATCGCAAGGTTACTTGATCGCGCTATCGCAAGATCACGGATTGCAGTATCGCGCTATCGCAAAATCGTAGATTGTTACAATCGTTAAATTGTTATGTGATTTCCACGCGACATTGCGATATGCGATATGCGATATCACATATCGGATATCGGCGATTTTTAAAGGTTTTCCAATGTGAGCATTTTCTTAATGCATGCGATGCGATGGAATTCACGTCGCACTCTCGCAGTTTATCATATTACTCATAAGGAAATGTCCTATCATTCTTCACGCGATGCGATGTTTTCTTAAGGAGTAAAATACATGAACCTTAATTGAATTTTTTTAATTTTTTACTAAGGGTCCCCACTTACCTAGTGTTATTGCTAATACTAAATAAGGAGGGGGGTTGTTGGTGGCCACAACACAATGGAAACCTTGTCTTCTCAAAAGGTGTCACCACTGCTCTTCATGTCACCCAAACACTTTTTCCAAGGTCACCTCATGAGAGAAACAAGGCATCGTGTCTCCAAGATTGACTCCAAGATCAACTTTTGAAATTCTTCAACACTGCCTCAAGGTATGCAAGACTTTAGGGATGTTACAAAAATGTTTCAAAAGAATCTGCTCCAAAGTTCCAAGGATGCTTCTTTAATTATTCTAGGTCCAAAGGAATGACCTCAAAGACTTTCCAAACAAAATCAACACTATCTACAAAAAATAGTATTTCCAACCAAGATGCAATTGTGACTTCAACTAAGATCTACAAATAAGTTTATCCTCCAAGACAGTAGCTCCTTAAAAAGCTTTCACATATTTCCAATGAATCACCATAGGTCTACAAAAATGTTTGCAATGATCCACTTTAGGTCTGCAATAGATGCTTTCCTAAGTGAGATTTACCATAGATTCAAAATTTCAAATTGATATCTATGTCCATAGGTCAAACAGTTTGTAGACAAGTCATCACAGGTTCACATAGAATCCACTACAGGTCTCCAATATGTCACCATAGAGAAGATGCATTAGAGATCTGCAATTCACAAATTTTTAGAGAGAAATTCTAATAAAAACATCCAACTGTAGGAAAGTCTGTCAAGGTAGATGCATGGTCCAAGCCTCTGAAACTTCACACAAGAGTTGCCACAAGTCTGATGGTAGCCTTCATGTTGACTGTAATCTGAGCTTTTACATAGTTCAAACTCCTTCACGTGATGCTACTTCTGTGGCTAGAAGAGAGGGCCTTATACTAGGCCTCTTGGCCCTTAAATACTCCATGGTTCTACAATTCTAAACCATACATATTTGAAGAGATTAATGTAGGTCCGAGTTCTTTATTACCACATATGGTTGTCAAAATAATTTTTTGTCCCACATTGAGAAGGAATAACCCAAACAAATAGCTCTTAAGTCCTCCTCTCCTTGTTGTTTTTTGTTTTCAAGATGCTCTTCACCAAAAATTATGTGCTAGAATGATGAATTCCGCTTGTATTTATACTGATTTGCGTTTGAAATGAAGGGACAAGTATTTCTAGAGGGAGGCCAACATAAGTGACAAAGTGTAGGTCGGCTAGCCTACAAATATATATTGTGTACCTTAAAAATTATATCTCATCAACCTTAAAATATCCTCTTTAAGATGGTATATGAATCATTGTGGAAAGATGCCTCCAAGGTGTAAAAAACCATTTTTCTTTGTCACTGCCCTTGAATTTTTTTATGTGCAGAAGGTGATTAAGATAGCATGGCTTCATCATTGTGTGGCTCAACAATATTATTATGAGTGATATCATGAGTGTATCATCTTGTATCCAACTATCCAGCAATGTCATCATATACTTGTGCAGTGATAAGTCATAGTGCAACATACATTTCCCATTAGGAGAGCTCCAAGGAAATCTTCCAATCATGTCATCAATACCATCATCAAGTGTGGTCATTATGATAGTGCAGTGATATGTTAATTTCATTAACCATATGCAACATTCGTCAATTTATTAGATCAAGTGCTAGATCATCACGAGAAGAGCTTTCTCATCAATAGTCACTATGAGTATCAATAAGAAGGAATTCTTCATCAAGAGTAAGGATACAAGAGGTTATAGAGTCTTCATGGTTAGTTCAAGGAAATTTATGACATTATGAACAACATGCATCTAGGACAAGTGATACAAAATGGATTTTGGATAGACTCCTAAGTCTAAGTGTTCCTCACAGAGGAAAATGAAATTCTAAGGAAGTTCCTGGAAATAGCCCCATTGCAGAGATCTTTTCCTTCTGAATCTACTGCAAATTGAATGGACTAAAATGGACTTAGGATGCAGAGGTTCTACTGCAACTTGAATGGACTAAAATGGACTTAGGATGCAGAAGTTATCATAGAAAGAAGATGTCTTTGTTCTTTGGAAAAAGAGGCAAAATCCCTAAAAATGGCAAAAAACCCTTATAAAGGGAAATCACATCGGAGATGGTCCAAAGGGAAGGACTTAGGCTAAAGGCAGGAGATCCCTGATCGTCCGATCCGGTGTATCAGATCAGAGGTAGCCATGTATGCAATATCAGGACCCAGGACTTGGTGATTGCGATTATGCGATATGTCGATTGCCGATGATTAGATCGACGAATCGGCATCAGCGATATACAAAACCCCTGGGCTGTATGCGATGCGATATGCAAAAGCGATTGTGACATGCAATCTCAGCTGTCAAGAAAGGAATGGATGGTCAAGATTAAATCAACGACTTGCGATTTCTAGACCCGATGGGTTTAAAAGCCCGATTGCATAAAATTTGAAATCTGGGATTTTCGGATTTTCTTTGTATTAGCGCATTTCCACTATGAAACCAAAATCCAAGGGAAAATGCCCGAAGTGATAAAGCCGAACCCGAAGGGGAATTATAGGTGCAATTCATAAAATTTTAGTTCCATAAAGGCGGGATTTCAGGTGAGCCTTAGGCGGAAAGCGGTATTGGGCTAGCTCTGCTTGATCCCACACACTGGTCGACACGTGGCTATTGGCGGTGAGAGGAAAACCACCTTTTCGGGCAGGTAACCTCCATACTCCTAAGCCACTTGAAAATGGATATTAACCGTTGGATCAGAGTTCCTGTAGATCAACGGTGGGGATTGCAGTAGTGGCCAAAGGCGAACCCAATGCGATATTAGGGTGGATGCGATAAATTTTCAAGTCCGGTAGAAAGAGTTCTATTGGGTTATTCACGTATTTCTCGTGTATTTGGGATCTCACCCAAAACGCTTTTGCGATGTGATATACTGCCTAATGGCAGACCTGATAGGGCTTTTAGGGGCGATTGAATGGGATTTCAAGTCCAAAATAAACGTCCAATAGTGTATTTTGCAGACATTCTCTGTGTAATGGGATTTTCTCAATTTTTAGGTTTTTCCTATGAGAAGGCCCTGAAAAATCTGTAACCACTTCTAATCATCATACCACGCTGCAAGAAGGAATTTTTTCAGGCAATGATGCATTTTGAAGCCATAGAGCCACAAATCTAGATGGCCAGTCTAACTGACAAGGAGCAGGGAAGCTGCAGAGGCACAGAGAGATGATGATACGCAAAGAAATGGTTGGGGTAGTCGAAAAGCCAGAAAAGTACCTCAAAGGAGGCAGAAAGCTCAATTGAGAGCAAGAAAAAAAGGCAGTTGCAAGGTAGAAGCAAGAGAGAGAAAAGCTACTGCGCAGAGCAGTTGAGGGAGTCTTTGGGGTCACTTGGAGGTCAAGTGAAAAGCCAGAGAGCTAAAAGTTGTAGAAATCCAGAGCCAAGAGCCGAAGAGCCAGAGCCAGAGCCAGAGCTAGAGCTAGAGCCAAGAGCCAGAGCCATGAGCCAGAGCCAAGAGCCAAAGCCAGAGTCGAAAGCCAGAGCGAGAGCCAGAGCCAGAAAGGCTGAGAGCTTCAGAGCTGGGGATAAGATGGTGTTCTGAAACCATTTTGTTCTGTATAAATCATTGGAGTTGAGCATGGAGCTTGTAAAAGAACTTAAACCATAATGCCAGAGAGCCTAGTCGATTTGAATAGAGGTCACGGAGACATAGCCCAAGAGTCTTGGGTGAACTCCTAATTAAATTGTTGTCTTATGTGTTTGTTATTTGCTGCATTGTTTTACTATTATATGCATGTTATATCAACATAAACAACAGAATTCTAAAGCACATAAACAGTCAAAAATAAACAGAAGCATACACCTATTTCAAACACATATTTAATTCCGCATTAGTTAATCATAATATCTCGGGAATATTTAATCTTTGGAAGTGGGAGAGATTCTTGTAAGTTAGACAAGAAGCCTAAGTGCCCCATTTTCAGATCAGGTGGTATTAGAGCTTGAGATTGATTAACCACATATTCAAAGAAGGCTATATCCAAATGCTTGATTGACAGGGCAAAGATTTCTTGTCTGAAAGGTGTTTTGGCTGTCAAGGATTGATTGTATGCTTGTTTGCAGACTAACTATTGTTTGAGTTTGCAGAGGTGAAGGGAAAGTTATTGATAGCTCAGGCCAGGAAGTACAAGAAGTAAGAAGGGTTGAAGGCATTCTTCTATCCCAAAGGACCTCGAGGAAATCCTTGAAGCACAAGAGGTTTGTTGGACAAGGTTGCTTGGATAAGCTCTTTATTAATCTTGTTTGAAGCTCTTTTATTCATTGGCATAATGACTACTTCTACAAGTGAGTCCTCAAATTCTTCTTTCTTCATCACAAGAATATTTGATGAATACATGAAGCAAGACTTGTCCACCATGATCGATATGGTGAGAGAAATGTATGAGGATGGAAGGAAGAGCAGCATACTTAGAGAGCAGTTGAATTCCATGAAGGAAGAGAAGCAGTTGCTTTCTAACAAATTGTAGGAAATGGAGAGGCAGCTTCATATTGCAAATATGAACCTGAGAAGGATGCATGAGTTGGAGACATAGCTCTTTGTTGCCCAATAAGCCTTAGTCAAGTACCAGCTTGAAGAAGAGGTAAACCATTCCAGTTTGTCTTAGAATTCCTCTAAGAATGCTTATATTGGTTCTTTTGAAAAACATACTAGAGGCATGGGTTCCAAGCTAATGTCCAAGATGGGCTATGAAGGAAAGGGCTTGGGAAATCATGCACAAGGTATTATTGAGCCAATAATGGTTGAGGAAAGGCCTAAGTATTTGGGTCTTGGCTATGGATAGTCTTATGGAAAGAGTTCCAAAGCTGCCATGAAGGCCATTGAAACAGTTCCAATAAGGAGTTTCATTTCGATTCCTCTACCTCAAGAGCGTGAAGATTGTATTCAGGAGGAATGCAATAGCTTGAAACATCATTTGCAGGATGCAGGTGTTCAGAAGCACACACTTGAACCAGATAGTTGTGGAGACTCTGAAAACCTTGAAGATATTGATGGTGTTCCAAAGGGAGCCACTTCTTCATTTGCTTCACCTCCTCATGAAGGAAATAAAGGTGAAAGAGGCAGTTATAAATCTGGTTCTAATCATATTCCTTTTGATTTTACAAAGAATGATAAATTTCCACATAGATATGGGAAAAGAATTGCATGTTCCTTTTATGGTTTGGATAACCATTATGTTTCTAGATGTTGGAAGAGAATGACCACATATAGGAAACTTTTGAAGGAAAAGAAGCAAGAAGCCAAAGGTCCATTGGACAAGGAAAATCATGCTGTCAAGAGGATGCACATGTAGTGCACTTACGGCCATAAGCAAGGGAATCTTGCTGAAAAGTGTTGGACTCTAAATCCAGCAATGCTTCCACAAAAGCTGAAGAAATTGGAAAGAGAAGATGGTAGAAATGGAAAGGAAGATTCCATGGATGATGTGTTTCACGATGATTCACATGTTGATGCTGATGTGCAAACAAAGGTAGTACCTTTGAAAGGGATTGGTAATAAACAGTTAGAGTTCTTATTCGATTAAGATTACATGTCTATTGATGCATCTATTTGCATTTCTTTGTTAATGGAATGCAAGTTGTAGGATTTTACCAAGAAGGTTAATGGAGAAGTTGAGTAGGAGACTCACTTTGTTGCTGCAACATTATATTTCATTTCAGCTTCGAAAGTACAGTGTACTTAAGTGAAATTTGAAGGAAGAAATGCATGCATGAGAATGTTGTGCATGAACGCAGGGATGTTGATGATTTCCTTGTATTTAAAAATGTATGTGTAATTAACTTGCAGGGTTGATTGCTTTGACATACATGTGATGCAGTGTTGACTTGGAAGAAGTTAACTTGCTCTCCAAGATGGAGATAATGATGAATTGTTTCATCTTTTGAAAAAGAGTCCTAATGGTCTTTTTCTACATGCTTGACTTGAAGGGTCATTTGTCTTAACGACATGTTTTGTGGGCTTGTTGTCTAGTCCATAATTTGTATGCAGATGTAAGACATGGAGGTATTCACAAGATGTGAAATCTGTTTCTTTTGTTGAAGCAGGAGTTTAGACCATCCAGTTGTTGTCTTTGTTTCTGGTGTTGTTAATAGTTATTTTTGACAGGTTTTTAAACAGGTACAAATGAAAGTTTTTGTGAAGTAGATGTACTTCACTTTTGTTTGAGCCACCTTGGATCAATGATCAAAGCAGAGAAGTTTAGACTACCTTCTATGACCATTTCAACAGGAGTTATGCAGGAAGGCAAATAGGAAGACAGTTCTTCCAAGGAGGACCAGCATATCCAAAAAGGAGAGTGGTCAAAGGCTTTGGTTCAGAGGCACTATGCAAGGCAAGTGTATGGATGCTGAAAGAAGAGGGTGTTGTTACTCTCATTTATTGTTCAGATCAGTATGTCAGTATTTTGGAGACCAAAATTTCTTTAGTGGGAAGGCATGATCCAAAATGGATTTTGGATAGACTCCTAAGTCTAAGTGTTCCTCATAGAGGAAAATGAAAGTCCAAGGAAGTTCCTAGAAATAGCCCCATTGTAGAGATCTTTTCCTTCTGAATCTTCTACAAATTGAATAGGCTAAAATGGACTTAGGATGTAGAAGTTATTACAGAAAGAATATGCCTTTGTTCTTTGGAAAAAGAGGCAAAACCCCTAAAAAATGGCAAAAAACCCTTATAAAGGAAAATCGCATCAGAGATGGTCCAAAGGGAAGGACTTACGCTAAAGGTGGGAGACCCCTGATTGGCCAATCCGATGTATCAGATTGGAGACAGGAATGTATGTGATATCGGGACCTTGGACTTGGCGATTGCGATTATTCGATATGCCGATTGCCAATGATCAGATCGGCGGATTGATATCAGCGATATATAGAACCCCTGGGCCATATGTGATGTGATATGCGATAGCAATCGTGACGTGCAATCTAAGCTATCAGATCGGGAAAGGAATGGACGGACATAATTAAATTGGCGACTTGCAATTGCCGAACACGATGGATTTAAAAGCTCGATTGCATAAAATTTGAAATCCGGGATTTTCGGATTTTTTCTGTATTAGCACATTTCCGATATAAAACCAAAATAAAAAGGAAAAAGCCCAAAATGATAAAGTTGTACCCGAAGGGGAATTATAGGCACAATTCATAAAATTTGAGTTTCGTAAAGGTGGGATTTCGGGCGGGCCTTAGGCAAAAAGCGGTATTGGGCTGGCTCCACCCGATCCCACACACTAGTCGACACGTGGCTGGCAGAGGAGAGAGGAAAACTGCCTTTCGGGCAAGTAACCTCCATACTCCTAAGCCGCCCGAAAATGTATATCGACCTTTGGATCGGAGATCTCGTAGATCAACGGTGGGGATTGCGATAGTGGCCAAAGGCAGACCCGATGCGATATTAGGGTGGATGCGGTAAATTTTCAAGTCCGATAGAAATAGTTCTGTCGGGTTTTTCATGTATTTCCCATGTATTTGGGATCTCACCCAAAACACTTATGCGATGTGATATACTACCTAATGGTGGACCTGATAGGGATTTTAGGGGCGTTTGAATGGGATTTCAGGTCTGAAATACATGTCCGATAGTTTATTTTGCAGACATTCTCTGTGTAATGGGATTTCCTCAATTTTTGGGTTTTGCCTATGAGAAGGCCACGAAACCTCTGTAACCACTCATGATCATCATGCCACATTGCAAGAAGTCATTTTTTTAGGAAATGATGCATTTTGAAGCCACAGAACCGCAGAGCCAGATGGCCAGTCTAACTGATAAGGAGCAGGGAAGCCATAGAGGTGAGGAGAGATGATGATATGCAGAGAAACAACTAGGGTAGCTGAAAAGCTAGAAAAATACCTCAAAGGAGGCAGAAAGCTCAATTGGGAGCAAGAAAAAAAGGCAGTTGCAAGGCAAAAGCAAGAGAACGAAAAGCTACTGCACTGAGCAGCTAAGGGAGTCTTTGGGGTCACTTGGAGGTCATTGAAAATCCAGAGAGCTGAAAGTTGCAGAAATCCAAAGCCAAGAGCTGAAGAGCTAGAGCCAGAGCCAGAGCCTGAGCTTGAGCCAAGAGCCAGAGCCATGAACCAGAGCCAAGAGCCAGAGCCAGAGCAAGATCCAAAGCCATAGCCGAGAGCCGGCGTGAGAGCCAGAGCCAGAAATCCTAAGAGCTTCAGAGCCAGGGATAATATGGTGTTCTAAACCCATTGTGTCCTATATAAACCAGTGGAGTCGAGCATGGAGCTTGTAAAAGAACTTATACCATAATCCAAGAGAGCCTAGTCGAGTTGACTAGAGCTCACGGAGACGTAGCCCAAGAGTTTTGGGTGAACTCCTAATTAAATTGTTGTCTTATGTGTTTTTTATTTGCTGCACTAGTTTACTGTTATATGCATGTTATATCAACATAAAGAATAGAATTCTAAAGCACATAAATAGTAAAAAATAAACACAAGCATACACCTATTTCAAGCACATATTTAATTCCGCATTGGTTAATCATAATATCTTGGGAATATTTAAGCTTTAGAAGTGGGAGAGGTTCTTATAAGTTAGACAAGAAGCCTAAGTGCCCCATTTTCAGATCAACAATACTTCTTCACATCATAATGGCATCATTAATATCTTGACATCTTCATTAATGGAATCCTTATCAAACAAGGACTTGTCATTATGAGTAAGGACATCATCATAATATGCATGAGGTTATGATATCAAAAGAATATTTGCCATCCCAATAGTACCATATTGACATCAATGAAAACCTTGATTAACATGCTTCTAAACCTTCACGAAGGTATGCAACCAATCTTTATAGACCCTAAGGAAGCATTCTATCTATTTTCACACGCCAATCAATAACCCTCAATTTGCCTTCTCCCATATCTATCTAATCCATCAGAAAAACAACAAAATTAACCCTTAACTTCATGAACATAGATAATTACTTAATTCATGCATAAATATTATAGATTTAACATATTCACACAACAATTACACATTATTTCATGAAAAACACTTTAGTAAGCAACAAAACATAACATAAACAACACTTGCAATAATACTCAAATGAAAAGTATTTCTTCAGAATCAATATTTATTAAGCTTCAACATTCAGGTTACAGACTCCTTTACCCTACGCACTCAGCTGCAGGGGTCTGCGCACTTAGCTGTGGACTTACCAAGGCCTCCTATGCACTCAACTGTAGGAGCCTTCCCCTTTTGCCTAAGTACATGAATGAGAACCTTCCTCCCTTAGCATTTGCCCAAAACAATCTTTATCTTGACTCCAAGTTATCAACTACTATTAGTTACCTCTTCTAGACTTGCTATGACTCAAATATATACCATTTCCAATACAATACCATGGTCTGCGGACCATGGGTGAGTCTCAAAACCGAGCTATTTACTTATCCAAACAAGGGGCTAAGACCCCTTTGATTCCTATCTACTTGTGAATTTTGCATCCGCATTTCATGTAGACTTTAGATATTTTACAAAATTTAGGTTAACTAGCCCCACAACTGACACTAGGGACCCTATCCCAACACATTGTAACACTCCAGCGTATGGTGCAATTGTGTAATCCAATCCGGTTGAACCCATTCTACCGGTTCCTTCGATATTTTTAATATAGATTCTTTCATCTCTTGGAGTGCTTCATCAATTCTCTCAAGCCCATCCTCAAAGCTTAAAGTTAATAGAAAACTCTCCCTTAAGATGTCCCATTCAGCTGTCCCATGATGAAGCTCCATTTCCAAATACCAATTCCTTGGGATTGTATCTAAGGTATGATAGAAAATGTGCACCCATTCTAGTTGTGGTTATGTTCCCCAAGCCCTAGTCCATCGTGCTAACCGATCGTGCAGATCATCCTTTCCATTGTATTTTTCTATCATCCGCATATTAGCATACCCAAACCATAATTTCATCATCCTTCCATATTCCTTCTATCTAGCAAAGTTTTCCTTGTGCATACGCCACCAATAGGCAGGTGTAGCACACAACAACAATTCCATTTCCTGGAAGTGATTTTCTTCTGGTACTTCCCTTTCAAATTCATCTAGAAACAACTCCACATCAGTCAAACCATCATAATGTGGAAGATTCCTTACCTCAGTCGAGACCCACCACAATGATTTGGTCGTCATATTGCAACGGACATTAGATACATCATGCAACTAATTTTGCCTGTGTTCAAGCTCTTCATTCGAATATAAGGTGAAGGAACTATCCCCATCCCATGCAATTCATCCATCAGCCATAGGATTGATCCAATCCTCATTTCGCAATGTGATATTGTATATCTGATCCAAATCATCATCTCTTTCCACAAAGTTGTGAACAGGTTCCGTATAACTCACTCCTTCAGCAGGGTCTAGTGGCACTACAACCCTGAGCGACTTCTTTTAAAATGTCATCCTCCGCTTCTTCAAGTTGATTACCCAGTTCATATTAATAGACCAATAAATTCCTAGTAACATGGGGTACGGGTTACTGTCATCGACTATTTCAATGACCTCAAAGTCAGCTAGTGCATTTGTGCCCTCAATGTCCACCATTACACCATATAAGTGCCCCATTGGAATAATATTCTATTGATTTTCCATGCGCAGCTAAATAGGAGACCACTGCAGTGCAGGTCTTCCCATTCTTTCCCATGCCTTCTTAGGCAGGACATTTGCATCTGACCCCAGATCCAAAATTATCTGGTCCATTTGATACTCACCTATCTTCATAACCAACCTCATATCGTGCCCTATGCACTTCTTATGATTACCAATTTTCCTCACAGTGTGCTGTGTAGCGGGAGTATTTTCTTTAGTTTCACATTCGTCGATTAATTCTTGCAACCCGTCTACTACTTTCTGATTGCACAATAACTTCATACAACTCTTTAGAAAAGTAGCTAATACTAAAGGATCTACCTCTTTCATCATACTAGTCTCTGGTATTTTCTTCTAACTTCCTGAGGTAGAGGCCTCAACAAAGTTCTTATTTGCTTCTATGAAGGTTTGTTTAGCACGGTTAAGATCAAAGTCTACTTCCCTCTCAGTAGCCTTGAGCACCCATCCATTATCCTCAGGCTACTTACCTTTATCTGCACCAGTCACCATTCAATTTTCATCGCTATATTTATGGTCTGATCTTCTTCGCGGGGATCAACCCTCATCATTTGAATGTTTTGCATAGGCTATTGGGGTTTTGCTTTCTTTTCTTGCATCTTTTCCATAAGGAACTAACATTCCTCTATCACATGGTCAAACTGTCGACAATACTAACACAATGTATGCATGGAATTTGTACAATATCATGTGAAGTGCCCTACTTTTCCATAGTTATAGCAGATTATTTGCCCACATCCTTGACCTGGTTCACCACCTCTTCCTCGCCCTCAGCCTTGGAATCCTCTGTGCGTAGCTCCTACACCCTGATCCTGAGGCTGGTTCTCTACTTGCATTCGGTAGGTAGGGGTTCTATCCATCATCAGCTCATAACTTCTACAATGGCATTCATCATGTCCCACAAATTTATAGAAATTACAAAACAATTATTGAGGTGTTTGTACAAAATTTTGCAGTAAATGATAGTTATCAATCGCATGTTGTCCTGTAACCTGACAGATAGCGCACCATAGCATAGCTCCCACTCTTTGCCCATTGTTATTCTCTAGTTTCAAGGGTACAATCCCTCCCCTAATAATATGGTTCTTATAGACCGAGCAGTGTTCCATATCATTTCCATGACTCTTACACTTCAAACACCAGACCTCAGTGCGTACCTCCGGCTGGCCTTCCTTTCCTTTCTCCAGACTCTAAAATTCCAAGTGAAGGCTTTCCAACTATGAGTGAATCTATTTCACTCCAAGGTTCATATCTGATATAGGAAAAGCATCCAATATCATCGTTACTTCCAACTTTTATTCTTATGTTGCTATCTTCTGCTGTGACAGAGGCACTCTCAAGTGCGGCAAGAGTGAGGCTATATACTAGTCGCGATGCTGGGAATCGGTGATTATCATATTGGCCTACCTAATTAGGAATTTCAACCTTTGATCAAAATCCCAAGGCATTTTATCTACCTTCTATCAGATTTCCTTAAACTAAATTACTAACTGCGCCTCTGACTTAGGCTTGCTGAACTCCTTATTCAGAGCTTGTTGGGTTTCTGTTGTAATATGTGATGTAACATGTTAATGCGTGATCCTGTAAGGCTATAACCAACTTCACTTTCTTGATGTTATCGTTCATAATTTGTTGTGTTTTCCATACATCTCCTGCGACAAGCCAAAACTATTCAGGATCCTTGTTTCGTATTCCTTTAAGAATCAACATCTTCATCGTGTTCATCATGTTGAATGGTGGAAGTCAAGGAGGAGGGGGTGAAGGGGTAGGTGTATGAGGCGGAGGTGGAGGAAGAGGTGGAGTGGGTGGATGAGGTATCCTCGATATACCCTACATAAATAACTGTACTGCACTTTGTGGTGTAGTTAGCAGCATCCCTTTGTCATCGCTTGAAGGGGGTTCAATGAGCGGACTATATTTGGGCTTGATCCTTCATTTCTTCCAAAGAATCTCCCACTTCATGTAGCCCTAAACATCAAGGTAATTGCATAACCCTATTTTCACATAATAACATTTTAATCCCAGTCTTTAGCGATTTCAAATACTTACCTCACAGTGATTTAAAGAGCCTTCATTATGCTTCACTATAACTGATATTTCTTTCGATCACGAAATAAGTCACAAAAATTCCCAATGTGAGATCAATTCAGTGATCCAGAACACGCACAATATTTCTTTCTAATCCCTCTAGGAATCCTACCAGTTCATGAGTCCACAATATAGGGTCGGTAAGTCTCCACATCCCTTGAATATAAACCAATTTAGACAACCACTCATGTAGTTCATCAGGGAAGAAACATAAGAATGTGTCAGTCTCATATGTGTACAAAAATATCTGTAACCATTGCTCCTTAGATATTTAGGGCTTCTATTCTGTTGAGCCACGAATGTGTGAACTTTTCAATCAATCCACTTGTTAATCTCTTTCTTTGTAGGAAAACATTTATCACACATCTCTTAGCTAGATCCCGATCCTAACAATGGAACCATTTGTTGGCTTAAGGGGGCCTGACCTAGGTTCAGATTTTTTTGTGCGAACCAACAAAACCCTAAATGCTAGCCCTTTCGGAAACAACCTGCATAGCGCAGGCTGCAGTCTCACCCAAAGTAGTATTGAGGGATGCTAGAACTAGGTTTCTGCATCCAGAGACCGTGTGATAAGTGGTTTTAAGCCTTTGTAGCTCAGATCTTCCTTCGCGCAGATTAGTATCTTTCTATGACCTACTACTACAACTCTAAGAAATGACTTCTAGACCTTCATGAAGGTCTGCGATCGAACTTTAGGGACTTAAAAGAAGCAGCCTATCCACTTCTGTGCACCAATTAGTAACACTAGGTCTGCCTTTGTGTAGATCTATCCAATTCATCAGAGATCATAACAGAATTAACCCTTATCTTCACAAAACCAGATAATTACTTAGTTTATGCATAAATATTAAAGATTCAGTAGGTTCACACAACATTTACACATTATTCCATAGTAAAAATGTCATTGAGCGATAAAGCATAACATGAACATAAATAAGAATAATACTCAAAGGCAAGGTATTTCTCCCAAAATCAGTATTTATTAAGTTGAGTGTTCAATTTACAGACTTCTCCGCCCTGTGCACTCAGCTGCAGGGGTCCGCGCACTTAGTTGCAGACTTATTATCAAGGTCTCCTACGCACTCAGTTGCAGGAGCGTTCCCATTTTGCCTAAGTATAGGAAACAGAGCTTTCCTACCTTAGCACTTTACCAAAACAATTTCTATCTTTACTTAGTTACCTATTAGACTCGCTATGACTCTACTATATACATCCTTTTCCTTACAATACCATGGTCCGCAGACCATCGATGAGTCTCAAAAACCATCCTATCACTTACCCAAACAAGGGGCTAAAGCCCCTTTGACTCCTACTTAACTATGCGCTCTACATCCACATTTCACAGAGACTTTACATTATTTACAAAAATTTTACAAAATAGGTTAAACTAACCCCAAAACTGACCTTGGCCACCCTATCCCAACAATTGGGTTTCCACCTAAAATCACGGTGTCCTTGTGTGTTGATGATATGTTGATTGTGTGCTATGCTTTATCTATTTTTATGCTCATATTTAATCCATAGTGAATTGCTAGTGAAATAATAATGCAATGACTAAATTAATCATTGATGGATATTGTGAATAATTGGTAATTTGGATATACATGGATCTCATTAACTAAAATCACGTACACACATGGCCTATTGTTTACGAGTTGTCTAAATAATGGTATCATACATTGAAGATAAATTGAAATAAAAATACTCATATTTGAAGATAAAGTGAAGTAACAAAGTGAAGTAATGGGAATGGAGTAGCTTGAAGGAAAAAATTATAGATAAATGGATTACTTTCCTTAGGTTGTGTAGGATGATAGGGACAGAGAGCTAGAAGTTGAGATTTCCTTGGAATTAGTTGAATATCTTTAGCAACTATAATTGTGTAAATCTATGAATAGAGAATGCTTGTGAGCTAACTATCTATGAGTTGTAAATTATCCTAGGAACCCATCCTTATGGCATCATAGCCACAAATTGAGGGTGGATTATTGTAGAGAGTGAATGTGCAACAAACCTTATGGGTTGGTGGAATGCTTAATGTTTGCACTCAGTCGGTGAATCCTTTATTAAAGATAAGTTATTTTTGTGTTCTATGTATTTACATTCCATTCTATATTTAACGGATTAACTATATTTTACATGTTGTGTATTATTATGAGTTACTACATTTCATATATTTAATGTTTCTTGGTCATTTTCATGAGCCCATGTATGGCATGCATGTTTTCCTAAATTTCTTACATAATAAAGGGTTTTACCAGAACTTGAATTTTGCGAGGAAATGGCTTTTTGAGTGGCTTGGGTATGGTTATGTTATAGTATGTGCACTAAGTTTCATCATATGTCGATATTAGAGTTTTAGTTAAACGAAACGAGATAAATAATAGGTTGAAATTCACATAGAAGCCCAGTGAGGGTTGCCTTGGAAATTCAAATCATTTGTTGAAAATATAAGTTTTTGAAAATTTGGAAAAGTGTGGGAATTATTCCATACAATGATGTTGGCGGTGCAATAGACACCACATGTGATGATGTAGTGATGGTGATGTGGACAAGCCATGGTGGTAGGCCCGGGGGAGGGGTCTATTGTTTTCCATGGCAAGGTCCATAGGAGATGTGGGAGCCATGTCACATTAATGGAATGTGGGACCATCTAAGAAATATGAAAAGGAAAAAATAAGTGGTAGATAAATGTTAAAAATAATCTTGTAGTCTATCAAAAAATTCCATTTGGAAAAAAGAAATTGTATTTATACTTTTCTTTTTGAAAACATTTGTGCATATAGAAGTTTGTTGGGTGATATACAACATATAATTTTTCCAGTTAATCTACACCATTAATCAAGAAAGGTCTCACATATGTGTGTTGGGTAAAGGTTTATCGGGGATAGGACTTGTCCATCCCTATAATGAATGAATAGATGTCATGTGGCAATATGATTTGACACATTCCAAGTGGACTAATGAACTTAAGTGTTGTTGTTGAAATACAAAGATAAATAAAAAGAAAAGAAAAGAAGATTAAAGATAAAGAAATAAAATAAGGTAAGACAAGAAAGAAGGGGAAATAAAAAACAAAAGGTAAAGGAAAGGGAGAAATAAGAAGGACCAAGCGATGATAGGGAAGGATCAGTGGTAGATGAGAGGCCTCAACATGAACTTCAGGTGCCATGTAGAATCATATTGCATGTCATGGCCACATATGCAACCCATATTAGGATTATGTTATGAATATATTATACTATTTTTCCTATGATTTTTAGGTTATAAATTTTAAGGGAATTGTTGAGGCACTAAACAACGTTTTTAGATGCTAAAACTAGTTGAAATCTCTATGTATTACTAGTATAAATTGCCTTATAGCATAAATGAAAAATTTTAGAGAGATTTTCTAATGAGATATTGTAAGTGAAAATTGAAGCTAGTATGAGAAGGTTATGTTGGGTGTGGAGCCTGATTATATTCCTTATTCAGAAGTATCACTGCATTGAACCCCATTTCGTAATGTGGCGTCAACACCACCCATAAAATTTACACTGTCAGGGAGGTCCAGGGGGGTGACGATGATTATTTGGAGCCCCCCCTTGGTGGGGGATCAGGGGCAGCTCCCCCAAAGCTAAAAATAGATGTAAAATTGCCTTGTAAAATGTTGTAATTTCATAGTCAATCTAGGTTGTTCATTAGGCGAAGATGTGATAGTAGAAGTTATGTTTAACTTAGGGTTTTTTGCCGTAGAAGGCAACCCTTCATTATATATGAGGGAATTGTATTGCATCTACGTATATCTGTATTTTGAGCAAAAAAGAGAGAGGAGATTGTGTGAGAGCGAAGAGGGAATTACAACGGATCTGCTGTAGGTTGTATCTTTTCAGTTTCTTGGAAAATATAAAACGAAAAACTAGATGTTTCTCTGTGGACATAGCCAAAATTGGGTGAACCACATATATCTATGTCTCTCTTGTTTTATGTGTGTTCTGTGTTTATATTTCTGCAATATTGTATGTGTTCCATTTCTTTGTAATATATAATTTTCTAACAATTAGTATTAGAGCCGAAGGTCTATCTAGATAATAAACTCACAGGAGAGAAAGGTTCCTCGTTCAAGTGGGAGCAATGGACGAAGATGGTAGGTTTAGGGTCGAAAAAATTAACAGCCAAAACTACTAGATATGGAAGATGTAGTTGGAAGATTATTCGTATCAGAAAGATTCGTACCTACCATTGAGCGGAAAGACAAAGAAGCTAATGAGTATGACATAAACATAATGGGATATTCTCGATAGGAAGGCACTTGGAACAATATGGCTATACCCAACGGCATCAGTAGCGTTTAATATTTCAAAGGAAATGACAACAGAGGGTTTAATTTTTACATTGACCAAACTATATGAAAAACCCTTGGCCTCAACTAAGGTATTTCTTATGAAGCATTTATTTAATATGAAGATGTCATAAGGTGGATCTGTTGTTGATCATTTAAATGAGTTTAATACAGTTACCAATCAGTTAAGTTCTGTAGGAGTAACTTTTGATGATGAAGTTAGGGATCTGTTATTTCTATGTTCATTGCCAAAAATTTAGAATGGTTTAGTTATGGCCATTAGTAACTCTTTCTCTAGATCTAGTACTTTAAAGTTTGATTATGTTGTCGATGAAATCCTTAGCGAGGAAATGCAACGGAAAATCTCTAGTGAGACATCAGGTAATGCTTTGACTGCGAAGACTAGCAGAAGAAAAATGGAAAGAGGAAAGAGCCTAGGATATCAGAGTAAGTCAGGGAAAGGCATATCCAAGTCTAGAACGGGGATAGTGTGCTGGAAATGCAGGAAGAAAGGATGCCTGAAGAAAGATTGCAAGTCTCGGAAGGGAAAAGAAGGAGACACACAACAAGAAAACAATCATGAAGTGAATGTGATAGGTGATGTGTTGCAAGATGCTTTGATTCTTTCATTGGAAAGTATTATTGATTCCTGGGTAGCATATTTAGGGGCCTCATTCCATACCACACCTGATAGGGAACATTCTCATGATTATGTTCAAGGAGATTTTGGACAAGTTCGATTGGGTGATGATAAACCCTGTAAAATCATTGGAATGGGTAGCATTTTCATAAAATAGTAGAATGGAAATCAATGGCTATTGAAGGAGGTAATGCATGTTCTAGATATGAAGAAAACAACAGGGCAGTTGGGAGGTGAAGGTTGTGTGACTACTTTTACAGATAAAACCTAGAAGGTCACTAAGGGAGCCATGGTAATAGAAAAAGGAGAAAAGGTTAGTACATTGTATTTATGCAATGGTATTTCTAATTCTGTTAATTCTTTAACCTCTATAGGACAAGATACGACATTGTCGCATCATAGGATTGGGAACATGAGTGAGGAGGGGATGCAGATTTTTCACTCAAGAAATTTGTTGCCGGGTTTGAAGCATGTTGATTTAAAATTATGTGAGAATTGTGTTTATGGAAAATAGAAGAGAGTTAGATTCCTCAAAGTTGGGAAAGAAAAGATGAGTGAAAAATTAGAGCTTGTTCATATAGATGTATGGGGACCTGCTCAGGTATCATCTCTTGGTGGCTCTCGTTATTATGTTACTTTTATTGATGATGCAACTAGAAAAACCTGGATTTATTGTATTCGAAATAAATATGATGTATTTGAAACTTTCAAGAAATGGAAAGGATTGGTTGAAAATGAGACAGGAAAAAGGTTGAAATGTCTCAGATCAGACAATGGAGGTGAATATTACAACAAATAGTTTGATAGGTACTATTCAAAGAATGGAATTCATAGAGAGAAGACAGTTCTAGGAACACCAAAAGAAAATGGTGTGTCATAAAGGATGAACATGACAATCATGGGGCGTGCAAGGTGCAGGAGATTGCATGCAGGATTGCCTTTACAATTTTGTGTAGATGTTGTAGATACTATTGTTTATCTAATAAACAAAGGGCCTTCAAGTTCCTTGGATGGTGGTATTCTAGAGGAGGCATGGACAGGTAAAAAGGTAAACTACTCATTTTTAAAGACTTTTGGTTGTGAAGCCTTTGTCCACATTAATAAAAAAAATAGAACAAAGCTTGAGACAAAATCAAAGAACTGTACCTTTATTAGATATAGTGTTAATGATTTTGGTTATCGCTTTTATGATTATGAAAAACACAAAATCATTAGGAGCAGAGATTTCATTTTCAATGAAAAGGTTTTGTATAAGGATCAGATGTAGGAAAAGAAATAGGAAAAAGAAACCAGAGAATACATGGTGCTTGATGAGATCACAGAAAAAGTGAAGGTTCCTAGAAATCATAATGATCAATAGCCAGAACAACAACAACAACCACAACAAAAACAAGAACCTCAAACACCTGAAAGTGGTGTTAGAAGATATGCTAGGATAAGTAGACCCCCTGAGTGATACTCTCCTTCATTATACTATGTATTTTTGACTGATTCTGGTGAACCAAAATGTTATGAAGAAGTAGTGCAAGTAGAAACCAAGAAGAAGTGGGAGCAAGCCACGAAAGAAAAGATGGACTCCTTAGCACATAACCAGACTTGGGACTTAGTTAGGTTGCCCGCAAGTAAAACAACATTGCATAATAAATATGTTTACAGGTTGAAGGAAGAATATGGAGGTATAAAAAGGTATAAAGTAGTGAAAGGGTTTGCATAGAAAAATGGTATAGACTTTGATGAGATATTTTCTCTTGTTGTTAAAATGACTTCAATCAAAACTATTTTAAGTATAGTAGCAACTGAAGGTTTTCATCTTGAGCAGTTAGATGTAAAGATAGCCTTTCTCCATGGGGATTTGGAGGAAGAGATATATATGCAGCATCCACAAGGATATGAGGTAAAAGGGAAGGAGAAACTAGTGTGTAGGTTGAAGAAGAGCTTGTATGGATTAAAACAGGCTCCAAAGCAGTGGTATCTAAAATTTGACAGGTTTATGTATGAACAAGGTTATACTAGATGTCACTCTGATCATTGTGTTTATCTCAAAAGGAAAAATGGTGGAAGCTATATTATATTGTTATTGTATGTAGATGATATTCTTGTTGCAGGTTCTAACATGCAGGCAATAAATGTTCTCAAAAGAAATTTGGCGAGCTCATTTGCAATGAAGGATTTGGGTGCTGCAAAACAAATCCTTGGTATGAGAATAACTAGAGACAAGAAGAATTGAAAATTAACATTATCTCAGAGTGAGTACATAGAAAAAGGGTTGAAAATATTTAATATGCAGAATGAAAAACCAATTAGTATACCTTTGGCTAGCCATTTCAAAATAAGTAAGGAGGTGTGTCCCAAGACTCAGGAAGAAATGGCTTATATGTCTAAAGTTCCATATGAATTAGCAGTTGGAAGTTTAATGTATGCAATGGTCTGCACAAGGCCTGATATTGCACATGTAGTGGGAGTTGTAAGTAGGTACATGAACAATCTAGGAAAAGAAAATTGGAGGGCGGTGAAGTGGATTCTCAAGTATTTGAGAGGTACCACAAGATTTGGTGGTTCAAACATAGCTCCACAAGGATATGTTGATGCAAATATGGTGGGTGATAGATATAACAAGAGGAGCACAATAGGGTATGTGTTTATTGTAGGTGGAACAACTGTTAGTTGGGTTTCAAAACTGAAAAGTGTTGTTGCACTCTCAACAATGGAAGTAGAGTATGTTTCTACTACAGAGGCTAGTAAAGAAATGATTTGGTTACAAATTTTTTTGGATGAATTGGGTAAGAAGTAGGAGCTGGGTAGGTTATACAGTGACAGCCAAAATTCCATACATCTTGCAAAGAAATCTGCATTTCATTCCAAGACTAAACATATATAGCTTAAGTACTATTTCATACAATTAGTGTTGGAAGATGGACAGTTGAAGCTGGAAAAGGTAAACACTAGCCAAAATCCTGTAGATATGTTAACAAAAGTTGTAACCAGGGAGAAACTAAGATTCTGCTTAGTTTCAATTGGTCTTCAAGTATGATGAAGAACATGAGAAATAACTAGGTCCAAAGTGCAGTCATTGTCCAGGAAATGAGGTAGTGGTGGAGTTGCTATAATCAGTCTCCAAGTGGGAGATCGTTGGGTGTGGAGCCCACTTATCTTCCTTATTCAAAGGTATCGCTGCATTGGACCCCATTTCGTAATGTGGCAGCAATGCCGCCCATAAAATGTACGCCACTAGGGGGGCTGGGGTGGGCAACGATGATTATTTGGATCCCCCACCCTCCACCACCCCTGGTAGGGGATTGGGGGCAGCACCTCCGTAGCTAAAAATATATGTAAAATTTCCTTGTAAAATGTTGTAATTTCTTAGTCAATCTGGGTCGTTAATTAGGTGGATATATAACGGTAGAAGTTATATTTAATATAGGTTTTTTTGCCCTAGAAGGAAACCCCTGACTATATATGAGGGAATTGTATTGCTTCTATGTATATCCATATTCTGAGAGAGAAAGAGAGAGGAGATTGTGTGAGAGCGAAGAGGGAATTACATCAGATCTGTTGTAGGTTGTATCTCTTTAGTTTGTTGGATAATATAAAAGGAAGGACTGGCTACTTCTCCATGGACGTAGCCCAAATTGGGTGAACCACGTATATTTGTGTCTCTCTTGTTTTATGCGTTTTCTGTGTTTATATTTCTACAATATATTTTATGTGTTCCATTTCGTTGTAATATATAATTTTATAGCAGGTTACAACTGGACCAACTAGAGGAATAACTTAAGAACCAATTCTCTTCAAGAAACCATAAAACCATACTTAGAACGCGGAATGGGGCATGGGGTCCGTGAATAAAAATATCTTGGATCACATATTTTACTCATGGAGTGAAAATTGAAATATGAACGTACAAATATTTAATGCACTAATAGAAAGTTGCATGTGGCTTTATAGGGGTAATTTGGAAAAATGCCTAAAGCTTAAAATAGTCATAACTTTCAACTAAAAATTTAGAAAGAGGAATATGAGTATTAAATGGAAATATAATGAATATTAAAACCTATCCATCCACACACAAAAAAATGATTTTTGTCGTACAAATTCGTAGCAAAGTAAAAGCCGACCACTAGTAACCTTCAAAGGGATAAAAATCATACATATGATTTCTAGAATTTTGTAATTGTTTTTATTTACTTATCATAATCTAATTATATGAACATTTTGAAAAATTACAAGTATCAATAGAACATGAGCAACATAGAATTATAAGTCAGATACATGGAAGAGGAACATAGAGCTTCTAGTCATGACGTGGAGGCTAAAAAACTAAACATTAGTTTAGGCGATGAATAGACTAAATCTAAATTATGGACATAGAAGCATAATGGAACCAACTGAATTTGTAGATACTATGAGTATTTTCAGGATAGAAGTGTAGGTATACGAGTTTGAAAATGAAATAATAATAACATAGGAGGTGAAAAATCAAATAAATACTCGGTTATTGCAAATCCTACTTCAATTGTAAAGAAAAATAAAGAGTGGGTAAATATCAATTCGGGAAGAAGGTAGGCCTCATGCAAGGAGGAATGACTTGATCCAACACCCAAGAAGTGGTATTAGAGTTATATAAATCATCACTAACCCACTCATTCATCCATGAGGTTATATATATCATGCTTCTATGAGTAACCTAGAAGTGTCTCCTCTTAGACATGAAAGGAGAAGACATTTAGAAATCTTACAAGGTCATATTATGAATCTTAAGCACCTATCATTGCTGATGAAATAAATAAGTTAGATGATTTTTAAATGTAGTCACTTAAAATTATAAAGTGCCTTATATTGCATTATTACTCATCTAACTTGGAAGCTAGAGTAGCTAGATATCATTTGCAAAGTAAGACTTCTATGTGGTGGGACTAATTGAAGCAAGTTAAGCACATTTAGGAGAAGAGGATTTATTTGGAGTAATGCAAAAAACATTTCTAGTAGCAATATCTTCTAGAGGATTACTATAATAAGAAGATGCAATATTTATTTGAACTCAAGTTAGAGTTATGACCATGTAGGAGTATGAAAGAGTTCATGGAGCTATTGAGGTTTGTGGGATTGGTCAAGGAGGAGAAAGTGAAAAATCAGAGGTTATTAAGTGGATTGTGATATTCTTACAAAGATAAGATTCAATTTGATGATCCTGGGAATTTGGTTGAAATAATTAGAAAAGTCAAGTATTTATATCATATGAACAAAACAAAGGATGTTTTCTTTTTTAAATCTTGGAGGGATAAGAAGAAGGAAATAAAAGGGAAAATGGTTCAAGGAACCTTTCAAAAGAAGAAATAATCATGAAGGATATCATCCAAATCATGATGTTCATGATGAATGCAAAATGAAAGACCCATTTGGGAGAAAATGGAAGGTCATCACTCAAATGTTTGGGATGTAAAAGATATCATTTGTATAGATATTTCCCTCCCAAAGATGGGAAGATGAGGAATTTGCATAAAACTAAAGAATATATAAGAGTGAGAGACATGGGAAGAAACATTTTTATAAGCCGTTTTGCCACTTTATGGCAGTGAGAGGAACCTAATGTCAACCTCCTTTAGTTGTTGGCCTAAATGAATCTTTATCCTCCTTGTTTGTGCTTAGATACTAGGCCATCACCCTCTTAAACCCATTTCTCCATTTGTCCCTTGAATTTATGCATCTTGTCACCCAATGTACAACTTCCTTCATCCTAGGAATGATCGAGGTGAATATTATAGAACATGACCTTCCCAAGGAGATGATATTGACTTACCTTATCCTAAGTTGAACAAGGTTTGATTATTGAATAATTTTCCCAACGTCTCATGGCCACAAATGTCTTGATTCATCCTCATTGATCTAGGAAAGGCCTATTTAGTGAAATCCTCTTAAGGGTGTAAGGAGTAATTAGAGATTTATCTTAGTAATTTTTTTGTGTTAAGGGCAAATATCACTCTTGTGGACAAGAGAAATCTCCCTGGATTCAATGGTTGAATCTAGTAACAAACAAAAAAACTAGTAAATCTTTCTCTGAGTTAATTCCTATTGAATCATAAGAAAGAATGTTGGAATATGAAATCCATACCTTTTAAACAAAATGACTGATGAATATCCTCACTATTGTTGTATGCATATCCTCAATGCTCAGAATCTATACCTGCAACATAATAACATGTTAACGGTGCTAGAAATATGTCAACCAAGGTAATCTCCATGATATGATGTCCCAATTAGACCTCACAATTTTTGGTGTAGGAGTCCCATCTAGTATAAAGGCCTGATTTCCAAATCCTTAATATTTTCGTTGGCTCTAGTTTTCAACAGGGGAGAGTGATGCAATGGTATCTTCGAACAACAAGGTGAGTGTTCTTGGTGAATGTGCAATGTAACTGTGACTAGGTTCTCTTACTAAAAAAGGGGGGGGGGGGAGTGAGCCTCTAAGTGAGAGTTAATAGTACCACCCAGGAAGAGACACACATGAACCAGGAAGGTAAGTCCAACATCCAGCAGAATAGTCCACAGTGGATGCGGTAGTTGTTAAAAACAAAGAATAGGGAAAGATCTGTCTACCATCCAGCGGAATAGTCCACAACGAATGTAACGGTCGCTATAACCAATGAGCGAGAAAGGTATCTCTAGTATCCCTAAGAATAGTCCACAAGGATGAGACAGTGGTGACAACCATTACATCACATTTCCAACAAGATAAGCACTCAAACAACCAAAATAGTTCAACTATCTTAGTACATGTGAAACAAACATGAATTAATAATTCTCAAAGAATAGTCTTACAAACATCCATAATTCATGCATGGAAACATGTTGGCTTCAATAGGATTTTGTATCAAGAAAAGGTTCCAAGACACATATTTACATCATACATCACTAGCCCCAGTAGTGGGACATTGGAGACTCCTTGCTCCTCGAATAACTGACTGAAACTCTCTATGATTTGCAGGAGGAACCAAGGTGAAAAGTCCTTCTCTCATACAATGAAGGGGTATATATAACCAAGGGGTGATGCTTGACCCTTGTGACTCTTCGACTACCCTCATGACTATTCAACTTCCTATGACTTTTCAACTGACATGACTCTTCATATTCATGTGTGACCATTGGATTTCCACTTTACATTATGGTGGGGGACCAAAACTGTCTTGTTTTGTTTATCTCTTTAACTTATTTTCTTGCTAATTATACTTTCATACTAGTTATTTTGTGCCTAAAATCCCTACAAGTATAACCCTTTATTGGGGCGGGTTCCCCTAGGGTCAATTTTGGGGGAAAAGCCCAAGTTTTGTTGTAAAGAATGTAAAGTCTCCGCAAGTTGTGGTCGCGGAGCGCATAGATAGTAGTGTCATAGAGGGTTTTAGCCTTCTTTAATGTAATCCATGTTGGCTTTTGTAGATCCAACCATGGTCCGCGGACCATGGGATTGTATAAAAAGGAGAGTCTTAGAGAATCTAAGAAAGGAGATATCAATGAAGATGAATGTAATGGGTCAATAGAAGAAATAGAAAAGAATTCTTAGAGTAGAAGAGAGGCTCTGTAGTTATGTGCGTAGAGGCCTAGAGTAGAGTCTGCAGCTGAGTGCATGGACCCTTGCAGCTGAGTGCGTAGGGAAGTCTTGGGTTTGTAAGAAGAACTGAAATATTAATAAAGAGATTATTCCATAAATTCATGTGTTTATTTCCTTCTATTATGAATGAATGCGCTATTATGTTATGATGAATGATGGGTTTATAAATTAATATTATATTGCTGCTCCATTTTACATCATTTATATTGATATATGGATGCAAGTAATAATAACTGTTTATGTGAAGAATATATTGTTGCATGTTAAAGTTATTGAACACTTAAGCCAATCTGGGTAAATACGGAATTAGGAGTAATCACAGAGGCACGTAAGTGGTTGATTCACCTGTTTAGGGTCCACAAAAGACAATCGTGAATGCTCATGGAGGTATAGAATCTGATTAATGGAAGTTATATCAATAAGCCCTAAGGGATTATCGATCTACGCGAAGGCAAGCTTAGGGCATAAAATCACATTACACTAATCTATGGGTTTGGAATCTTGGTTCCATCATCCCCCCATACTGATTTGGGTAAGACTTCAGCCTATGCTCTGCGGGTTGATGCCGAAAGGGCCAGTAGTGTAGGGATTTGTTTGGCAAACTCAACTCTAAACTTGGGTTAGGACCCACTAATCCAACAAATGGTTCTATTTCCAGGACCAAGATCTACATAAGGAGATGTATAATGTCATATCACTAGAATCCAACCAAGAAAGAAATTGAGGAGTGCTTGGATAGAAAGATCCACAAATTCACAGCGCAAGAAAACAAAAATTCATGCCTGAAAAAAGAACAGTGGTCGGGCAGGTATATATACACAAAGACACACGAAATTTTCTTTTGATCCTTCCCGATCGTGCTATACGAGTGGATCACTAAATTGGAAGACGACCAGGGAAGGTGGAGGCTTGACAGTCCAATAATGTGGACCTCAGAGTTAGTGCGGAGATTGGAAGCCTCTGAAGATAAGATCGCACGCGCTGTTGATCACTGGCTTGATCGTGTCAACGGAGGATTTGTGAACAGAAATCATGGTCAATACCTTGATTAGCTACAATGAAGGAGATTGACGCTTCTTCAAGTGACCACGATGTAAATATTTGATATATTTGATTACTTGGATTAAAATTCTCTTGTGTGAAAAGCGAGTTATGCAATTACCTTGATGTTTGGAGCTACGTGAAGTGGAAAGTTATTCAGGGATAGAGGGAGAACATGCCTTGAATATAGCTCGTTGATTGAGCCTCCTTTGAGTGACGACGAAGGAGAAGCGTAGGTTTCACCACAAAGTGTTGTCTAGTTAATAAGGAAAGGGTTCTAGCGAATACCACATATGTTATGCTCTTGACCAACGAGAAGATTCCAAAATACCAAATATGCGTAGAAATACAACCCAGAACACATAAAAAAATGAGAAAAACAACAAGTATTTTATTATTCAGAGATGAGAGAATGTTCACTTGCCTCTTCAAGGGGGCAACCTCTAACAGAGCAGAGCTCTATTAAAAAATAAGATATGACGCTCCTCAATGGGGAGTCTCTATCATTTATATAAGATTGATACATACAATACCATGGGTTAGTACCATGGTTCTCTCAATACCATCTATCTAATACCATAGCCCATTTGCAACTAAATATGGTCCCTTTCTTAAATGTGGGTCAACCACTTACAATTATTAATACGGGCTTTATTAACTCTTTAACTAAATATAACTATGACTGAACCCTATTACATAAATAAAGGGGTTAGGGTTGGACCCTAACATGCCCCCCCCATAAAAAGAAACCTTGTCCTCAAGGCTGAAGCTGTTGAAACAACTGAAGAATAGTGGTTGGTTCCCAGGTCGCATCTTCTAGAGAGGTGTCTTTCTACTTGACGAGGACTTCCTTGATCATGCGGTTGCACAGATGTCATTCTCATGTATCGAGGACCTATTCAGGTTGGACCTAGAGTGAAACTTCTTCATCCAATTCAGGTAGACGAGTTTGAATTCTGCAATTGTTCCCCACCACTTTCTTGAGACATGATACATGGAAGACTGGATGGATTTTTGAAGTTGGTGGCAAGGCTAGCTTGTAGGATACTTCTCTAATGCACTGAAGTATTTGATAAGTTCCGTAGAATTTTGGAGCTAATTTTTGACAACCCTTGTCTTTGAGTGATGTTTGCTTATATGTTTGCAGCCTTAGGAATACCTGATCCCCTTCTTGAAATGTGCGCTCTGAATGACGTTGGTATGCATGTTTCTTCATGTGAGTCTGACTTTGATGGAGATTATCCTTGAGACGAGCTAGCATGGTTGCACGGTTCTGTAGGAGTTGATCCATTGCTTGCACCTTAGAGAATATAGGGATATAAGAAGTAGGTGAAGGTGGGGGTTGACCATACACTGCTTCATATGGAGTCATCTTGGTGGCTGCATGATATTTAGTATTATACCACCATTCAACTAGAGGTAGCCACTATACCCATTGATGTTGCTTTTTTGAAGTGAAGCACCTTAGGTATGTCTCCAAAAATTTGTTGACTGCTCCAGTTTGACCATCAGTTTGGAGATGATAGGAAATACTTAGTTGGAGTTGGGTGCCTTGTAGCTTGAAAATTTCTTGCCAAAAGTTATTGGTGAAATTCAGGTAATGATTAGACACAATGGAAGTGGGCATGCCATGTAGTTTGAAGATCTGGTCCATGAAAGCTTGATCCACAAAAGTGGAGGTAAATGGGTGGGATAGAGCACAAAAATGATCATATTTAGAAAGTTTGTCCACAACCACCATGATGACTGACTTGTTTCCTGACTTCGGAAGACCAGTATTGAAATCCATAGAAACATCTATCTAGATTGAGGCAGGTATGGGAAATGGTTGTAGGGTTCCTGGTGACTTGACTGTTTCTCCTTTATGGCATTGATACACATCACATTCAGCTACAAAGGTAAGAATGTCAGTTTTCATGCCTATCCAAAAGAAAGAGCGACAAGTGCGAGCATAATTCTTCTGAAAGCCAACATGGCCTGCATTGGGAGATGAGTGCAATTCTACCAAAATGCATGTTTTGAGGGTGGATGTTGGCGATATAACTACTCTATCCTTGTAGCGAAGAATCTCATCCTTCCAAGAGTAGCCAATTGAGGAATTAGGATCTGCTCTCAAGTTATTAATGAGTTGGGATGGAGAGGGATGTGAAAACCATTCCTTGTGGGCTTCTTCAATCCAATCTGGTATGGGAAGAGAGATTGCTAGTAGGGTGCTTTCATCCTCAAATTGGCATGATAGAGCATTCACTACTACATTGTCATGCCATTTCTTGTAAATTATCTCATAATCATATCCCATCATTTTGGCCAACCATTTATTTTGTTGGGGCGAGGATAGATGTTGCTCCAAAAAATATTTGAGGCTTTGATGGTCTGTGCATATTTGGAAGCGTTGCCACAATAAGTATGGTCACAAGGTATCTACTACATGTAGGATGGCCATCATCTCCTTCTCATAGGTAGATTGTCCCAGATGTTTCCCACTTAGTTGTTGGCTGGTGAAAGCCAAGGTTTGGCCTTCCTGCATTAAGATAGCACCAATGCCAGTACCTGAAGCATCACATTCAATCACAAAATATTTGTTGAAGTCTGGTAGTTCCAATACAAGAGTGGAACACATGGCCTTTTTTGAAATCCATAAACGTCTGTTGTGCTGCATCAATCCAGTGGAATGAATTTTTCTTGAGAAGGTTAGTGACGGGTCCAGAAATGCAACCATAATTGTGGACAAATTTGCGATAGTAGCTAATGAGACCCAAGAATCCCCTCAAACTCTTCAAGGTTTTTGGTTGGGGCCAATCTTGCATTGCCTATATCTTTTTGGTATCCACTCTGACACCTTCACGACCCACAATGTGGCCCAAATACTCGACTTCTTCCATGCCAAAAGAGAACTTGGACAATTTGATAAATAATTTATGATTCTGGAGCAGTTACAAGAGCAGGTCTACATGCTGAAGATTCCTAAGTGAGGCTGTAGATGAGAATGCCATTAAAGAAAACAAGGACAAATTTTTGGAGATATGGTTTATGCAAATGATTCATGAGGCTTTGAAAAGTGGATGCGGCATTACAGAGACCAAATGGCATGACCAAGAATTCATAATGGCCTTCATGAGTTCAGAAAGCAGTCTTGGGAATGTCTACTTCTTTCATGCGTATTTGGTGATAGCTAGAACGAAGACCTAGCTTAGTAAAGAATTGAGCACCATGCAGTTCATCCAACAAATCATCAACAACCGAGATAGGGAATTTGTCTTTGACCATGAGCTTGTTGAGGTCCCTGAAGTCTGGACACATGCGCCATTCCCCATATTTCTTGAGCACCATGACCACTGGTGATGAATAAGGGTTGATGTTAGGACGAATTACATCGGCTTCAAGGAGTTCCTTAATGATTTTTTCAATTTCATTCTTTTGGGTGAAAGGATATCGATATGGCTACACATTCGGCGGTTGTGTCCCTAGGACCAAAGTGTTGCTATGATCATGTTCCCCTCTAGAGGGTGGAAGCTATTTAGGTTTGTCAAAGACCTTCTAGTGTCGATTCAAGACTTGTTGCATGACAGGATGAAAATGAAGAGTAGTGGGCTCAATGGCCTCGATGGCATTAAACTAGGAGATAATTCCATGATGGCCCTTTTTTAGCAGCTTTTCCATGCGATGTGAGCTGATGATAGAAGGAGCACCTTCCTGGAGTCCATGGAGGATATGGATGTGGTCATTATGCTTAAAGCTCATATATAACTCCTTGAAATCCATGGTGATTGGGCCTAGTGTGCAAAGCCATTCAGCCCCCAATACAATGTCACAACCACCCATGTTAATTGCAGACATGTGGGTCTTGAGGTAGTATTCTCCCATCTGAAGTTTGATATTTTGACAATAGCCTTCACATTTCATTGTCCCGCCATCAACAATCTGGACCTGGAAATTAGAGACTGCCTTGACAAAACAATGAATAGCTTCGGTGACTCGCTGATGGATAAAGTTATGAGTGTTGCCACTATCAATCAATACTACTGTAGGTCTATGTTTAATAAAGCCTCTAATTTTGAGAGTTTGAGGCACAGAAATGCTCGCCAAAGCATGGGTTCCTCTGGCATAGCTGGGAGTTCATTGTCCTACTAGGTTTCCTCAACTTTGTCCTTTGGTCCCTCAAGGGGTGGGGCTTCCTCAAATGAGATGCGACCAGTAACATTAATTTGAAAGAATTTGGGTTACTTGCATTTATGCCCTGGGGAGTATTTTTCATCGAAATAGTAGTACAATCCTTATTTTCTTCTTTCATCCATTTTTGTTGGAGATACCTTTCGAACCTTGAGTGTTTGGGTAGGACCCTGACCCTAGGTGGGGCGTCCCTTGGCTATGAAATTTGGACAAGGAGATTGGGTAGCTAAGTCACGTTCCACTTCTATAGCCTTGTTGCAAGCGTCTATCCATGTAAGTGAGTGGTGCATCCAGACATGTGCTTGGATGGCTTCTTTGAGACCACTTATAAAACATTCCAAGTAGAATTCATCTCCCATACCTTCTGTGCAAATGGCCAATGTCTCAAAGGCTACAATGTATTCTTTTACTGTGATTTTCCGATGGAGCTTAGTAAGACGACCTAAATAATTAGAGTATCTATCAAAGCGATCAAAAAGAGATTTTGAGAACACCTGCCAAGTTAGTTTCCCAAGATAGCATTTCTGATTCCACTACCACCATTGCCATATCTCTTGGTCCAAGTAAAGGGCTCCCACACGTAATTTAGATGGATCGTCTTGGATATAATTTAGAATGAAATATTGTTCCATTTGTGCTACCCATACTATCAAATTAGAGCCATAAAATTTGTACATGTCCAGCTTAGGTGGCCGAGGGTGGGAATGTTGGTGATTTCCATGGAAGTGAATATGATGGCTAGATTCTCCTTCAAGATCTTCATTAAAACCATGTGCCTATGAATGTAACCCCGATGTGATCACTTTGAAAGTATCCATGAATCTCTGCATCCGATCCACTATGTTCTTGAAAGTAGCCAATTGTTTTTCAAGGCTCTCAATGTTCTTGTTGGCCATGGCTTAAGCTCTGGTTTCTATCATACACAAATCTTGGTCACTTGTCATCACTTTCAAAAAAATTGGGACCACCTGAAAATTGAAGCTGACAAGTGAATGGTACCATGACGATCAGCTCGTCGTGCTGATTATTATGGGCTAAGTCTCTTATAAGCATCCCAAGATTTTTTATTTATTTTTTACTCCAAATGGAGTTTTACTCCCCACTTATCAATACTGCAGTGGCCAATGTCCTGTGAGAATCACCCTAGGGTATAGGAGCCATAAGACTCACTGCACAAATGGTTAGATCTGCTTGCAAAACCCCCAACCACTGAATGTGAGTTGGACTATGACTGCGATAGAACCCCAACTACTAGATCTGAATGGTACTGTGGTGGTAGAACCTCAACTGGTGGATCTAATTGTTGCATCGGTGACAGAACCCCAACTACCAGATTTGATATAGAAAATAAGATAATGGGCGATCTTTACAGAGTTAGGGGAACTATGGGCTTAAGGAGTGTCAAGTGCTACAGATCACAATATACATAAGGGTTCAACAATAGTACTCAACCCAATCTTTCAGGGCACTAATTAAGGAGGATCAACCGTACCCTTAGACGTAGTACCCGACTACCCTATTATACACGCGAATAATCTCCCTGAGTGTTGTTATCAGTGTACCGTAGTAGCAAGAAGGCCGATGGTTTATCTAAGGTGAGGTTTCAGGTGAGCCCAGTGGGCTTTCGATATACCCAGAGGGTACGTGGAAGACAGTTCGTGCGCGGTTTTGTCTAATGCGCTACTACTTGAAGGGGTACCCACAGGGGTTACAAGGGAGTCCAACAAGCATGACCACCTCTTGTATTTCATATGTGCACACCTCCCCAAATCCATAGGTTTATGCGCTCAACGACACATCCCATGGTTTAAAGACACCAGAAAACGTCTCTAGCCTAAAAAACATTCTGCCAAAAATGGAGATACCACTGGCCCTAGAAAGTGCTATGATACCACTTGTTATGCTCTTGACCTGTGAGAAGATTCTAGAATATGAAATATGCACAGAAATACAACCCAGAACACATAACTAAATGAGAAAAAAAAAACAAGTATTTTATTATTTAGAGATGAGAGCAATGTTCACTTGCCTCTTCGAGGGGGCAACCTCTAGGAGAGAAAAGCTCGAATACAAAATAAGACATGATGCTCCTCAATGGGGAGTCTCTATCCTTTATATATGATTCATACATACAATACCATGGGTTAGTACCATGGTTCTCTCAATACCATCTATCTAATACTATGGCCCATGTGCAACTAACTATGGTCCCTTTCTTAAATGCACGTCAACCACTTACAATTAGTAATACGGGATTTATTAACTCTTTAACCAATTATAACTATGACTCAACCCTATTATATAAATAAAGGGGTTAGGGTTGGACCCTAACACCATCCACCCACACCACCTCCATCTTCACCTCTACAACATACACCTTTGCCCACACTGCCACCACCTTCGCCACCATTCAATATGGTGAATACAATGAAGTTGCCCATTTTGATGGGCTTGGGAAATTAGGACCCGAACTAGTTTAGGTTCATTGTAAAGGCCGTGTGGACAACGCAAAATATTGCAAATAATCATATGAAGAAATAAACGTTGGTTACTCTTGTACATGATCGTGCGCTAACATGGTACATTAAGTACTATACCGATAACCCGATGGCTCCGTTAGCAGACATTCAAACTGTGCTAAATAAGGAATTCAGTAGGCCCAAGTCTGAATTGAAATTGGTCATTGGATTCAAGGAAATCATGATGAGGCCTGATGAAACACCCTGGGATCTGAATCAGAGATTAAAATGCCAGATCTGTGAAGCTAACATGAATCTTACGGATAGGCAGCACCGTGAATGGTTTGTAGCTTCACTCTTGCCTAACCTAAGGGTTTCTTTATCATAGTAAAATATTGGGACCCAGGCAGAAGCCCTAGAGATTGTGATGAGATTACATGAGACACCAATTCAAAATGCTACTTTGGGAGTTCAACAGATTCATGCAAAGTTGCAAAATCTTTGCCTAGAGTTCCAAAGTCTGAAGAAATATAGAGCAACTTAGCTAGAGGTGCACGAAGAAGTTTGGTGTCTGAAATGTAAGAGTCAGGGGCATGATAAAGATCATTTCCTTGTCTTCGTGAATTATGTGGTAGGAGGAGGGCCGATGCCTCTGAGGCCAGAAGCTCAAGAAGGGCCAAGTATAGGGCTCACGCTATGGTGCACTATCTGTCAGGTAGCTCGAGAACATATAACATACAATTTCCACTTGCTACAGAAATTTGTGCAAACACTGCAACATCTCTTCTGCAACTTCTGTAAATCGTGGGTCACAATGAGCGCAACTGCGGTAGCTATGATATGATGATGGAAAGAACACCCACCTATCAAATGCATATAGAAACTCAGCCTCTGGATCAAGGTGTTGGGGAAGCGTAAGGAGGATATCAGGGGTGCAGACAAGGTCGAGGCAGAGGAGGACCCGCGAAAGGTCGGGGATAAGTTATTTGCTACAATTGAGGAGTGTTAGGACACTGCGCACGAGTGTATATGAACCCGACATGCCTATCATGCCAATGTTGTACTTAGTTTTACCACACGACAGAAGAATGCCCTGTATTGATAGCTAAAATACAAAAAAAAGGGCACAGCCTACCCAGAACTTATAGATGATGAGAGCTAAACCCCGCGAATAAGATCCTAATGTGAATATTGTACTGTGGAGTGGAATGGAAACTGGCAAGGATAAAGGAAAGCAACCTAAATAGGGTGAGTGGGTCTAAAAGGCTTGAGAAAAAGACTTTGGGTTTGATTTGGAGTGCACAAAAGAAACATTCATGGAAGTGAAGAAAAGCTTCGTTGAGGCCTCTACCTTAGGAAGTCAGGATAAGCTATCTAAAGAAATGGACCCCTCCATGCTTACCACGTTCTTGGAGACATGTATGAAGCTTCTTCTCCATAGAAGGCCATGAAATGATTACAGGATTTAATAAATAAATGTGCTGGTAAGGTAAATGCTCTTGAGGGACCTCGCATAGCCAGAAAAATTGGTAAGCATAAGGCAAGAACTGGGCATGAGATGAGGCTCACCATGCAAATAGGATAATATGAAATGGACCAAGTTATTCTGGATCTTGGGTTGGATGCAAATGTATTGCCTAAATAGACATGGAAATGAATGGAGAGACCTACGTTGGAGTGGTCTCCGATTCAATTGAGGATGGCAATTCAACAAAATATTATTCCCATGGGAAGATTACAGTGAGTGACAATAGATACTGAAGGTACAAGAACGTTGGCTGAATTCGAAGTGATAGAGATTGTCGATGACAAAAATCCATACCCCGCACTCATTGGGATTGACTGGGCTATTGACATGAATGGGGTGATCAATCTGAAGAAGTGAAAAATGTCATTTGAGAGGAGATCGCTCCACGTAGTAGTACCTTTGGACCCTGTAAAAGGACTACGTTATACTGAGCCGGTCCATGATTATGAAAGTGATGATGATTTGGACCAGATCTACAAAATAACAATGCAAGACCAAGATTGTATGAATCCGGTAGCAGATGGGTGCATTGCACGGGATCGCTAAAGTTCATGTACATTAGATTCAGATGAAGAGTTGGAACACTGGAAGAATAGGTTGCATGAAGTATCTACATTGCATTGTAACATGATGACTAAATCATTGTGCTATGTATCATCGGAGGTAACTAGTTTGCCTTATTATGATGGTATAACTAACGTAGATAAATTTTTGGATGCATTTGAAAGGGAAGTGCCTGAGAAGCATCGCTTCCAAGCCTTGGATTTGGCATTGCATGCTACGCCCACAAGATGGTGGGGTACACATAAAGACAGTTTTGATGGATGGCATGAATACCGAAGGGTGATGAGGTTGTGGTTGGGTCACCCAAAAGTGAAACTGATAGAGAAATATGATGGGAGGAGTGATCTGCATGATCACTTAGCAAAATGTACTAAAGCGTATGGAGCAAAGCCACAATTGGAGTTGGTGAATTTGTTCTGTCACACTTTGGATATAATACCAATGAATTGGTACCTGGAAATAGAGCTCTGCCACGACACTGACGAGTGGGATATTTTGAGACAGGGATTTTTAATGACATTTAGATTTGAAGATGGGTTCAAATGTATTGATGAAGCGTTGTAGGAGGTCAAGGCAGCAATCTTTAGAATACCACAGGATCCCTTGGATTTGATTCAACCAGATTGGACCACCTAGTTGTGCCATGCATTGGAGTGCTACAATGTGACTACTAAAGAAGAAGATGAGGATCGAAGGAACATTAATATCTTAGAGGCAGAAGGTCACCGCAAAGTTGAGGGACCACAAATAGAGAATCTAGATATCACTGCGCTGCTAGAGACTAGAGAGGTGAATATTGGCACAGAGGCAGAGACGAAATTTGTGAAGATAGGGGACTACTGGGATGATGCTACAGTCGATAAGGTCACTGAGTTGCTCCACAAATATCATGATTTGTTTCCCAAAAAGTTTTCAGACTTAAAAGGCATCATAGGATATTTGGGAGTGATGAAAATAATGTTGAAACTAGACGCAAAACTTGTTAAGCAGAGGCCATATCGCCTTAATCCTAAGTACAAGGAAAAGGTCCACTTGGAGTTGGACAAGATGTTGGAAGCGGGTATTATTGAACAAATGGAGGAATCCGATTGGGTGAGTCCAATGGTAGTTCAGGAAAAGAAGCAAAAGGATGAAATCAGGATTTGCGTAGATCTCAGGAAGTTGAATGATGCTTGCATTCATGATCCTTTTCCAACTCCATTCACAGATGAGGTGTTTGAGAATGTTGGAGGATAGGAAGCATATTCATTCACTGATGGGTTCTCTCGGTACCATCAGATTAAGATCACACCAGAAGACATGAGTAAGACTAACTTCTCAACTAAGTGGGGATGCTTTCAGTATACGGTAATTCCTTTTGGACTTAAGAATGTGTTGGAAATCTTCTCGCACATAGTCATTGCAACATTCAAAGAGTTCATTCACATGTTTTTGGAGGTATATTTTGATGATTGGACAGTGTTTGGACTGGTAAAACGCCATGTAGCTAGTTTGCGCTTGATGTTGGATACATGCCAGAGGTATTAGATCGCGCTAAACTTGAAGAAGTGCTTATTTTGCATCCCTTTCGGAATCTTGTTGGGTCATGTAGTGTGCAGACAAGGATTAATGGTGGACCCTACTAAAATTGTGGTCATAATCAATTTGGAGGTGCCAAGGAGTGTTAAACAGTTGCGTGTAACACTAGGTCATACTAGATACTATTGAAAGTTCATCAAGAGTTATGCTCAGATTACCATGTTGATGGAAAGGCTACTAAAGAAGGACACTACATTCTTTTGGGATGAAGAATGTCAACATAGTTTGGATGTATTAAAGGAGAAGATGGTCACCACGTTGATCCTAGTCTTCTCTGATTGGAAGAAGGAATTTCACGTGCATGTGGATGCATCATGCATTGCACTGGGAGCAGTGTTGACATATACTGGTGAAGGAGAATTGGATCACATGATAGAATTTATGAGAAATAAGATGTCTAAGGCTGAAAAAAATTACTCGACGATAGAGAGAGAAGGGTTGGGTATGGTGCACACGCTCTAGAAATTCAAACATTACCTGCTAGGCATACACTTTAAGATGTATATAAACCATTCTGCATTAAAGTACCTAGTCAACAAGCCTGTGTTGGGGGAAGGGGGGGAATATGCAGATGGTTGTTGTTGTTTCAGGAGTATTATTTCAAAGTAATTGTGAAGCCTGAGGTGATTGAATGCAGGGCCAGATCATCTATTTTGCATTGAAATAGGAGAGAAGCCTACCAATTTGAAGGAAGGAATTCTTGATGCATAGCTCTTCGTGGTGCACACAGTAAACAATAATTTTGCAGAAATTATCCACTTCCTAACTATAAGAATGACTCCAAAAGGATACATGAGTCAAAAGAAGAAGGAATTGGTGGTGCCAGCTGCATATTTTTCTGTTATTGTAGGTCACTTGTATAAGATGGGATTGGATGAGATACTGCAATGTTATGTGCTTGATTTTGAACGAAAAAGTATCCTTGCTGAAGCTCATGGAGGAGCTACGGGAGGCCATTATGCAGGAAAAGAAACAATGCAGAAGATTTTACGCACTGGGTTGTTGTGGCCAACATTGCGTACGGATTCCAAAGCATATTGTAGGGCATGTGATGCATGTCGGAGAACCCGTAGGCCATCACAAAGGGATGAGCCGCCTTTGAATACACAAGTATCATTGCAGCCATTTGAGAAATGGGCATTTGACTTTGTAAGACCAATTCAACCTCAGAGAAAGAAGATAGGTGCGTGGTATATCATCACCGCGACTTAGTATTTCACTAGATGGGTAGAGGCACAACCCGTGCAGGACTATATAAGGGAAAGAGCAGTGAAGTTCTTATTTGAATATGTGTTGACTAGGTTTGGTTACCCGAAGATTCTAATGAGCGATCGTGGTATGCCCTTCCTCAATGAAACGATCAGCGTGCTGACAAAAGTATTCCAAGTTCATCACCAGAAGAGTACGCCATACCATCCTCAGGCCAATGGGACAGTTGAAGCATTTAATAATATATTGGGGAATGCGTTGACAAAGGTTTGCAATGCACAAAGAAATGATTGGGATGTACGCATACCAGTTGTGTTGTGGGCTTATAGAACTACCTGTAAAAAGCTTACTGGTCAGACACCTTTTAGGTTGGTCTATGATGTAAAGGCTATCGTGCCTAGTCTACACATAGCAGCATTCGCAGGGATGGAAAACCATGGAGCCTTAGAATGGCTTGCGCAATTGACAGAGCTCGAAGAAGATAACTTTTTGGCTGGATTCCATCAGTAGGTTCAGAAGGAACGCGAAAAGGCATGGAATGATCGACATATCAAATTGTGCACCTTCAAGGTAAACGATTTAGTTTTATTATATGACAACAAGTTTGATAAGTTTCCAGGAAAATTTCAGATGTATTGGCGGGGCCATATGTTATCAAAGAAATTACCCATGGTGGAGGAGTTCATCTTGTGAAATTAAATGGAATCCATTTCTGGGAAAGGTAAATGGAAGCTAATTGAAGCCATAAAGTGGGGATTCAGCCTGATCACTATATGATGGTAGCACAGTCTTAGCGCTCTAGACAGCTGCAAGGAGGCTCAGGACAATAAACTACATTTCCCGGTTTGTAGAGTTGCGCGATAAGAGGTTTGCACGAAATAGGAGGGTGTCACAGTACCAGAAGAAGCACGAAGGGAGTTGTGCTATAGAAGGAGAGACTACGCAGTGCTACCAGAAAGTGACCGTTACTGTCACTGTTCATGATCTGACTGCCAGACAATGGTTAAGAGGAGCGGGCGGTCAACAATTAAGGCATTTGAGGGTGAATTTAAGAGTGAAATATTTGGAAATCTACTACCAATCTTGCATTTATGGATCGATTTTGGGGGGAATGGTCAAATTTGAATTTGAATTCATCTATAAAATGCGTGTGGCCGTCCAGTGAGAAACACTTTGCATTCTAAGAATTTGTGTGTTGTTTCATCTGTTCTCTGTGAACCATGAGTTCTCTGAGGATTTTCTTGCAAGCCCCATGTATGATCAGTATCCTGAGTCAGATAGAAAGCTCATCCATGATATCATGTTAGGATCAGGTCTAGTAGAAACTGCTAGTACGGGGGGAGCTATGACCTCTAAGGGAGTTTCTCCCGAAGAAATGAGTATGGAGGTTCTAGCAGCAGTGCCCGTGGCACCAAGGTCTCCTAGGTCGAAGCCTACACCAACAAGACAGGTCCCAAAGCCGAAGAAGGATAAGAAAAAGAAGTTGATTCTGGTGCATGAGTCACCGCGAAAGCATGCAGCTACATAGGTGTAGTGAAAAGAAAACTTGAGTGTGAAGAAGAAGGGGAAAGTGGTGGATCTAGAGGCAGAGGAAGGCATGGAGGATATCGACATTGAGGGGGTGGACCCTATTTCTAAGCTACTGGACTATATCCCTCCACACAAAGGCAAGGTGAAGGTCCCAAAGGACCCAGATAAAGGAGAGTTCTCCCTCAACACACCCTTGTTGCTGGAGAATATCACCTTCAAAGGTCTGCACTGTTATGTATTACAGAGCAATGGAACACATATAATATTGCATAAATATAAACACAGAAAACACATAAAACCAGAGAGACATATATATACGTGGTTCACCCAGTTTGGGCTACGTCCACCCCGAATAGCCAGTCCTTTCTTTCCATTATCCAGCAAAATGAAGAGACACAACCTATAGCAGATCCACTGTAATATCCTCTGTTCTCTCTCACAGTCTCACCTCTCTTCTTCTCGCTCGGAGAATACACATCTATTACACAACCTCAATACAATGCCCTCATACAAAGAGAGTGGTTGCCTTCTAGGGAAAAAAAACCCTAAACTAAACATAAGTTCTACCTTCAAATCGTTTTCCTAATGAATGACCCAGATTGACTAGAAATTACTATACTTTTACAAGGCAATTTTACATCTGTTTTTAGCTTAGGGGGCGCTGCCCCCCAAAACCCCCGCCGGGGGACCGCTAGCCCCCGAACCCCCCAGCTGGGGGGGATCGGCCCCCTCGAACCCCCGCGGGGGACAAGTCCCGGCCGCACCCCCCAGCATGGAGGGGTGTATAAACTTCCTAGGCTATACATCTGACTGAAACAAAGACCTATAAATAATCATGCAGCACGCCCAACAATCTCCCACTTGGAGAATGATTGTAGCAACTCCACTGCTGCTTCATTTGCTGGACAATGACTCCTCTTTGGACCTAGCTATTTCTCATCTTCATCGTCATCCTTGAAGACTAATTGAAATTGAGCATATTCTCAGTTTCTCCCTGGTTACAACTTTTGTTAGCATATCTACAGGATTCTGGATAGTGTGTATCTTTTCTAGCTTCGACTCTCCATCTTCCAACACTGATCGTATGAAATGGTACTTGAGCTGTATGTGTTTAGTCCTGGAATGAAATGCTGAGTTCTTTGCAATATGAATGGCACTTTGGCTATCACTGTATAATGTGCCCATATCATGCTCCTTACCCAATTCACCCATAAACCTTTTTAACCAAATCATTTCTTTACTAGCCTCTGTAGCAGCAACATACTCTGCTTCTGTTGTTGAAAGTGCAACAACACTTTGGATTTTTGAAACCCAACTGATAGCTATTCCACCTACAGTAAATACATATCTTGTAGTGCTCCTCATGTTACCTCTGTCATCTGCCATATCTGCATCAACATATCCCTGTAGAGAAATGTTTGAACCACCAAAGCATAATGCTTGACTTGTGGTACCTTTCAAATATCTAAGAATCCATTTCACTACCATCCAATGTTCCTTTCCTGGATTGTTCATGCACCTGCTTACAACTCCCACTACATGTGCAATATCAGGCCTTGTGCAAACCATTGCATACATTAAGCTTCCAACTGCCGATGCATATGGAACTTTAGACATATAATCCATGTCTTCTTGGTTCTTTGGGCACATTTCCTTACTAAGTTTGAAATGGCTAGCAAAAGGTGTACTAACTCGTTTTGCATTGTGCATATTAAATCTTTTCAACACCTTTTGTATGTACTCATTATGAGACAATGTTAATTTGCGATTTTTCCTGTCTGTAGTTATTCTCATACCAAGGATTTGTTTTGCAGCTCCCAAGTCCTTCATTGCAAATGAATTTGCCAATTTTCTTTTGAGCACATTTATTTCCTGCATGTTAGACCCTGCAACAAGCATGTCATCCACATACAATAAAAATATAATATAGCTGCCATCATTTTGCTTTTTCAAATAAACACAATGATCAGAGTGACATCTAGTATAACCTTGTTCAAACATAAACTTGTCAAATTTTAGATACCACTGCCTTGGAGCCTGTTTTAAGCCATAAAAGCTCTTCTTCAACCTGCACACTAGTTTCTCATTCCCTTTCACCTCATATCCTTGTGGCTGCTACATATATATCTCTTCCTCCAAATCCCCATGGAGAAAGGTTGTCTTTACATCTAACTGCTCAAGATGCAAATCTTCAACTGCTACTAGACTTAAAATAGTTCTGATTGAAGTCATTTTAACAACAGGAGAAAATATTTCATCAAAATCAATACCTTTCTTCTATGGAAACCCCTTCACGACAAGTCTAGCTTTGTACCTCTATTTTCCTCCATCTTCTTCCTTCAGCATGTAAACCAATTTATTTTGCAATTTAGTTTTACTTGTAGCCAACTTGACTAAGTCCCAAGTTTGGTTATGCATTAAGGAGTCCATCTCTTCTTCCATGGCTAGCTCCCATTTCTTCCCGCTTTCAACCTATATTGTTTCTTCATAACATTTAAGTTCACCAGAATCAGTCAACAATAAATAATATAATGAAGGAGAGTATCATTCCGGGGGTATACTTATCCTTGTAGATCTTCTAACACCTCTTTCAAGTGTTTGGGGTGCCTGTTGCTGTTGTGGTGGTTGATGTTGTTGTGGTTGTTGATTATTATTACTTTCAGGCACCTTTACTTTTTCAATGATCTCATCAAGAACTATGTATTCCTTGTTTTCTTTTTCCTGTTTCTTTTCCTGCAATTGATTCTTATACAAGACCTTTTCATTGAATATTACATCTTTGCTCCTAACGATTTTGTGATTTTCATAATCATATAAGCGATAACCAAAATCATTAACACCATATCCAAAAAAGTACATTTCTTTGATTTTGCCTCAAGCTTTGTTCTATTTTCTTTATTAATATGGACAAAGGCCTCACAACCAAAAGGCTTTCAAAATGAGTAGTTTACCCTTTTACCTGTCCATGCTTCCTCTGGAACACCACCATCCAAGGACCTTGAAGGCCCTCTATTTATTAGATAAATAGCAGTATCTACAGCATCTGCCCAAAATTGTAAAGGTAATCCTGCATGCAATCTCATACACATTGCACACTCCATGATTGTTCTGTTCATCCTTTCTGACACATCATTTTCTTGTGGTGTTCTTGGAACTGTCTTCTCTCTGCGAATTCCATGCTCTGAACAGTACCTATCAAACTCTTTGTTGCAATATTCACCTCCATTCTGATCTGAGACACTTCAATTTCTTTCGTGTCTCAATCTCAACCAAAGCTTTCCATTTCTTGCAAGTATCAAATACATCAGATTTATTCTTAATACAATAAATCCAAGTTTTTCTAGTTGCATCATCAATAGAAGTAACATAATAACAAGAACCACCAAGAGATGATACCTGAGCAGGTCCCCATACATCTGTATGCACAAGCTCCAATTTTTCACTCTTCTTTTCTTTCCCAACTCTAAGAAATCTGACTCTCTTCTATTTTCCATAAATGCAATTCTCACAGAAGTCTAAATCAACATTCTTCAAACCCGAAAACAAATTCCTTGAGTGAAGAATCTTCATCCCCTTCTCACTCATGTGTTTGAGCCTATGATGCCATAATGTTGCATCTGCTCCTTTGGAATTTAAAGCATTAACAGAGTTAGAAATACCATTTCATAAATACAATGTACCAACCTTTTCCCCTTTTGCTATTACCAGGGCTCCTTTGGTGACCTTCCAAGCTTTATTTGTGAAAGTTATCACACAACCTTCACCGCCTAAGTGCCCTGTTGAAATTAGATTTTTCTTCGGATCTGGAACATGCCTTACCTCCTTTAGTAGCCATTGGTTTCCATTCTGTTGTTTTACAAGAACCTTACCCATTCCAACAATTTTATAGGGTTTATCATCACCCAAACGGACTTGTCAAAAATATCCTTGAAAATAGTCATGAAAATATTTCTTATCAGGTGTGGCATGGAATGAGGCCCCTGAATCTACCACCCAGGAATCAGTAATATTTTCAAAAGAAAGAATCAAAGCATCTTGTAACACCTCACCTGTCACATTTTCTTCATGATTGTTTTCTTGTTGTGCATCTCCTTCTTTTCCCTTCCTAGATCTATAGTCTTTCTTTAGATGTCCTTTCTTTCCGCATTTCTAGCACACTATCCCGGATCTGGACTTGGATCTGCCTTTCCTTGATTTACTGCGATATCCTGAGCTCTTTCCTCTTTCCATTTTTCTTCCACTAGACTCTACACTCAAAGCATTACCCGATGTCTCACTAGAGCTTTTCCGTCGCATGTCCTCGCTAAGGATAGCATCGACAACATCATCAAACTTTAAAGTACTAGATCCAGAAACAGAGTTACTAATGACCATTACTAAACCATTCCAACTTTCTGGTAATGAGCACAAGAATAACAGAGCTCTAACTTCATCATCAAAGTTTACCCCTCCAGAACTTAACTGACTTGTAATAGTATTAAAATCATTTAAATGGTTTGCAATAGATCCACCTTTCGACATCTTCATATTAAATAACCGTTTCACAAGAAATACCTTGTTTGAGGCCGAGGGTTTTTCATATGGTTTTTCCAATGCCTTAATCAAACCCTCTGTTGTTATTTCCTTCGAAATGTCGAAGGTGATTGATGATGCGAGGCACAACTGTACTGTTCCGAGTGCCTTTCTATGGAGAAGGTTCCATTCTTCATCTATCATACCCATCGGCATCTTTGTTTTTCTGCCCAATGGTAGGTACATATCTTTCTGATACAGATAATCTTCCATCTGCATCTTCCATAGCAAGAAGTTTTAGCCATTAAATTTCTCGATCCTAGACTTACCATCTTCCACTATTGCTCCCACTCGAATGAGGAACCCTTCTTTCCTACAAGTTTATCAGCCAAATAAACCTTCAACTTTGATACCAGTTGTTAGAAAATTATATATTACAGAGCAATGGAACACATAGAATATTGCATAAATATAAACACAGAAAATGCATAAAACTAGAGAGACATAGATATATGTGGTTCACCCAATTTGGGCTACGTCCACCCCGAACAGCCAGTTCTTTCTTTCTATTATCCAGCAAAATGAAGATACACAACCTACAGCAGATCCATTATAATATCCTTTGTTTTCTCTCACAGTCTCACCTCTCTATTTCTCGCTCAGAGAATACACATCTATTACCCAGCCTCAATACAATGCCCTCGTACAAAGAGAGGGGTTGCCTTTTAGGGCAAAAAACCCTAAACTAAACATAGGTTCTACCATCAGATCATCTGCCTAATGAATGGCCCAGAATGACTAGAAATTACTATACTTTTACAAGGAAATTTTACATCTATTTTTAGCTTTGGGGGTGCTGCCCCCGAAACTCCTGCTGGGGGACCACTGGTTGCCGGATCCCCCAACCGAGGGGGATCAACCCCCCCGAACCCTTGCGAGGGGGACAAGTCCCCCCCGCACCCCCCATGTGGAGGGCTATACAAAATTCCTGGGGTATACATCTAGCTGAAACAAAGACCTCTAACTAATCATGTTCCACACCCAACAATATCCCACTTGGCGTGGGTCCCACACTTGAAGCTTGAAGATTGGGATTTGGTGGACCATGAGCGGTTCCCCCACCTTGCTACCGACACCTTCATGTAGAAGGTTTTCTACAAGGATTCTGGTGTCACTGCGTTGGAGCTGGTAGAATGGATTCCGGAGTCAACAAGTGAGGGTTGCTTAACTTGTTATGGGTGCCGCACTATCATCGGTCAAATATCAACCTGATTGTCATTAAGCAACTGTTGTGCCTGGTGCATTACGGGTGCTTATGGTTAAATGAGTAGATCGCTATCATAGATATGTTGATCCATCAGATCACATTATTACTGCACTCTGGACTAAATTCGACCAAGGTGTTTGGCGAAAAACCGAGTGAGGACGACCTCACTGAGAAGATGAAGGGCAAGTTTAAACTTGTCAAAAAGACACGTGGGTATTCGATTACCATAATTACTAACCCCACGGTCAATATTTCCATGCAGCTTTTGGCTGGGAAAGTTACGGGAAAGTGTCGCGCGGATGAGGTGCTGGCACCAATGGTTTCATTGGCAGTTCAGTGCGCGGAGGGCACACAGTTAAACAAGGTGTGCTACCTGTGTAGCGAGTTCCTCACAAACTACAGAGAGGCACAAAACGATATTAAGACCTTTCATTATTCGTGGTTGTTTCTCTCAATTGTGTTGGTCATGTTGGATTTGATGGAGGATAGCCAGTTTCCTCCTATGGAGAAGGATTTACCGGAAGTGGCGAAGTTTTCATCTCTCTGGGCCGCCAAAGACGTTGCGTAGGTCATAGAGAGAAAAGTCTTTTGGGTGCTGATGGAGGTGAGTATTCACATGGCTATCAACTAGAAGTCACAGTTGTCACCAACCATGTTTGAGCAACTCTCGGGGTACGCAGAGTTCAAAGTAGACTTCCATCATGTTTACATCCGGGTGCGCAAAGACCCAGAGTAGAAATGGTTCAACTTACCCTATATGGCCATGGATGATGCTCTTACAGAGGTCATCAAGCGCTAGCAAACAAACTGGAATTCTGCATCTGATGAGGCTGTCGATACTAGAAATTCCATGAAGAAAAAGAAAAAGGAAGCAATCAGACAGAAGGTTTAGTTGTTGGCTGAGAAGAGGAAGAAAGAGGCTAAGGAGAAGGCTTAGGTAGAAGCGGAGCACACCACAAGGGAACAGGCAAAGAATGAAGAGTGCGGATTTGAAAGAAGTCAAAAGTCTCCTTCGCCCCAAACGAAGGGAGAAGAGCGGTCAGAGCAAGGCGGTGAAGATCAGTAAGAGAGCACTCCCTTTCGAGTGAAGTGGTATAGGGAGCAGGAAAAGGAAGGACCGCACAGAAAGAAAAAATCCACTAAGTCATTGCTAGATCCAATTACCTTAATGGAGGGTGACTTGGATGATATTGGAGATAAGGGGCAAGATACTACCACAGAACTGCTGCAGTAGTCTGAGGAGTAGTAGAAGTATACGGTGAGAACCATACATAAGGATTTGTGTGAGCTGCAGATCCAGACATCTAGAATTCAGGTAGGTGTAGGACAAAGCAGTGCTACATCAACCAGTTTGGCACTGGGGACCACTCAAGCAGTAGAGATGGTTCGGTCAATGGATCTTCAGGGAGTCATGCTACCTGATGGAGCTTTGAGCACAGATGCAACCGATGACAAGAATATTGTCAGTACTTTGAAGAATGTGGGCCTCAACTTGGTCGTATTCCCTAGTGAGTTCCTTCACACACTACAAGTAGGTGTGATCACGTAAATTAAGGCCCAGGAGCAGTGCGTGCTGAGCATGATCAATGAGTATAAGGTCAAAAATGAATAGATGTTCATGGAGAAAATAGTATCACTGGAAGCATGGAAGAAATTATAGGTGCAAAATGAGCAAACTGCAACCCTGGTGGTAGAGGCATGCAAAATAGTCCCTGAACTGCATATCCTAGAGGAAGCGCCATGGATGCAAAGATCAGGAAGTTGGTTGTAGGTGTGCGCGATGTGAAGATGTAAGTGGCCAAGGTGTAGATTGAAATTAACATGAAAATTATTGAGTTAGAGTTGAAGTCACAGCCTTCAACTCCGCTAGAGGTGAGAGAACAGTGTGAAGCCACTGTGAAGGATGGAGTCGCAATAGTGGATGTCACAGTGGTGGATTGTACTGGGCTCTTTGAGTAGTCCATGGAGATAGTCATATCACTACAAGAAGATCCTAACCTACAGAGATTAAACATAGAAGCCCGTGAATTTCAGCAGCGGTATGATGAAGAAAGAGAAATGCCACGCATCGTCGCTATAACACAGTGATTGGCCATGTTGCATGAGGCAAAACAGTTGCTCGAATAGGTGGAGGCAACACAAAGGAAAGAGAAAATCCTCAAGGCCAGATTGGGGCCATGGCTAGATTAGGCCTATGTTATCTCTACTACCATTGAGAAAAATTTGGAAAGACTGTAGAGAATGTAGTTGAAGATAAAGGAAGATAGCGCAGAACCAACAACAGAGCATCTAGTGGAGCAGATCAAACAGGCATTCATGCCGAGCCCAGCTGAGGTAGCAATGACACAAGTATATTTGGAATGTCTCTACAGTAAGATCTTCATGCCAGTAGAGTGACTTGGGGGCGAGTCATGATATTTGTATTGGGGGCCTATTGGGACAGGGTTCCCTAGGGTCAATTTTGGGGCAAAAGCCCAAGTTTTGGGGAAAAAGCCCAAGTTTTGTTGTAAAGAATGTAAATTCTCCACAATTTGTGGTCATGGAGCGTGTAGATAGTAAAGTGTCATAAATGGTTCTACCCTTCTTGAATATAAGTTATGTCGGCTTTTGTAGATCCACCCATGGTCTGCGGACCATGGGATTGTGTAAAAGGAGAGTCTTAGAGAGTCTAAGAAAGGAGATGTCAATTAAGATGAATGTAATGGGTCAATAGAAGAAAGAGTGAAGAAGTCTTAGAGTATAAGAGAGGCTCTGCAGTTATGTGCGCAAAGGCCTAGAGTAGAGTCCGCAACTGAGTGTGCGGACCCTTGCAACTAAGTGCACAAGGAAGTCTTGGGTTTGTAAGAAGAACTGAAGTATTAATAAAGAGATTATTCAGAAATTCCTTTGTTTATCTATGTCCTTATCTTATTAATGAATGTGCTATTATGTTATGATGAATGATGGGTTTATAAATTAATATTGTATTGATGTGAAATTTTACATGATTTATATCGATATATGGACACAAGAAATAATAATTGTTTACGCGAAGAATATATTGTTGTATGTTAAAGTTATCGAACACTTAAGCCAATTTGGGTAAGTACTGAATTAGGAGTAATCACATAGGTGCATAAGTGGTTGATTCACCTATTTAGGGTCTAGGAAAGGCAATCATGAACATTCATGGAGGTATAGAATATGATTAATGGAAGTTATATCGAGAAGCCCTAAGGGCTTATCGATCTGCGTGAAGGCAAGCTTACGACATAAAATGACATTACATAAATCTATGGGTGCAGAAACTTAGTTCCAGCATCCCCAATACCACTTCAGGTGAGACTTCAGCCTGCGCTCTGCGAGTTGATTCTTAAAGGGCCAGTAGTGTAGGGATTTGTTTGGAAAACTTAACTCTAAACCTGGGTCAGAACCCACTAAGCCAACACCCTTGTCATGTTTCACAAGTTATTTAGTCATTTATGTTTTAGTCTAAGGAATCATTACTGATTGGATGCTAATCTCGTTAATTGCGCAGATTTGGAGCCACAGGGTCAAGATTCATTACCAAAGCTGGTGGCACTATTGTTAACCCATAACTGTTATAGTCAAACTATCACATATCTCTTTTTGTCTATCTTCTGATTCGGTTTTGCTATTACAAATATCACGTAATTTTAGGAAAACAACCTCCATGGTGTTTGGATGTAATTGTGTAAAATGGGATTTGTTGATGGGAGTTGGGGTTGACGAGACATCTATGAGTTTTGTAACAGTTACTTTTGATATTAATGCAATCTCTAGCTTTCTGATCTTCTTCCTGAATCTTTGAGTTAAGCACAACCCTGACCAGGGAGTTCGGCCCACTCTCTCGATCAGGTGTTGTGCCTGTGTTCTTATGTGAGTATTGTTTTAGTTATGCATTTTATTTCCTTTTGTTGTAAAATGTATTGCTATTACATTTGACGTCGTGAATAGCTATGATGTTGATGTTTATTTATTACTTCGGGTTGCATGTTTAGTTAATTAATCGGACTCCTGATCAACTGTTCGATTATGAATTTGCCTCTACATATATAGTGCATGATATCCTTACAATAACAAATGACCTTGGATTGACATATTAATGTGGTAAAAGGGGTGAACCATAACATTCACACTCGAACACCAGGATTTTGGCGTCGTTGACAGGGAGGCTATCAAGGTGCAAGAACATAATCGACATTAATCTTGGAATCAATCTCTCATCTTGGGGAGAGAAAGGGGGTTTTCTACTCTGCTCAAGGTCCTGAGCATAGTTATCTTTCATTTTGTTTCCTGTTATTTTTCTTTTGTATTTTTCTTGCTCCTTTTTATTTTATAGGGGCCACTCTCTCGTCCTGGGGAGGCAAATAATTTTTCACACTGCTCCAGGTCCTGAGCTTAGAATTTTCCTGCAGTTTTGTTTGTTTTGATTATAAAAGACCCACTCTCTTATCCTGGAGAGGGAAAAAGTTTTCTCAACTTGCTCAAGGTCCAAAGCTTTAGTTTTTTCACTAGTTTATTGTTTCCTTTCTTTGGAATCGTCCTCTCGTCCTCAGGGGGGAATTTTTTCACCCTACTCCAGGTTCTAAGCCGTGTAAGTTTTAATGTTTTCTTTCAAATAAATGTATGGACAAGGGTTAAAATAAAAGGGGTAGAGGAGGACCCCAAAGGAAAGGAAGGAAGGATTTGGGGAGAAATACATATATCCAAGAGATTATTGCAAAAGCTACATCAGAATCCTCTTCGCGAGCTGCTGCTAGGGTAAAAGTTCACACAAAATCTGAGGGGCATTATGTGGAACAACAGATACAACCCCTAAAAGTGGAAGTATCCCTTCCAACAGCTAGAGAAGAAGCAGGAAGCAGGGCATCAGAGGGATCAAAAATGCCTCCTTTAGTATCAGACAGGGAGGAAGTGGCCAGCAGAGGGTCAGAAGAAGAGATCCACCCAAGGATTGAAGAAGGAGACTTTAGAGGATTTTCTTCACCTCGCGATCAAGGGAGTGTTGTTAAACTTCCACAACCATTAGTTGTTACACAACAAGAACCTGTTGAAATCCCAAGCGAGTATTGGAAAGTATTCATGGCACCCCCAACATCTTCAATTGAATTTCTGATTGGGGATATCAGGGGTGATGCACCAATGAAGCCTATTCCACTGACCGCACTGCCAAACTTCCATGGGCTTTCCACGGAAGATCCAGACACTTTCCTATTTGAGTTTGATATCGTTTGCAGAGGATATGACTATATCAATGATGCTCAAAAGATGAAATTTTTTCCTGCTACATTAAAAGGGACAACGTTGCGATGGTTTATGGGTCTAGGAGGAAAATCCATCTCTACCTGGGATGACATGAAGAAGACCTTCCTGGAAAAGTATCAAGATTACTGTAAATCCCAGGACATTAAGGAAGAAATATTTAAATTCATGCAGAAGGAGGACAAAAATATGGAGGACTGTGTGGAGCGTTTTAGGTACACTCTCTAGAAGTCTAGCCACAGTGACCTAGATAAGGTCATCCTAAAAAGTATTTTTCTCCAGGCCTTGAGGGAAGAATCTTTGGAGCTCTTAAACATAGTATGTAAATGGGATATATCTAAAGAATATTTGGACACCATCTGTGAGCTCTGTATTCAATATTCAATGGGAGCTGCAAGAAATAGACAGGGAATCCAGACCTTCAAAGCATCAAGCGGAGGATTTACAAAATTAGAAATTGGAAACCTACTAGATAGTTTGAAAATTGATATCCTAAGCACATTATCTTCCCAAATGGATACATTGCAGGCAAAATAGAAGCAGATGGAGTTGGAAATAACCATGGCTATTTTCTTCCCTCGGTGTAGGAAGAAACATCCACTAAAGGAGTGTCCACTAGACACTATAGAGACATGTGCTATTTGTGAACATAGTCACTCCACCAATGCATGTCCATCCCTTCCAGCACTAAAGGTATTATTTCAAGGGACAAATGAAGAACCAGATCAGTTGTGCTTTATGGGGTCTAAGAAACCATGGCAGCAACGATCATCAGGCTTAAATCCAGGTACATCTCAGGATCCTTTTCAATATTATAATATGAATCCTCAATCAGTTCCTTTTTGGCATCAATATTATTAGTATCTAACTTGGAAAACTTGGTGCCCTCAACCTAACTTGAGCTCTTCATGGTATCAAAACTAGCATAGCCCTGCTCTCCCTACTGCTCAATTTTCTCAACCTACATAGCAGCAGCAGTTACTACTGCCCTCTAATGTTCGCTCCAATAATCCTCCTCTCCGACCTCAACTTCCTATTCAACAAAACTAAAATCCAAACAATAAGGGAACCCAGCAAGCAGACACCCTCAACCTTCCTTCGTATAGCATTTCTACCACAGGATTTACTGAGGTGATTTTGTGATCTAGTTGGGTAGTAAATTCTCCTACATCGCCTATTATTTTTGAACATCTTGGCGATGAAAATCCAAAATCTCAAGTAGTCAGGGATGAGACAACCTGATAGTATGTGGAACATTCTCCTTCTCATTTGACCATTACTCAAGCTTGTCAAACTAATCCTCCTTATCCGAAATGATTAGCCCTGAGTAAACAGGTCCCTCAATCGGAATTTGATCTTTTAGGAGAATTGCAGAATTTGTTTGTAAAAATCGCCCTGCTTCAATCCATGAAAGATGTACCTATTTATGCTAAAACTATTAGAGAATATTGTTCCAAGAGACCTGGGAAGAAAACAAAGGAACCAATTACAATTAATGTTATGGGGAGATTATCTGACATTATGCTGGGAAACATTATGGCTGTAAAATATGGGGATCCTGGGAACTCGATTCTAATAGATCAGATATATGGGGAATACATTCCAAATGTACTAGTAGATTTTGGCATCACAATTAATGTAATTACTTCTAAAACCATGCTTACACTAGATTACGTGACCTTAAGCCTACCTCTATAGCCTCGGAGCTAGCTGACAGATCTACAATTAGACCACTAGGGAAACTGGAAGACATAACAATCTTGGTGGATTCTTGGCGATGTCTCGTTGATCTCCCAGTCCTGCATACGCAGACCCTAGCTGGTGGTCATCCCCTTATTTTAGGGCGACCTTGGCTTGCAACCGTTGATGCTATATTGGGTGTCGGTCAGGAAATATGGTAATTTCTAATGGGGAAAATACAAAAAATCTTATTCTCTATGAAGAATTTCAACCCCTACTCCGGTTATCAGTTTTCCTTATCATTCCGTGCACTTAGTTTTAAATCTAAGCATGATAAAAATTCTAAAATTTGGAAATGACAATATTTTCTGAAAACACAAATTTATCGATTTCACAACTACTGAAATTGCAGAAATAAAACACAGCAAAATTATGAAAGCCACACACAAAAAATAACACAATGATTTTTGGTCAATGTGACCCTGGAAAAACACCCCTACAACTCTTGGGGAAAACTAGTTTGAGAGCTATTATTTATTTCTGAAAATGATTTTACAAAGAAACTGAAATACACAGTAAAAATTCCAGCAACCACAAATTACAACTTATCTCGATTTGTGTGCTTGAACTCTGCCTTGAAAATCGTACCAATCAGTAAACTACCAAAACAGAAAATTTTCCAGCCATAAAAAAACATTAAATGTTGTATGGCCTACCTCAAAAATTTTGCTCAGAACCTGCTGTACAAACCGTATGAATTTCAGCAGTAAATCTGCCTCAAAAATTGTGTCCAAAACATGCCTCAAAATTCGTGCCCTTGTTGTTGTCCCTCTTCCTTGATTTCTATGCCTTTCTCTTGATGTACGATTTTTCTTTGGGATGCTTTCTGAAAAATGCTCCTACCCAGATTTGCTAAAATGTCTTCTTGTTGCTCTCCTTCACTTCCTCACTGCTTAGAAATTTTCTACTTGCTCTCTCTTCTCTTTCTCTCAAATGCTCATGAAATAATGAAATTGATATTTTTCCCTTCTCTTCTCTTCTCCTTTTACTCTCTAGATGACCTTTTGGGTTACCTTAAGATCTAATGGCTGAGATTCATTTAGATCTAGGGATGAGAATAAATGTGCATTTAATTCTCACTTTCTATTTTTTAACTCACTCACTTAAATAAAGACCCACTTAGCCTTTTATTTCCATAGTCACCTTTTCACTTTATAATTCTTCATCTACTTTAATAAAGTCACCTTTAAATTAGAATGTAACTTCACGAGTTATAAAGTCACTTTTAAATTAAATTGACTTTACCACTTATAAAGTCACTTTTAAATTAAATTGAATTTACCACTTATAAAGTCACTTTAGGAGAAAAATACAAATAAATTTGGAAACTTTTCAGTAGGAAAAAGATCAAAGCCTTAGGGAACCACTTGTCCTTTGGTATCCAAATTTTAACACTCCCTCTTACTGAGGAAAGTTTTCCTCACCACTTTGATCTTGTCTCTGAAGTAGACATGCTTGCCCCATGGTAAGGTTTTGGTGAAAGTGTCTGCTACCTACTCATTTGTGGAGATGTACTCAAACTTGACAGCTCCAATTTGGACATAATCTCTAATGAAATAATACTCGATCTCAATATGCTTTGACCTATCATGAAAAACTAGATTCTCCATGAGTTTTATGCAACTTTGATTATCATGGTAAATTACTGAAGGTCTCAATGCCTGACCAAATAGACCAAAAAACATCTTGCGAAGCGATATGGCCTCACAACTAGCCAAACTAGTAGCCATATACTCTACCTTAGATGAGCTCAATGCCACTGACTGTTGTTTCCAGTTGATCCATGACACAACTACCGAATCTAACCCAAAACAGCATCCGGAAGTACTCTTCCTATCTGAAGCACAACCTGCCCAATCTGAATCCGTGTACCCTGCCAATCTCACTCCATCACCCTATCTATAATCGAGACCGAAATCCACAGTCCCCTCCAAGTAATGAAGAATGTGTTTTTCACCCACCCAGTGCACTCTCCTAGGCTCACACTTGAACTGAATCATAGTGTTAATTGCAAAACATATATATGGTCGAGTGTTGACCAAGTACATTAATTTACCAATCATCTTTTTGTATAGAGTAGGATCCACCAACTTGGAATGAGAAGCATGAAGCTTCTTCCAGTTAGTGATGATAGGTGTAGACATGGGTTTGCATTCCTCCATGTGAAATCTACCAAGAATATTTACAATGTACTTCCCTTGTCCCAATAATAAATTCCCCTCCTCCTGCCACACCTCCAATCCCAAAAAATAATGCATCAAGCCAATATCCTTCATCTCAAACTCTGAAGCAAGATCTCTCTTGCAACCCTCAATGAGTCTCTCTACAGCAGTGATGATCAAGTCATCAACATACAACACCAGAATGAGAGGCTCCTCACCCACCATAATGAAGTAGAGTTTCGGATCAACCTCACTCTTTGTGAAACCCAACTGCTGCAAGTAGGTATCAATCCTCGAGTACAAAGCTCTAGGAGCTCGCATCAGGCCATAGAGTGCCTTTTTCAATCTGCATACATGGGACTCCTTCCCATGCACCTCAAAGCCCTGTGGATGCTCAATATAAACCTCCTCCTGAATGAAGCCATTGAGAAATGTAGTCTTCACATCCATCTGGTGGATCTTCCAACCCATCTTTGCTATAATCGATATAATGGAGTGAATAGATGTATATCAAGCTACAGGAGTGAAGGTCTCTTCATAGTCAACTCCCTCTACCTATGATAACTTTCTCACCACAAATCGAGCCTTGAACTTCTCGATGCTACCATCTGCAACATGCTTTATCTTGTAGAGCCATATGGAAGTAACAACTGATTTACCTTCAGGCCTCAGCACTACTTCCCAAACATTGTTCTTCATAATAAGAGAATACTCCTCCATCATGGCCTCTCTCCATACCTGCATGTTGGTTTCCTCCTCATAATTAGAAGGCTTGTAGTCAACAATGCTTGTTACCAAAGCCATGTAACTATAGAAACGCTCAAGTGGTTTACTCTCTCCAACCTATCTCTTTGGCCCAGTAATTGATGTGGCCTCATGCAAGGTATCTTGAAGCCATTTAGGCTTCCTCTTCCCTGAGCATACTTCTCTGATCAGAGTGAAAGAATCCTTATCATCATTAGAAACCTAAACTCTTTAAGCCCTACTAACTGACCTCATGCCTGAATCTGTGCCTGTAGATGCTGAAGTACCATGTGAATTGTCCATTAGTGGACTACCCTGTGAACTTCTCTATGGACTACCCTGCATGCTACCCAAAGAACAACCCACCTGACTCTGAGATCCATTGCTCACTGATGGACCTAACACTGTAATCGATGTACCTCCTGATCCCTGACCACTAGATCCCTATCACTGACTCAGCTACTCTTGAGGGTCTAGTGACTTTGGATACTCTTCTGAAATCTCTCTCCTCCTCGAACTTCACATCCCGCCCGGAAACCACTTTCCTTTCCACAAGAATATAAATCTGATAAGCTTTCAAGGTCTCACTATAACCCACAAAGATTCCCTTTTCTGTAGCAGGCTCTAGCTTGGTCCTGTTCTCCTTGGGGACATAGGAATATGTAAGGCAGCCAAAGATACAAAAGTGCCCAACATCAGGCTTCTTCCAAGAAAAAGCCTCCTCTGGAGTCACATTCCCTAAGGAACGATGTGGACTCCTGTTATGCAAGTACATAGTAGTGTTGTAGGCCTCTGCCAACAAAAATAAACGTAACCCTTGATCATGAAGCATGGATTTGGCAGCCCCTACCATGGATCTGTTCTTCCTTTCCGCAACCCCATTCTGTTGGGGGTTGTAAGGAACTATGAACTCCCTCCTAATGCCTGTATCAACATAAAAATAAACAAAATCACCAAGGGTGGAGATGCCGTAATGACATATATAATGAGAGTGATTTCCTAGCTAGAGAGAGAGAAGAAAGACCAGTCATTGTTATGGTGGTAGTTATATATGAGCATGTGGTAGTTGCGGCTTCATAAAATAGAGATAGATCAGATGCTTATTCAACTGGGGCGAGATGGCGTAATGACATATATAATGATATTGATTTCCTAGCTAGAGAGAGAGAAGAAAGACCAGTCATTCATTCGAAGGTCCGGAGGGCTTGCGCTTCTGAGGGCAAGGAAGATAAGTGCTACGAAGAAGGGTAGGTGCTACGAAAGAGGATAGGTGAAATGGTGGTAGTTATATATGAGCATGTGGTAGTTTAGGTATCGATGTGAAATCGATGGCGGCCTTAGTTACTTATTTGAGAGGGGGGCGAGCCGATGGCGGCCAGTCGAGCATGCTTACGCATCCTGCCGGTCCTACTATTGAGTGAATTCTCTCTCCCTCAACTCCCTGATGTCAGCTGGAATGGCGGGACAGGGGAGATGAAGGAATAGTACTCCCCTCCATTGTCTGACTTGAGGACATTGATCTTACTACTTGTCTGGGTCTCCATAAGAGCTTTGAACTCTTGAAACTGCTTGAAGACCTTACTTTTGGTCTTCAAGAAATAAATCTAGGTCTTCCTAGCGTGGTCATCAATGAATAAAACATAGTACTCATATCCACTCAAGGATACATGAGACATCCACCACTCACATCGGTATGAATCATGTCAAGGATCCCGGTCGCTTTGCTGTCACTGTAGGGAAAATGGGATCTGGAAAACTTTCCCATAGCACATCCTCTGCATACATCAAGGTGATTAGAACTGAAATTTGGCACTCCAGTGGTGATCTCACGCAATGTACTCAAGCCCCTATTATTTTTCTGTGCTTTTAAATATTGGCAAGATAAAAGTCATAAACGATACATCAAACTGCTTAGGAGTCTAGGATCTAGCCCTCCTAGACTCAGAGAGGGCTCTCTCTATATTTTTAGGATTTGACTTTATTTTCAGTGTTCTAATGTGTTAGGCTAGATATAAAAATGAAAGAGATTTATTAATTGATTGCTTGGTTGTTTGTTTGTTTGGTTGGGGTAGATCATATTTGAATCCTTTCCATTGGGCTATGGAGTCAAAAGTTAGGTGGTAACATCAATTTTCCAGAGCATTTACAAGGCAAGCTAACTGTCTTTACTGGATCTAAAAGAAAACTAAGAAATGAGGTGATAGAAAAGGGATATCAGTAATGATTAAAAAGAAGTAAGTATTTCTTAATCATACATCAGAGGAAAACATTTAGATTGCAAGCACAGATAGAAATAAGGTGCTGCAAAATCATATCTTAATCTATAATTTATGCTTTACAATAAGACTTAATGATGCATAAATGAATAAAACAAAGATACATCCAGAACAAAAGGGAAGACATCACCATGTCAAAACAGATCAAGTATCTTGAAAATGGTCCTTTTTTATTGTTGCTCCAGCTCAAAATTACAATGCTCCAATAAGAAAAGATAGTTCAAACGACTTGGTTCCAACCCCTAATACTTCCAATGCATGAAGTATTTAACTCAAAACCTACAACAATTTGCCTTATACACTTGGAAATCTGTTATTAATTACAACAAAATAAAATTGACTAGTGTAACCACGAAGTGGCCACGCTGAGAAAACTAAGTGGCCACGCTGAGAAAATTGGGACACTTGGTCCTCTTTTTTAGGGATGTTGTTGCCGAGAAATTAATTTTGGTGTGTGGCTCTACTGACATGCCTGGTGCTGACTCAAATTTACGTTGTCACTTCAATCATCTTTGTCTCATTCCTCCTGATAATAACATAGGCCACTCCACACTTCTTCATATGGAATCTTGATCTTCATTAGCCTCCTGTATATTTCAACATCTAAATCAATGTATTTTGCAAAAGTGGGTTTAACCAAAAAACTTGTTTAAGCTCGCGCTCAATGTAGATTTGATTGTTGATAGCTTCCAAAAATTCCTTTCCTGTTATTTTCCCTTTGATGTTGGAAATATTTGTAGCATCCGTGGCTATACCCTAGAGTATCTTGACATAGTCTTGTCTCGCCATGAGTTTGTCATTTACGACAAATAGAGAGGGGAGACCTTTCTGATTTAAAGGCTGAATTCTATTGAAGAACCTCTTCACTGTTAGCTCCAGATTTTGAAATTTATCTTCTAGATGCACATTCAAGCTCTTCTTAGTCAACACCTTCTTCACTTGAAGTATAGTCTATGTATTGTCTACCACTCCAAACTCTTCCAGCTCATACATGTTTCTAGAATTTAAAAAATTGATTATCTTGTTAGTTTTTTCTGGCGTGTCTCCCGACTCTTCATTAGTAGCTGAAATAACTTCTCTAGCCTTTTCAACTAATTCTTTATGTTCAAAGATAATTTGGATGCTGGGCCAAATTTCATTCATACCATTGATTATATTATTCCAAATAATCTCCTTCACTCTTCCTAGAGTGTTCCCAATAGATGATTCTTTCTCTAATTTTTGTAGCCTTTCAATCAAGGTCCTTGCCCTCTGCATCTCTACTGAGTGGTCACTTTTGGCCCTTTTGATTTGATCCTACAACACATTAACTTGAGTTTCTAGCCTCTTAATCTCCTCAATCTAAAGATTCATGCCTTCCATGGATCTGGCTAGCTGTTCTGTACTGCTTCTTGTCTTTGTAGCAACAGTTGCTAGTGTGGCTATTGGAAGATATGAGAAAGGAAGAGCTTCCATAGTAGTGTTGGCCATCTGTGCTATCTCCTTGGTCAAGGGATCATGTGTTGCAAACATCTTGAGCTGCTTCTTCAAAGCTACTATATCCAACTCATTTTTCTTGATTACTTCTTCTTTTGCTTTTACATCTAAAGGATCGTACCCAGTCCTCACTACTAAGTCTTTCAAAAACTTAATTTTGGTGTCCTTTGACTGTGATGAAATCCTTTCCATCTTTAATTATGGTTGATCATTTGACAAAGCTACCTGCATTTTAAACAAGTTCATAAAAGTGTTGATTAGAGGAGATGAAATCATTTCACCTGTTTGATTGTGCATTTCCATCTCATCAATTGGATGAACACTCCTGGCATCAAACTCAAAAGAAGTTTTCTTGTAATCTGCTGGAGTTTTGGGCTTTGTTGTCCATGCTTCCAAAAATGGCATGTTCAGCTTACCCTTTTTTGAAACAAAGGATGAGAGAAGTCTTCCTTTAAAAGCTGCATTTTGCTTCCAAAACTGAGCATAAGTGTTCTTTTTCAATATCTCATTCCTGATTTTAATCTCCCTGAAGGTATCAAAGACTGTCTCCTCCTTTTCTCCAGTGACATTTGTAGATGAGGAAACTTGAAGAGATTGTTGCCTTTCTGAAATTGGAGTGGCAGGAAAAGATTTCCCTCCAGTTGGGGATGAGTCTAGAATATCAATGAGATTGATGACTGTTTGCTGTGGTGATTCCTTGCCCATGTCCATGTGCTTTCTGGGCTTCTTCCTATATTTCAGTTTGAATTCCTTCATAGAAGTATCAGTCCCTGGTGACTGATCTTCTCTAGGTCTTTTCCCGGTTATTCCATGTTCTTGTTCTTTTCCCTTTTCTGTTCTATCTTCAGTAGTCTGCCTTTCCTGTTGTCTTGGAGTTTGTGCACTGGAAGAAGAAATCACTTGTTCCTCAGCCTCTTGTAATGTGTTTGGCATCCACTCAATTTGGTTCATGTATTTTTCAATTTCAGGCCTTTGAGTGTGAATATAGGTTGTTGACTTGTTCTCCACCCTTTTCTTGGAGATGATGCCCCATGGGTCATAGGACCATGTAAAACTGTGGGTGAATTTCATTTCCTTCAATCTCTTATCTGCCTCCTCCCCTGCTGCTCTACTATTACAAATGAAAGGACCAACCTGGGATTTGATCCTAAATTGTGACTTTTTCTTGGCTGCTACAAAATGCACTTCATCTGCATTGATCATTTTTCTGGTGTATTCAAGACTAAAGGTCCTCATGGGGAGAAAATTTGGCAGCTTATAAGGAGCCAACTCACAGCCATATACCCTAAATTCAGTGTAATTTCGATACAAGTACTAATCACCTATTCTTGATTGGTCTGTCAACTGCATAATCCTTCTAATCTCTTCATTGATTTTGGGTTCTGCAGTCCCGTTGAGGAGGCTTATTGTTGGGTGAAGAAATAGGCCCCATGATACATGTGCCCCATCCCCTGGTGCCAAATATTACACAACTCTAAACTGATAGATATGTTGTTGGTCATGTCTCGGGTGCTGCTACTCAATGCCATTAGGGGAAGGAATGAGAACTTGTACACCTTGGCATGGCGCACACTAATCACTCTAGCTAAAGAAGCTAGAGGCCCCTAGTATATATAAGCACCTACCCTCTCCTAAACAACACATCATACCCTCTTTCCTCAACTGCTGAGATGGATATCAGGTTCTTCTTCATTCCAGGCACATATAGAACATTTGACACTTTCAAGGGAGGTTTGGGTCCCCTACCAAATGTCAATTTCCCCACACCAACTAATCTAATCATGTTGTCATCACCAAGTACTACCTCCATATCAATATCATCCTTTGAAAGCTCTAAGAAGTACTCTCTAACTCTTGTCATGTGGCGAGAAGCACCACTGTCAACATACCCAATGCTAGAAGATGCTCTACTAGTAGCAGGGAGTGCACACTCCCTCAACACCTATATGGCAGACGATCCTACGCTGGTGGTCTCACGAGCTATGAACCCAAACTACTGATCAAAGCTCTCTATCTCTGTAGAATATGCCATGGGTTTGTCTCTCCCTTTCTTGTTCTTCTTCTCCGGACACACAGTAGTGTAGTGTCCCAATTTTTGACAATTCCAACATTTGACTTTGGAATAATCCTTCTCCTTGTTTTGTTGTTTGGATTTACCTTTGCCTTTTCCTCCACTGTTGGAAGCTTTCTTCTTTTATCTACCCTTCTTACCTCTTTCTAACAATGCCACATTGTCATCCTCCTCCACTTGTTTGGCTACCCCAAGATGGTTCTTTCTGATCTCATTATGAATGCAATCATCCCACAACCTCTCCCAACCAAGAAGGTTTTCCCGTGCAACAATGACATCCATAAAATTCTTCGAAGTGTTGGGAAGACCATTCAAAGTAATCCTCACAAACTTAATGGGTGCAATGATCTCACCTACGGCTGCCAACTCATCTCTCACTAAAGTTATCTTTGTGAGGTATGATGTAGCATTGTCAGTATTAGCCATTTCAATGACCTTCAGTTTCTCCTTTAGGACCATTTTTCTGTTTTCATTTGAGCTTTGGTAAAGACTAGTCAAGGCTATCCACATCTTTTTCCTTAGAATTATTTTTGTTAAACTCTACCAACTATACAGGGTCAACAATTACTTCTATTGGGTTCTGTGTGGTATTTACCATAATGCCCGAGACTTCTTCTTCCTCAAAGATGCTCTATATTCTCTCCTTCCTTGCACTATAGTTGTTCTACCCATCCAACCTGTCTTCAACTCTCAAACCCAAATACATGTTTCACTATCCTACCAAAAAAAAGTTTTAAATCTATGGTAAAGGTTTATGTTTTCTATGTAAAAATTAGCTTGCTGTAATTTTCACTTTGCTGTCTCAAACTACACTTTTCAGCCAACCTAGCTCCAATACCATGAATAATTTCAACCCCCACTTTGGTTATCAATTTTCCTTATCACTCCATGCATTTAGTTTTAAATCCAAGCATGATAAAAATTCTAAAATCTGGAAATGACAATATTTTCTGAAAACACAAATTTAGAGATTTCACAACTGCTGAAATTGCAGAAATAAAACACAACAAAATTATGACAACCACACACAGAAAATAACACAGTGATTTTTGGTCAATGTGACCCTGGAAAAACCCCCTACAACTCTTGGGGAAAACCAGTTTGAGAGCTCTTCTTTATTTCTAAAAATTATTTTACAGAGAATTTGAAATACACAATAAAAATTCGAGCAACCACAAATACAACTTAACTCGATTTCTTGCCTGAACTCTGCCTCTAAAATTGTGTCAATCAGAAACTGCCAAAACATAAATTTTTCTAGCAATAAAAAAACATTAAATGTTGTAAGACTTGCCTCGAAAATCATGCCCTGAACCTATTGTATTCACTGTACAGACTGTACAGATTTCAGCAGTATGGATGCCTCAAAAATCATGTCAAAAACTTGCCTCAAAATTTGTGCCCTTGTGGTTGTCCCTCTTCCTCGATTTCTATGTCTTTCTCCTAGTGTACATTTTTGCCTTGGGATGTGTGCCAATAAATGTTGCTGCCCATATTTGCTGAAATTTCTTCTTGCTGCTCTTCCTCACTGCTAATAAATTTTCTCCTTGCTCTCTCTTCTCTTCTCCTTTTACTCTCTAAATGACCTTTTGGGTTACCCTAAGATCTAATGGCTGAGATTTAGATCTAGGGATGAGAATAAATGTGCATTTAATTCTCACCTTCTATTTTTTAACTCACCCACTTAAATAAAGGCTCACTTAGCCTTTTATTTCCATAGTCACTTTTTAACTTTCTAATTCTTCATTGACTTTAATAAAGTCACCTTTAAATTAGAGTGTAACTTTACTACTTGTAAAGTCACTTTTAAATTAAATTGACTTGACCACTTATAAAATCACTTTAGGAGAAAAGTACAAATAAATTTGGAAAATTTTCCCTAGGCCAAAGATCAAAGTCTTAGGGATCCACTTGTCCTTTGGTACCCAAATTTTAACACTCTATCCCCTTGCAGAACCAAGTTCATAGAGAAAGCCAAAACAAAACTCTTTGCCTTTGGATGGGATCAAAACTGAACATCAAGAACTCCAACCAGTCCTTACGAACGGGAAAGACCTTTGCTTTAAGAATGAGATAGAGGATGAAACTATCAACACTTTTATTAACAGCCCTCATGTTGTTCCATATCAAACTCGATAATTTTTGGAATCTACCATGAGCTGCGAAACACAGGAAACTATCAGATCTGAAATCATAAATGAAGATATTCGTGTAACAACATTTTTTGACAACATACCAATGGAGATCAAGCCATGGAAGACACTGAATATCAACCCGAATCTTTCACCATCCTAGACTGAACAACTACTAAAGATCCTTTGGGAATAGAAAGAAGCTTCACTTGGGATTATATCGACATGAAAGGTATCCCTGTCGATTTGTGTACTAATAATATTTATTTTAAATAAGACTATCGACCTATGAGGCAGCCTCAAATAAGGATGAACCCAGTGTTATAGGTCTATTTAGGCACATCACTCCTGACATTCAGATCAGTACAATTAGGGCTCATCAAACCCTAATTCAATTGTTACATGCCCTAGACAAGTCATCTCATTGAATGCTTCCATCCATGAAAGTTTCCTATTCTAAAACCTGGCTGAAATGCCTCCTTGCGACACTAGCGCAACCTTGGTTAGGGGTAACTACGCTACAATGCAGGTAGGCCCATACAGGGCTGCACTTCAGTGCACTTAGGCCCACTTACACGTGCTCTGGGTGAGAATGAGTGAAATTTGCATAGGGTTCTAGGAATATTCCTTGATTCTAGATCATTCTAGAAGGATCACATCTCTTATCTCATCCTATGAGCTCAAATTTGGTTAGGATATGGATCAATTAGCCTCCTACCCTCTCATCCCTTGCTCCATGGAAACTAACTCCAATTTTGGAAGGTCGTTCAATACCTAATTTATGACAAAACCACCTCCATTTCCCTATAAATTGATCACTCATCATAGTGATCAAGGGGGCTAGAATTTGAAGATTATAGAGAAATTCTGTTGGTTTGAGATTTGAGTTCATCTCAAGCAATGTTATGCTGCTAGATTGTTGTGATTTTGATGTGGCGAGGGTTGGACTGAAGTTGGATGAGTGACGCGGGATCGAACCTCATTGGGTAAAACTATTCCTTCTACATTAATAAAGTTGTTTATTCCTTTTCCCATATTTTTATTCATATCTATGATGATTATGTGTTTCAATGTTGTCGATGCCATTGGTTTATAGTAGATAAATCATGTATGCTTTGATCATTGTCATTTCTATTTCTGTTGACACAAGTACCAATTGAGCGGATTTAGTTCAAGTGGGAGTGACAAGAGAAATTCAGAGGGGATCAAGTAAGAGAAATACTACAAGTAATTTCCTTCATCTCATCTATCTATTATAGGAAAAGGTTAAACTACTTGCTTTCTATTGTTCTAAGTGTAGCTACCCACTTAGGGAGAATGTATTTATCTATAGATTCAAATTACATATAACAATTAGCGACCATACTGGGGAATGACGGTCGTTCTTGGTAGTTTACCCTCATCATATTACATCCTAGTAGACTTTTCTTGACTTCATTGATCTTATTTCAGTCCTTTTGAAGTGTTTTTGGTCAAAACCTTGTGATTAGATGTCTCCTGATTGGGCTCTCTCGCACCAGCGTAGTGTTGGTCTTGACATAGTGCACTGTAGAGCACCCTTGTCTTAGAGACAGTGCACTGAAGCACACTGTCTCCCACTCTGGGTTGTGCTAATCCTCCTTAAGCTAAAAAACCCACCTTTGGCATGATTTTTTCCAAATTTGCTTCTCAAGTAGTTTGCTTAAAGATCAATTTTTTCTATGGTTCTGAAATCAATTTTTATTTCTTCTCCTAGCCCTACTTTAGCGTTGATTTTTTACTATTTTTTAAGTGATTTATTTATCATTATCAATTCATTGCCTAAGTTTGTTTATGTCAATTAGTATTTTCTAAAAAGGAAGTGTCATAAAGTCTTCATTTCTTTGAAAAAGGAACTACCGTAAACTCTTCATTTCTTTGAAAAAGGAACTGTCGTAAAGTCATCGTTTCTTGCAAAAAGTATTGATTGATTGTTTTTGCATTTACTTTCCTTTTGTTCATCGAAGCATTAAGGGAAATGAAAAGAAAAACTTGATTTATGCATTTAGAGGTTTGTGTGTGTGCTTGTGGGAATAATATAGGGAAAGTTGCATTAGATGTGCTCTATGCTCTTTGATTAAAGATTATGATTGCTCTATTCCTTTTAGTTAAGGTTTTCATTGTTCAAATCAAATGAAAAGAATGTTTTTCATCATAGTTTCATTCTAGGAATTTCAAAAACATCACACGGTGAACCTGAAAGAAAAACTCTTAAACAAGGTCAACCTAAAAGTTATCTCAATTTACCTAATGGAGCATTGTAACTTAACACATAAAATTTAGAGGTCTAGGCTAGAGACATGTTCTGGCATCGTTAAACATAGCAGCTGTCATTAATTGCATGTGATACATTCCGAGTGTGATACCTCATTCCACATACGTAAGTATATCGTACCTCGTCCACGTACTTTCAGGTATATAGGGCGGTGTTATAGTACGAAAAAGTATAAAGGAATGCTCTCACTGTGCAGTTTCACATTAGACAGCGCTAACACGGATTGGGCCTCCACGTACTTTCTGGTATATTTGGGAGGACTACATTAGGTTTCTATCCATCCATAGGTAACTGAGTTGACTTCCTTGTATACTGTGATATACAGAAAACAACATTTGGGGTGATTTCCTGCACATATGTTAAGTCCTTGGTTTACTGAGGTAGTATATTGCAGTTCACAGTTACTTGGTAATCCTTTTCCCTATATTATCCCTCCTTTGTTTTGTTATGTTTTTTTGATTAAAATAAAATTAATTGACTGGGGATAACATCCTCCACATCACTCCTTAGTTGATACTAGGTTGAGACATATGGAAATAACTCCGGAGTCCACCGATCAAATCCTAGTCCTTTTCCTCCTTTTTGAAATATTGGTGCTCCATATATGGCTACATTAACCTTTCCGCGATTTACCATTGGCTTGCTAGTATGGTTGTTTTCAACCTCCTTGGTTCAAAATGTCGCGATTTCTCCACAATCAAGTACTCCTCCACCTGGACAAAATCAACCTCCAGTTGATCCTAAAGTTTACCCTTTACCTTCTTCGTCAGTTGTTTCTTCCTCCCCTTCTTCCCCTTTTCCTAGTGAAAGTATTGACACTAGTAACCAGGTGGATAAGAAGAAGAAGAAAGGGAAGAAGAAGAAGAATAAAATTCAGCAGGGGGCAACCAAGCAACCATTGCTTCGAATGAAACTTCTGATGATAAAATGTCTGATAAACCTCACACACTTCTATATCCTTGCAAACTTTGTACGAGAGACCATCTTCTTCAAAATTGTTCTGGTATTCCTCGGATATTAGAAGAATTGTCTTCTCATTCACATCATCCTATGTCATCAACTTCTGAAGATCATGCTAGTGACACACCATCAACTAGTGGTAGTAAAGTTCATGGAAAGAAGGGTAAAGTTAAGTTTCCCTGTAGGTTATGCGAAGGGAATCACCCCATTCACCTTTGTCCTTATCTGGATGAAGCCCAAAAAGTGTTGGATAACCATCCTGCTTCTCCGCAATGACTTCCATTTGGTTAAGGGAGACTCTCCCTTAATCCTTCACTAGTTGATGAAGTGACTGACCCAAATCAATTGTCGGTCAAACCCACTCTCTAAATGTGAATCCCACAAGTCAATACCTGACCAATCACAGGTCGAGGAAACATTTGAATTGATTTCACCTTCAGTTAATCGTACCTTTCCCTTAGAGAGTGAGTATGATACCACTCAGGTTCATTTCGTTTCTTCAGATTCCAATGAGCTTGGAGGCAACCCTCCTGTTCCATCAAGACAACAAGAAAATCTTCCCGTTCTTGTAACTTAAGGGGGTAATTCTCTCGTTCTTACGATACCCCCTCCAAGTACTTTGGTCACTTCCTTTAATTAGAATCGATTGGTAGGATGTCGTCTTCCTTCTTATGTGCCTTTCTATATCACAGTATAGGTTTGTAATATGATTGTATCTGACACTATTATAAATGAAGGTGCATCTATGAGTATCCTTTCCTCCACTGCTTTGTAGGTGCTCGGTTCATTGCCACTTATGATTGTTACCTATAATCTATTGGCTTTTAACAAAGGAACCAGTCAACCATTAGGGATCCTTCCTGAGTTGCCTATTACTTTGGGAGGAAAAATTGTTTGTCTTAATGTGATGGTAGTCCCATGACCTTTAGATTACAATTTACTTCTTGGGTGTGACTATATTTATGACATGGGAGCTATTGTTTCAACACTCTTCTGAGTGATGTTTTTCCTGCATGAAGGCAAAATTGTCACTGTTGACCAGCTTTCATTTCTCGGTCCAAATATGGCTTCCAGTCAACCATCTTCCCTAAATGGTACTTTTGTCCCAATGGTATCTTCCATGCCACGACTAAATTATGTGGAAACCCGTTCCATGCCTAGATCACTTAACGATCAATTCGATGATGTTGTGCATTACGTATTAAAGGCATTGGAACCAAATCCCTCTAATGGATTCCATGCTACGTATCCCTTCCAGAGCATTGTTCTCCCATTTGATGAGAACCTATTGGAAGTCATGACCTCTTATGGGTCGTGATCAAGGAATTATGAGCATAGTTCCTGTCTTATGTCAAGCTCGTTAAAAAATGAAACAAGGGATATCAGGATAGCTCTTTTACTGTGTCAACCTCATTAAAAAATGAAACCAGTGCATGAGCATAGTCCCTATCTTGTGTCAAGCTCGTTAAACAATGAAACAAGGAATATGAGGATAGTTCCTGGTCTTGTGTCAACCTTGTTAAAAAATGAAACAAAGGGTATGAGCAGAGTTCCTTGTCTTGTGTCAAGCTCGTTAAAAACTAAAACACTGAATATGAGGATAGTTCTTTTACTGTGTCAACCTCATTAGAAAAAATGAAACAAGTCCCTGAGCAAAGTTCCTTGTCTTGTGTCAATCTCATTAAAAAATGAAACAAGTTCCCCAGGAGCAAAGTTACAATTCAAGTATTTGAGTAGATCTCATAAAAACCCAATTGAGCCTTTCATTTGATCTTGTAAAGGAACCTTCATTCCATCCACCTGATAGCCATGAGTAGTCTACTTAGGTGAATGTAGTGAAGCTTTGGGGGCATGCACCTAGAATCGAGTCATTATGCTGGGGGCATGTAAACCAATCTCAAGCATAGTTTTTTGTCTCAATATTGTGTAAAAATGAAACTGGATCCAAGCATAGTTTTCCATTTCAAGCTTGTGTAAAAATGAAATTGAATACAAGCATAGTTTTTCGTTTCAAGCTTGTGTAAACATGAAACTGAATCCAAGCATAATTCCCTATGGTTCAAGCTTATGTAAAAATGAGCGCATCTCCATTTTAACCCTCGTTATTGTCATTCTATCAACCTCTTCCGTTAGATGAGCCTTGGTTTTTCTCCTTCCATCGTCACTATCTGTTTGCCCGATCATATGCTTTCACTTGGTTGTTTAACCTTTTTTAGGAACAGTTGCAATTAGTGGTCTTATTAGCCAACCTCTTCACATTAATCGACATATTTTGGAAAGTTCCAACATCACCGAAACCAGTTGATATCATAGACACCACTCATTCCTCTAAGTGGAGTCCTCTTTAAGCTATTTTCCGACTCTTTAAACATGAAAAGATTGCCGAGCACTTGTCCTCTTCAACTCATAAATGGATTGGAAACAACATCTACTCATTATAAGTTTAACGCTTTTCCAGACTAAGATAGATTACTTATGAAAAAGGAATACGTTGATCGAACATGGTCAATAGGTTCTCTCTTGTATTATTTTACACTTTTTCAGACTTGAGAGACAAATTTACGAAAAAGAACTTGTGGAGTTTTCTTTTTTTCCCTTTTAAAACTATCTAAACATGAAAAGGATCGAGTTCTAATTGTCGTTAAACTCGCTAAAACATCAAATAATGACAAACTTTTCCATCATGACAAGACCAAGTTTCACCTTTGCTAGGCTTGTTAAAACATCACATAACCCTGGATTCACCCGAAGGGTGGAATTATACTACAAGCACATGTTATCCTCCTCAATATTGTTAAAAAATAAAGAGGTATTGGTCAACAATGACTGGGGAAAATGGGAAAATGGATAAATCACTTTATGGTAGCAAGTCGCTCTTGAACATGACACTTTCACTTCATCGTTGTAACTATTTGGGTTGGGTTATCTACTTGATGGTCATCATACCTCTGGTATATCACACCATCCATCACTTTGGTTTTGGGTCAATGCTTCCAATTCATTCAGTGTCACTGACATGTTCAATAGAATTCACTCAGTAAACTTCATCCTTTGCAATACTCATAAACCTTCATTTTCAAGACCGTCATTCTTAAACCTTGTGACGTCAATCACATTATGTCTCCAAAATCATTACAATCATTTCGTGTCATTGATGGGGGATACATCAAGGCCCTGTTAGGGCTCCAGGAAACTCTCCTAGGTTGTAGCTCGGAGATGCCTGGTAACATATAATCTTCAATATGGTTCTAGGAACTTATTGGGATGGGTGATGGTTTGGTTCAAGCTAGATAACCACTTCTACTCTGTTTTCACTCCAGACATTCATGAACACCCTCAGAATACAAGGCTTTAGACCACCAATGCTCAACAATTTGGAAATTAGGTGAATAGATGAAGAATACTAACCACACTAGCAGATGCATACAGAATGTATGATGGCCAGCTACAACTAGTAAAGAAACTTGCAAATCTAATCTATCAATGTAGATAAGATGACAATTATCTTGCATTAGATACAGAAGAAACTTGAGTTACTCACTCACTGATACATTCAATCATCTAATCCAAAGATAAGATGATATTTATCTAGCATTACACGTAGAATAAATCATGAATACGACACTTCAGGAACAAGCTTAGAACAGAGGAGAAATGGGCATTGATTAATTAACAGCAAAAGAAGCGTGCATTGCTGAAAATGAAGATGAGACGCTACAAGTTATAGAATATCTATAGTCTCCAGAAGTTGAACTGAAACACAATTGCCAACCCTGATTACATCTTCCTTTCGATGATTTATAATCTATCATTACAATGGCCCTTAGCCATTTAGGGGTAGAGGGGTCTTAATTGACCACCAACTACCATTAACTATCTGATAGTGTCTTTGAACGTAGTTGCTTTCTCCTTTAAAAAACCCTGATAAGTTATGGTACCGTGTTGTCCTCCAGGTGGTCGGATTGATCATGACAATGGAATTCCATGAATGTTTAATTCGGTTACTGAGTCGTTCTGTGTCCTTTTCTCCTTTGGCCATGCTCCTCTTTTAATTTAGTTTCATGGTCATACTATCACCAGACTGACAGAGTCGGCCATCTTCTCCTTCATGCAACAAACAAGGAGTGGAGTATGGAGTGCATGGGCAGATGAACGGTCATGAGTGATCGTGAATGGTGGCCGTCGGATCAAGGGAGATGTGTGGTGGAGATCATTTTTTGGAGGCTAGTGGTCATGGTGGGAGTGATATATGTCCAGACCATTAGATCTTCAGGTGAGTAGATTGGACAGTTATCGGGCGGCAGAGATGTGCGAGCGATAACACACGGGGTGGTTTAGTTTAAGTGGAAACAACTTTTATCGGGCGGGCATCATGCGGTAAGCAGTAAGTGTCATAACTCACCCAATGTCATTCAATGGATGACATGTAGCAGTGGAGAAAAGAGAAAAACTGCCCTCATCAGCTTGGTACTTTTCATGCTTATTGTCTGCGCAATATGGGCGACAGCTGTTAGATCTGGCGGGGGCGATCTAATGGCAGAGATGCGGTGAAGGTACGAGATGTCTTCGAGGAATGTGCTATAAGCACGTAAGACATATGGGTAAGGTTTTATGGGTACTTTTGGCTTTCGTTCTTGGAGCTAAGGCCAAAGGGGTGTTTTATTGGGATTAGGAGGTTAATAAAGGAAGTGGGAAAGGTAAAGTGTGAGTAGGATAAGGGAAGAAGTGGAAAATGGCCTGTGTAGGACTCCTTTAAGAACAGAAAAGTAGACCGAGCCTTTCCTTCAATCTTCAAAAAGTCAACACTACACCTCAGGGCTAACACTAGCTCCTTCTAGGGATGAAAGCTTCTGTTATCACCTAGAACTACAGTCACATGTATATAATTTTTGTCCAAAGTTCATTGTCAAAAATGGGTGTCAAATGGTTTTTGTCCTATGTTTCTTACTTAGGGGTCATGTTTCTAAAAGGTTTTGATGTGAATCATTCTCAAATACCGTTGGTCATCCTCCATCATGATTGTATAAGCCATGTCTTATCTCGTACATGTCACTGGTCCTTTCCGTATTTTCGCAGCGCAGTCTTATTGGTTGATTTTGCAGCGCAATGATGTTTTAGCCTTTTCGCAGCGCGTCAGTATCCAACCATTTTGCAGCGCATTTTGCTAATTTATAACTATCTGCGCTACGAAATCGCAGTTTCAGGCATTTTGCAGCGCAGATTCCTAAAGGGTCACATCTGGGGATGAGTCATTGTCTCCGTCCAGTTATTGTCAGTTGGCGTACCTCCCAAACACTTATGAGCCATCACTCCACCAATAGATCCATAGGCATGCACATAAAAATCATTCTAACGGTTTTGTCATGCATGAATGTTTTATGATGTTTGTAAATGATGCATAAAGTGGCCAGCTTGTGTGATAAGATATTTGAATTGCAAATGAGCCCGAGTTTCTTTTTCAAGCGAGCCTGCGTTTTAAAAAATTTGAATTTGCCATTTGAGTTGAAGCTGGTGGTGATTCTCTGTGCAAAAATTTCGAAAGCGGAATGGAGAGGAAGGAGCATCGGTCTGGAAGATGTCAGAGAACAGAGCCTGAAGGATTGGATCTTGCATTGAGAGATGAAGGGGTCAGGAAAGCTTTCAAGGATGCTGGCTGTTGGAATTTCTGTGAGAAGCTGCAGGGTGGCCATGCTGAGGTAACAAAAGAATTTGCCTTGAATTTTACAGGTTTAAATTCTAAAGTATCTATGTTAGAATTTCAAGTATCTCCAGAGGCAATTGCTAATGTAACTGAAATTCCAAGAGGAGGGCAGGAGTGGTTTAAGAACTTTAAATTTGATTTGAACCCCTGCAAAGAATTTCTTAAAGAGGCATATGTGAATGAGGATTTAACAAAGGCTGTGCCTAGGAGTTATGTTAAGGAGCACTATGCTCTGCTTCTTATATGTATTCAAAAGTATTTGACCTGTGAGGGTAGATATAACAAGGTTTACTCCTATCACTTTAAGTTGTTTTTGCATTTTACTGGTAAAGCCTCTATAGATATTCCATTTTACCTGTTTCGTAGTCTCAGCAAGATGTGTGATAAAGTTCAATTAAGGAAGGATGACTGTGAGACATCATTATTTCACCATGGTCTAGTCAAACTGTTAGTGCTGGATGGTCTTCAGAAAATTGGCAGGGATTGGAATTCTTTCATCTATATGGCTGGTTTCCAGAGTAAGACAGGCCTCACCCCACAGCCGGTTAGAGAAAGAGAAGAATTAGTGAAGGAACCTACAATAGCTGAGCTTAGAAAGGAGGCTAGGGATAAAAAGAAAACCAAGTCTCAGTTGAACAAACCAGTAAAGCCCTTGGTTCTTAAAGAGCCACCTCAGCCATCATCAAAGGAAAAGGTTAAGCACAACAAAGATGTACCTGGATCAAGTGGGTCTGAAAGAGTATCAAGAGTTAAAACAAGGAGTCAATTAAGCAAAGAGAAGGGCAAATCAGTAGCTGTAGAGGAAAGTCCAATTTCAAAGGCAAGCTTAAGTGATTTGCTTGAGGCCATTGAGTTTGAGCAGGTAGAACCGGTGCATGTTGAACCCCTGCATATTGATTTAACTCAATCATCACCGAAGAGCACTAAAAAATCTAAAGCTTCGAAGAGACTAAGGTTTGATGAACCTAGTGAGGAGTTTATTTTCAAACCACGAAGGCCGGTTACAAGGAAACAAGTTAGCGAAGCTGAGAAAGTGCATAAAGGAGAGAAAGTTGTAAAGATGCCCAGAACAAAGGTAATTGAAGTATTGTCCAAAACAGTGGAGGCAGTCAAGCATAAAGACAAGAACAGAAAAGTTATTATTACCCAAGGAGGAAATGTGATAGCCATAAAGAATCAAGCGGGGACAGCAAAAGATGAAATTGCCAAAGCAAAGAATGTCATTAGAGAGCATGCAGTCAGGTATTCCAACTATCGAAGAGCTGTGTTAAAGGGTAGTAAAAACCTAGTGAGTCAAGTGGATTCAGTGGCTGATGTTATACATGGATAGTTCCAGCTATTAAACAAGCTAAATTCATTAGAAAAATGAACATGACTCTAAGAGCTGAAAACAAAGCCCTGAGGAGGGAGATTGCAAATTTAAAAGCACAGCTAGGTTAACTAGCTGCTCATTGATGATGAGAGAGGTCATTTTTTTTTAAATTTTGGCAAATTTTGTTAAAGCTCCATTGTTTTGAAGACATATAGGTCTCTGTCACCTGTAAAGAAGATTTAAAAAATTAGAAGTTCAAGCAAAAATTTCCTTACTGCAAATACACTCTGTTTTAGCAAAAACAGCAGTTTCGTAGCGCGCTACGAAACTGCTGTAGGGGATGTTTTGGAGAAGATTGTTTTTGGTTTATGTATAAACAAGTTTCAGTAATGCAAATGACTGTGTTTTCTTCTCAGGATTCACAATGGATCTTCTTGTTCAAATGTGTGATGGTGTTCTTTCTTTAAGTTTCTTTTACAGTTTTGTTAATGCATAATCACTCAGAACTCATGAATCATGCTCTGACTTCCTGTATGCCTTGGAAAACTGTGGTTTCAAAGTTATGTTTGAACATATAGATGTAAAGTGCCCTGATTTCTATGAAAAGATAGTGTTTTTGTTTGCTGAGATATGAGAGACTCCATAAGCCCAATGGGAATCAGTTCAATGTTGTCCAGCCAACTTATTTTTCATGTGTCTTATAAGAGTTAGCCATCTTTTCTTGTCATTAGTCAATATTCATAATCTGTGAGAGAGCCCTCTCAGACTAAGGAGGCTAAGCCTTAGTCCAAAGCCTGGTTTGAAATAGTTACACAGAATCTTGCTGATTGGCAGCCTTCAGTGCTGGATTTTGTGATAACAGCTTCCCTGTGAGGTTTCAAGGACCGTAGTCCACTGCCTTTCAAGTAAGAAACAAGATCAGAAATATTACCTAATATTCCATTGGGCATGGGGTCTATATAAGCCTACACTAAAACCTTAAAATAACATATTTACAATACTGAGGCTTGAAAACCTTAAACAAAATAAATTTTCAAAAACTACCCATTGACTAGGCCATCGAAAACAGTTTCTCCCTCCAAACTTTGTAGCATGAAAGTATTGTTTCCCTGGACCTGAGAGATGACAAATGGTCCTATCCGTAGAGCATCAAATTTACCATGATTTCCTTTATTTTCCTTTAGTGAATCCCATTTGAGGATTGTTATGGGACAAAATGACCTCCTCATCAAATTAGAGGTGAAAGACAAGATGACTGAAGCAAAGACCACAATTGCAGGCCTTGACACCACACTAACTCTCTCTGTATGTTGTCGACCTGCTTTATAAAGATTTTTACCAAGCATAGAGGAGCGTTAGTCACCCTGCAGACTCATGTTGTTAGACCAGGGGGAGCGTTAGTGAACCTAAGGGAAGTTCAGAGGGTCAAGCCAATGAATTTTCTCACAAATATCTAGATATTTATCCCTAAATTTGCTCAAGAAAAGCAAGGAAACTCCAAAAATCAAGATATTTGGAGAAATACCAATCTGAGAATGAAGGCAAATGGGAAAAAGCTTGAAAACAGGGTAGGTTCATGGCCTTTGCCCTAATGAACTCTAGAAGGAGCTTGGCAGCCCTAATTCAATTTCTACATAAGCAGCAAGAGGGCCATTGTAAAAAGGTCAAAGAATTTGGAAGGATAGCCATTGAGGTGTTGTGAAACTGTCATATTCTTGAAGAAGTGAGATGAAAGAGGGAGAGAGAGAGAGGAAGAAGGGGCAAGGGAAGGTTGATACAATGGATGGTTGTAATCACTTTTCCACTATAAATATAGAACTGCAGTTGTGTTCCCTACTCCATAGTGTCGGTAATGTTGTTCATTTATTTTTTCATTCTGATGCTTGTCAAGATGAGTAGTTAAGTTATACACTAATATATGTTTATTGTGCACTCTTACATTAGTTTTCAAGAGCGTATGCTATGATTGGTTTTCCTTGTCCTTTATGCAGGAATTGTCTTGGAGCCGGCCCTGAAGGAGTTCTTCTTGCCACATAGAGATCCCTAAGCAAATCTAGAAGGAACTAAAGGTGATCCTCTTTCAAACATAAATTGACAAGGTGCGGTAAAATGCATGGTGGATATGGAATGAAAACTACCCTCAAAGGCCTTCCCAGGACCTTCGACAAACTGTAAGACTATCTGCAAAAGCTACCAAGTTACACACATGTTCATCTATCAAACATAAATTGACAAGGTATGGAAAGAGGATCAACTTTAGTTCCTTCTAGATTTTCTTGGGGATATCTACGCTACAAGAAGAACTCCTTCAAGGCCAGCTCCAAGACAATTCCTGCACAAAGGACAAGGAAAACCAATCATAGCATACGCTCTTGAAAACTAATGTAAGAATGCACAATAAACATATATTAGTGTATAACTTAACTACGCATCTCGACAAGCATCAGAATGAACAAATAAATGAAAAACATTACTGACACTATGGAGTAGGGAACACAACTGCAGTTCTATATTTGTAGTGGAAGAGTGATTAAAACCATCTGTTGTATCAGCCTTCCCTTGCCCCTTCTTCCTCCCTCTCTCTCCCTCTTTTAGCTCACTTCTTCAAGAATATGACAGTTTCGCAACAGCTCAATGGGCTATCCTTCTAAATGCTCCGACCTTTTTACAATGGCCCTCTCGCTGCTTATGTAGCAACCAAATTAGGACTGCCAAGCTCCTCCTATAGTTCATTAGGGAAAAAGCCATGAACCTGCCCTGTTTTCAAGCTTTTTCCCATTAGCCTTAATTCTCAAATTGGAATTTCTCCAAATATCTTAATTTTTGGAGTTTCCTTGTTTTTCTTGAGCAAATTTAGGGATAAATAACTAGATATTTGTGAGCGGATTCATTGGCTTGACTCTTTGAACTTCCCTTAGGTTCACTAACGCTCCCCCTGGTCTAACAAGATGAGTTAGTAGGGTGACTAACGCTCCTCTATGCTTGGTAACAAGCTTTATAAAGCAGGTTGATAGTGTGCAGAGAGTGTTAGTGTGGAGTCAAGGCCTGCAATTGTGGTCTTTGCTTTAGTCATCTTGTCTTTCACCTCTGAGTTGATGAGGAGGTCATTTTGTCCTATAACAGATGCCCCCTAAAGTATGAGATTAGAGGCAGAGACAATGGCCGAAATACTTTATGAAAACTGTAATTTTCTGTCAAAATTTTGTAGAGAGAGAGAGAAGTTTCAGGCGGCAAGGAAAACATGATACAACACATACATAAATATAAACTACTCAAATCATGTCCTGAGTCGAGAATTCCCATGATCAGTAGCTATGTTAGAGTAATTTTCTCTTTTGAGATATAACAATGCTGGCTGCCGATAAGCACAAAGTGGATCTAGTGTCATAATAGATCATCCTGAAATAGTTGTCTCCAAAGAACAATATACGCAGCTTGGGAGAGGAAACAAGGTTGAATGATGCAAGCCTCTACCCAAGGTCTTGATTTCCGCTTCACTGAACAGCATAGATCAGTACATGTGATAAGATGTGTTGACATCGAACATGCACAAAATCATCTGATTACCAGTTAATAATGGAGACCATTAACAGATGTGAGGAAGGCCACCGATAATGGTGATGGTCTCCAAGATTCACAGTGCAAACTAGTGAGTGTGAAAAATTTCTTTGTCATCAAACAATTATAGAATCGCTTAAACAAGAGCCAATAATGAAAAATCGTGATCGAACACAAGGTAACATGCCACTAATGTCTGCAAGTACAAAAGAACTAAATGTGTTTCTGGGTTATCTTCCTAGATAGAGTGTTGAAGTTGATAGGAAGAAACCTATCAAAAGGTAGGCAATGACGTGTCCTACATCAGTTGACACGAAACCGAACAAGAATGATTTTGTTTTCTGAGGAATCTTTTGAGCATTTGGGTCTAAACAACGAAGGGCATGATGAAAGGATATGTATGATCGGTTGATAGAGGGAACAAATGGGGACCCTTGAACAATAGAAGGCACAACAACAGTTTTAACCAGATATCTCTAGACTGATGAACGCTACAGTGTTTAAGATACGAGATGCAATTACATCAGGTTATATAGGCTAAAAACTCATAGGTTGGTAGGGTTCATATTGAGAGGCTATCAAAATGAAGGTTTATCTGAGGGAGTGCCATGTTCAAGGGAACGATTGCTGCCAAACCATGCTTTCAAATACATAATACAGTTGTATTGTCCACTTTCCCCATCTGATTTTTTAATGAGATAAGATGGGTAAACTCATCAATCTTTTCATTTTTAAAAAGTCTGAAACGGATCGCAAAAAGAACGACTCTTTGCCCTATCTGATTAGTTTAATGAGTTCGGACAGGCAATCTTGTCGATTTTTTCATGTTTTAAGAGTCTGAAAAGTATTGTAAAAAGAACGACTCTATATCTCGTCTGTGTTTTTAAAGAGTCTAGACTAGACAGCTTGGTGGTATTTTCATGTTTAGAGAGTCTGAAAAGATCTTAAAGAGAGACTCCATGGTGGTCCCTTTGTCATAGTTGTTAACCGAGTGTGACAAAAGGTTAATAGTATACCCAGATCAGTTACTTTTCTATATTTTAATCTATTGAACCCGGATAAAGAGAAACATTTTTCCAATAGATTTCGACCTCATTTTGTTATGAGTATGAGGCGACGGACTAAACTCATGTTTTGTCATGAATTTTTAACAAGCCCAGTAACAAAAACTTGGGGTTTTCAGGTTTAACGAGAGAGAAAAGTACCTAAAAGAATGCTCGGGTCATCTTTAGCAAGTTTAACGAGCAACAAGACATAGCTTGGGTCATCTTTAGCAAGTTTAACGAGCAGCAAGACATAGCTCGAGATTTTTTCAGTTTGAAGAGCGAGAAAACAGTGCCTAAAAAGGATGTTCCTTTGGTCTTTTTCAGTTTATGAGCTAGAAAAAGATCAAAAAAAGAGTTGTTGAGAGCATCGTGGCATATCTTTAATGAGTGCAATGATGAAAACTTGGAGATGATTATATTTTTTAAAGAGCAATAAAATATCACCAAAAGTGCTCTGACTATCGTCGCAAAGATTTAATGAGCTTAACGATGAAAACTTGAAGATGTTTATATTTTTTAAAGAGCAATAAAAATATCCCTAAAAGTGCTCTATTGATCGTGGTGGATGTTTAACAAACCCCACGAAGAAAAACTTGGAGATGTTTATATTCTTTAAAGAGAAATAACATATCTCCAAAAGGGCTCTATTTGAGACTTGCATGCAACTTTTACTGCTTTTCATTCCTAAAAGTACTTTCATCAAAAGCGGTAAAAAGTATAAGAAAGCAGCAATTCCTATTATCTGCGTTCATGCATGATAAAAAAATCATGGAGAATGGACTACTTCCTCTTTAATGATTGTCAAAAAATCATGTCTCTCAAATTTATATAAGGAGATGATTTGAGCTTTCACATGCATCATTTTCTCTATTTTGAAGTTTGTGAGAGCTTGCTGGAGCTAAAGAGGAGCAGATCTTCTGCGAACCATTGCAGGAGATCCGGGCAATCATTCGATGTGCTGTCAGTCCCAAGTGAGAGCTAAAATCTTGCTCTATGCCTTACTAAACCTTTTTTAACAATTTTATGGGTGGAATTTTCCAAATATAAGGTGCCCTAGAGCCTTATTTGCACACTAACGCCCTCCAGATGGCCGGTAGGGAGCGTTAAACGCTCTGTACGAGCCATTGGTGGGTGTTAATCCTCCCCGTGTAGCACTGGGGGTAGTGTTAGGGTTGTAGGGCGCAGTTAAAACCCTCATGGATGGATTCCTTAAGTGATTTTGCCCCATTTTAACTATTTTTAGGGTTATTTTGTGCAGGTTTCAGGCTGAAATGACTCACCTATGGAGAGAACGGGCCCATGACAATGAGGAATTGTTGATGCAAAATGATCCAGCATGCATACTTGCATTGCACCACTGCAGTTTGTTGAAGTATGAAAAGTTATAGTTGATGAAAGGACAGGAGGATTTACTAAGATGGATCATATAGCGCTGGGATGAACATTAGCAAGTGTTCAAGATTAGAGATCAGGTGCTGGCGATTGACCAGGATGACATTTACTTTTTGACTCGTTTGTCATGCCGTGGGGTACAAGCAAACCTCACCGGTGGCAAGTTAGATCCACGATCTACTTCAGAGTTGGTACAGATCTACTACATCCCTAAGAGTGGACTAGTCAGCAACAGAGTCCCGATAGAGAGGATTTGATCTCGGTCTATGAGGGAAGTTTTATGGTTGATTGTATGGTTTTTGGGGTCAAAAAGTCCCCAAGTAGCAACAAAGGCCCACCTGCTGCTTGTGATTGACTGTGTCCAGCCTCAGATGTTCAACTAGTGTGAAGCAGTGCGTCACCAGTTGAAGGCAAAATTGACAGCATGCAAGACCCGTACCCAACATGGTTTTGGGTACGATACTATCATAGTCTCATTTTTCCTTGAGAGGGTACCTGTCATGCACCCACGGGTGAGCTTAGGTCCCTTTGATCCGAGGGAGCCAAGACAAGGTCACTGGTCATCACTTGATCCTCGCACAGGAGGAGGACCGCCCCGGCACTTCTTTGACGAAGACTTCTTCTAGTGGCTCTATAGCTAGATTGTGATTGTTGATGACTATGCCTATGAAGGCATGGACTTTGCCGGTGACCTAGACTTGATGCTACCACCCAGGACCAACTAGGGTCCTCAAGGTGAGAATAATTTTGAGGGTACTTAAGTATTTTTGCACTTTTGAATGTATATGTAATGTTTTTTAAAGGTGAAATAAGAACTGACATGAAACTTTGATGCTTAAAATAGATGTGGCACCAGTATGACCTACAGGTGAACCTCGCTATGTGCGATGAGGCGGCCAACTACTTGTTGGAGGGGCTGATGCTGACAGTCTCCATGAGGTTCTGAGGAACCTAGAGGGTTTAACTATGGGTGTCCCCCCCCTTCCTATGAGGGAGATTCCCACTCATATGCAGTGGCACACCGTTGGTGTACCAGAGCGGTTTCTGGTTCATCTTCGGAGGGTAGCTAGAGTTGTTTTAGCTTTTTTGGAACAATAGGCTCATTTTAGTAGGTGTTCTGGCGTAGCCATATGAGTGTTTGTAGCTAGGCTTTGAGCAATTTTATACTTAAATCATCCAAGTTTTGGAATATTTTGATGTAAAAAACTGGATTTCGATATATATAGATATATATATATATATATATATATATATATATATATATATATATATATATATATATATATATATACAGATATTTTTGGTATTTTGCTGGTGTAAATGTGTTTTTAAATGTTTTTTGTAACAAACTTTAACTTTAGTAAATGTTTTACTTCTCATGCATACTACTATAAATAATGAGAAAAATGCCAATCTAATACATAGTTAGCTAACAAATCAGTGACTGTATTTAATTCTCGAGGAACATGCTCATATGTGATTATTTCAAATCAACGTTCCAAGAGTCGCACCCTTAGATAGTTACATAACAAGGCTGGATTATGGATGTGATAATGGTTTGTCAATTGCATAATGACTAGTTGGGAGTCTAACCTGACCACTAGATTGGAGATGCCCCTTGATGACACTTCTGTGAGAAGCGAAATGACGGACATGTACTCGGCAATATTGTTGGTGGCGGTAACAAGAAAGACCCCCCAGAGCAAAATAGTTATGACTCGGTTGTGTATATGACCCAAGCAGCTGATGCCATGTTCCATGTGTGACGATTGGCACCATTCACGTATCCTACGTATGCTAAGGGTAACGATGACATCTGCATTACGAGAAGAATGCATGAGACAAGTACTCCACTAAATAATAAAACAATCCAATCACATGAAAAAAGGTAAGAAAAACTTATGAATACATAAAATTACAAAGCACATGCCCAGTGCGATACTAGGCACAATAATTTTTCAAATAGAGCCCATATTTGGGCTCCTTGAGTGGGATTCTATCCCAGTCCTATAGTTCATATGCCCCGTGGGGAGGACTTTCGTTATGACATAGGGACCTAGCCAAATGGGTCAAAGCGTGCATGCCTCCAAGAGGTTATCTTTTGGATGATAGAGCGATATGAAGTCACCTTATTGGAAAGAACAAAACTTAACCTCTTTTGCAAATTGGGATTGTACCCACTCCCTGTGAGTTGCGAGTGCCAAATCGGCATCTCGATGGGTTTTATCCAGTTGTTTAAGGTATAGTAGGCGTTCTTCTTCGGCAATAGGGCTAGGCATGGGTTCAATGGCTATTTCGAGGGAAGTGATTGGCCACCCATTTCGTTTTGCCTCGTTGTGAGGTTGGATCTCATGTGTGACAAATGACAGATTAATGTTGGGTATTTCCTCATGAGACCAAACAAATTCATCATGGAATTCCTCATATAGGCAGGTGGAGCTTGCAATTTCCTCAGGACTGTAATCTGCTCACATATGGGAATCTTCCACGATGCCTCTTATGACTGAAATATCTATGGGCAATGACCTGGAAGTGTCGCCCATGTTTCCTTCCGCATCCAAAGTTTGGATGATCGCGTATGGTGAGGAAACAATTTTTGGTTAGTCAAAGGATAGGATTTCAAGAGGCATCATGTCTGAATCAGATATCGGGACACAATGTTGCCAATCCTCCCAATGTTCCTCTCCAAAACTCATAATTTCTTTAACGGTTTCATTTGTAGGTATGAGTTGATTGAATGGATCTAAAGGAGGAGCAGTTATGGGAAGGGCAGTGGTATCGTCGGCGATAGCCAACATGATTGGAGATGTGGATGCAGATTGAATGCCTTGTAGGCCGATTCAGCTGGTGACAACGGCATCTGGTCTCCGAATGTGTCAAGGTATGAAGGCGGCATTAGGATCCAGGAATTGGTTAGTTCATGAGAAATTAAGAATGTTGACCGATTGTGAAACCTGGGGTGGTTGAAGAGGAAAACAACCCATAAGGGAAGAAGCCTTCAATAGACCGGTACCTATACTGACATAACTGTCAGTTCCACCTCCTACTATGGGTATGAAGCCACTAGGTAATGGCAAATAATCGGGGGTGAAAAAAGACAACTGATCCACTGGAATGAACTTTCCATCGAATGGAAAAAGGATGATACAAAAGACAGTGGATACGACAGCCATCATGGCATATGCCCAACTGCAACCCAGCAACAGATTATAGTCGAGTTTCTTGTCCACGACTTCTACATCCACCATTACTATTTTCCCATACAATGTGATGGGAAAACTGGCTAAGTATCCTTTTTGGATAAAGGTGTGGCCATCGAAAGCTTTAAGGGAGTTCAATGGTGGGGATAGGGGTGGCGAACCTAGGGCGAGCCAACATGAAGCCGAAATGACACATGTTGAAGCACCTTCGTCGATGACAAATTTGTGTATACCTTTACGTTTTGTAGTAATATGCACCTGAAATGTAAGCTGGTGGGAAAGAGGAGGTTTACACTTGTCCATGTCGAAAATGGAAAGCATGGAATCCGTAGGGTCAATACCTCCGATAGAAAAAAGCAAAGCTTTCCATTGGCTGGGGAATGTTTGTAATACTTCGAGCACTAACATAGCTGACGGCGCTTGCGCCAAATCCTCTATGATGTTGTAGTGTTGGGCGGCACGTGAAGATGTATTGTGCATTGTGCATCGAAGTGCCCCCTTGGGGGATCGAATTACAAAGTCCTTAACTGGCCTTTCGATATGCAAATCATTGGGTAGTGATGGGTTTTGACCTAAGGATGGTTCTGCTGCCAGAGCGACAGGAGCTCCATAAGATTTGGCTCTTGTGGCAAGTTCTACCATTTCAAATGTGTAAACGGTAGAACTTCATTCACCAACTAAAGGATGTTGCGAACCATCGCTATCCCCTAACGTGGGTTGTGGTTGGTTGGCAATGAGACTTTGCTGCCATTGAGTAGGAAAAGTATTTTGAAGGATAGCAGGTGCCTTATTAGAATCTCTTTTGGTAAGGTAATCTGTGCATTCTTGAAGACGCAGACAACGCCAAGTTATGTGGTCTTCAAGACAGATTTTCCATGGATATCTGGTGCCTTTATCCTTTGCCTCATCAGTAGGCGTAATGACCTTCTGTTTCGGGTTGGGCTGCTTATATGACTGCTCTTCAAAAGGAGTGGTCTTGTTCTTATTCTTCTTGTTCTTGCCACAGGATTTTTGTGTAGACTGCACAGAGTTTATCACAGTGGCAGGAAGAGCAGTCGCTTTGGTAGAGGAAGCACTGAGTTGTTTTACAGCAACCCCAGAGGTTGCGCCGATAATCCCGTTGGTGTGCACTCCAGGGTGTTGAGTGGTGGGAGCATTGGGGTTACCAGGAGCATTGGGGATAATGTCTTAAAGAGTGCCAAACTGTGAATAAATCAAATCTAAGTGCTGGGCATGACGTATGGATTGGTCTTCTGTGACCGCACCACCTAGAACGACATCTCTAGTGATTTGTGGGAGTAAGGACTTACAGAACCAATCTGTTAAGAGAAAATCAAGGATGGGAGCTTTGACCAACCTCCACCTATGTCTCCATTCATGAATATGATCAGAGATGTGGGTGGAAGTATCCTAACAAAATGAAGTAAGGAGCTCTGTCCCAATCTCATAGCGGATAGGTAACTGAAAGTGCTTTAGGAACTCCATCGCTAAAACGTTAAAGGTATTTACTGATGCGCGTGGTAACTCAATATACGATTTCGCAGCATTGCTAGTGAGGGTACGGGGAGAAATACGTAACCAAACACTATCATCCACCATAGAGTTAGAAACATACCAAAGATGGTAGGTGGTGATATGGGCGCCCAGATCCTCCCCTTGATTTCTGTCAAACTTTGGAATGTCCATCAATATTTTATGCGGGGTCGGTAGCCATTGTAAGTTGTAGTAGATGGGGTCGTTTGTCAATTTATATAAGTCAGGAATATCTAACGTTGCTAAAAAAGGCAGAGAGTTGGGTGCTCCTGACTCGGACCATGGTGATGACGGATGACCTAAGGAGCTCTGTGCTCTTCCCATCATTTAGTTCCCCATAGTGTACATGGGTTGCGTGGTGTAGTAGTTGCTTTGTAGTACAGTGTTGTAGAGTGGATTTCCATGCGGATTTTGATATTGGGGTATGAAATTTCCCCCAGTATAAGCGGTGCCCCCTTTACTCATTTGAGTGTGTGAGTAGGGTACCCCCATGGATTGGTTGGGAATCCCTTGTGGATTCCCAACCGACATAGAACTAACCATATGGCTTTGATTGACAGAGGGAACACTCATGTCAATCAGCAACTGTCCATGCATGCCTAGAAAAGAGGGGGAACTATGACATTCCCCACCGACATGTGCTTATTGGGAAACACCCCAGATATCTGAATCTGGGGGTTGGAACTCTACATTGGTGGTTGACCTTGTTGTTGGAAATCTGGAACTGCACCCATAGTGTTGCATTGAGTGTTTTATGGAGCACTATATGTGGCACTAGTCGAAGGTATGCATTGTTGAACCATAGGAGTCGAACTTGGCATCTGCTGGGTTCCACTCATAAAGGGTGTTATGTAAGTTGTCGTACCTGGGAAAAATGGGATAGCGGGATTCCACATTACCAGTGTTGTGATGATCGTCGACTAGGGAAGTGGTAGAGGACTAACAGTGTCTCTAAAATTCCACAACCCTTGAGTGGTCGACTGGATAGATGGGAAAGTTCCACCTACTGAAGAAGAATGTACAGGTACCACGGGAACCACGATAGGATCCGACGGATTTGTGAGCGGAGTGTTAAAGTGAGAAAGGAATCCTTCCGTGGAGAAATCCTCTGACAAACTAGAATTTTCAGTCATCCACAAAGATCCTGTGTGAGATTTAGGAGACTGATTCATCGAAGATGAGGAATCCGAGTCAGTGGAACTCAGCGGATATTCCACAATGAGTGGAGGAAGTCCTAACAATCGTCTAGAGTGAAAACGAGGGCCGGATGTAGCCACGATGACCATTAAGTGTTATCAAATAGACTTTAATGTGATATTCTTTAAAGTCTCAAAAATGATAGCACTTAGGTACCTAAAAATAAAAAATACACTAAATATATCAATCAACAAACAGAGGGAAATTACCTCGTCTATAAACACCAATCACTGGAGATGAAAACTAGTCTCTCAGTGAATAACAAAGAAGGATGGCCAAATGTATGGTTACGGTTACTATTGAGCTTTGCCCGAACCTCAGATTGAGGGGCCAAGTACTCTCGTGAAGACGAGCACCATCCCAAAAACTGAAGACAAAGTAGATCCATCTGTTTTAGGTACTAGGACAGCCCGTCCCCGTCACCTTGTGTAACTACCTAGAATTTTTGGCCACTAGAGATACCTTAAATCACAGACATTACCAGGGGGGACATAGTCGTAGACAGCATGCTGTGTGGGCAGGAAACTTGAGTCCCCGCCTCAATTCCGAAATCCCTGAAGGGACCCCCTGTACACAGAATGCCCAAAGGATTTGTAAGAGAAGGCGAGATACCTTCAATTACAGTCCGATGTTGTCTTGTATTTCGCTCCATTGTTAGTGGGTGGAGTGGTCCTGGTAATATGAGTGAAAAAGGATTTTTCACTCGTTAACAACACTAGTTTTGGTTTTCAACCTTGGGCAGTTCACTCATATGCTTATCCCAAGGTCCTAATCTGTAGGAATTTACAAGGTAAGTTCCTCAGAAAGAACACCAAAAGGACACCGCTCACAACCAGATCACAGATCAATACACCAGTATTTTTGATGTGGTTAAAACCTCAAAGAGGGAAACAGTCCATGGCCTGCGCCAACGTGGCTACTACAGGCAATTTATTAATCAAAGAATGAAAATTTACATAAGCTTCTCTCATGCACGGATTACCCAAACAATGACCCTCCATGCGCTTTAAATAGAACTCATGGACCAATTGGGTGTCAAGCCACGGATCAAGTGTCGGTAATACCGAGGAGAGAGTGAACCATCGGATCACTACATATTGTGATCGTCAGATTGTAAGTTACAAAATGTACAACGGTAAAGAAACACACTTTACCTAACTCTATACCTGACTCTATACTAGACCAAGTTGAACTTAACTATTTCCTATGTGTCGAAATATCCTAACATCCCCCCTTAAGAACAACTTGGGATAGGATTGAAGGATTTACAAATATGACACAATAGGAGAAGGAAGGCGGCACTAGAGCCTATCCCCCCTTAGTGACAACTTCCTGAACTCCAAGCATATATCGAAGTGTTGAGTCTTGAAAATGTTATTCATTTCCATTACACTTTCACTATTATGTCCATTATATCACCTCCATTTCACCTCCATTTCACTACTATGTCACCACATTCATCCCACTTTCATTATCATTGGGCCACCTTTATGTTTTTCCAATATTTATTATTTCTAAGCCTTTTAAGTGAATTTGTGGTTAAACATTAGAAAATAATGTGCATATGCTTATACCTAACAAATGGGTTGAGATTGTTGACATGTGTAGGTTGAAAGGAGGCTTCTAGAAGACCCTTATGTGGCACTCTAAGGCCAAATTCGAATTTGGTTGGAAAGAATCATGGGATCATGAGGATATGTGTCACATCTCCTAATTGTATTGTAACTCTAAAAAGACATGTGTCTTATCAGTTCCTATTTTGATTAGGACTCTAGAGGTAGAGGGAGAGATTCATGGACTATCATTAATGAGATGGCTCTCATCTTTTTGTATAAATAGGAGATCTCTTTCCTTCATTTGCTAGTCTTTCCTTTAGTCTTTTCTTAGTCCTTTTAGCTTGTTAGTCCCATGGCTTTTGAAAGATTTTGTACTTTGTACTTTTGAAGAAATTGAATAAAGCTTTGATGTTCTCAACATGGAAGGAGTTGTGAAGTAGATGTCATGGAGCATATTAGGATGTAAGTAGAGTAGATTTCATTTTGTAAATATTGCTTTGTAGAATGTAAGGTAGATTAGATTTTCATTCATGCAATTTTAATTTATGCAAGTGTGTTTAATTTTGCTTTGATTTCATAGGTGGTAGGGGGCCACTGCCTTGTACAGATGTCTTTGTTGTATTTGCTTTATCTCTAATGGTATTTTCAGTTGTCATATTCATAAGTTGCTGCCTTTATTTTATTTTTCTAGCTTGATTTCTAAGTTTAGTTTCTCAAGTTGTATGCTAACATATTGATGGTGTCCTTATCATAAGTTGTTCATATTTAAGAGATCAGAATACTAATAAATCACAGCTTGCTTTGAGTAGTTTTTGACTTATATCACTAACTCTTTCTTCACTTGTTACACATTACAATGTATCTTGGAAGCAGAATGTTGGAGAAAGGCAAAGTGGTGTTATAATTTGTCATCTTAGAGCTTGATTACTTTTTAGACTTATTTCTAACTACTTCTTAATCGTGTTTCACATAGTACTATATGTTGGAAGCAGAGAGTTAGGAAGAGATGATCATTATAATTGGTCTTTAAAGTGGTTTTTCTTACTTTTTTATTGCAGTAGCATGAGTAGTGACTAGTGCCATTAGAAAGTGGTTTTTATGCTTTGCTTTCAGTTCCATTTCAAGTTATTTCTTTCAAGCTCTTTCTTTGCAAGTTTAATGTACAGTTTGAATTACTGCATGCTTTCAAGTTGATTGTAGATTAATGATGCACATAGCCTTCTAATGAACTAATGACGTGATAGAATTATCTTGTCCTTTTGCTGCAGCAAGGATACTTGGTCTCACAGTCATTTTCTCATTATTTGATTATTGCATGTTAGAACAAAACCCCAAAAACAACATAAACTATAAAACAACGAAGTAAGAGAAAGGTTAACTAAGCACATATAGTGCACCACACTTCATCAGCTTACGATACCTGGATTGATAATTTATGTAGAGCAATTTAAGACATTAAATTGACTAGACATTTTGGTGCCGTTGCCGGGGAAGTGTAATTAGGAGACCTTATTTCTTACATCTGAAAAAAAATTAACAATTATTGAGTATGCTCTCCTCCTGCACTTTGTGTGATCTGGAGGATCAGAAAAATGATTGTTATGTAAAAAAAAAAAAAAAAAAAAAGTTAATGATTCTTGAAGTATGCTGTCCTCCTGCACTTTGTGTGATCTGGAGGATCAGAAAAAGGATTGTTAAAAGAAAAAAAAATGAGACAAAATAGCTTCAACATTTCAATTGTTTCAATAAAAAAAAAAAATGAAAAAAAAATTCAACTGCTTTGATACGTTCAAATTGTCCAAAATTGTCTGGTTTTGCTTTGTAGTGGTCTTCAAAACACTGTATCCTGTTCAAATAAGGTTTTGCAACTTAGCTGCGGAAACTGCCTGATTCCGCAGCTAGCTGACAATTCCGCAGTTGTTTCAAGGTTTAGCAGGTTACAGGCATCCAATAAAAAAACCGACCACATGGGCATCTCCAGAATCGTCCCGACATGGATCCTATCCTAGTCACCCAGCTCAGATCGATGAAAAACCAGCCTAGGACCTCAGTCAAAGTCTTGTTTTTAGCATGTTTTTCTTAAAGTATTTGCTGCTTGAAATTGAAAATCATTAATCCTTTTTTTTACAATTTCAGAGAAGAAGAAAAGAGAAAAACAAGCTATAGCTATTTTCATCCTAGATTCCATTGTGGTTGAGAGAAAAAATAGATCGAATTGCATGGACTGATGTGTTAAAATAAAAACTCTGTGTTTTTGGGGATTTGGTTGGAATCTTGCTGATATGGCTTTCAAAGAAAGGATATGAAGGATTAACTGGAAATTTGCGCTAAATTTTATTTTTTCCCCACAAATACCACCTTCAATACCGGCATTATAGGCAAAATAACAAGCCATGACTCATATCGAAAAGAAATTCCAATGGCCATGAGCCTAGTGGATGTATAGCTTTACAACCAGAGATTTGACGATGTATAGTTCCTTCTCTATTGCATCTGAAATCTGAGGATCTGCCAACAAAATGTCATATAGAACAGGCCCATATATCTCAAAAATTTGTGCTTCAGTTATCGACCTTTCAAGAGACAGAACAGCAAATGTCAATGTAGTGATGGTAATTCTTCAATTACATTGAGGTTAATTGAGTCTCTCTTGACAAGACATACACCTGGAGAAGCCCTTAAAAATGAGACTGGAACACTGAATAACATAGCAAAATCAAGCCAAAAAGCCAAACGCAACAAATTCATAAAGTGCAGAACAGTTAACTCAGAAAAACGCAAAACCTGAAAAACGTCAAACTTCACACCTTTGATTCTCCCAAACAGAGACGAATTTAAAAAACCTAAAACATGGGTTTTTTTTCTAGGTGGGTCAGTTAGATAACCCAGAAACCGTTTGAGGAAATTCGTAGTGGTCCGGGAGAAATCTGCGGTTCTTCGGAATGTATTTTTGAGTGTCGCGTGAAAAAAACAGAGTTTTAATTAAATGAACAGCAGTAATTTAATGCAGCGTGCCTGAAGAAGATAAATCAAATTAGGAGTCAAATATGTGTTGGACATCAATCAAATTACATATCTCTTGTTTTAAACATTCATCCAACACCTGTTTAACACGACACTGTTTGTTTTGAACACGGCACTGTTTGTTTTGAACACAACACTGTTTAAAACCTATACGGCTCTTCTTCACCAAGATCTCCGCAGCAAAAACTGAAACATGTATTTCATTCCCTTATCACTCCATTTATTCATGCATTCGAACTCACTCCCGTGCTTGTCTTCCACTCTTTCACCTTCCCACCATTTCAGCTCTCGTTTTTGCTGTAAACTCCGCAGTTCTATTTTAAACCCCTAATTGCTATAGTTGGCATGGGCCCATATTCTTATTTCTGTGTAGTTGACAATCAGTCAAAACAAAGTGAGCCGCTTGCACAACTGTTTCAGATTAATGATGGTGACATCAAAAGGATTGTTCTATGCACCTGCATTAAAGGTTGATGTTGCAGATACTGTAGGATGTGGAGATAGCTTTGCAGCTGCTATTGTTGTTGGTTATATAAATTTGATGCCTATAATAACCACTCTAGTATTGGCAAATGCTGTTGGTGGTGCTACAGCAATGGGCTGTGGGGCAGGCCGGAATGTTGCAACCAAAGAAAAAGTTTGTGAACTGTTATTGGCTTCAGAAGTAAACAATGACTACGAGGATTTCTAGAGAAGAATACGTGCCCCTGAGTATTTTGAACCGTGAATTGCACTAGTTAAGGGATACATTTTTTTTATTTTCCACGCACACAGCGACTCCATTTCACAGTACTTTCTACACTCTGCACTTTCCGCAGCCAATACAGCATTTCCGCAGCCAATCCCAGATTCCGCAACTGTTTTGTTAAACTCTAGGTTGTAGGTGTCGTCAGGCAAAACAGGTCACATGGGTAGCTAGGGAAATGTCAGTACATGGATGGTGTCCTATTCATTCGGTCAAATTTGATGAAAAAGACCCCGGTCAAAGGGAAGTCAAATTGGGTGTTATCACAAAGTCGCCACACTGAGTCGCCACACTGAGTCGCTGCATGTCAAGAAAAAAATAATAATTTTGAATCAATGAAATGAACAAGTTATTTTCTCACTTTTCTGAAGGTATTGATTAATTTTGGACTGATAATGAAAGATGAATGGCTAACTTTTTATTCAAGATTTTTAGCTACAGAGTTGTTCCCCAATTCCGCAGCCAGAAAAACCTCATTGTTCAATCAGCCTATCTTTCTCATACAAAATCAGATTTTGATGATTTAAGTACCATTGGAAAGATCTCAACAAGATCTATACAATGAGAAATATATCATTAGAGTTTGAAATGACAAATAATGAAATAAATTGCTGAAAAGAAGCAACATCAACTTGAGGCACTAATTCCAAAGCAGGTATAAATTCTTTTGATTTTTCCTTTGAGAACTTGTTTCATTAATACAGATTCTTAGTTTTGTGTGTAAATATCATAACTAGAGAGATTGGCCACCTCTCTCCTTTGATAATCTTACATTCCATTGTATAAGAAGTATTAGTTTTTTTGCAGGTTCCAGGAGGAAGGACAAATGACTACAAGAGAATGGTGTCTCTCTAAGAGACCAATTTGTTTCATAAGAGGATGATCATCAACAAAGAGGAAATATGTTGATGCAAAATCAGATCCAAAAACTTGAAAAACTTTCAGATACTATTGTCTCCATCACATCCATCCATCACATCCATACTTCATAATAAACCATTCACCTCATTCTACTCCATATTTTCCATTTTCATTCACATACACTTTCCATCTCTTTTTGTCCATTCATAACCCACCAATAAAAGCAAAAGGCTCATTCACATGCTTATTGCCCATTGTCATTTCTGTTATCCATTGCCATTTTCCATTTTCATTTTCCATTCCTTGTCATTTTCATTCCGCAAATAAGCCCTGCTTCAATGCAAATTATTGAGTCCATAGTCCTTTGAGTCTAATTTCTTTGTAAAAACACCTTGAGGCTTGCATGTCTTAATGGCAAGTCCTCATGCTGACAAACAATGGGAATACATTAATGTCCCTTGTTCGTTAGATCTTCTAGGTGACTCGACATCAGCAAATTCATTCGTACCTAGCAAGATGTGTTTGGGCATCTTGACTCTCATTGACATCAATGGCGAGAGTGCTCGTGTTGACTAGTGGCATCCATTAATGGCCACTAAGCCAACAATTTCCTACTATGTTCGACATCAGAACATCTTTTCACATAGTAGGAATTGTGCCAATGAGTTTTGAAGGCATGAAGACTATTATTTTCAGCATTTTGGAGCAGATTCAGCAAGTTTTAGTAGAAGCAATAAAAAGTCATCTTATCTCTCTATCCATGACTCCTCTTGATCAGCCACTTGAAGAAGAAAATGATCAGAAGTTTTCAGCCACTACACATACAACTCATCCATTCCAAAGGGTAAGTGAAGGTATGACATTTTCTAACTTTTAACCATAGAATTCCATGAAGAGCTAGAATGATAATTGTTGGAAAAACATTTCTCTTCCTCATTTCATAAATTTGCCAATACCATCAGTTGGGGGGGGGGGAATACATTCATATTCATATCTTGCCATGTCCATATCATATTCAAGAGCTCACATACTTCCAACATATATTAAATATTACATTGCTATTATGAGCATACAGTGGCTTTTGGAAAAGTGCTTAAAGGATAAATTGGATACAAACAAAATCATGGTTGTCACACAAGAACCAACCATCATGCAATCCAATAGAGATATACTTTGCAACAATAATCAAAATATCATTATGCAAAGTTCAAAGATCAAAATAGAAGGCAACAAAAGAAAAAAAAATGATTGTAACACAAGAACCAACCATGTTGCAATTCAAGTGAAACACTTTGCAAAAAATATGAAGTTATCAAATGATATCATGCAAAGTTAAGCCAAAGCTCAAGGATCAAAAGAGTTAATGTAATATATATTGCATGAGTACTATGTCACCACATTCATCCCACTTTCATTATCATTGGGCCACCTTTATGTTTTTCCAATATTTATTATTTCTAAGCCTTTTAAGTGAATTTGTGGTTAAACATTAGAAAATAATGTGCATATGCTTATACCTAACAAATGGGTTGAGATTGTTGACATGTGTAGGTTGAAAGGAGGCTTCTAGAAGACCCTTATGTGGCACTCTAAGGCCAAATTCGAATTTGGTTGGAAAAAATAATGGGATCATGAAGATATGTGTCACATCTCCTAACTATATTGTAACTCTAAAAAGACACGTGTCTTATCAGTTCCTATTTTGATTAGGGCTCTAGAGGTAGAGGGAGAGATTCATGGACTATCATTAATGAGATGGCTCTCATCTTTTTGTATAAATAGGAGATCTCTCTCCTTCATTTGCTAGTCTTTCCTTTAGTCTTTTCTTAGTCCTTTTAGCTTGTTAGTCCCATGGCTTTTGAAAGCTTTTGTACTTTGTACTTTTGAAGAAATTGAATAAAGCTTTGATGTTCTCAACATGGAAGGAGATGTGAAGTAGATGTCATGGAGCATATTAGGATGTAAGTAGAGTAGATTTCATTTTGTAAATATTGCTTTGTAGAATGTAAGGTAGATTAGATTTTCATTCATGCAATTTTAATTTATGCAAGTGTGTTTAATTTTGCTTTGATTTCATAGGTGGTAGGGGGCCACTGCCTTGTACAGATGTCTTTGTTGTATTTGCTTTATCTCTAATGGTATTTTCAGTTGTCATATTCATAAGTTGCTACCTTTATTTTATTTTTCTAGCTTGATTTCTAAGTTTAGTTTCTCAAGTTGTATGCTAACATATTGATGGTCTCCTTATCATAAGTTGTTCGTCTTTAAGAGATCAAAATACTAATAAATCACAGCTTGCTTTGACTAGTTTTTGACTTATATCACTAACTCTTTCTTCACTTGTTACACATTACAATGTATGTTGGAAGCAGAATGTTGGAAAAAGGCAAAGTGGTGTTATAATTTGTCATCTTAGAGCTTGATTACTTTTTAGACTTATTTCTAACTACTTCTTAATCGTGTTTCACATAGTACTATATGTTGGAAGCAGAGAGTTAGGAAGAGATGATCATTATAATTGGTCTTTAAAGTGGTTTTTCTTACTTTTTTATTGCAGCAGCATGAGTAGTGACTAGTGCCATTAGAAAGTGGTTTTTATGCTTTGCTTTCAGTTCCATTTCAAGTTATTTCTTTCAAGCTCTTTCTTTGCAAGTTTAATGTACAGTTTGAATTACTGCATGCTTTCAAGTTGATTGTAGATTAATGATGCACATAGCCTTCTAATGAACTAATGACGTGATAGAATCATCTTGTCCTTTTGCTGCAGCAAGGATACTTGGTCTCAGAGTCATTTTCTCATTATTTGATTATTGCATGTTAGAAAAAAACCCCAAAAACAACATAAACTATAAAACAACGAAGTAAGAGAAAAGTTAACTAAGCACATATAGTGCACCACACTTCATCAGCTTACGATACCCGGATTGATAATTTATGTAGAGCAATTTAAGACATTAAATTGACTAGACATTTTGGCGCCGTTGCCGGGGAAGTGTAATTAGGAGACCTTATTTCTTACATCTGAAAAAAAATTAACAATTATTGAGTATGCTCTCCTCCTGCACTTTGTGTGATCTGGAGGATCAGAAAAATGATTGTTATGTAAAAAAAAAAAAAAGTTAATGATTCTTGAAATATGCTCTCCTCTTGCACTTTGTGTGATCTAGAGGATCAGAAAAAGGATTGTTAAAAGAAAAAAAAGGAGACAAAATAGCTTCAACATTTCAATTGATTCAATAAAAAAAAAATGAAAAAAAAATTCAACTGCTTTGATAGGTTCAAATTGTCCAAAATTGTCTGGTTTTGCTTTGTAGTGGTCTTCAAAACACTGTATCCTGTTCAAATAAGGTTTTGCAACTTAGCTGCGGAAACTGCCTGATTCCGCAGCTAGCTGACAATTCCGCAGCTGTTTCAAGGTTTAGCAGGTTACAGGCAACCAATAGAAAAACCGACCACATGGGCATCTCCAGAATCGTCCCGACATGGATCCTATCCTAGTCACCCAGCTCAGATCGATGAAAAACCAGCCTAGGACCTCAGTCAAAGTCTTGTTTTTAGCATGTTTTTCTTGAAGTATTTGCTGCCTGAAATTGAAAATCGTTAATCCTTTTTTTTACAATTTCAGAGAGGAAGAAAAGAGAAAAACAAGCTATAGTTATTTTCATCCTAGATTCCAATGTGGCTGAGAGAAAAAATAGATCGAATTGCATGGACTGCTGTGTTAAAATAAAAACTCTTTGTTTTTGGGGATTTGGTTGGAATCTTGCTGATATGGCTTTCAAAGAAAGGATATGAAGGATTAACTGGAAATCTGCGCTAAATTTTATTTTTTTCCCACAGACACCACCTTCAATACCGGCATTATAGCCAAAATAACAAGCCATGACTCGTATCAAAAAGAAATTCCAACGACCATGAGCCTAGTGGATGTATAGCTTTACAACCAGAGATTTGACGATGTATAGTTCCTTCTATATTGCATCTAGAATATGAGGATCTGCCAACAAAATGTCATCTAGAACAGGCCCATATATCTCAAAAATTTGTGCTTCAATTATCGACCTTTCAAGAGACAGAACAACAAATGTCAATGTAGTGATGGTAATTCTTCAATTACATTGAGGTTAATGGAGTCTCTCTTGACAAGACATACGCCTGGAGAAGCCCTTAAAAATGAGAATGGAACACTGAATAACACAGCAAAATCAAGCCAAAAAGCCAAACGCAACAAATTCATAAAGTGCAGAACAGTTAACTAAGAAAAACGCAAAACCTGAAAAACGTCAAACTTCACACATTTGATTCTCCCAAACAGAGACGAATTTCAAAAAACTAGAACATGGGTGTTTTTGCTAGGTGGGTCAATTAGATAACCCAGAAACCGTTTGAGGAAATTCGTAGCGTTCTGGGAGAAATCTGCGGTTCTTCAGAGTGTATTTTTGAGTGCCGCGTGAAAAAAACAGAGTTTTAATTAAATGAACAGCAGTAATTTAATGTAGCGTGCCTGAAGAAGATAAATCAAATTAGGAGTCAAATATGTGTGCTGGACATCAATCAAATTACATATCTCTTGTTTTAAACATTCATCCAACACCTGTTTAACACGACACTGTTTGTTTTGAACACAACACTGTTTGTTTTGAACACGGCACTGTTTAAAACCTATACGGCTCTTCTTCACCAAGATCTCCGCAACAAAAACTGAAACATGTATTTCATTCCCTTATCACTCCATTTTTGCATGCATTCGAACTCACTCCCGTGCTTGTCTTCCACTCTTTCACCTTCATACCATTTCAGCTCTCGTTTTTGTTGTAAACTCCGTAGTTCTATTTTAAACCCCTAATTGCTATAGTTGGCATGGGCTCGTATTCTTATTTCTGTGTAGTTGACAATCAGTCAAAACAAAGTGAGCTGCTTGCACAATTGTTTCAGATTAATGATGGTGACATCAAAAGGATTGTTCTATGCACCTGCATTAAAGGTTGATGTTGCAGATACTGTAGGATGTGGAGATAGCTTTGCAGCTGCTATTGTTGTTGGTTATATAAATTTGATGCCTATAATAACCACTCTAGTATTGGCAAATGATGTTGGTGGTGCTACAGCAATGGGCTGTGGGGCAGGCCGGAATGTTGCAACCAAAGAAAAAGTTTGTGAACTGTTATTGGCTTCAGAAGTAAACAATGACTACAAGGATTTCTAGAGAAGAATACGTGCCCCTGAGTATTTTGAACCGTGAATTGCACTAGTTAAGGGATACATTTTTTTTCTTTTCCACGCACACAGCCACTCCATTTCACAGCACTTTCTACACTCTGCACTTTCCGCAGCCAATACAGTGTTTCCGCAGCCAATCCCAGATTCCGCAGCTGTTTTGTTAAACTCTAGGTTGTAGGTGTCATCAGGCAAAACAGGTCACATGGGTAGCTAGGGAAATGTCAGTACATGGATGGTGTCCTATTCATTCGGTCAAATTTGATGAAAAAGACCCCGGTCAAAGGGAAGTCAAATTGGGTGTTATCACAAAGTCGCCACACTGAGTCGCTGCATGTCAAGAAAAAAATAATAATTTTGAATCAATGAAATGAACAAGTTATTTTCTCACTTTTCTGAAGGTATTGATTAATTTTGAACTGATAATGAAAGATGAATGGCTAACTTTTTATTCAAGATTTTTATCTACAGAGCTGTTCCCCAATTCCGCAGCCAGAAAAACCTCATTGTTCAATCAGCCTATCTTTCTCATACAAAATCAGATTTTGATGATTTAAGTACCATTGGAAAGATCTCAACAAGATCTATACAATGAGAAATATATCATTAGAGTTTGAAATGGCAAATAATGAAATAAATTTCTGAAAAGAAGCAACATCAACTTGAGGCACTAATTCCAAAGCAGGTATAAATTCTTTTGATTTTTCCTTTGAGAACTTGTTTCATTAATACAAATTCTTAGTTTTGTGTGTAAATATCATAACTAGAGAGATTGGCCACCTCTCTCCTTTGATAATCTTACATTCCATTGCAGAAGAAGTATTAGCTTTTTTGCAGGTTCCAGGAGGAAGGACAAATGACTACAAGAGAATGGTGTCTCTCTAAGAGACCAATTTGTTTCATAAGAGGATGATCAGCAACAAAGAGGAAATATGTTGATGCAAAATCAGATCCAAACACTTGAAAAACTTTCAGATACTATTGTCTCCATCACATCCATCCATCACATCCATACTTCATAATAAACCATTCACCTCATTCTACTCCATATTTTCCATTTTCATTCACATACACTTTCCATCTCTTTTTGTCCATTCATAACCCACCAATAAAAGCAAAAGGCTCATTCACATGCTTATTGCCCATTGTCATTTCTGTTATCCATTGCCATTTTCCATTTTCATTTTCCATTCCTTGTCATTTTCATTCTGCAAATAAGCCCTGCTTCAATGCAAATTATTGAGTCCATAGTCCTTTGAGTCTAATTTCTTTGTAAAAACACCTTGAGGCTTGCATGTCTTAATGGCAAGTCCTCATGCTGAAAAACAATGGGAATACATTAATGTTCCTTGTTCATTAGATCTTCTAGGTGACTCGACATCAGCAAATTCATTCGTACCTAGCAAGATGTGTTTGGGCATCATGACTCTCATTGACATCAATGGTGAGAGTGCTCGTGTTGACTAGTGGCATCCATTAATGGCCACTAAGCCAACAATTTCCTACTATGTTCGACATCAGAACATCTTTTCACATAGTAGGAATTGTGCCAATGAGTTTTGAAGGCATGAAGACTATTATTTTCAGCATTTTGGAGCAGATTCAGCAAGTTTTAGTAGAAGCAATAAAAAGTCATCTTATCTCTCTATCCATGACTCCTCTTGATCAGCCACTTGAAGAAGAAAATGATCAGAAGTTTTCAGCCACTACACATACAACTCATCAATTCCAAAGGGTAAGTGAAGGTACGACATTTTCTAACTTTTAACCATAGAATTCCATAAAAAGCTAGAATGATAATTTTTGGAAAAACATTTCTCTTCCTCATTTCATAAAATTGCCAATACCATCAGTTGGGGGGGGAATACATTCATATTCATATCTTGCCATGTCCATATCATATTCAAGAGCTCACATACTTCCAACATATATTAAATATTACATTGCTATTATGAGGATACAGTGGCTTTTGAAAAAGTTCTTAAAGGATAAATTAGATACAAACAAAATCATGGTTGTCACACAAGAACCAACCATCATGCAATCCAATAAAGATATACTTTGCAACAATAATCAAAATATCATTATGCAAAGTTCAAAGATCAAAATAGAAGGCAACAAAAGAAAAAAAAATGGTTGTAACACAAGAACCAACCATGTTGCAATTCAAGTGAAACACTTTGCAAAAAATATGAAGTTATCAAATGATATCATGCAAAGTTAAACCAAAGCTCAAGGATCAAAAGAGTTAATGTAATATATATTGCATGAGGACATGCAATAGCTTCAGTTGGGGGGTATGTTGAGTCTTGAAAATGTCATTAATTTCCATTACACTTTCACTATTATGTCCATTATATCACCTCCATTTCACTTCCATTTCACTACTATGTCACCACATTCATCCCACTTTCATTATCATTGGGCCACCTTTATGTTTTTCCAATATTTATTATTTCTAAGCCTTTTAAGTGAATTTGTGGTTAAACATTAGAAAATAATGTGCATATGCTTATACCTAACAAATGGGTTGAGATTGTTGACATGTGTAGGTTGAAAGGAGGCTTCTAGAAGACCCTTATGTGGCACTCTAAGGCCAAATTCGAATTTGGTTGGAAAGAATCATGGGATCATGAGGATATGTGTCACATCTCCTAATTGTATTGTAACTCTGAAAAGACATGTGTCTTATCAGTTCCTATTATGATTAGGACTCTAGAGGTAGAGGGAGAGATTCATGGACTATCATTAATGAGATGGCTCTCATCTTTTTGTATAAATAGGAGATCTCTCTCCTTCATTTGCTGGTCTTTCCTTTAGTCTTTTCTTAGTCATTTTAGCTTGTTAGTCCCATGGCTTTTGAAAGCTTTTGTACTTTGTACTTTTGAAGAAATTGAATAAAGCTTTGATTTTCTCAACATGGAAGGAGATGTGAAGTAGATGTCATGGAGCATATTAGGATGTAAGTAGAGTAGATTTCATTTTGTAAATATTGCTTTGTAGAATGTAAGGTAGATTAGATTTTCATTCATGCAATTTTAATTTATGCAAGTGTGTTTAATTTTGCTTTGATTTCATAGGTGGTAGGGGGCCACTGCCTTGTACAGATGTCTTTGTTGTATTTGCTTTATCTCTAATGGTATTTTCAGTTGTCATATTCATAAGTTGCTGCCTTTATTTTATTTTTCTAGCTTGATTTCTAAGTTTAGTCTCTCAAGTTGTATGCTAACATATTGATGGTCTCCTTATCATAAGTTGTTCATCTTTAAGAGATCAGAATACTAATAAATCACAGCTTGCTTTGAGTAGTTTTTGACTTATATCACTAACTCTTTTTTCACTTGTTACACATTACAATGTATGTTGGAAGCGGAATGTTGGAGAAAGGTAAAGTGGTGTTATAATTTGTCATCTTAGAGCTTGATTACATTTTAGACTTATTTCTAACTACTTCTTAATCGTGTTTCACATAGTACTATATGTTGGAAGCAGAGAGTTAGGAAGAGATGATCATTATAATTGGTCTTTAAAGTGGTTTTTCTTACTTTTTTATTGAAGCAGCATGAGTAGTGACTAGTGCCATTAGAAAGTGGTTTTTATGCTTTGCTTTCAGTTCCATTTCAAGTTATTTCTTTCAAGCTCTTTCTTTGCAAGTTTAATGTACAGTTTGAATTACTGCATGCTTTCAAGTTGATTGTAGATTAATGATGCACATAGCCTTCTAATGAACTAATGACGTGATAGAATCATCTTGTCCTTTTGCTGCAGCAAGGATACTTGGTCTCACAGTCATTTTCTCATTATTTGATTATTCCCTGTTAGAAAAAACCCCAAAAACAACATAAACTATAAAACAACGAAGTAAGAGAAAGGTTAACTAAGCACATATAGTGCACCACACTTCATCAGCTTACGATACCCGGATTGATAATTTATGTAGAGCAATTTAAGACATTAAATTGACTAGACATTTTGGCGCTGTTGCCGGGGAAGTGTAATTAGGAGACCTTATTTCTTACATCTGAAAAAAAAAATTAACAATTATTGAGTATGCTCTCCTCCTGCACTTTGTGTGAATTGTGTAAAAAAATAAAAATAAAAAAAAAATAAAAAAAGTTAATGATTCTTGAAGTATGCTCTCCTCCTGCACTTTGTGTGATCTGGAGGATCAGAAAAAGGATTGTTAAAAGAAAAAAAAAGGAGACAAAATAGCTTCAACATTTCAATTGATTCAATAAAAAAAAAATGAAAAAAAAAATCAACTGCTTTGATAGGTTCAAATTGTCCAAAATTGTCTGGTTTTGCTTTGTAGTGGTCTTCAAAACACTGTATCCTGTTCAAATAAGGTTTTGCAACTTAGCTGCGGAAACTGCCTGATTCCGCAGCTAGCTGACAATTCCGCAGCTGTTTCAAGGTTTAGCAGGTTACAGGCATCCAATAAAAAAACCGACCACATGGGCATCTCCAGAATCGTCCCGACATGGATCCTATCCTAGTCACCCAGCTCAGATCGATGAAAAACCAGCCTAGGACCTCAGTAAAAGTCTTGTTTTTAGCATGTTTTTCTTGAAGTATTTGCTGCCTGAAATTGAAAATCATTAATCCTTTTTTTTACAATTTCAGAGAAGAAGAAAAGAGAAAAACAAGCTATTGCTATTTTCATCCTAGATTCCATTGTGGCTGAGAGAAAAAATAGATCGAATTGCATGGACTGCTGTGTTAAAATAAAAACTCTGTGTTTTTGGGGATTTGGTTGGAATCTTACTGATATGGCTTTCAAAGAAAGGATATGAAGGATTAACTGGAAATCTGCGCTAATTTTTTTTTTTTTCCCACAGACACCACCTTCAATACCGGCATTATAGCCAAAATAACAAGCCATGACTCGTATCAAAAAGAAATTCCAACGGCCATGAGCCTAGTGGATGTATAGCTTTACAACCAGAGATTTGACGATGTATAGTTCCTTCTCTATTGCATCTGGAATCTGAGGATCTGCCAACAAAATGTCATCTAGAACAGGCCCATATATCTCAAAAATTTGTGCTTCAATTATCGACCTTTCAAGAGACAGAACAACAAATGTTAATGTAGTGATGGTAATTCTTCAATTACATTGAGGTTAATGGAGTCTCTCTTGACAAGACATACGCCTGGAGAAGCCCTTAAAAATGAGACTGGAACACTGAATAACACAGCAAAATCAAGTCAAAAAGCCAAACGCAACAAATTCATAAAGCGCAGAACAGTTAACTCAGAAAAACGCAAAACCTGAAAAACGTAAAATTTCACACCTTCGATTCTCCCAAACAGAGACGAATTTAAAAAAACTAAAACATGGGTTGGTTTGCTAGGTGGGTCAATTAGATAACCCAGAAACTGTTTGAGGAAATTCGTAGCGGTCTGGGTGAAATCTGCGGTTCTTCGGAGTGTATTTTTGAGTGCCACGTGAAAAAAACAGAGTTTTAATTAAATGAACAGCAGTAATTTAATGCAGCGTGCCTGAAGAAGATAAATCAAATTAGGAATCAAATATGTGTGCTGGACATAAATAAAATTACATATCTCTTGTTTTAAACATTCATCCAACCCCTGTTTAACACGGCACTGTTTGTTTTGAACACAACACTGTTTGTTTTGAACACGGCACTGTTTAAAACCTATACGGCTCTTCTTCACCAAGATCTCCGCAACAAAAACTGAAACATGTATTTCATTCCCTTATCACTCCATTTTTGCATGCATTCGAACTCACTCCCGTGCTTGTCTTCCACTCTTTCACCTTCACACCATTTCAGCTCTCGTTTTTGCTGTAAACTCCGCAGTTCTATTTTAAACCCCTAATTGCTATAGTTGGCATGGGCTCGTATTCTTATTTCTGTGTAGTTGACAATCAGTCAAAACAAAGTGAGCCGCTTGCACAACTGTTTCAGATTAATGATGGTGACATCAAAAGGATTGTTCTATGCACCTGCATTAAAGGTTGATGTTGCAGATACTTTAGGATGTGGAGATAGCTTTGCAGCTACTATTGTTGTTGGTTATATAAATTTGATGCCTATAATAACCAATCTAGTATTGGCAAATTCTGTTGGTGGTGCTACGGCAATGGGCTGTGGGGCAGGCCGGAATGTTGCAACCAAAGAAAAAGTTTGTGAACTGTTATTGGCTTCAGAAGTAAACAATGACTACGAGGATTTCTAGAGAAGAATACGTGCCCCTGAGTATTTTGAACCGTGAATTGCACTAGTTAAGGGATACATTTTTTTTCTTTTCCACGCACACAGCCACTCCATTTCACAGTACTTTCTACACTCTGCACTTTCCGCAGCCAATACAGTGTTTCCGCAGCCAATCCCAGATTCCGGAGCTGTTTTGTTAAACTCTAGGATGTAGGTGTCATCAGGCAAAACAGGTCACATGGGTAGCTAGGGAAATGTCAGTACATGGATGGTGTCCTATTCATTCGGTCAAATTTGATGAAAAAGACCCCGGTCAAAGGGAAGTCAAATTGGGTGTTATCACAAAGTCGCCACACTGAGTCACCACACTGAGTCGCTGCATGTCAAGAAAAAAATAATAATTTTGAATCAATGAAATGAACAAGTTATTTTCTCACTTTTCTGAAGGTATTGATTAATTTTGGACTGATAATGAAAGATGAATGGCTAACTTTTTATTCAAGATTTTTAGCTACAGAGCTGTTCCCCAATTCCGCAGCCAGAAAAACCTCATTGTTCAATCAGCCTATCTTTCTCATACAAAATCAGATTTTGATGATTTAAGTACCATTGGAAAGATCTCAACAAGATCTATACAATGAGAAATATATCATTTGAGTTTGAAATGGCAAATAATGAAATAAATTGCTGAAAAGAAGCAACATCAACTTGAGGCACTAATTCCAAAGCAGGTATAAATTCTTTTGATTTTTCCTTTGAGAACTTGTTTCATTAATACAGATTCTTAGTTTTGTGTGTAAATATCATAACTAGAGAGATTGGCCACCTCTCTCCTTTGATAATCTTACATTCCATTGCAGAAGAAGTATTAGTTTTTTTGCAGGTTCCAGGAGGAAGGACAAATGACTACAAGAGAATGGTGTCTCTCTAAGAGACCAATTTGTTTCATAAGAGGATGATCAGCAAAAAAGAGAAAATATGTTGATGCAAAATCAGATCCAAACACTTGAAAAACTTTCAGATACTATTGTCACCATCACATCCATCCATCACATCCATACTTCATAATAAACCATTCACCTCATTCTACTCCATATTTTCCATTTTCATTCACATACACTTTCCATCTCTTTTTGTCCATTCATAACCCACCAATAAAAGCAAAAGGTTCATTCACATGCTTATTGCCCATTGTCATTTCTGTTCTCCATTGCCATTTTCAATTTTCATTTTCCATTCCTTATCATTTTCATTCCGCAAATAAGCCCTACTTCAATGCAAATTATTGAGTCCATAGTCCTTTGAGTCTAATTTCTTTGTAAAAACACCTTGAGGCTTGCATGCCTTAATGGCAAGTCCTCATGCTGACAAACAATGGGAATACATTAATATCCCTTGTTCGTTAGATCTTCTAGGTGACTCGACATCAGCAAATTCATTCGTACCTAGCAAGATGTGTTTGGGCATCTTGACTCTCATTGACATCAATGGTGAGAGTGCTCGTGTTGACTAGTGGCATCCATTAATGGCCACTAAGCCAACAATTTCCTACTATGTTCGACATCAGAACATCTTTTCACATAGTAGGAATTGTGCCAATGAGTTTTGAAGGCATGAAGACTATTATTTTCAGCATTTTGGAGAATATTCAGCAAGTTTTAGTAGAAGCAATACAAAGTCATCTTATCTCTCTATCCATGACTCCTCTTGATTAGCCAATTGAAGAAGAAAATGATCAGAAGTTTTCAGCCACTACACATACAACTCATCCATTCCAAAGGGTAAGTGAAGGTACAACATTTTCTAACTCTTAACCATAGAATTCCATAAAAAGCTAGAATGATAATTGTTGGAAAAACATTTCTCTTCCTCATTTCATAAAATTGCCAATACCATCAGTTGGGGGGGGGGGGGAATACATTCATATTCATATCTTGCCATGTCCATATCATATTCAAGAGCTCACATACTTCCAACATATATTAAATATTACATTGCTATTATGAGCATACAATGGCTTTTGAAAAAGTGCTTAAAGGATAAATTGGATACAAACAAAATCATGGTTGTCACACAAGAACCAACCATCATGCAATCCAATAAAGATATACTTTGCAACAATAATCAAAATATCATTATGCAAAGTTCAAAGATCAAAATAGAAGGCAACAAAAGAAAAAAAAATGGTTGTAACACAAGAACCAACCATGTTGCAATTCAAGTGAAACACTTTGCAAAAAATATGAAGTTATCAAATGATATCATGCAAAGTTAAACCAAAGCTCAAGGATCAAAAGAGTTAATGTAATATATATTGCATGAGGACATGCAATAGCTTCAGTTGGGGGGTATGTTGAGTCTTGAAAATGTCATTCATTTCCATTACACTTTCACTATTATGTCCATTACATCACCTCCATTTCACCTCCATTTCACTACTATGTCACCACATTCATCCCACTTTCATTATCATTGGGCCACCTTTATGTTTTTCCAATATTTATTATTTCTAAGCCTTTTAAGTGAATTTGTGGTTAAACATTAGAAAATAATGTGCATATGCTTATACCTAACAAATGGGTTGAGATTGTTGACATGTGTAGGTTGAAAGGAGGCTTCTAGAAGACCCTTATGTGGCACTTTAAGGCCAAATTCGAATTTGGTTGGAAAGAATCATGGGATCATGAGGATATGTGTCACATCTCCTAATTGTATTGTAACTCTAAAAAGACATGTGTCTTATCAGTTCCTATTTTGATTAGGACTCTAGAGGTAGAGGGAGAGATTCATGGACTATCATTAATGAGATGGCTCTCATCTTTTTGTATAAATAGGAGATGTCTCTCCTTCATTTGCTAGTCTTTCCTTTAGTCTTTTCTTAGTCCTTTTAGCTTGTTAGTCCCATGGCTTTTGAAAGCTTTTGTACTTTGTACTTTTGAAGAAATTGAATAAAGCTTTGATGTTCTCAAAATGGAAGGAGATGTGAAGTAGATGTCATGGAGCATATTAGGATGTAAGTAGAGTAGATTTCATTTTGTAAATATTGCTTTGTAGAATGTAAGGTAGATTAGATTTTCATTCATGCAATTTTAATTTATGAAAGTGTGTTTAATTTTGCTTTGCTTTCATTGGTGGTAGGGGGCCCTTGCCTTGTACAGATGTCTTTGTTGTATTTTCTTTATCTCTAATGGTATTTTCAGTTGTCATATTCATAAGTTGTTGCCTTTATTTTATTTTTCTAGCTTGATTTCTAAGTTTAGTTTCTCAAGTTGTATGCTAACATATTGATGGTCTCCTTATCATAAGTTGTTCATCTTTAAGAGATCAGAATACTAATAAATCACAGCTTGCTTTGAGTAGTTTTTGACTTATATCACTAACTCTTTCTTCACTTGTTACACATTACAATGTATGTTGGAAGCAGAATGTTGGAGAAAGGCAAAGTGGTGTTATAATTTGTCATCTTAGAGCTTGATTACTTTTTAGAGTTATTTCTAACTACTTAATTGTGTTTCACATAGTACTATATGTTGGAAGCAGAGAGTTAGGAAGAGATGATCATTATAATTGGTCTTTAAAGTGGTTTTTCTTACTTTTTTATTGCAGCAGCATGAGTAGTGACTAGTGTCATTAGAAAGTGGTTTTTATGCTTTGCTTTCAGTTCCATTTCAAGTTATTTCTTTCAAGCTCTTTCTTTGCAAGTTTAATGTACAGTTTGAATTACTGCATGCTTTCAAGTTGATTGTAGATTAATGATGCACATAGCCTTCTAATGAACTAATGACGTGATAGAATCATCTTGTCCTTTTGGTGCAGCAAGGATACTTGGTCTCACAGTCATTTTCTCATTATTTGATTATTGCATGTTAGAACAAAATCCCAAAAACAACATAAAATATAAAACAACGAAGTAAGAGAAAGGTTAACTAAGCACATATAGTGCACCACACTTCATCAGCTTACGACACCCGGATTGATAATTTATGTAGAGCAATTTAAGACATTAAATTGACTAGACACGAAGTTTAGTGAACTTCGCCTCTGTGAGAGTCTTTGTGAAGATGTCTGCAACCTGATCATCTGTTGAACAATATTGCACTTCAAGAACATGGTCATGAATGAGCTTTCTGATGAAGTGCATGTGTAGTTCAATGTGTTTGCTGCGCTGATGCTGGACTGGATCTTTGCATAGTTGAATGACACTTTGATTATCACACCAAAGTGTGGTTGGATGTTGCTGCTCAAAGCCAAACTCTGATAGGATCTGACGAAGCCACAAGGCTTCCTTACTAGCTTCCACGGCACCACGATACTCTGCTTCTGCTGACGAAAGAGAAATGGCAGCCTGTTTCTTACAAGCCCATGTAATAGGTCCTGAACCAAGAGTGAAGACATAACCGACAGTAGACTTCCGATCATCAGGGTCACCAGCCCAATCAGAATCAGTGAAACCAACTAATAGAAGAGCTGCTTTGGCACTGTAATGAATCCCAAACTGTACTGTACCTCGAACATAATGAAGTATTCTTTTGGCTACTTTCCAATGAATTTCACGGGGGTTTTTCATAAAACGAGCAACAAGGCCAACAACAAATGAAATATCAGGACGAGTATGGGTTAAATACAAGAGTTTTCCTACAAGTTGACGGTATAAGGTAGCATCAACTTCAGGAGAAGTACAAGAGACTCAAATTTTGACTCTAGACTGAAAGGGAGAAGGGGCTGGCTTACAGTCTTCCATGTGAAAATGACGAAGAATATCACAAGCATACTTGGACTGGGAAAGGGAAATACCCTCCTTGGATTGCAAGACTTGAAGACCGAGAAAATAGTGTAAGTGTCCTAAGTCTGTCATTTCAAATTTCTTTTTAAGGCTGGACTTCACATGGTTGATAAGGTTGGGATCACTACCAGTAAGAATAATATCATCAACATAAAGAACAAGGATGATAAGAGAGTTTCCCACTTTCTTGGTGTAGACAGTATTGTCAGAATAACACCTAGAAAAGCCAGATTCTAAAAGAAAGCTATCCAATTTGGCATACCAAGCCCGAGGAGCTTGCTTGAGACCATAGAGAGATTTCTTAAGTCGACATACAAGGCTGGAGTCTGTTTGGATGAAGCCAATGGGTTGTTCCATATAGATTTCTTCATGCAAGTCCCTATGCAAGAAGGCAGATTTAACATCCATCTGATGGACTTCCCATTTTAAAGAGGTAGAAAGGGAAAGAACAAGGTGGATAGAGTTCATTTTGGCAACAGGGGAGAAGGTTTCAGTGTAGTCAATGCCTTCAACCTGTGAAAAACCCTTAGCAACAAGACGATCTTTATGTTTATCAACTTTCCCATCTGGTCCATACTTGGTTCTATAAACCCATTTACATCTAACAAGTTTGCGTCCCTTTGGTAGAGGAACAAGATCCCATGTATCATTTGTCAACAATGAATGATATTCTTCATTCATAGCTGCTTCCCAATGTGGATGGCCTGAAGCTTCTGCAAAAGTGTCAGGATCATGATTTACTGGAGCTTGAGCCAGTAAAGAAGAGGCTCTTTCAAACTGAGAACGTGTACGTCGTTGATCTGTAGGATCACCGGCAAGATCACCTGCTGCATCCCGAGTAGCACGGACCCATCTTGGAAGTTGAGGATCCTGAGAAGGTGGGGGAGGATTGTCATCCTCACTTTCATCATCTGAAGAAGAAATGTTCTCAAAAGTAGAAGAGATAGGAAGAGATGGCACATCCGTCGGACTAGGCTCGCAGGCCAATTGACTTTCATCAAATTTTACGTCTCTTCTAATGATAACATTTTTGGACTTAAATGGAATAAGTCTATAACCTTTTACATCTTCAGAATATCCAACAAAAGTACATTTCTCACTCTTAGGTTCTAAAGCTTTATGCTTTTCATCTGGAATATGGGCCCATGCTTCACTTCCAAAAACACGAAAGTGACTTACATCTGGTTTAATGGAACTCCAAGCTTCTTATGGAGTGATATTATTTAGAACCTTAGTAGGAGTGCGATTGATTATATAATTTGCACAATTAATTGCTTCGGCCCAAAAACTAAGACTGAGTCCTTTAGATTGCAGCATACAATTAGCCATTTCCTTTAAGGTGCGATTTTTCCTTTCAGCTACACCATTTTGTTGTGGAGTGTATGGAACAGTATGTTGCATTTGAATTCCATTTTTGGTGCAAAAGTTTATGAATGTGTTTTTAACATATTCTCCACCATTATCAGTTCTTAGCTTAAGAATTTGATGTTCAGATTGTTTTTCAACAAAGGCTTTGAAGGCCAAAAATGTGTTAAATACTTCGCTCTTGAGTTTTAAGAAGTATACCCAAGTGCGTCTGGAGAAATCATCAATGAAAGTTAAGAAATACTTGCAGCCAGAGAATGAAGCAACAGGAAGTGGACGACATAAATCACTGTGCACAAGTTGTAAAGGGGTTGAGGCGTGCCAAGAGGCACGTTTTTCAAAACTGTCCCGATGATGTTTTCCGAGTACACATCCGGAACAAACACCATCTCTGCAAGATACCATAGGAAGACCTGTCACCATATTTTCTTTACATAGATGCTGAAGGGAGCGATATTTTAAGTGCCCAAATCGCTCATGCCAAAGTTTGCTCACTTGATCATTATGAGCAACAAATACTGAGGGAAGATTTGATGACCCAAAGTTGTGAAACTTATACAACCTTGTGGAATCATCAGCAATACCAGTAGCTAGAATCTGTTTATGATCTCTTAGATCCTTGATTACAACATCATGAGGTGAAAATTCAACAATTTTACCTTCACCTGAATGAGTTATCTGATATATAGATAGAAGGTTGCAGGATAAGGTTGGAACACATAATACATCATTAAACTGACCATTGTCTAGATGAACAGTTCCAGTCCCTACAACATTAAGAGATCTATCATCACCAACATATATATTTTTGGTGTTACAATCATTTAAAGAAGAAAACATGGCTTTGTTTTTGGCCATGTGATAAGAGTCTCCAGAATCAATGAGCCACTCATGAGAATGAGAAGAGGAAGATACATTTAGCATAACCAGACTGAGATGATTGACAACGACATGCAGAAAGTGCCATTCCTAAAGATGAAGTTGAAGTTGAAGTTGGAGAATGCTCCACATGGATGTTATGTTTCTTCATTGCGGCTTCCAAGGCTTCCATCTTCTTAAAGCATTTAGATTCTAAGTGGCCATCTCGATTACAAAAGTTACAATGTCTATCAGTCTTCTTCCATTTGTTTTTATTGGTCTTATCATTTTGCTGAAATGATCTTTCATTTTGAGGCTGAGTTTGCTTAGGACCCTTGTTTGGTTTAGGACCATTCTTTTTAGGATATGAATTCTTAGGATTCTTTGAATTTGGTTGCTGCTGGGCGGCTAACGCTTTCTTGGAAGAGTTTCCAAGATTGAGAAGACCAAGGTGTAAGAGTTTTTCTTGTTCTCTTATTAAAGAATCACAAAAAGAGTCAAAGGAAGGGGCCTTGTAGTCTTTTCCTTGACAAATGAAAGCTTCCCTTGTAGAATGGAAGGTGGAAACAAATACAGAGTAGGCTGGTCCCAACTTAGTAAGGATGGAATAAATAAGGTTACTATCTTCTTTCTTAACCTTAACACCTTCCAAGAGATATCTAAGGGTCTTGAATTTGGACAAGAAATCTTCAATGCAAGAAAAAATATTAGGATCCAATGTAAGCAACTCATTTTCAAGTTGATGGGCTCTAATTTCATTTTTAATCCCAAAAACTTTAGTGATTTGTTCCAATGCTTCATGAGGAGTTTCAAGTTCTGCAATATGGAATCTAAGATCTGGAGAAATAGACATCCCTATCAAACCACGTGCTTTATCTTGTCTATTTTCCCATTTTGCAGCCTTGTCTTCATCTTTTGGTGTCTTCTCTTGGCTTGTGGCTATTATGTAGAGACCTTTACTTCTAAGTAAATCTTCCATGTAGGATATCCATTGGAAGTAGTTAGTGCTGTCAAGAATGACTTGGCATGGACTTTCCATTTTAAAAAAAAACTGAAGCTGAAGATGCTGAAAGTAAGTGTTCCAATGGATAGATCTCGAAAAATTAGGCTGTTTTAAAAAGAACGGCTCTAAAAAAGGCTTCCGGATGAAGAAGTTATGGTTTTTTGAAAAAAATTTGATGAAGTTGTCGGCAAAGTGCGCGAATGTGCGGAAATGAAAAAATCTGCCCCCACAAAATGGAGACTTGAACCCAAGACCTCTACTTTCTTAAAATAGCTTTGAACCAATTGATCTATACAAAAAATTTGAGAGAGAGAGAGAGAGAGGGGGGGCCTTGGTTTGCGTGCTTGCCTTGAGAAAGCTCTTTTTCCCTACAAAACACAAAACACAAAACCCAACAGGGACATGCAAAGAAAACGAACCTTATGGCTCGAAGTTAGCTTTAGCCAAAAAACTAGATATTTTCAAAAATGAACCTTGCAGCTAAAAGTTAGCTTTGGCCGGAAACTAAATATTTTTCTCAATGTTTCTGATTTTCCAAGATCACACTAAGGTGCAGGGAAAAGAGCATACGCATGAGAAAAAAAAACTTCCTTTCTGTTTCTGATTTGCCCAAATCGCACAGAGTCGCAGGGCAAAGAGCATACGTAGAAATGAAAGGTATAGATCCGGTAATAAAAAAGGCTAAATAAACAGAAACCGAAATAAGCAGAGAGAAAGTAAACTGCAAATAAAGACTGTATACCTCCAGATCTAAAAAATGACGCAGCTAGGGCTACCGGAAACCTTTTCGCGTGAAACGAAAGGGGTTCCTCACTGGAACAGATGCTCCGAACACAACAGAGCAGTCCTCTCGGCCTGAAAGAAGTCAGAAACAACAGATCTAGGAAACGGCAGTCGGATGCAGTTCTACCAGCTTCAGATTTGGATCACCAACGGACGCGGCCCTCAAATAACTCTGATACCATGTAGGAATTTACAGAGTAAGTTCCTCAGAAAGAACACCAAAAAGACACCGCTCACAACCAGATCACAGATCAATACACCAGTATTTTTGACGTGGTTAAAACCCTCAAAGAGGGAAACAGTCCACGGCCTGCGCCAACGTGGCTACTACAGGCAATTTATTAATCAAAGAATGAAAATTTACATAAGCTTCTCTCATGCACGGATTACCCGAACAATGACCCTCCATGCGCTTTAAATAGAACTCATGGACCAATTGGGTGTCAAGCCACAGATCAAGTGTCGGTAATACTGAGGAGAGAGTGAACCGTTGGATCACTACATATCGTGACCGTCGGATTGTAAGTTACAAAATGTACAACGGTAAAGAAACACACTTTACCTGACTCTATACCTAACTCTATACTAGACCAAGTTGAACTTAACTATTTCCTATGTGTCGGAATATCCTAACATAATCTAGCTAATGTTGGTTTGCTTAAAAGAGTAACTGATTGATTTTAATGTAAATTTTAGTGTACTTGATTATTTGTCTTCGGTAGGGGTATTGACGTATGAATATGGTGAGACTCCTCACTCAATAAATCATGCAGAACAATGCTCTGAAAAGAAAAAAAATTCAATTTCTTATACAAACAAGTCTTATGCTACACATTCATCTTTTCACATATTCATGGATTCGTCTGTACATCTAAAGCCATTCAACTTGCATAACCAAAAGATTCTTTTCCCAATATTTCCTAACAACTACAGAAAACCAAAATGAAGTAGCTTACAACTATTTCGACAAAAGGATGAATAGAATTTATCAGTCTTTCTTTCAAAAAAAATTGTATTTTAAGAGAGAAAAACAAAAACATTTTCTTAAAAATAAATTTTCAAGACACCAAATTTGTTAACATAATATAGTTGCAAATCTTACTTTAGCCCCTGAGACAAATCCCCCCCTTTTGGTCCACAGAATCTTTTGGAAAACATGGAATTGGGAGACTAACGCTCTGTTTCAGTGTAAATAGAGAGTTAGTTGGGCCACTAATGCTCCCTGTACACAAGCACAAAGCTTTATAAAGCTTTGATTAGCCTGGAAACATGTGTTAGTGAGGGAAATAGCTCAAACAAAGGGCCTTTAGGATCAGTTTTTGAGGAGAATGCAAACTAGTAGGATGTAACAAGATAGTTGGTGGATCATAAAAGGACTTGAAGAAGTAGGAAGCTCTTATAAGAAAGAGAAGAACTGAGAGGAGTCCAGGTTGACCGAGAACTAGATGTATAGTCCCCAGCAGAGTCACCAATTCGGCTATGGGGTAAAATGCACAGGATGAAAACTACCCTCAAAGGCCTTCCCGGGACCTTTGATAGACTGTAAGATTATCTGAAAAAGCTACAAAGTTACACACATGTTCATCTATCAAACATAAATTGAGAAGGTATGGAAATAGGATCACCTTTGGTTCCTTCTGGATTTTCTTGTGGATCTCTATGCGACAAGAAGAACTCCTTCAAGGCCGGCTCCAAGATAATTCTTGCATAAAGGACAAGGCAAACCAATCACAACATATGCTTTTGAAAACTAATGTAAGAACACACAATAAATATATATTAGTTTATAACTTAACTACTCATCTCGACAAGCATCAGAATGAACAAATAAATGAACAACATTACCGACACTATGGAGTAGGGAACACAACTGCAGTTCTATATTTAGAATGGAAGAGTGATTACAACCATCCATTGTATCAGCCTTCCTTTGCCCCTTCTTCCTCTCTCTCTCTCTCTCTCTCTCCTTCAGCTCACTTATTCAAGAATATGATAGTTTGACAATAGCTCAATGGGCTATCCTTCCAAATGCTCTGACCCTTTACAATGGCCCTCTCACTGCTTATGTAGCAATCGAATTAGGGCTGTCAAGCTCCTCCTAGAGTTCATTAGGGCAAAAGCAATGAAACTTCCTTCTTTTCAAGCGTTTTCCCATTTGCCTTCATTCTCAGATTGGAATTTCTGCAAATATCTTGATTTTTGGAGTTTCCTTGCTTTTCTTGAGCAAATTTAGGGATAAATATCTAGATATTTGTGAGCAGATTCATTGGCTTGACCCTCTAAACATCCATTAGGTTCACTAACGCTCCCCATGCTCTAAAAACTTGAGTTAGCAGAGTGACTAATGCTCCTTTATGCTTGGTAACAAGCTTTATAAAGTAGGTTGACAATGTGGAGTCAAGGCCTGCAATTATGGTCTTTTCTTTAGTCATCTTGTCTTTCACCTCTTAGTTGATTAGGAGGTCATTTTGTCTTATAACAGATGCCCCCTAAAGTATGAGATCAAAGGCAGAGATGATGGCTGAAATACTTTACTAAAACTATAATTTCCTGTCAAAATTTTGTAGAGAGAGAGAAGTTTTGGGCGGTAAGGAAAACCTAATACAACACATACATAAATATAAACTGCTAAAATCATGTCCTAAGTCAGGCATTCCCATGCTAAGTAGCTATGTCAGAGTAATTTTCTCTTTTGAGATATAACAATGCTGGCCGCCGATAAGCACAGAGCGGATCCAGTGTCATAATAGATCATCCTGAAATAGTTGTCTCCAAAGAACAATATCCGCAGCTTGGGAGAGGAAACAAGGCTGAATGATGCAAGCCTCTACCAAAGGTCTAGATTTCCGCTTCAACGAACAGCATAGATCGGTACATGTGATAAGATGTGTTGAAATCAAACATGGACGAAATCGTCTGATTTCCAGTCAATAATGGAGACCATTAACAGATGCGAGGAAGGCCACCAATAATAGTGATGGTCTCCAAGATGCACAGTGCAAACTAGCAAGTGTGAAAATTTTCTTTGTCGTCGAACACTCGTAGAATCGCTTAACCAAGAGCCAATAATGAAAACCCATGGTCAAACACAAGGTAACTTGCCACTAATGTCCACAATTACCAAGGCACTGAATGTGTTTCTGGGTTATCTTCCTAGATAGAGTGTTGAAGTCGATAGGAAGAAACATGTCGAAAGGTAGGCAATGACGTGTCCTACATCAGTTGGCACGAAACCAGATAAGAATGATTTTGTTTTTTGAGGAATCTTTTGAGCATTTGGGTCTAAACAACAAAGGGTGTGATGAAAGGATATGTATGATAAGTTGATAGAGGGAACAAATGGGGACCCTTGAACAATAGAAGGCATGACAACAGTTTTAACCAGACAGCACTAGACTCATGAACACTACAGAGTGTTTAAGATACAAAGATGCAATTACATTAGGGTATATAGGCTAAAAACTCATAGGTTGGTAGGGTTCATATTGAGAGGCTATAAAAATCAAGGTTTTTCTGAGGGAGTGCCATGTTCAATGGAATGATTGCTGCCAAACCACGCTTTCAAATACAGAATACAATTGTATTGTCTACTTTCCCCATCTGATATCCAGACGAGTAAACTCATCAATCTTTTCATGTTTAAAGAGTCTGAAAAGGATCGCAAAAGGAATGACTCTTTGCCCTATCTAATTAGTTTAATGAGTCCAGACAGGCAAACTCGTCGATTTTTTCATGTTTTAAGAGTCTGAAAAGTATCGTAAAAAGAACAACTCTATATCTTGTCTGTGTAATTTAAAGAGTCTAGACTAGACAACTCAGTGGTCTTTTCATGTTTAGAGAGTCTAAAAATATCGTAAAGAGAGACTCCATGGTGGTCCCTTTGTCGTAGTTGTTAGCCGGGTGCAACAAAAGGTTAATAGTATACCTGGATCAGTTACTTTTCCCTATTTTAATCTATTGAACCCAGATAAAGAGAAACCTTTTTCCAATAGATGTCGACCTCATTTTGTAACGAGTACGAGGTGACAAACTAAACTCGTGTTTTGTCATGAATTTTTAACGAGCCCAGTAACAAAAAATCAAGGTTTTTCGGTTTAATGAGCGAGAAAGGTACCTAAAAGAATGCTCAGGTCATCTTTAGTAAGTTTAACGAGTAGCAAGACATAGCTCGGGATTTTTTCAGTTTAAAGAGCAAGAAAAAGTGCCTAAAAAAGAATGCTCCTTTGGGCTCTTTCATTTTATGAGCTGGAAAAAGATAAAAAAAAAAAGTTGCTCAGAGCATCGTTATATGTATTTAATGAGCGTAATGATGAAAACTCAGAGATGTTTATTATTTTTTAAAGAGCAATAAAATATCACAAAAAGTGCTCTGACCATCGTTGCAAAGATTTAACAAGCTTAACGATGAAAAATCGGAGATGCTTATATTTTTTAAAGAGCAATAAAATATCCCTAAAAGTGCTCTAATGATTACGGTGTATGTTTAATGAGCCCTATGACAAAAAACTCAAAGATGTTTATATTTTTTAAAGAGCAATAAAATATCTCCAAAAGTGCTCTATTTATCTTCGTACAGATTTAATGAGCACAATGATGAAAACTCGGAGATGTTTATAATTTTTAAAGAGCAATAAAATATCCCTAAAAGTGCTTTAATCATATTTGTAGTAGTTTAACGAGCCCAAAGAAGGAGACTCGAGGTTTTTTGGATTAACGAGTAAGAAAAATACCATAAAAAGAACGCTCGATCTTTCTCGATCTCATGCTTGACATTAGAAGGGTCTATGCCATGCATTTCCTCATAAGACCAAGGAAAAACATCGCGGAAGTCCCTAAACGGGTAGGTGAAGCTCACAATTTCCTTAGGATTGTGATTGGCTCCACTCTGTATGTTTTCCACGATGCCTGTCATGACAGAAATATCGGGGAGCAATGTTTGTGAAATATTGCCCCTGTTTCCTTTCGAGTCCAAAAGTTGGATAGTCGTATACGGTGAGGAAATGATTTCATGTGCATTAGGTGATAGGATTTGAAGAGGCATCATGTCCGAATCAGATATCGAAACATGATGGTGCGAATCCTCCCAAGTTTGCTCTTCTAACCTCGTGATCTTTCTAATAGCTTCATCCATCTATAGGACTTGATTGAGTGGATCGAAAGAAAGAGTGGTTATGGGAGGGGTAGTGGTATCGTTGGCCGAAACCAAAGTGACCAAAGATTCAGATGTAAATTGAATGGCTTGGTAGGCTAATTCAGCTGGTGATAGCGGCATTTTCTCTCCATATGTGTCAATGTTTGAAGGAGTCGGTAGGATCCATGGCTCGGTCTATTCATGAGGAATAAATGAAAACATGTTGACCAATTGTGAAACTTGCAGTGGCTAAAGAGGGAAACAACCCATGAGGGAAGAAAAGCCTTCAGTAGACCGGTACGTACACTGACATAACTATCAGTTCCACCTCCTACTAGGTGTATGAAGCCACTTGGTAATGGTGAATAATCAGGGGTGCAAAAAGACAATTGATCTACTGTAATAACCTTTCCATCCAATGGAAATTGGATGATGCAAAAGATAGTAGATATGATGGCCATCATGGCATATGTCCAACTACGACCCAGTAAGAGATTATAGTCAAATTTTTTGTCTCTGACTTCTATGTCCACCGTTATAGTTTTCCCAGCCAAAGTGATGGGAAAACTAGCTAGGTATCCTTTTCGGATAAAGGTGTGGCTGTCGAAAGCTTTAAGGGAGTTCGACAACGGGGATAGGGTTGGGGAACCCAGGGTGAGCCAACATGAAGCCAACATGATGCAAGTAGAAGCACCTTCGTTGATGATAGTTCTGTCTATACCTTTACCTTTCAACGTGATATGCACCTGAAATGCAAGCTGGTGGGAAAGGGGAGGTTTACACTTGTCCATGTCGAAAATGGCAAGGATGGAATCACTAGGGTCAATACCTCTAATAGCTGAAATCAAAGCTTTCCATTGGCTAGGGCATGTTTGTAATACTTCGAGCACCAACATAGCCGACGACGCATGCACCAAATCCTCTACGATGTTGTAGTGTTGGGCAGCACGTGCAGATGTATTGTGCATTTTGCGTCGAAGTGCCGCCTTGGGGGGTCGAATTACAAAGTCCTCAACTGGCCTTTCGATAAGCAAATCGTTGGGCGGCGATGGGTTTTGACCTAAGGATGGTTCTGCTGCCAGAGCGATAGGAGCTCCATAAGATTTGGCTCTTGTGGCGAGTTCTACAATTTCAAATTTGTAAACGGTAGAACTTCCCTCACGAGCTGAAGGATGTTCTGAACCATCGCTGCCCCCTGATGTGGGTTGCGGTTGGTTGGCAACGAGATTTTTCTGTTGTTGAGTACGAAAAGGATTTCGAAGGACAGCAGGTGTCTTACCAGAATCTCTTTTGGCAAGGTAATTTGTGCATTCTTGAAGACACGGAAAACACCAGGTTAAATGGTCTTCAAGACAGAGTTTGCATGGATATCTGGTGCCTTAATATTTTTCCTCATCAGTAGGCACAGTGGCCTTCTGTTTCAGGTTGGGCTACTTAGATGACTGCTCTTCAGAAGGAGCGGTCTTGTTCTTATTCTTCTTTCTCTTGCCACCAGATTTTTGTGTAGACTACACAGAGTTTATCGCGGTGGCAAGAAGAGCAGTCACTTTGGTAGAGGAGTCCATTGCCAGCTTGGCAATGGAATCACTGAGTTGTTTTACATCAACCCCAGAGGTTGCACTGACAATCCTGTCGACGTGCACTCCAGGGTGCTGAGTGGTGGGAGCATTGGGGTTACCAGGAGCATTGGGGATAATTTCATAAAGAGTGTCATACTATGAATAAATCAAATCTAAGTGTTGGGCACGATGCATGGATTGGTCTTCTATGACCGCACCACCTAGAGAGACATCTCTAGCGATTTGTGGGAGTAAGGACTTACAGAACCAGTCCGTTAAGAGAAAATCAGGGATGGAAGCTTTGACCAACCTCCACCTACATCTCCATTCATGAATATGATCAGAGATGTGGGTGGCGGTATCTTGAAGAAGTGAAGTAAGGAGCTCTGTTCCAGTCTCATAGCGGATAGGTAACTGAAAGTGCTTTAGGAACTCCATTGCTAAAGCATCAAAGGTATTTACTAATGCGCATGGTAACTCAATATACCATTTCGCGAAATTTCCAGTGAGGGTGTGGGGAAAAATATGTAACCGGACACTATCATCCACCATAGAGTTTTAAACACACCAAAGATTGTAGGTGGTGATATGGTTGCCCGGATCCTCCCCTTGTTTTCCATTGAACTTTGGAATGTCCGTTGGTATTTTGTGCGGGATCGAAGACCATTGTAAGTTGTGGTAGATGGGGTCGTTTGTCAGCTTGTATAAGTCGGGAATATCCAATGTTTCCAAACAAGGCAGAGAGTTGGGTGCTCCTACCTCAGACCATGGGGATGACGGATGACCTGAGGAGCTTTGTGCTCCTCCCATCATTTGGTTCCCCATAGTGTACATGGGTTGCGTGGTATAGCAGTGGCTTTGTAGTACGGTTTTGTAGAGTGGATTTCCATGAGGATTTTGATACTGGGGTATGAAATTGCCCCCAGTATAAGCGGTGTCCCCTTGACTCATTTGAATGTGTGAGTAGGGTGCCCCCATGGATTGGTTGGGAATCCCTTGTGGATTCCCAACCGACACAAAACTAACCATGTGGCTTTGATTGATAGAGGGAACACTCATGTCAATCAGCGACTATCCATGCATGCCTGAGAATGGAGGGGGAACTATGACATTCCCCACCAGCATGCGCATATTGGGAACCTCCCCAGATATCTGAATCTGGGGGTTGGAATTGTACATTGGCGGCCAACCTTATTGTTGGTAAATTGGAACCGCGCCCATAGTGTCGCATTGAGTGTTATATGGAGCACTATATGTGGCACTAGTCGAAGGTATGCATTGTGGCACCATAAGAGTGGAACCTGGCATCTACTGGGTTCCACTTACAGAGGGTGTTATGTGAGTTTTCATACTTGGGACAAATAGGATACTGAGATTCCACATTACCAGTGTTATGACCGTCGACTGGGGAAGTGGTAAAATACCAGCAATGTCTCTAAAATTCCACAACCCTTGAGTCGTCGACTGGATAGATGGGAAAGTTCCACCTACTGAAGAAGGAAGTACAGGTACCATGATAGGATCCAACGGATTTGTGAGCAGAGTGTTAAAGTGAGGAAGGAATCCTTCTGTGAAGAAATCCTTTGGCAAACTAGAATCGCCGGTTGTCCACATAGATCCTGTGTGAGATTTAGCAGACTGATTCCTCGAAGATGAGGAATTTGAGTCAGTCGAACTCGGCGGATCTTCCACAATGAGTGGAGGAAGTCCTAATAATCATCTAGAGTGATGACGAGGGTCGGATGTAGCCACGATGACCGTTAAGTTTTATCAAATAAATTTTACTGTGATATTCCTTAAAGTCTCAAAAATGATAGCTCTCAGGTACCTAAAAATAAAAAATACATTAAATATGTCAATCAACAAATAGAGGGAAATTACCTCATCTAATAAGCATTGATTACTGGAGATGAAACCCAGTCTCTTAATGAATAATAGAGAAGGATGGCCAAATGTACAGTTACATTTACTTTTGAGCTTCATGTGAACCTCAGATTGAGGGGCCAAGTACTCTCGTGAAGATGAGCACCCTCCCAAAAACTAAAGACAAAGTAGATCTGTCTCTTTTAGGTACCAGGACAACTTGTCTTAGTCACCTTGTGTAAGTGCCTAGAAGTTTTGACCACTAGAGATACCTCAAATCACAGACATTACCAGGGGGGACATAGTCATAGACAACATGCTGTGTGGGCAGGAAACCTGAGTCCCCGACTCAGTTTTGAAATCTTCGAGGGGACCCCCAGTACACAGAATGACCAAAGAATTTGTAAGAGAAGGCGTGCTACCTTCAATTACAGTCCGATGTTGTCTCATATTTCGATCCGTTGTTAGTGGAGTGGACCTGGTAATATGAGTGCAGAAGGATTTTTCACTCGTTAACAACACTAGTTTTGGTTTTCAACCTTGGGCAGTTCACTCACATGCTTATCCAAAGGTCCTAATCTACCTAATGTTGGTTTGCTCAAAATAGTAACCGATTGATTTTAATGTAAATTTTAGTGTACTTGATTATTTTTCTTCGGTAGGGGTGTTGACGTATGAATATGGTGAGACTCTTGACTCAATAAATCATGCAGAACAATGCTCTGATTTTTTTTTTCAATTTCTTATGCAAACAAGTCTTATTCTACACATTCATATTTTCACATATTCATGGATTTGTCTGTGCATCTAAAGCCATTCAACACTTGCATAACCAAAAGATTCTTTTCCCAATATTTCCTAACAACTACTGAAAACCAAAATGAAGCAGCTTACAACTATTTCGACAGAAGGATGAATACAATTTATTAATCTTTCTTTCAAAAAAAATGTATTTTAAGATAGAAAAACTAAAACATTTTCTTAAAAATACATTCTCAATACACCATATTTGTTAACATAATATTGTTACAAATCTTACTTTAGTCCCTGAGACAAGTTCCCTGCCCCCCCTTTTGGTCCACAAAATCTGGAAAACATGGAAATGGGAGACTAGCACTCTATTTCAGTGTAAACAGAGAGTTAGTTGGGCCTCTAACGCTCCCTGTACATAGGCATAGAGCTTTATAAAGCTTTGTTTAACCTGGCAACCTATGTTAGTGAGGGAAATAGCTCAAACAAAGGGCCTTTAGGATCAGTTTCTGAGGATAATGCAAACTAGTAGGATGTAACAATATAGTTGGTGGATCAGAAAAGGATTTGAAGAAGTAGGAAGCTCTTAGATGAAATAGAAGAACTGAGAGGAGTCTAGGTTGACTGGGAACTAGATGTATCGATGTTCCTGAAGAGTGTCCATCTTTTCCTTTCTATCAAAATCTTCCTTGATTTTCCTTTTATGTATTGCAGATCTCTCAATTAGTTGATCCCTGATGTGATGAAATTCAGCCAAGTCACTCATCCTCCTTGCCATGCCACTTTCCTCGTTCTGCTCTTCTTGCAAAAATTTGGTCATAAGGATGATCAATTGGATTAGGAAAACAAACTCAGTTCCATATACCAACTTGAATGGATAATTCCTTGTGGACTTCTTGGTGGTGACTCTGTCAGCCCACAATGCAAACTTCAGTTTGGAATCCCAACTCCACTTATTGTTTTCCAGCAGCCTTTTGATTATTCTTACTAGGATTTTATTGGATGATTCTGCTAGGCCATTACCCTAAGGATAATATGAGGTGGAATGCACTAATTTAATGCCCATTGACTCACACATGTCCACCAACTCTTTTGCCCTAAAATCTACTACATTGTCTGTAACCAATTTGGTTGGGCAACCAAACCTAGTGAAAATGTTTTCTATCAAGAATTTCATGACAACCTGGTGATCAGATTTCTTAGTGGGGATGGTATCAATCCATTTGCTAAAATAATCAGTGGCTACTAAAATCCATTTATGCTAGCTACTGGAATGTCGATTAATCTCCCCTATGAAGTCCAAACCCCACTGCTGGAAAGGGCCATTAGTGTGTATTGGTTTCAGGGGCAAAGATTTCAGCTATTGTCTTCCTGCAAACCTCTGGCACTTGTCACAATATCTCACAAATGAAAACACATCGAAGAATAGAGTGGGCCAATAATACCCAGCCGTTAGGATCTTGTGGGCTATGGTTTTCCAATAATGATGTCCTCCACAGATGCTAGAATGGAACTGGTGCATGACTTCCACAGATTGCTCTTTGTCTAGACATCTTAGGAGGATTCCAGCTGGATCCTTCCAATAAAGCAGGTTCTTATTAATACCAAACTTGGCTACTCTGAGCTTGATGGTTCTGGATTGACTTGAGCTAAGCCCTGGAGGGACTTCTAGCTTTAATAGGAAACAAATTATTCCGGAATACCAATCACAAGAAGCCAAATTCTCAGGTAATGACTAGTTCTTCCTTTGTTCTTCTGTTGCCTCCTCTGCTTGTTCAACCTCTGAATCTATACCTATGCAATTTATGTCTAGCAAACTACAATTTTCTTTAGCCATCAGCTAAGTAAGGCCCTTTAGTTTGACAAGCTTGGTGGGATTCAATTCTATGTTGAACTCAATGAGCTTTGCAATCCATATAGCCCCTTTTTCCATCAACATTTGGCTGTGTTAGGACATCCTTTACTGAGGTAGAAGGTACATAAGCAATCACCTTGGAGTGCAGAATGTAGATTTGGAGTGCCTTTAAAGACTTAATGAGAGCATAAGCTTGTTTTTCAATAATTTCATATCTTAATTCAGCGTCCCTTAAGGTTTTGCTGAAAAAGGCCACTAGATGCTCTGTACCTTCATCATCCTTCTGCAACAAGACTATTGCAAGGGTGTCACTAGAAGCAAAAGAGAAGATATGGCACTCCTTGTTATAGTCCGGGATGATTAGAGTGGGAGCTTCCATAATAGCTCTTTTGATGGCTTCAAAAGATTTTCTTGCTACATCGGTCCATTTAATATTTGATCCCTTTTTCAGCATGGAGATGATATGTTTCACTAGTTCTGCAAAATTGGGAATAAACATCCTCACAAAGTTGATCTTTCCCAAAAAGGATTGAATGTCCTTTTTTGACCTTGGGACAGACAATGTCTGTATTGCTTGAATCCTTTCTGGATCAATCCTAACACCTGTCTTAGAAACGATATGTCCTAAAAGCTTTCCTTCTTCTAGAGCAAACTATGAATTCTTAGGATTTACTGAATTCCCAAACCTTCTGCACTTCAGAAACACCTTCCTCAAATGCTGCAAATGGTCCTAATGGCTGCTGGAGTAAATTGTTATACCATCCAGTTAAACTAGGACAAAGTTGTCCTTCTTTCCTGCAAAAGCTATATCCATGGCCCTCTGAAAGGTGGCCCCAACATTCATCAGTCTAAAGGGAATCTTGGAGTACATAAAAGTGCCCCAAGGGGTGGTGAAAGTAGTATTTTCTTGGTCCTCTGGACGTACAGCAACTTGGTTGTACCCTGAAAATCCATCCAAGAAAGACATGACTCTAGCCCCTGAAACCTTTTGCAGCAAATGTTCCATCTTGGGCAGGGGATATTTGTCTTTCTTAGAGAATTTGTTCAGGTTCCTAAAGTCAACACACAGCTTGATTTCCCCATTTTTCTTCCTCATGACTACCAGGTTGGCTACCCACTTTGAATACCTCAGGGGAGCTATGATCTTGGCAACCAACAATTTCTTAATTTCCTTTTCAATCAAAGGGAGTAGCAGAGGGTTTATGGGTCTCAACTTCTGTTTGAAAGGGATGGTGTCTTTCTCTAGTGGGATCTTATGCTTAATGATGTTTTTGTCATAACTCCTAAGGTCATTGTATTCCCAGGCAAATTCATCGGAAAATTGCTTCATTAGGGTGCAGTATTTAGAACTTTGGGCAGTAGACAAGTGGGTGGACAGATTTATATACTTTGGATGATCTGGGCTCCCTATGTTATATCTATGGACTGTAGACTTATTTTATTTTTGGGCAGTCTTATAGGGTACATCATTATGGTCAAACAACTTCTCTAGAGGCACCAACCCTTTAGGTATATGGTTACTAGGCAATTGTATAATGTTGCATTGGCCAATTTTGTTTCTTAGCTGAGATTGGTGACATTCCTCCATGGCTTCATTCTCTTGATCAATTTTCATTTCATAGAATTCATCAAGGATTTGCAGAAACCTAATGAATTCATCATCATCCTCAAAAACTTTCCAGTATTTGACATTATCGGGTAGAGATGGTCTATATTTTACTTGAACTTCATAAGCCAATTTAGGGGGCATGGGAGGGATGAACATGCTAGCAAACACAGTGAGGGAATTAGCAAGCTAATTTTTGACTCTAGGAATATATGAGATACAAAAGCTACTAAAAGAATCTTTGAGCCTCCATACCTCATCTCTGTATGCTTTCAACCTGGGGTGCTTTTCTTGGAACGTTTTTTTTACTTGTTGAATGATGAGATCGACATCTCCAAACACCTTTATGTCTCTGATTCCCATTTCTTTAGCAGCATTTAAGCCCAATATCAAAGCCTCATACTCTGCTATATTGTTGGTGACCTGAAAAGTCAGCTTGAAAGATAGATGTATGCATTCCTATGTTGGGGATACCATCACTACACCTACTCCTGTAGCTTCCCTAGAGCAAGCTCCATCAAAGAACATATCCCAAATCTGTGGCCCTTCCTTCTCCATGACTTGGCATACTGGTTTCTTGAGTTGCATTGAGGCCAGTTGGGATTCTTCAATTTGGAGAATACATGCTCCAAAATCAGTGTCCACAACATAAATGGGATGATTAGTGGGATTCTTTTCATCACTGATGATATATGCTAACTGAGCTTCCCTGTATAATCTCCTACTTTCTCCTCCAAAAACTAGAATGGTGGCATAAGACAAATCATTATGTAACATTCCACCCAATCTTTTTATCCAACCCATGGAAAGAAGGATGCCAAACTTTGGGGGCACATCAGCCACCACAATATCCCTCATCATGCTCTTCATGGGCAACTGAGACAGGGTGATGGCCAAGTCTTTGATCAACCCTAGACATTTCACTTTTCTAGAATCGAAAGAGAACAAGTCATAATAAGGTCTAGTGATATCAAAGCCTAACTCATCCATGACAAACTTGGGCATTAGATTATGACTAGCGCCTATGTCCAGTAGGAAATTGTGAAGGATTTTGTCATGAATGGTCAAGGAGACATAAAATGATGGGGAATTGTCATCAGCAAGTTCAGTCATGGTACTAAGAACAACAGGAGGTTTATCATCTTTCAAATTCACATAGTCGTTTGATGCTTGTGTGGCTTTAAGCTCAAGGGCATCAAGGACGGGTTTCTTAAAGGCTTCACTCTTTACTAGTTCTATCAGAGGTAAAAATGTTTCAAATTTTGGACTTCTGATTCAAAACTGAAAGGGGAAGGGGACTTGTCAGGGCCTCGTACCTCTTGAGCTGGTGCTTTGAGGATGTTTGGATCAGCTGCTGGTCGCTTCTGCTTGCTAATCTGTTGCCCTGTGGGGACAGTAGCTCTTTGGACAGGGATTTCTTTTCCATTACTCATCCTTGACCTCAAGTTATATCTCTGCTGATCTTGCGTTTGCAGAACAACTTCTCTATCCCACTCTTAGCCAGGCTGGTCCTTGAGTAATGACTCCTCATAGGAAACTAATGTCAAAAAGGAAGCACTGCCTTCGTCTTCCATGCAGTGGATCTCATCCTCCTCATCAAACTACTCCTCCTCCATGATTGTGTTCTAGAAGGGGGTCTTCACCTTCTGTTCTTCAGTGGCCTCTTTGCTCCTTTGCATGATCTACAACTGCTCATTTTCTCTCCTATATGGATTTGGGTTCCTAGGAGCAAATGCATTAAGAGACCTTCCTTTCCCTAAATGATGCTCAACCTTTAGCTTTGAGATTTTATAGGCCAATGACTCTATCATCTTGGTCATTTTGTCTGTCTTGGTGTCTGAAGATGAAGAAGATTCACCCCTCTGTCTCCTTCGATCAGCATGTTCTTTGAGTTTCTCCATAGCCATGATACTGTATTCTACCTCCAAGGTTGCATCTTGCATTTTAGCCATAGAAGCACATCTTCTTTCTCTTAATAGTAGGCAGAAGTCAGAATCAAAGTCATTGGCATAGGTGAGCTTGGCAGAGGTGGGAGTAGGTTTCATTTCAGCTGGTATCTTGCTATACATGTGGTTGAACCTTTTATTGAAATTAGACAATGACTCCCCATTTTCCCTTTTTAGGTTCCCAAACTCAGTATGATAGTAGAGCAGATCTTTCTTATCACCCCAATGCTTTAGGAACACATCATCTAAGGCCTCAATGTCTATTATAGACCTAGGGGTTAATTCTCTGAACCATTTTCTAGCCTCTCCATCTAGGATTTGGATGAATACTCTCATCCATACATCATCTTCACTAATATCTAGGTTATCAGCATAGCTATAGAATGACTCAAGATGTTCTTCTACTGTGACTCCTTCTGTCCCAGTGAACTTAGGCATGTACTTCTGATATTCTCCTACAGGCATGGCATTCAAAGGAGTAGGCAATACCAAGGGCCCATACCTAGCAGCTATGATTCTTTCCATTTTGGTGGGTGCTTGTGGGCCTGCCATGACTAGGGTAGATGAAAGAGTGCTGGCAGTCTGAAAGGTAGGGAGTTGAGAAATGACTGACAGGGTTAAAGGAATATGATGGACAGGAGGGGAGGTTTCCTTTGGGTTGAAATCCAAAGGAGGACCTAAAAAATAAGGAGCTTTACGAATCTCCAAAAAAATTTCTTCACTGCTAGCACTAAAGGCTATATTCTCAACATGTATGTGCTCTATTACAAGCCTTTCTTAAAGAGATGCATAAGCTTGTTTAGGTTTACCTGATCCTGATGCTCCCTTTTGTGATGTCTTTCTTTCCTTGATAATCTTCTCAGGGTCAGGTACTGGGTCAGCTGGTGATTTCTGAGGATTTCTCTGAGTGTGCCTCACAAACTGAGCTAGAACTGTGATGTGGAGTCACCAAGAGTTTCGGCCTCCAGTAGAGTCACCAGATAGATGATTACAACCAAAAATGTGTCCAGACTTTGTCTATCATCAAAGCTGGATCTGTGTCATCTCCCAGGAAGCTGAGCTTCAATCTCCTCTCCCCGGCAGCGGCACTAATTATTTTAGGGCTCCAGGAAACTCTCCTATGTTGTAGCTCGGAGATGCCTGGTAACATATAATCTTCAATATGGTTCTAGAAACTTATTGGGATGGGTGATGGTTTGGTTCAATCTAGAGAACCACTTCTACTCTATTTTCACTATAGACATGCATGAACACCCTCAGACTACAAGGCTTTAGACCACCAATGCTCAGCAATTTGGGAATTAGGTGAATAACGAAGAATACTAACCACACCAACAGATGCATACAAAATGTATGATGGCTAGTTGCAACTAGTAAAGAAACTTGCAAATCTAATCTATTAATGCAGAGATAAGATGACAGTTATCTTGCATTAGATACAAAAGAAACCTAAGCGACCCACTCACTAATACATTCAATTGTCTAATCCAGAGATAAGATGCCAGTTATCTAGCATTAGACGTAGAAGAAATCATGAATACAACATTTTAGGCACAAACCTAGAACATAGGAGAAATAGGCATTGAGCAATTAACTGGAAAAGAAGCTTGCATTGCTGAAAATGAAGATGAGATGTTGCAAGTTAGAGAATATCTACAGTCTCCAGAAGTTGAACTGAAACACAATTGCCAGCCCTGATTACATCTTCCTTTCAGCTATTTATAATCTATCATTACAATGGACCTTAGTTGTTTCTAGGTGTAGGGGTCTTAATTGACCACCAACTACCATTAACTATCTAATAGCATATTTGAACGTAGTTGCTTTCTCCTTTACGAAAACCTGATAAGTTCTGGTACCGTGCTGTCCTTCAGGTGGTCAGATTGATCATGGAAGTGGAGTTCCATGACTCTTTAATTTGGCTGTTGAGTCATGTTGTGTCCTTTTCTCCTCTGGCCATGCTCTTCTTTTAATTCAGTTTCATGGTCAGACTATCACTAGACTAACAGAGTCGGCCATCTTCTCCTTCATGCAATAGACAGGGAGTGGAGTATGGAGTGCATGGCCAGATGAACGGTCGTGAGTGATCGTGAATGGTGGCCATCGTATCAAGGGTGATGTGTGGTGGAGATCATTTTTTGGAGGCTAGCGGTCATGATGGGAGTGGGATATGTCCGGACCGTTAGATCTTCAGGTGAGTAGATCAGATGCTTATCAGGCAGTGGAGATGTGTGAGCGATAACACATGGGGTGGTTTAGTTTAAGTGGAAACAACATTTATTAGGTAGGCATCGGGTGGTAAGTGGTAAGTGTTAGAACTCACCTGATGCCATTTAGTGGATGACATGTAGCGGCGGGGGAAAGAGAAAAACCACTCTCATCAGGTGGGTACTTTTCGCGATTATTGTCTGCGCGATATGGGCAACAGTCGTTAGATCTGGTTGGACAATCTAACAGCGGAGATGCAATGAAGGTATGAGATGTCTTTGGGGAATCTGTTATAAGTGTGTAAGACATATGGGTAAGGTCTTATGGGTACTTTTGGCTTTCATGCTTGGGGCTAAGGCCAAAGGGGTGTTTTGTCAGGATTAGGAGGTTAATAAAGGAAGCAGGAAAGGTAAAGCATGAGCAGGATAAGGGAAGAAGAGGAAAATGGCCTGTGTAGGACTCCTTTAAGAACAACAAAGCAAACTGAGCCTTTCCTTCAATCTTCAAAAAGTCAGCACTGCACCTCAGGGCTAATATGCCCTCTTGTGACGAGTCGCTTCTTGTCAACATCAGCACATTATCCAGGAATTTGACTTAGAAACATCCTTCTAGTACCTTGAAGCTTGCATACATCAATGGCAAGTTTCTCGCTTCCAGCGACAGGTTGAAATCAATGGCCTTCAACTGAAATACTTTGATGGTGTTCGACATCAAAACCTCTATTCACACCATGCAGAATGTACTGTAGTACCTTGAGAATCATTATCATTATCGATGATCTCTCTCGCATCTATTAACAACTTACATCAATTGTTGGTAATCAGTCGGTGCCTTCCCATGTTCAACTTCAGATCACATTTTCACATGGTTAGGCTCGTACTTGAGTGAATGATTGGACAAGATAGAAGACCCTGTATCTAGTTTCATCCATCTGGGCTGCGATTTTAGGAAAGTATTAAATCATCTGTATGATGGCTTTACATAGATGGTCATCCTATCATGGGTCTATATCTATAGACAACTATCTCATTTATGTACATGTAATGAAAGTTTTATATGTTGAGTATAGGTATGCCTTCCCTCAACAATTCATGAAAAATTCAAAATATCATGATATTGTGTATTGTAATCGATGCAGGTCACGATCCGCCTTAGACCCTACTCAACACATCATAAAGCATATCACTCGACATTATCAATTTCCACTTCATGCTTTAGGGGGCAACTATTACAGGTCTATTTGGGCACATCACTCACGACATTCAGATAAGTACAATTAGGGCTCATCAAACCCTAATTCAGTTGTTACGTGTCCTAGACAAGTCACCTCATTGAATGCATCCATCCATGAAAGTTTCCTAGCCTAAAACCTTGCTAAAATTCCTCCTTGGGACACCAATGCAGCCTTGGTCAGGGGTAACTATGTTGTAATGTAGGTAGGCCCATGAAGGCCTACACTTCAGTGCACTTAGGCCCATTTACACCTGTGTTAGGCTAGAATGAGAAAAAATTGCATAAGGTTCTGGGAATATTCCTTGATTCTACATCATTATAGAAGGATCCCATCTCTTATCTCATCTTATGAGCTTGAATTTGGATAGGCTATGGATCAATTAACCTCCTATCCTCTCATCCCTTCCTCCATGGAAACTAACTCCAAATTTGGAAGGCCATTCAATACCCAATTTATGAGAAAACCACCTCCATTTCCCTATAAATTGAACACTCATCATAGTGATCAAGGGAGCTAGGATTTGAAGATTCTATAGAAATTTTGTTGGTTTGAGATTTGGGTTCATGTCAAGCAATGTTATGCTGCTAGATTGGTGTGATTTTTATGTGGCGAGGGTTGGACTGAAGCTGGATGAGTGACGCAGGATCGAACCACATTGAGTGAAACTCTTCCTTATACATTAGTAAAGTTGTTTATTCTTTTTCCCATATTATTGTTCATATCTATGATGATTATGTGTTTCAATGTTGTCAATTCCATTGTTTTATACTAGATAGATCATGTATGCTTTAATCGTTGTCATTTCTGTTTCTGTTGACACAGGTACCAATTGAGTGGATTTAGTTCAAGTGGGAGCGATGAGAGCAATTCAAAGGGGATCAAGGAAGTGAAAGACTACAAGTAAGTTCCTTCATCTCATCTATCTACTATAGGAAAAGGTTAAAATAATTTCTTTCTATTGTTCTAAGTGTAGCTACCCACTTACGGAAAATGTGTCTATCCGTAGATACAAATTCCATATAATACCCAACCCTAAAAAACATTATCAAAGAGGAGCTTCAAAAGTTATTCGATGCAGGATTTATTTACCCAATTTGGGTAGTCAGTGGGTATCCCGGTTGGTCATCATTCCTAAAAAGAATGCTAAATGGTGGATTTGTGTAGACTATGGGGAGCTGAATAAAGAAACCTTGAAAGATCATTTCTCTCTACCATTTATTAACCAATTCCTTGATACCTTGGTCAGGAAGAAGTTTTTCTCCTTCCTGGATGGGTTTAGTGGGTATAACCAAATCCAAATAGCTCCTAAGGATTAGGATAAAACCTCCTTTACATGCCCTTGAGGAACATTCACTTACTGAGTCCTTCCATTCGGTCTTTGTAATGCGCCTGCTAACTTTCAGAGGGAAATACTAGGGATTTTTCCTGATTTACTCGATGATACTGTTGAAATATATATGGATGATTTCATTCCATACGAAGGGTCATTTGAAGAAGGGTTGGAAAAATTGGAGAAATCTCTTAAAAGGTATAAACAAATGCATGTTTCTCTGACTACAACCAAATGTCATATGATGAGAGAAGAGGGAGTAGTGCTGGTACATTTGCTTTCAGCTGCTGGAATACAAGTTGAGCCTACCAAGGTAAAGGTAATTATGCATTTTCCTATACCCAAGGCACCGACTCAGGTTCACAATTTCATTGGTTACACTGGTTACTATAGGTGTTTTATAGAATTTTTTTCCAAGATAGCATTCCCACTTTTACAACTATTAACTAAGGATGCAGAATTTTTATGGACAGATGATTGTGGAGTAGCTTTTGAGAAAATCAAAGAACTGATCTACCGAGCTCCGATCTTGTGTGGTCCTAACTATGAAATTTCATTTCATATCCATATAGATGCCTCTCAAATAGTTGTATGGGCGGTCTTGGGACAACAAGAAGATAAGAAGTCGTTCTTGGCTGTTATTTATGTTGTTAATAAATTTCGACATTGCATTATTGGGTATACTACTTTTTTACACACTGATCACACAACAATCAGGTATTTGATCAATAAACCTATAACTCCTGAGCGTATAACAAGATGGTTGCTATTACTTCAATAATTTGATATCACCATTATAGATCCACCAAGAAAAGATAATGTAGTTGCTAATTTACTATCTAGATTAAAAGTTGATAATGAACGAGAACCTGTAGAAGATAAATTTCTGGATGAACATTTGTTTGCAATTTCTACTAATACCCCTTGGTATGCATACATTGCTAACTATTTGGCTACAGGAAAAGTACCGTAGCATTTGTCATAAAGGGAAAAATAGAGGATCATTCATCATAGTGCTTGTTACTCATGGATAGCGGGATACCACTTTTATTCAGGGGGTGATCAACAGATCCTTCATTGTGTAGTAGAAAGTGACATCTATGAGATCTTGAGAGCTGCTCGTGATGGCCCTTGTGGGGGGCATTTTGCGGATAAGCGAACCAGCCACAATGTGTTACATATGGGATATTATTGGCCCTCTATCTTTAATGATGCACAGAACTATGCTTGAATATGTGATAGCTGCCATGGATGGGTTAGTATGGTCACTCAGATGAAATTCCATTACAACCACAAGTAGTTCTTGAGCTTTTCGAAAGATGGGCTATTGATTTTGTAGGTCCATTTAACCCACCTTCACATCAGAAAGTCCACATTTTAGTTTGCACATATAATGTAATGAAGTGGGTAGAAGCTAAGGTTGTAGCAAAAGTAACAGAGAAAGTTGTCTCAGACTTTTTGTTTGAAGAAATTTTTTCTAGATATGGTGCTCTTAGAGAGATAGTTTCAGATCGAGGAGCACAGTTCACGTCACACATGATAGCAAATCTTATGAAGAAATATGGGATCAAACATAGGATAACAACCCCATACCATCCTCAAGTGAATGGTCAAGTGGAGAGCACAGAGAAAGTATTAGAAAACATTGATGGAAATAATACTGAGAGGGGGGGTGAATCAATATTATCAAATTATTTTCAATATATCTTCCTGATTTATAATTTAATTTATTCTTCAGATATTGATCTTAATTTGAATGTCAGTACCATATAATAATGAGCATGAACAAGAAAAACAGAAAGTCACACCAAAGAACACCAGATATAAGGTGGAAACCCAATGTGGGTGAAAACCACCTGCTGCAATATGTCTCTATCTTCTTTCAACTAGAAACTTCTTTTACAATGATTTTGTACTAGTGCAGTCCTTTACCAGTATGCAGGCTGCAACCTGTAGAGAGCTACAACTCTCTCTCGTTTTCTAGTCTCTCCTGGAAGGGAGCTACAACCCCCTTTGCTCTTTTACTTCTTTGAGGACCACGTTTCATTAATTTTCAGACTGGATCCAAGAAGATCAAATGATCATCAAGTAAATGTGAATCAACTCACTTCCTTAACCAAACACCAGATCAATTTATACACGGATATTATGATAGTTCTCCTCCAGATCTAGATCACATAAGATTAAGAACATAATCATGTCGTTATCAGCATTCAATACCAGTAACCGAAAATCAATTGTGCGCCCAGAACTCTACACAGTCTTCCGTTCTGCGGGTGTACGCACTGTATCACTCCTGCAAATAGATGATTTTCAGGCTTCAGGCATACCCAGACTGCGCCGATGAGATCTCAACCATCACTCCCCAACCGATCGCAAGTGTCTCGGATCTGTTCTCTCTTAAGATCTTCAACATTCACCAATATCTTGCCGAAAGATATCCTTTCCCCTTTTACAGTCAAGCTCTTGTTAAAACAATGAGTCGGAACCGTAGATTATCAATACAGGGGATCCAAAAACCTGTGGCTCAATATCTTGGACCGATCACTTAATCGATGACTTAAGTGATAAAACAGAGAAAATGATGAAAAACAGTCCAAAAGACTAAGAGGCGGACTTCAATTTTAATTCACTCGCAACTATTCCTGTATCGGGTACGCCTTGTAATCGCAATCGGCAGTCGCCATTGGCCGATGGCCGATCCGATGGATTGGATGCGATATGGTATTTAACCATGCTTTATATTCATGTCGGGTCCACATGCTTATCGCAATCGGCGATAGGGAGAGTGTCATGCCTTTGTGTATTGCTGCGATGGGCGGATGCGATATAGCATTCAATCATAACATAATTCTGCAGCGGGTCTGCACATATATCACAATCGAAGGTTTCAGTGGTGGCACATAGCTGATCCACCGATTAGCGATGTCGCCGATATGCCGAAACTTTTTCGCCGATAGAGCGTTTTCCATGTATATATGTTTTGGCCTCCGATTGCGTATTCCTTTGGCATTGTTGCTCTGATAGCTGTGAATGCATATATATATCTATATATATATATATATATATATATATATATATATATATATATATATATATATATCTATATATATATAGATATGGGTTTTAATCGCCCGATAACTCCCGATAGTGTTAAAGCATGCATACATGGGTTTTATAAGCCCGATAACCCCCGATAACTCTGTCTGTTGCTCCTGATGGCTCTCGATAACTATGTATGCTCCTCTTCTTTGGCATATATATGTGACATATACATATATATGGCTCCTCTTGTCTCCTCTTGGCTCCTCTTAGCTCCATCTTGCTCCGATATGCCCTGTTTTCTCTTCTGTAGATTCATCTGATTGTGTATAAGTGAGATGTTCTTCAATGAGTGGGTTGCCATCAAGTACAACACATGCATCATAATGCCAACAAACATTCTAACCAATACTGTCATAAATCATCGCTAGGATTGTGCTTGAAAACTTCCTGAAGCTCTTTGGGCATAAAAAAAACATGGCGAAACACAACAATGTTTTCACCATTTAAACTTGTCTATGGCAAATACCCATTATTCCTGGTGGAATTTGAAATTAGTATGCTCAGAACAACTCTAGAAGTAGGATTAGACCTCTTAGAATCCTAGAAACACTGGGTGGAACAACTAAATGATCTTGATGAAATTCTTTTAATGGTTGTCCAGAGGACTACTGCCATATAGCAACGGAGAGAAAAATGGCATGATAAATTTATTAAAATAAGGTGTTTTGTAAAGGGGATTGGGCATTACTGTATCATTCCCATTTTAAGGATTTTAAAGGAAATCTTTGCTCGCGATGGTTGGGAATGTATGAGGTTGATGCAGTATTTGACAATGGAACTATGAAATTGGTCCCAATCGATGATTCACATGTTTATTTTATTGTAAATGGACATCAACTTAGACTCTACCACTACCCACCCTCCATGGAAGCCTTAATTAAACATCTCTCTAAAAAATATGGATTGAAGGTTGTTGGTGCAGAAGATACCTCCTCTACATCCTCTAATTAAAAAAAGAAAAAAGAAAATATATATATATATATATAAATATATAAATATATAAATATATATATAAATATATAAATATATATATATATATATCTATATATATATATATATATATATATATATATATATATATATATATATATATATATATATATATATATATTGTTACTACTCATTTTTTTGTAGGTACTTCCACAGATGCATGAAGATTTTTCTAGTTTATGCTACTGAGGAGAAAAAATTCTAAGTGTGCGGTGTTGTTACTCCTCCGAAGCTGAAACTTTTTCTAAGTGTTCAATACTATTACTTCCGATGTTGTTATTGTTCCCGTGTTGTTACACTAGTAAGAAAAATCTTCTAAGTACCTGACGCTGTGAATCCTCCAATGCCATTATACCATGCATGTTGCTACTCTGCCACGTAAGCACCAGGTATGATCCTAATTAGACTTAGCATAATGATTAATAATTCTATGACATGACTTGGGAATGACCGCGGATGGTCATTTCTTAATGGGGGGGTACAACCATGATGGCATATGGCAAATGGTTAAATTGTCATAATGATCCATCCCGTCACTTCTGAAAAACTATACTGGTACATATAACCCATAATGATGCCATTACATTTTGCATGATTAATCGATAACCATATGGATTTGAAACATCATGTGAATGATTTTTCAATCAAATCGGATTGTCATGCGAAGTTATTATCATAATATCTCATTATTACCATAATCCAACCACAAATGTTTTCATATTTCCCAAATTCTACTTGCTCTCTGTGTTTTTTATGATTGGTTGTCGATATTTCCCTTTATATACTTGCGTATTTCGACACCCCTTTGCATGATACTGTTTTCCAACCTTTTCTGCAAGAACTGGCCTGCCAACACTCCCTCTAACGATTTCGCTACTAGTTTGAATGTTGTTACCAGAGGTCGAACAGGATTGGAGGGGGTCTGCTGTGCGATATGAACCAGTAATGACGATCCAGGTCTATAGTAACCCATATGTATGGAAAATTTTCATAGACGCAGGTTGGGACATGTACTTTCAAAGATTACAAGGATTTGATGAAAGAGTCACAGTAGAATTCGCCTTGAATTTGCAAGGTGAATACTCTAAGTTATGAGGGCTGAGAGTTTCGGTTACAAAGGAGTCCATTACAGCTGCTAGCAGACTGCCACGAGGAGGGTTTGGGGGGGCAGGGGAAGGGGGGCAAAAATAGTTTTCTCAGAAGGCCCCACTGCAAGAATATCCATAGGTATTTTTGCAAGTCGGTGAGATAGTAGCTCAAAGGGGCAAGGGATACGACTGAAAATCGCTACCCTATCCTTAGGGAGAAGTCGTCGATTTCATATCAACGTATATTAACTGTGAAGGATGTTTCTCTATTCTGTTCAAACGTCATTTTAGGATTTTGGCATACCTGCGATATCTACATGCCCCATCTTACTCGATAAAAATGCCACTTTTCTTAATGAAAAGTTTACAGTTGATGGCGCATTTTTCTCGATATTCTCGGCAAGTGCTACGAGTACTTACTAACCATGGGTTACTCAGGCTGCTAGTTATCCAAGCACTAGCCCAAACTCTGATGTCATGGCTACAATTTTTTGAATCAGCAAAGGAAGAACTGGAAGGATTATTACTGGTGGAGGAGGAAATCGATGAACATGATGCAGAAGGGAGAAATGTCACAGTCGATTCTAAACCACATGAACCAGCATCGACCACGGAGGCCCTGGAAGAAGACATAATGGAAGTCAATAATGCTGGTAATGCTACTGATGATGCAGAAGAAACACTTGCCATGAAAATTCCAAGGGCCAAACAAGAGGGTGGAGGTGGTGTTACCCCACAAGAACCAGCACCACCTGCACAAATCATACTGGAACCAGTACAAGTGGCAGAAGCAGTGGTTAGTAGTGCTTCTCAAGAACCAGCAAAAAAGTCAAAGAGAGTCACTCGATCAGTGAAGTGGAAAGCCAAACAGGCTAATTTTCCATGTATAGGTAAGCCCGAGAAAAATTCATCGCAATCACCTTTCACCTCAAGCCTACCGAGGGGTCTAGAAAATTTCGAACACCTCATCGTTCAAAGGTCGAGGAGGTGGTGCTGCCCACTCTGAAGATTAATAAGTAGAAATTGGACACTCTGGCAGAATCTACAACTCAAGCACACATTCTCATTGAAAAACAAGAAAAAATTGTCAAAGGTGTGGAGGTCGGCACTGCTCCACAAGAACTAGTGCTAGCTGACACATCAGTCACAGAAGCCACAAATATGGGCAGTCCTAAAGAATTAGTGTTATGGAACTAGCTCAAAAAAAGATAGAAAAGAGAGATCAACGCCTTAGAATTCAGCCTCTTCAAGGGGGCACCCTCCTTTACATTACACAAATGAATGATTCCTTGATGATTCAAATGACAAAACCTCCTTTCTATATATAGGAGTCTAAGGAGTCACAATATAACCCAGCGGACCTAACAATAATAATATAAAGGCACAAAAATAACAATATGGGGACAATAGGGGCACAACAATATTAATAAGGGATACAACTACAATAGTAATGGGGTAACCACTAGTATTATAGGGACCTAACATGCCCCTCTCCTTCAAAAAAGAGTTTTCCTCAATGCTTGAATAGTTCTGGATGCTTCTGTATAAAATTCTCATCCTCTCATGTGGAATCTTTAGCGGATAAGTTCTTCCACTTGATGAGATACTCTAAAATTGATCGATTTCGTAGCTGTCGAGTTCTTGTTTTTGTGACTGCTGCCGGTTCCAATATAATTTTTACTTCCTCGTCAAGTTCTAGAAATATTGTTTGGACTGGGAGCTTGTCACCTATAACCTTCTTTAAACATGAAACATGGAAAATTGGGTGCACTCGAGAAGCTGCAGGAAGCTCCAATTTGTATGCCATAGTACCAATCTTTTGAAACACCTTGTACAAACCATAATACTTTGGTGATAATTTATTATCCTTCTTGGCTTGCTTGAGGGACATTTGTTTATATGGTTGTAGCCGTAGGAATACCCAATCACCTACATCAAAACTTCTTTCGCTGCGATGTTGATCTGCCTGTTGTTTCATTCTATTATGTGCCAACACAAGGTTATCCTTTAAGAGTTGGAGGATTTGTTTTTGATGCTCGATGTGATGTTCCACTGCTTGAACCATAGAATTTTCTTTTAAATATGATGTGATGGATGGTGGCTGATATCCATAAAGTGCCATAAATGGGGTCATTTTTTTTGCTGTATGGAAGGAAGTGTTATACCACCATTCAGCCAAAGGCAACCATTTGACCCATTGTGTCTGTTTATCAAATACAAAGCAACGAAGATATCCTTCCAAACATTTGTTTACTATATCAATTTGCACATCAGATTGAGGATGATAAGATGAGCTATGAGCTAACTAAGTACCGAGACAAGAAAATAATTCTGTCCAAAAATTTCCAGTGAAAATTGGATCTCTGTCACTTACAATAATCTTTGGGTTTCCATGTAGCTTTTGAATTGTTTCCATAAATGCAGTAGAAACTGTACTGGCTTTAAATGGATGTGATAATGCACAAAAGTGTGCATACTTGGTAAGTCTATCAACTACCACCATGATGACACTCTTTCCCTCAGACTTGGGTAAACTTGTGATAAAATCCATTGAAACCTCCTCCCATCGTTGGCTTGGAATGGATAAAGGTTGTAATAGACCCGGGGTCTTAATTGTTTCAACTTTATTTTGTTGGCAAACCAAACATTCCGCCACAAACTTTTGAATATCCGATTTAAGGCCATCCCAAAAAAATTCCTTCTTAACCCTGTGGTAAGTTTTTAAAAATCTTGAGTGCCCTCCTAAGGGAGAAGTGTGCAATTCCATAAGAATCTTTTGCTTGAGTTGGGAATTCTTACAGAGGTATAAGCGATCTTTGTACCATAATGAATCATTTTGCCATCTAAATGTATCAGATGTACTGGAATCTTGTTGTAACTTTCGAATAAGTGCCCACACCTCTTCATCATTCTTCCATTCCTCCCTTGCTTCGTTTATCCAATCTGGTTGGATAATAGAAATGGTGCACAAAAATGCTTCCACATCCTCATCCTCTCTTGAGAGTGCATCTGCCACCACATTTTTCTTCCCTTTTTTGTAGATGATTTCAAAGTCATAACCCAACATCTTTGTGACCCACATTTTTTGCTCTCCAGAGGATAATCTTTGTTCTAAAAAGTATTTAAGGCTATCATGATCTGTTTTTACCTTGAAGTGTCTTCCCATTAGGTAGGTTCACCATTTCTTAAGTGCATGTAGTATTGCCAACATTTTGTTCTCATAAATAGCTCTGTGTAAAAACTTTCCCTTGATTGGACGACTTTCAAAAGAAATGGGTCTTTCATCTTGAATTAAAACAACACCAATTCCATTTCCTGAAGCATCACATTCCACCATAAAGGTTTTTGTGAAGTCAGGTGTAGCTAAGATTGGTGCTTGGCACATTGCCTCTTTAAGATGTTCGAAGGCCTTTGTTGCTTCTGGAGTCCATGAAAATGCATCTTTCTTCAATAATGTTGTTAGAGGTGCTGCTATTCTCCCATAATTTTTAACAAACATGCGATAATATCCCGTCAACCTAAGAAATCCTCGCAGATGCTTTATGGATGTGGGGATTTTCCATTCCTTAATGGCTTTAATTTTGCTAGGGTCTACCTTAACTCCTTCATGAGATACAATATGACCCAGATATTCCACCTATTGTACTCCAAAGAAACATTTGGATCTTTTTGCATATAATTGTTTCTCCTCCAATAGTTGTAGCACCCTGTCAACATGTTCAACATGATCCTTCCAAGACTTGCTGTAGATTAGTATATCATCAAAAAACACTAACACAAATTTTATAAGGAAGGGTTTGAGAATGGAATTCATCAAACCTTGAAATGTAGAAGGTGCATTGGTAAGGCCAAAAGGCATGACCAAAAATTCATAATCACCCTCATGAGTTCTAAATGCTATTTTTGGAATGTCTTCAGTCTTCATTCTGATTTGATGATATCCTAAATGAAGGTCCAACTTGGTGAAGTAAATTGATCCACGCAATTCATCGAGTAATTCATCAATGATAGGAATGGGAAACTTATCTTTAACAGTGAGCTTTTTGAGCTCCCTATAATCCAGACACAATTGCCATGATCCATCCTTCTTGTGCACCAATACTACTGGAGTAGAGAAAGAACTTTGACTAGGTTGAATTATACCAGCCTCTAGCATTTCTGCCACCCTACTTTCAATTTCACTCTTTTGGGCATAGGGATATCTGTACGGCCTGATGTTTGGAGGAACACTTCCTGGAATCAGATGAATAGCATGATCATGATTAGGAATAGGTGGGAGACCTTTGGGAGTCTCAAATACCTTTGAATGATTGTCCAAGACTTTTTGGAGATCTGGAGAAATAGATGATTTCGATGTGGAAACATCTAACGAACATAATTGTGCAATCACACCTTTTTGTTCCTTTTTTAGAAGCTTTGTCATACCGTTAGAGTTGATTGTCTTTCCCGGTTTCCCTGCAATACCCATTAATTAAACTTCCTTTCCTTCCGTAGAAAATTTCATGAAAAGTTCTTGAAAATTAAAAGTTATTGTACCCAAGGATTGTAGCCATTGGACTCCTAGTACAAAATCAGCACCTCCCATTGGAATGGAAAGCATTGGGCTAGTCAATACATATTATCCCATGGATAGCTTGATATTATGGCACTTTTCAGAGCAATTTATTGTTCCTCCATTTGCAACCATCACTTAACACTCTGGTGCTGGATATAGGAAGCAATTCAATTCTTTTGCTACCTTAAAATGAATAAAATTGTGGGTACTTCTTGAATCAATCAACACTATTACCTTTTTCTTCTTGATTTGTCCTTCTATCTTGATGGTTTGAGGAGTGGTAATTCCAGCCAATGCATTAAAAGATATGGTTGAATTCATTTCTTCTTTATCTAGACCTTCTTCCTGGAGTATATCCTCTTCTTTTGACCTTTCTTGCTCCTTTTCTTCTTCCTCTTCATAGTCTATGTAGAATAATTTCTTCTCAACACACTTATGACCTTTAGTGTATTTGCTATCACAATTGTAACAAAGCCCTTTTACTCTTTTTTCTTCCAATTGTTGTGGTTCCAACCTTATAGGTTGTGGAAGACTAGGGGCAACAACACTTCCATCTTTATAGTTGTGAGTGGTATGCTTCCTGGTTGTCATAATTTTGCTTTCCATTTTTCTTGCTAACCTGAATGCCTTCTCTAATGAATTAGGCTCCTAAAGGAAAACATCATGTTGGATATTATCCTTTAAATTCCCTATGAACACATCAATCCTATGCTCCTCTGGAATATTTTTTACCCTTATGTTCAATTGGAACTCGTCAATGTGCTCCATTATTGAACCCTTTTGTTTGAGACTTATCAATTTTCTAAAAAAAGTGTTGCCTTTTGTATCCTCATCATGTGCTATCAATTCTTCCATAAAAATTGCCCAAGTGATTATTTTGTTTACGAGAGTAAAGCCATTGATACCATACAAACTAATTTGGTTCCAAATATAAAGTTGCAATACGTACATTTTGTGTGTTTTGCACATTAGTGAGATTGAAAAATTGCTCCATCTGTAATATGCATGTTGCGGGATCCTTTCCATCAAACTTCCTCATATCAATTTTTGGAATATGGTGGGTCTTCAATCCAACATCAGAGTCCATGAAATCATGATTAACATTTCTTTTGTTCGCATCATGAGTTTCCTTTACTACCCTTTCACCATTAGTAAGTATTTCTTGTAGAAAATTTGTCAAATCTGTCTTCAAATCTGCCATGCTTGTCTTCAAATTTGTGTTCAAATCTATCTTCAAATTGTCCATCTTAGCCTCCATGCCATTCATCTAAGCTTCCACGCCATTTATCTTAGCTTTTGTTAGCTTTTGTGAGAGTGACATTTGTTGCACTTGGTCTTGTAATTTTGCTATATCATGTAGCATTTCTTCCTCTTCTTCATGAGTCATGGTAGAGCTTTCAGGTTGCTTACTAGGTGTTTGCATTTTCTTTCCTCGAGGCATTAGTTACCGATAATAATGCTCTACTATGCCCTTTGAATTTCTTCAAAATAATTTTTCAAACCAAGCTTAAGCAAGAATTTAAAAAAATCTACACACCATTTTTCACTTTGTAGAAGCTTGATATTGCCTCTGATGTATCTCTGTAATTTCGGATCATCCAGTTTTGAAATTGTGATTTGCAGTAGCCTTCTATGTCCTCTTTCCAATGCCACCAGTCTGATCCAAATTGGATTCTCCAAGGAAGTGTTATGCCAAATCTCTCACAGTGACCTGATTATAGACTAGTTCAGTAGAGCGAACTTGTACGATGTGCCACGTGTCCCTGTTTCGACCTTTGGATCTAAAAAGTAAATAAAAGAAACTACAGTCCATCCTCTTTCTACACCTTATGATGAAATTTCAATCCGATTCTCAGAGAGAAAGTTATTATGATTTTTCCCAGGTCACCTGTTTGGAATGTAATTCAGGAGTCTGCAAAAAGACCAAATTCCTTAGATCATATCTCTGCAAATATAGTGCAAAAACCTCTGAAATTTAGATCCGAGGTTCAGTCTGATTTCATCTCAAATGGGTTTTTTGTTTTCTTCTGAAACATCGTAGTAAAAAAGTTATAGCGAAAATTTCACGATGACCTATTTGGAGCAGCGAAACCCTAAAATCCAAAAGCTCTATACCAAATGTTATGAAACCAACTCACAAATAGATAGAAAAGAGAGATCAATGCCTTAGAATTTAGCCTCTTTGAGGGGGAAACCTCCTTTAAATTACACAAATGAATGATTCCTTGATGATTCAAATGAGAAAACCTCCTTTCTATATATAGGAGTCTAAGGAGTCACAATATAACCTAGCCGACCTAACAATAATAATATAAAGGCCCAAAAATAACAATAGAGGGATTCTGTGGGGCACAATAATAAAAATATGGGGACAATAGGGGCACAACAATAATAATAAGGGATAAAACTCTAATAGTAATGGGGTAATCACTAGTATTATACGGACCTAACAATTAATGGTGGAAGAGACCTGTGCTGAGAATGAGTCATGAGAATATGAGGCAGCTCAAGGTCCAACTAAAATCATCAAGTACAAGAGAAGAGTATTGAGAGCAACATTCCAACGGATGACACAGGAAATCAAAAAAAGAACCCACTGATTGAAGATGAGTTTCAAGGCGAAAAGACAGTCCCAGCGTAAGAGGATGTACAACCGGCAGGGGAAGATGCAGTGAATGTTGAAATTCCCGCTGTGACGGTCCCAGAACAATCTAGAGGGGTCAAGATGGATGTTGTTGGAATTGATAAGCAAGCGAAAAAATGGAATCCGTGAATATGGAGCCTCCAGATGTAATAATTTTGGAACTGAAAGATGAAACTCGAGTGGATGGACAAGCTGAGGAAGTAAGAATTAAGGAAGAACAGGTTCATATAAATGTTGAGGATCCACCATACACCACATTGGCCACAAAACTAGTGGGAGAAATCCCCATTAAATGAGAATTGGTTGAATACAGCATGTAGCGAAAGCCCTCATTTAAGGACAGATACCAGTGCCAATTCAATGAAAACATACGATTGAAGATTGACAATATTAGGCTGAAAAAGAGGATTTTTCAGTTAAAGAGGGAAGCATGAATAAATATGAGAAAGGTTGTAATCCTCAAGGATAGACTTGAAAATCGAACAGAAGAACCTGTATCAGCCCAGGCCAAAGACCCTCCTACCACTTATGTTGCGACACAGACTGAGCCAATAGAATGGTTATTTGAGAGAAGGGAGTTCTTCTCAACAGCTAAAGTTCAAAAATGGGAGGCGACTGCCATGCACTTGCAACAAGGATCTATTTCAGTAGAAGATCACCAGAAGGGGATTCAGATAGTCAGAGAACAAGCAGCAAGGTTAGTCATTGGTTATATTGACAAGGAATATAGAGAGAGGAGGAAGCATGAGAATAGAAAAAATTGCGCAGCTAGAAGAAGAAGTGCGCATCTTGAAGATAGACAAGGAAGAAATGTTTGATCTTGCACAACAGGTACTTGCTTTCCACCCTCTAGCTCATAGCTACACACTGTTCTTGCATGAACAATATCTTTTATTTAGTCTAAAGAGTATATTTCATGAAATTAGTCATAAGATCGAAGACTCAATGCAATTCCTCTGGATCATGATAGTGCATGACACTCTAGACCATCATCTTCCTTTTGAACTTTATATGCATTTGTTACACAAAAATATCGTCACCATGATTATTTGCAGTCAGTATGGGTCTATCATCACTTTTATTGTCCTCTTAAGAAAGTCTCAGACCTCAGCTCTTCAAATCAAGCTTTGGAAATGGGAGAAAGACATTAAAAATAAATATAACTCTGGTTCCGCACTTTCTCTCACTATCACCTACGGTCCTGCACCTTCTGTGTACAAAAACTGCGGACTTGCCCGCTCTGTCCCTAACGGTGTAGGTGCGGACCCCTGTGAAAGTCAATAGGCGCAAGTTTTATCTTAAAAAACTCACTTTGGGTTAATTCTAGAGGTTTCTAGAAGGAATTTTGACGTGGATTGTTCGCTCTAAGGTGGTTCATGCATCCAAAAAGAGAAGGAGCTAATCCCTTGATGAGAGGAGCTATCCCTTTGAAGGAGGGCTTTATCCCTTTGAAGGAGGGCTTTATCCCTTTGAAGGAGGACCTAGTAACCTCCCTCTATTGCACTATAAATATAGGCATTGGACTGGTTGCTAGAGAGGTTAGAAGCTGAACATTTTTTAGGGTAAATGCTGGTGAAACCAATACTTCCTAGTTGAGCTTAAGAGGAGAGATCACATACCTTTTTGGCTTCATTGGAGAGTGAGTGAAACTTGTCAAAGTACAGGAGACTTCTTGCTGGACCCTGGGAGGATCTTGTACAGCGTCAAGGCAAAGGTTGTAAATTTCTTCTTCTTTTGAATTAATACAATCAAACTCATTTTTCTCAGCAAGTATCTCATGTTATTTGTTTCATGGACTCCTTGACTTTCATGTTAGATATGTTTTATGCAATTGGATTTTCAAGTGCTATTTAATTTGTTTGCCTTGTTTGTGTTTGCAGATTCGCGAAAAGGAGCTCATTTGGATCGAAGGAGCGAGGGCATCCACAAGCTTGCGTTGGACCTAAGGTAGGCCCTAAAAATACTTGTTTGCCATTGTTTATAAAAGCATATTTCGAGAAAGATAGTGTCTGGTTGGTTTGCTTGTCATTAGGTCTTCTTTAGATTCTAGGAAGGTCTATCTTGTCCGCAAGATCGACTTGTTCCATGTGACAAAATGGCGACTCCACTGGGGACTTGATTGTTTTCCTTGTTTTTACTTTGACCTGAGAACCTGTGTTTTTGTTTCTGTTTTTGGCTTGTTGTGTGTAAAATTGGGTAGAGTTTGTAGATCCAGGGTTATTTTTTGTTTTTCATATCTTTTAGAGAGGACCTCACCCTAGCCGTTTGACATAGTGCATATCTAGCCATAGCTTGGATTTTAGCACAGAGCGGGACCGCACCTGTGTCAACTGTGGGCCTGCGGACCCTGTCAAAATTTTGAAAAACCCTAAGATTTCCTCTGTTAGTCAGCTTAGTGTTTGTTTAGAAATTGTTATCCACTACCCAGACCTGCATATAACTTGTCAGAAGCTTTCCTTAGATTGATTTCGTTAGTGTTAGGGTTTTAAGTGAAATTCCTAGGAGTTTTGCTTGGTGGGTTTGTTTTTTCATTTTGGTTGTGTAGTGGCTCTGAGCTTAGAAGCTGTAGGGACTTTCAGATCACCTTAGTGTCTACCAGCCTTCTTATGAGTCTGACCATTTATGAAATCTCCCCTTGTTTGAGCAATCTGCTTTGAGTTTTCTCTTTACAAAACTTCGAAAAGCTCGTGTTTGAGAGTTTGGATTTTCATTTTCAAAAAGAAAACAAAATTGGTTGTTCTTGACTTATTTGTGATTCTGCATAAATTGGTCCTTAGCTTACATCTAGCTAAGTAAAACATCCTTAAAAAATACTTTTAGTAGGCTTTGACTTCAAATAGGTTTTTATAATTTGTAGATCTTAAAGTTAGTCATTTTCATAGTTTTGAGTGTTTTATTTAAAAAATATAAAAATCTCTTTTGGAAAAAGTTTGTTTTGTAGTGATTGAGTGCTTTGAAATGAAAAAGGGAAATTTTTTTGAAATAACTAGTTGTCTCGTTTTGAGTGCTTTGGAAAGGAAAAAACTCTTCTTTTAATTTGTTGAATTGAGAAAGATTTGTGTTTACAAAGTATTTGCATTCTCAAACTCTTTCTTAGTTAGAAGTTCATCGAAGAGAAAAATATTGTTTATATCATCTTAGGTGCATTTTTAGTGATTTTGAGTCGAGTCTTCATACCACGAGTTTCATCTCCGCACCTTTGGACTTAAACAAAAACCACTAAGATTAATGCTTAAAGTAAAATTCACCTAGTAACATTTTTATTTCTAGGGCTCTGATACACCAACTTAGCTTAGGCTAGTGTCTTGGAGTAGGAGAGTAATTAACTCTCCAAGACAGTAAAAACAAACAAGTAGTTGTATCTTATGGTAGGGAAGAAATCCAATTGTTGCATTTATGCTATGGGAAAGCTCCTCTTAAAGGATAATCACGAGATCGTGTCCGAACCAGTGTGGGAATCAATCCTTCCTCATTGGGAACGACGCCATATATTCACGTATTAAAGATGGTAAACCTCGGATTAACCATTGTCGAGGAGCCTGGGGTCACTTGTTGGTAAACCTTGGATTATGTCAAGGAGCCTTCAAGGGGATTGAGCTTGCTACTCTGCCCTTGCGTGCGTATCGGATCGTAGACTGTTCCCCCAGGTATATTTGTCTCAGTTGGTAACCTTAGTGGCCATATTCTTTAGGACTCTTCCTGAGGTGACAGTGGTGGGAAGATCCCACTGTACCTGTAGCAGACGTCGGCTAGACTCACTTGGATTTTTTGGGGGGCTCACTTCACTCGAGATGGTTAAGTGGAGGAACTTGTGCCAGTCTATTCATTAAGCAGGTTGTCGGGGAAACTGTTCCAACCACCATTTCTGTATCGAACTCTGCGACATTGGATTTCATCACCAACTAGTGTTTTCAGTACGGAAAGTTACTGTTTGTGTGTGTTTGATCTCCTAGATTATTTAGGCGTGTGATTCAAATTTGTTTGGTTCTTTAGAGACTTTAGGTGATTTTTATTGAGATTTTAATTTTTTTGCATGTGAAGTAGTTAAAAGTTTTCAACTGTGGCTAAATTACCCAGACAGTCCCGTAGACTTCAGGGTCAGTCTCCTGAGTTTGTAAACGTGGCTGAGTTACTGAGGAAGTCCCATAGACTTCGAGGCCAATCTCCTAAGGAAGTAACGAGCCAGCTTGAAGGCTTGAAAGTCCTTATAACTCCTAGAGACAGTAGAGTAGGGTCACCTAAGGAAGGAGAATCTTCTTTGATAGTACATCCTAATTTTCAACCATTAGTAGCAGATTATAATCCACAGTCAGTGTCTATTTCCGAAATTGCTAGTAGCTTTTCATCTACTAGTGATATAGGTAAGGAACCTGAAATATCCGAGCCTAAGAGTGAATTTGCTGCTACTCCGACATCGGGGTTTGTTTCTCCAACTTCTAGTGGTCCTGGTTCACCTAGGGTAGAAAGAGTAATCACCCAAGATCTTCCTTCTGGACTTATTGCTATTGAAGAACTTGCTCCAGAAGAAGAAGTAGGCATCCCTATCCCTGAAAATCAACCTGTTATTGAACTAAGGGAGCGTGAATCAATTTTTTACAGTCCACCTAGGAGTAGTTCTTGGTATCTCTCTTTGACTAATTTTCTAGAAAATTCAGAGTTAAGTTTTTCACCACCTCGTGCTCCTTATCACCCAACACCTAGAGGTTTTTATACTCCCGCAAATATGTTAGGATAGTCATCCATGTTTACTCAATCGCTTGAATATTTTTTGTACGGCGGTCCTTCTGTTCCCTCTGGGTATCAGTCACTTTCTGGTACTTTTTCGGGAGCATCTCCTCAACACATTGAGCAAAGGTTACTAACTGGAAACAATGGTACTAAGCCGTTGAGCGTAGAATACATTCTCATGATGTTAGGTTCTATTCCAAATCCTCAACCTCAAGGTGGCCAGTTACCGCCTGGGGGGCAGCCTCAATTAACGCCTGGGGGGCAACCTCAAGGTACACAATTTGCATCTGGGGGGCAACCTCAAGGACAGTACATACCTATGGGACAATACGTTCCTCAAGGTCAACCCCAGACTCAATATGTACCCCAAGGTCAACCCCAGTATCAATTTATACCTCAAGGTCAACCCCAGTATCAGTATGTGCCTCAAGGGTATCAACCCCAAGGTCAATACTCGAACCAAGGTTTCCAACCACCCTCTGGTCAAACGTATGTTCAAGGAACGGGAAATGTACCTTTCAATTATCAATCCTGCCCTCAATCCGGTTATGGTCCTCAGTATTCTCAAACAGTTATGGATCAGTACCCCGGAATGAATATAGTGTGGGATCCATCGCAAGCTCAACAGGTATTGCAGCTAAGTGTACAGTTGTCATCTCAAACTGGACAACCCCTAGTTTTTGATTCACCCCAGCAACCAGTCCAGTCTAACATTCAAACTTCTGTACCTTTGGTAGTTTCTCAGCCTAGGCCTAGTACACCTCGTACTCTGCCTCAAACGACTGCTACAACTGCCACAACATCTGTTCAATCTACCCCACCTACTTCTTGAGTATCGATAGCTCTGGTTTCTACTGTTCCTATATCTACTCCTCAGACATCTTTACCACCATCTAGATCTATGATTCAAACTTCGATTAAGATGCCTGTAGGACAATCTGGTTTAAGTACAGTTGTCACAAGTCAACCACAATTCACTTATCAACCGTACCAGGGACAGTACCAATTCGGTCCTGCTGTGCAGCAACTAGTCTATCAGTATCAACCGTATCCTGGGTACACTTATCAACAAACTCAACAACCCCAGTACGGTCTGGTTAATCCTGGTTTTTCAGGAGGATACAATATCCCAAACGCGATTTCTATTCCTAGTTATCCTGGATATTCTCCTCCTGGGGCTGGTCTCATGACCCAGACTTTTAGGGATCCTAATCGGCAGTTACCATTTATCACAACTTTAGACTTACCTGACTTGTCGTGCCTAATGAACGATCCCATTAATTATCTTCCGTTTTAGCCACCAATGCTGAATAAGTTGCCCAGTGACATTCCCAAGTTCAAAGGTAAATCAGGAGAGGACCCGTCGAACCATGTCATGACTTACCACCTCTGGTGTGCATCTAACTCCACCATAGATGATTCAATCAGTCTTAGACTTTTCCAGCGCACTCTAATTGGTCTCGCGGCCAAGTGGTACATTGAGTTACCGCGAGGCACATTTTATAATTTTAGTCAGTTAGCTACCTCGTTTTTAACTCATTTTCAGTTGCCAGTCCGATATGACAATGGCACAGAATTGTTAAGTTCGCTAAAACAATCGACATCCACTTACATTTCAGATCATATCATGAGTGGAGACGTCGACGACATTTAGTGAAGGTATTTATTCCGGATCAGATTTTGGCCGAGTGGTTTGTAAAATCTTTGTTGCCAAAGATCATTGAAGATGTTGTTAAAGCCGGAGTTGTTACTGAGGAGAAAGTAATTGCTCAAGCACAGTACCTTGACTTGGTCTATACTCAGTCGGGTACGTTACATGAAAAAATCCCCAATCTTCCCCAGCAAAATCAAATCACTGCAGCTCCTTCGGGATCTCGTGCCGCTGATGGTATGATTGGCACGGTTAACACTAAAGCTAAGAAGAAGTCTTCCAAGAATTCTTCGCCTATCATAACTTTTCCTGATTCCCCAATAGGAGATTCTTCTGCAGAGATCTCCACCGATATTCATGTTGTAGAGTCATCTACAGCAAAATCAAAATCCGGTGGGAAGAAGAAAGGAAAGAAGAAGAATAAAACGGACAAAAGTTCAAAGGAGAAACCTGAAAAGGCAGAATTCGATGATGAAAAGCACAAACCTCGTTACCCTTGTCTCATTTGTGACGATGAACATTTTACAAGAGACTGCCCTCATCGTGCAGAGGTTGTGAAGATTGTCAAGGGTTCCCAAACTCCTACTGTTTTGAAGGATCATTTTCCGGCTCAAGACAGTAAGATGATAGGTTCATCCTCAAATGCCAATGAAGAACCCATACTGATGATGTCCCATGTTAGGATTGCGACTCGATCACAAGATTATGGTAGTAAAAGTCCTGTTGATAGTAAAGAAGCAGAATCTTCTCATTCTAATCCATCAACCTCAGCTCCCGGTTCCGATCCACTATAGATCGAGAAACCTAATCCAGATGTGGTAATCAAACCGCCCACCAAGGGTATACTTCGAAAGTTAGCTTTCAATCCATATGCGAGAGCGGCTTAGAATTATAACATTGTTGAGGATTTAGTTGTTTCACCCTCAGCAATGTCGGCTTTGGAAGTGCTGCAATCATGTCCAGCACAACGTAAATTACTTTTGTCGACTATAGGAGCTGTTGACGTTCAGGACCCGAACTTAATAATTTTCGATCTAGAAAATAGTACACCGCGTTTGCCTCATCAAATGGCTTTCCAGATACCAGTGATAGTAAAAAACATGCCTATTCATTGGACCGTAATTAATGAGGGAGCCTCAACGTGTATTATGTCGATACAGTGTTGGAGATCGCTTGGTTCTCCTTCACTAAATCAATCCCCGATGATTCTAAAGGCCTTTGATGGCCGTGGTTTTCATCCTTTTGGCATTCTACAGGATTTTCCTATAGGGGTTGAAGGAAAAACCGTTAGTCTAGATGTGGAGGTGGTTGATGCCCCTCTAGATCACAACCTTCTCTTAGGTCGAAGTTGGTCTTACGCTATGACAGCAGTCGTTTCATCGGTCTTTCGAGTAATAAAGTTTCCACATAATGGAAAGATCGTAACAATAGACCAGCTGGCTTACTTTTCATCCGACCCAGCCTCTTCGAAGAGTATTCAGCATGTCAGTAAAATGACGATCCCATATAAGGATGTTGGAGTAGGATTAGTTAAAGATGCCGGTTTACTGGGAACTTTTCCTTTTCCTCCAATCAACGCATCATCTTCATTTGCAACCATTCATATGATTACATCAGACACCATTATTTATGATGATCCTTGGATTGTCCCTTTTGAATCTGAGATAGACTCATTTGGTAATGCCATGCCTTTGAGTCCATATGAAATTGCCTATGAAGCCGTGCAGTCGTTTGCCGACCCATGTTCAACCAAAAATGACTTAATGAATGTGGTCCGTGAGGAATCACTTTTCACATCAACCTCGGATTTAACTACGTTTTCTGAACTTGTTCACTCTGATGAGCAAATTCGTGAAATCCTATGTGTAGAAGATTTACCATGGGAAGATATCCATCACAGATCTTTGTTTTTACCTGAGGATGATCGTTTTGAAAATAATTTCTCATCAATTTTTACAACTGAATATGTCAAGGAAACTCAGAATCCAATGAAACATCCCAATTCAGAGTTAAATTTGGGAAACATCTCTCGAACTATTCCTATTGACATTTCGGTTAAGCCCGGAATTGTTGAAAACATTCATATAGGTGCCTCGTGTACAGATGACAAAATTCAATTATATAAGGCCCTATTTCAAGAATTCCGCGACGTGTTTGCCTGGTCCTATGAGGAAATGCCAGGAATTGATCCTGTGATTGTTGTTCATGAGCTAAAGACTTACCCGGACGCTAAACCCGTCCGGCAATGTTTGCGTCAGATTCACCCACGAAAAGCTGCTGCCATTAAAGCAGAAGTTGAAAAATTATTGAAAGCAGGTTTCATTTATCCGATCCCGTTAATGGATTGGGTATCGAATATTGTTCTGGTTAACAAAAATCAGGGAACAATAAGAATATGCATCGACTATAGGGATATTAATCGAGCCTGTCCAAAGGACAATTACCCAACTCCCTATATTGATCAAATCATTGATGATTGTGCCGGCAACGAAATATTCTCCTTCATGGACGGTTTTTCTGGATACAATCAAATCAATATTCTACCTGCCGATCAACCACAAACGGCTTTCATCTGTCCATGGGGGACATTTAATTATTGCAAGTTACCTTTTGGGCTTAAGAATGCCAGAGCAACTTTTCAAAGGGCGATGTCTTATGCGTTTCATGACATCAAGCACATTGTGCAACCCTATCTCGATGACTTGCCTGCTCGTTCATTATATCGAGCTGACCACCTCATCCATTTACGAGCAATCTTTATGAGGTGTAGGCATTATCGTATTCGGTTGAACCCACACAAATGTGTCTTCTGTATAGAAACGGGTCGATTGCTAGGGTTTGTAGTTTTGAAAGCCGGAATTCGCGTTGATCCCTCGAAGGTCGAAGCTATCATCAAATTGCCTCCTCCTTCGAGTCTTTTCCAACTCCAAAGTTTGCAGGGGAAAGAAAAATTTTTACGACGATTCATTCCTAACTACGCCGAGGTCACAAAGGGTTTTACCCGGTTGTTGAAGCAAAATACTCCATTCTATTGGGATGAGATAACTCAAAAATCTTTTGATGTACTCAAACACGCGTTGACCCATGCACCGTTGTTGCATCCTCCCAACTACAACCAGGATTACTTCTTGTATCTCGCCGCCTCCCATTCCACCATTGGAATGGTTTTAGTTCAGGAATATGAATTCGGAACTGAAAATGTGATATATTACCTTAGTCAAAATTTAAATCCAACTTAGCTAAAATACTCACATGTGGAGAAATTGGCATTGGCAGCTGTTCAGGTTGTCCAACGTTTTCGTCACTACATTCTACTACATAAAACTACGGTAATTTCGGATTGCAACCTTATGATCTACATTTTCACCAAGCAATTGCTAGGGGGCAAGTAGTCTAAATGGATTGTTATCCTGCAGGAGTTCGACTTGGAATTTGAAAAATCTAAGTCTAAGAAATCTTTAGTTTTTGCGGAGTTAATGTGTGACTTCCCGCGTGCTGACACGGAAACTGTGGCAGAGGAGCCCATTGCGGACGAATCCTTGTTTCTAATCAGCACTTTAGATCCGTGGTATGGGGATATCATCGTTTATCTCCAGACCCAATCCTTTTGGCCAGAAATTTCACGGTCAGAACATCGAAAGATTCGTTTCCAGTCCCAATAATTTAGGATTATTGGAGATACTCTTTATCGCCGTGGGGTGGATTCTATTTTTCGACATTGCTTAACTCACGAGGAAGCTGAAAGGGTTCTAAATGACTCACTCTGGAGCGTGTGGTGGTCATGTTAGAGTCGGTCTAGTAGCCCTCCACCAGAGATCAAAGCTCTTTGCATTTCATGATTAGGTGTCCCATCAGTGTGATCATGTTGCATTCCGTTAGGCATGCCATAATCCTGGTGGAGGGGGTTTGTGTCTCTTTATTCCCCTCTTGTTTGGCACTGCTGGTTCAGGTTTTTTTAAGTTAATAAAATCTTCAAAGGGTCATTCATCTTGCTTTAAGTTTCGAGGTCTTAGGTCTAGGGTTGAGTCCATTTTTGTCTTGAGAGGTCATAAAGGACCAGCAGGCCAGAGGGATGTCCTTCATAAAACATCATTTCAATAATTCTCACTATTGTATAGCTCAATTTTCACCTTGTTTTCAAAACTCTATTTTTGAAAAACAAAGGTCTTTATCTCGTTTTTGTAAAAATTCTCAAAATTTCAAATTCTCCAAATGTTGAAGCGCAACCTTGGTCTCCTTTGCCAACGCATCTTGGAAGCTATCCCTGTAAAAATTTTCAGAAGAAATCATCATTTCAACCAATTTTTCAAAGAAAGGAAACCAAAAGTCAGAGCCAATTAATTAAAAAAAAGTGTCCACACTCAAACATTATAAAGTGGGTTTTGGGCAAATAAAAATCTAAAGGAAGCCTATAAAAGCACATCACTCTTCATTAGCAACTCATTTGCCTCTCACAAGCTAAGTGAATCCTTGCAAAGGCGATTTTATGAGTCATTGAGCAAATTGGGTAGTTTCAGAGGCGCGCTACGCATCAGGGAGGGCGCGCTATGCGTCAGGGGCGCGCTACGCATCAGGCTGCCTTTCTCGGAACAAATTTGCATGTGCGCTACGCGTCAGAGGGGTGCTACGCATCGGGCGAGGCACACTACGCGTAGGTTTTTTCGCCCAACAAACTGTCAGCAAGCTATCAAATTGTCTTTTCTCTCAAGAAATTGTAGGTAGGCCTCTCCTCCATGGCTTGATTTGGTTTTGCAAGATGAATGAGAAATTAATATGTTTAAATGCCATAAAAATGAGAAGTCAAAACCCTACTTTGATGTGGAAGATTTAAAGTCTTAATGGTGCTAGGGTTTCAAATTTTTTTTGCTGTCCAAGGTTGCCCATTTGTAATCCCTCTTTTCTCTTATTACATCAACATTCTCCTTCAAGTTTCCCATAAAATTTCATAACTTTTTCTGTCTAAAATCCCTAAAACTTACTACATTCCCAAACCCCATTTCCACCTTAAAGTCCCACAATATTATAATTTCCCATGTTTCTTTCCCTAAATTCCTGATTTTTGTTTATTGTCCCTAATTCCATCATGTTCCCCTTTCCCTAACAATCCCCTTGTATTTATGTCCCCTTGGTAACAGCATTTGAAAAAGTCAAACAACAGTTAATTGGGTGCCAAGTCAGCAATACATTTCAGCCATCTTGCCTTCAAAACCATGTCAGAAACCAAATCAGATTATCAGCAGAGTTATGACAGTGATTCAACACCAGAGGTAGAAGTGCCAAGGAGGCATCACAAGGGTAATAAGGATGGTCGGCATGTCAGGGAGGAGCCCACTTCTCTGGCTCATTTGCAAGCTTGTCCACTTGCAATGAAATGTTTTCAGTATCAATCATCCCTTGGATATTGTGAGCAAATCTCACAAATTCAACATCACACAGAACTAGTCCGCTTGTTTTTCCTACATTTGCACAATGGTCATGTGAACCTTGTAGGAGTGGATTTCACTCTATCACCTGAAATTGTTGCTCAAGCCACCGGGATACCAAATGTTGGGGAGGAGTGGAACAATCACAAGCAGCTAGACAGATTTCATTATCAACCATACATCAAACCCGAGTGCATGAGACACCTAACTATTGTTTTTCCTTTTAGATTCCTAAGGGATGAGTATGCACCCTTGATGAGGCTCATTATGCGCTATTTCACTTGTGAGGGCAGATTTTCACGTTTATATTCGTACCATATCCGTTTGTTGATGCATTTCACCTGGGTACGAATGATGAACATTCCATTTTTCATGTGTCGAAATATAGAGAAGATGGTGCCCGTAGTGCAAAGGAAGAACCCTGCACATCAACACAAAAGTATATATCATTATGCACTGTTCGAGATCATAGTGATGCATCAGTTGGCACAACAGGGTATTGCTTGGGAGGATTTCATTTCTCGTGACTTCTTCATGGTGCCATAGCCACCTCCTGAGATTGTCCATGATGAGGGAGGGCCTTCATAGTAGTTTCACATTCCAGAGCCCGAGCATGTCAGCACTCCAGCATGTGTTACATATCAGAGAGGCCACATGGCCTTATTTGCATATGCACGACGAGTATTATCTTCACACCAGGTGGAAGGGGTCTCACCTTCTTCATCAGCACAGCGAGTGTCATCTCCACATAAGGTGGAAGGGGCCTCGCTTTCGACAGAAACACAGGTACAAGAGAGAGGCAAGCAGCCCATGATTGATGAGGGGCCATCAGGTGATCCGGACATAGACATCATTGACCTTGACATCAGTTCTCCTAGCTCGGAGCCAAAGGAGATCATTCAGCAATTAAAGGCTGAAAATCACTTGTTGCAGCAAAAGTTGGAAATGGCAAATTGGACAATCACATACTTAGAGTAGCGCAACAAGCAATTAGAGGATGAACACACTCTTGATGAGTTGCGGAGGATCCGAGAAGACCGGAACTTGGCTCGCAAGAGACCCAGTGACTTGACACCTATTGAGCAAGGGTCTATGCTCATTCAAGTGAACACTCATTTATAGAAGTTGATAGCCAAGGAAAACAGGGACAAAGATATGCTCCGCCACATGAAGAATCATTATTGGGCCTGCATGCATGTGTGCAAAGAAAAAATGAAGGTACTCAAAGCACGCTTGGCCAAGGCACTAAAATGGAGGAAAAGGTCCGATCCACTTCAGATTTTGGCTGAAGCCACCTTGAAGGAGCATGGTGCTCAATGATGCACCCTCAGCTCAAAATTCAGAAAATTTGGAGCAATTTTGGGTCAATTTTGAATTTTTTTTGCTAAAAACAGGTTTTTGCCCTCAACGCGTAGCGCGCCGCGCGCTACCCTTAGGTTGGGGAGGTCCATTTCACAAAAACTCAGCATTTTTGGATTTTTCATGACAAATTACACTTGCTCAGCCACTTCCAAGACATTTCATGGAGATTTGAGCCCCCAAGAGGTCAAAAAACAAGTAAAAAATGACCTTCTGCCACTTTTTGGACACACAGGAAGTAGTCTTGGGAGATTTCATTTTTGGAGGGGCAAATGGTCACCAAATTGAAAATTCTACTTGGGCTGGAGAGTAGAAATCTTGACCTTTTCAACAAGCCCACTTGTGCCTCATTTGGATTCCAGGAAGTATCCAAAAAGGGGGCTCAAAGGCGCGCTACGCGTTGAGAAATGGCGCGCTACGCATCAGGACATTTTCTCAATTTTTCACCTTCAACTCAGGAAAACGCAGCATTTGACCAGTTTTGAATTTTTGGTGGGATTTGTCATCCTCCTTGATGTAATTTCATGTTGACATGACACTTTTTTACCTATTCTAGAAGATTCATTCATAAAATGGCAAAAAATTAATGAATGAATTGGTTTCCTAGCTTATAGAGGCAAGTTGTTTTGATTGCCTAGATTGTAGTGCTCAGTTTAGAATTGGTTGAAACAGCTCCTAGGATGATGATCTCGACCCCTAGAGGCAAGGGAATGTGTTAGCTTGCCTATATTATGTATTTTCTTAGTCATTTTCATGGTTGGACTCTTGAGGGATAAGCTTAGACTGTATTACACTTTGTATCTCTGCAATTTTGGCAAAGGAAAGACCAAGGTTTTGCAACACTATTTGGGATTCTTGTGGTGATTTGTGTTGATGGTGTGTTTCTCTCATGTACTTGTAAGTTTTTTATGTGTATCATTTTCCTACTCTTCTCTTCTGCAAATTAAGTAAATGAAGTGTTAAGGTAGAATTCATGGTTACTATGCTCTACCTTTAAGTTTGCTTAATATCTATGTTTTCATCTTTTTAAGGAGAACTCTCGATGGTTTCTTGCTCTCCTTAGCTCCTCACCGGTCATATCCATCCATTCACTTATTTCAAAGGCATCAAGACAATCTCCTACCTTGCCCCAAAAAGACCTCTGCAAAAACTGTGTCTCATCCCCGCACCCAAAATTGTCGTGCTCAGCTTTCCAACAAAACCCTAAAAATTTAAAATCAAACTTTCCCTATCAGTTTACTAGCCTAAAATCAGTGTTCTATATTGGTCATCTCAGCCCTTTGAAGACCTTTTGCCGAGATAGATCCGGAGAGAGCCCTCTCCTGTCCCCGTAGGGCTAGCTACGAGGCTAAGTGGTTTGATGTTGCCTTGGATTTTGTCTTTTTCAGCCTGAGGCCAAATTCAAGCGCTAACATATTGGCGACCATACTGGGGAGAAAAAACTTGTTTGTGGGTTGATGTGTTTTTTTCATAAGTCTTATACGGAGCCTGAAGTTATGCCAGGTAGCCTTCGAAACGCTTTTGCTTTGCATAAGCGGAAGTAGATAAACGCTGCTTCAGTCCATCTCCGTGAGCTTGTGAATACAGCACTTCATTTGCATTTTACCCTAGTACATTTGTAAACTCTGAAACTTTTGATGATAAGTTGAGAGTTTTCACAGGCTGATTGGCTATTTGTTCCTTGATATCCAAGCTGGCTTCAGATTCTAGTCATATATTCAAATCTCACTCATGTCCAGCTGTTTTTAAGTATCTTGAAGACATTGACTTTGACGAGAGCTTTGAGTTGTCCCTGTTCAAAACCAAATCTGAAAGTGCACTTGATTCTCTAGTTCCCAACCCTGATTTTGCTGTTGCCCTTGAAATCGAGAGACACAATAAATTGGTTGAAATTTTCATCCTAAGACACCTTTAGATAGATATCCAAGTCACTAATCTTGCTGATTTCCTCGAAACTATATCTGTCAATATTGGATCTACTATCACGGCTTCTATTCCGCACGAACAGACCAATCCTCCTTTTATTTCTATATCCCCTATAGTCACACATCCTGAATCTACAGTCAATTCTCCCTCTTCATCTCATATCGCTTCTCCTCTGCCTACACCTCCCTATACCCCTCATACTACAGCTACACCTACTCCACCTACTACTCCTAGACCTAATCTACCTAAAGCAATGGCTGCCCGGTTTTCCCCTCTTGCTCTTCCTCAAAATTTGCATGATATGCCAGCTGATTATCAGAGTAAAATTCCCATGTTTGATGGCACTCCTCAAGGTGTTTCCGCTCAGTAGCATGTAGACAAAATGGCAACTTTCTTTGATCTATATGAGATAGATGAAGAAGATGTAACTATGCGTTTGTTTGTGCAAACATTTGGAGGAGAAGTAAGAAAATGGTTCAGAGGTTTGACAACTAGAAGCATACCCACATTGGATGAACTTTAGAAGCAGTTTCTAGATCGATGGGAAATCAGAAAGGATCCACTTCAGATCAATTCCGAGTACAACAATCTCAAATGCAATCATGGTGAGTCTGTCTAGGATTACATTATCAGATTTAACACAATTTACAATGCTATTCCAAATTATTTAAGACCGTCTAGAAAATCAGCGCTTCTCAAATTCCCGGATGGCTTTGATCCGGAGATGGCTTATTCATTGCGAGATAGAGATCCACCTACCTTGGAGGATATGCAGAAAATCGTTGTTAGTGTTGAAGCGAATTTGAATGATAAAAGAGCAAGGATGAAAGCCGAAAAAAGAGTGACAATCAAAGAAGAAGCTTCTACATCAGATCAGCTCCTTCACAAGGTAGAAAGGATGCTTGAAAACGCTCATCTTGACAAGCCGAAACCACAGATTCGCAATCCTAATTTCCGACGTCCGCAGCAGCCACAATACAGAATTAAGCAGCGTGAAACAAGGGCACAAGAGTTAGCAACTCATCAGCAAATAAAACCTCCTCTTCAGCAGAATTTTGTTAGCCAAGAATCTGAGGATGAAGGTGATACTATCGGGGAGGAAAATAATTTTTTCACTCCTGATGATTTGCCTACCTATATTACAGAAGAAGAAGAATTTGTGAGAAACTCCATCATCCATCAAGATGAGAATTATATCTTATCAAATGATGCAGCACTTGAGGAAGAATCGGAGGAGTACTAAAGAGGATATCTCAATGCTTTGTCCGCTCAGCAGAGATAATTAAGAAATCGAGCTGTTCCTATAAATCCCATTCAGAAGAAAAAAGATACTTCAGAAAAAAATGATTCAGCTTTCCCACAGAAAAAAGGAAAAGATATAATTGATCCCCCAGCAAGTCAATCATCTTCAGCAGATAAGGTAAATCAGCCACCAAGCACAATGAAGGATAAAGTTGAAAGAAGAGAAGTCTCGGCCAAAGAAGGTGAAAAGGTTACAACATTTAGTTTGGAGAATGAAATTTCAAAGCTAAAAGTGTCTATTCCATTGACTGAAATCATGAAAAACACCAACTACCGAGGAGAAATTTCCAAAATTCTGAATATTGATCCAATGATTGACACGGTAAATGTAGAAGATGATCAGCCGGAATTAATTTTTGGGCTTGCTTTAAATTGTGAGTCTCCTGAAAATGATGTTCCTCCCTTCTATATCAGTTTGAGGTTGCACGAGTATGTTTTACATAATGCTATGTTTGACTCGGGTGCTTCGCACAATTTGATGCCGAAAGCAATCATGGAAAAGCTGGGATTAGACATCACAAGAAAATATCATGATTTGTATTCATTTGATTCCAGTCGGGTAAAGTGTATCGGATTGATCAAGGACTTGGTGGTAAGCCTAGATCAAATTCCAGCTAAGAATGTCTTGATGGATGTGGTTGTGGTGGATATTCCTCCACGTTTTGGTATGTTGCTTTCAAGATCTTGGGGAGCTAAGTTGAAAGGTACACTTCAACTAGATTTTTCTTATGCTACAATTCCAGTCTTCGGTCAAATGAGAAATTTATATCGGGAGCAAAAGATGAAATACATGATAACTAGCAAAGAAAAGCCAATAAATCATCCTGTAAATTATGTACATACAGATTTGGAGTCGTTTGTTTTGTTTGCTGATAATTTTAATGAGATAGATAGTCAGTTAGTTTAGGCAGAGGATATACTAGAGATTACTGAAAATTTTAGAGAAGTTCTGCAAAAGGAAAGAGAAGAAAATCCAGTTGACATGAAACAAACAGCTGAAGCTAAGGGGTAGCAAACAGAAAAAACAGAGGCAACACAGTTTCAGCAGTTGGAAGAAGATGAAGATGGTCTTTGGACCATGTATTTTGATGGCGCTGTGGGCAGCGATGGTGCTGGTATTGGTGTGTGGATTCGAAGTCCCTTTTCTGCCCGAGACAAAGTCCCAAGCAAGGTGAGTGTGTGTTCTTATAAACTAGCATTCGATTGTTCAAACAATGAAGCAGAATATGAGGCTCTCATTGCTGGCCTTAAAATTCTTCGTAAGCTAAAAGCAAAGAAGATTGCAGTTTATGGTGACTCCGAGTTGGTGATAAAGCAAGTTAAAGGTGAGTTTCAGGCCAAGAATCCTCGTATGAGGGAATATCGAAATGTTTTCCTAGATATTCTGAAATTATTTTCTCAACATACTTTGACATGTGTGCCCCGCATACACAATGGTGTTGCGAATGCGCTGGACAAGGCAGCAAGTAACTTAAAAATTCCAATGAATTCCAGCAACAAATTTGAGATTTATGTGAAACACCGCCCCACGGTTCCGGATAATCAAAGATGTTGGCAAGTCTTCCAGGATGATGAAGAAATTAAAGATTTTCTGCAGATTGAAGGTGAGTTTAAAGACATTTCCATAGATAGAGAACTAGATGAAGTAAATCAAATGGATGTGCTGCAACTTAAGGACAATTTTATTCCTAGAGGATTAATTCCTTTGGAAGAGTTGTTTGATCAAGATGATGTGGCTCAGAAACCGACATTGAGACCAACTGACTAAGGTGTTGAAGAGGTAAACATTGGAGCAGCTGAGAATCCCAAGATGGTAAAGCTATCAAAGTCATTGTCACCAAAGGTAAAAAAAGAGTATGTCAGATTGTTATCTTCATTTTCTAATGTCATTACATGGGATTATTCAGATCTGAAGACATATGACACTAATATCATTCAGCATACTATTCCTATAAAGCCAAATCAGAAACCTTTCAGTCAAAAGTTGAGGAGAATCAATCCTAAATTGCTGCCATTGATAGAAAAAGAAGTGAATAGGTTGTACAAGTCTGGAATCATAGTACCTATCAGATTTTCCGATTGGATATCCAATTTGGTACCCGTAAGAAAGAAGACCGGTGAGATCCGTTTATGCATTGACTTCAGAAATTTGAATAAGGTGTCTTTAAAAGACAATTATCCATTGCCCAAGATGGATCATATATTGCAGCGAGTAGTTGGAGCATCAAGGATGTCGCTACTCGATGGCTATTCTGGGTACAATCAGATTTTGGTAAATGAGGATGATCGTGACAAAACTGCATTCACTACTCCATGGGGAACATTTCATTATGCAAAGATGCCGTTTGGTTTGAAAAATGCAGGTGCCACTTTTCAGCGTGCGATGGATATGGCCTTTGCCAACGAGAAAGATGTCTTTTTAGTTGTTTACCTTGATGATTTGACTGTATTTTCAAAATCTGATGAAGAACATTTATATCACTTGAACTTGGTTTTTCAAAAGTGTAGAAAATATGGTATTTCGCTGAATCCAAAGAAAAGTCTTTTCGCCATGAGTGAAGGCAAGCTCTTGGGCCACATCATTTCCAAAGATGACATCCGTATAGATCCTGCACGTGTTGAAGCTATTCAGAAAATTGAGCAGCCTCGAAACAAAAAAGAAATACAGTCCTTTAACGGTAAGTTGAATTTTCTGCGTCGCTTCATTCCGAATCTAGCCGAGCATCTTAGAGAAATCACAAGCATTCTGAAAAAGGACAGCCAGCTAAAGTGGACCGAAGAGGCGGTAAAATCTTTCAATTTGGTAAAGTTGGTTCTATCTTTAGCCCCTACTCTAATTAGTCTGGATTACACACAAGATTTTATTTTATTTTCATTTGCTTCTGAGCACACATTGGCAGCTGTACTAATGCAAAAAAGAGATGGAGTTGAGAAGCCTATTGCTTTCTTCAGCCGTATTATAAGGGACGGAGCATTGAAGTATAACATCATTGAAAAACAATCACTTGCGCTTGTGAAGGCTTTGAAGGATTTTCATGTGTATATATTGAATTCCCACATTATTGCATATGTTCCTAACGCAGCAGTAAAGGATGTTTTAGTACAGGCAGAACCGGAAGGAAGGCGGGGTAGATGGATTGCTGCATTATTAGAGTATGATGTGGAAATTAAACCCACTAAGCTGATCAAAGGTCAAGGTCTTGCCAAATTGATGGCTGAAAACAAATCTCCACGTCCTAGATATCAATTTGATAGCTGCCATGTCCGATGAAGATGAGGAGAACTCAGCACAACAGGTATTTGACATCTTTATTTCTTCTCCTTGGTATGCTGATATTATATATGTACTTCAAAATTTGTCTTCACCTCCCGGGATGCCTCGAAATAAAAGTAGGACATTGAAGTTGAAAGCAGCCAAGTTTTGCATCCTCAAATCTGCACTATATTGGAAAGACCCCGGTGGAATATTGCTGAATTGTTTGGTTGAGGAGGAAGCCAAAACAGTTGTGGAATATTTTCATAAAGGTGACTGCGGGGGCCATTTGTTTTGGAAGACTACGGAAAATAAGATCCTAGGGGCAGGTTTTTATTGGCCTTCATTGTTTTCAAATGTATATAAAGTTGTCAAGAATTGTCACGAGTGCCAATTTTTTCAAGGGAAGCAGAAATTATAGCCATTGCCTCTCAAACCAATTGAAGTCAGCGCACCATTTCAGTAGTGGGGCTTGGATTTTATCGGCGAGATTCATCCGGCATCATCACGACAGCATAGATGGATATTGATAGCTACAGATTACTTCACAAAATGGATTGAAGCCATTCCCACCCGGCAGGCCACGGATGCGGTAATTATTTCTTTCCTTGAAAATAATATACTATCACGTTTTGGCTATCCGAGTAAGTTAATTACAGATAATGCAGCAGCATTCAAATCAAAGAGAATGGTTGACTTTTGCTTCAAATACAATATCAGCTTGGGGCATTCTACCGCTTACCATCCGCAAGGAAATGGGTTGGCAAAATCTTCAAATAAGTCCTTGGTAAATATCATTAAAAAGTTGCTGGAAATCAATAAGAAGAGCTGGCATAAAAAGTTAGTGAATGCATTGTGAGCTGATAGGGTAAGTCAGAAAAAGTCAATTGGCATGTCTCCTTTTGAGTTGGTGTACGGGACAGATGCAGTGTTTCCTACTTTGCTTGCTATTCCGGTGGTCAAATTGCTTCAAGAAGCTGATAGTGAGGAAGATCCCATGCAGAGGCGGATTAATCAAATGATTCATTTACAATAGACACAGGAAGAGGTTTTTCACAATACTCTCAAGTTGCAAGAGCGCATAAAGAAAATTTATGACAGGAAAGAAAAACCAGATGACTTCCAAACAGATGATGTGGTTTTGAGGTGGGATGCTCGGAATGAAGACAAAGGGAAGCATGGAAAATTTGACAATTTATGGAAGGGTCCCTACAAGATCACAGCATATAGTGGCCAAAATGCTTTTCTTCTCAAGGAAATGAACGGAGATGATTATCCTGGAGGGTCGATCAATGGTCAGCTGCTAAAGAGGTACCATGACTGAACATTTTCTGTTCTTGTCACCATCATTGTACATACCGTTTTACTATTATTTTATCGCATGTGTGTACTAATCTTTCATCCTCAGTCTGGGGCCCGCGGTGAAGGCTATAATTCTGAAGATGAAGATTGGTTGGTTTTAGGTTTGTCAAGGTGTTTTTATCAGTCCATTTTCTGTTCACAATTGAGTTAGTTTAGGTCCAATTTGTGTCCAATTTTCAGTCAAATCTGCAGTCATTAAAGCTGTCAAAGTTTGTGTCAAATGACTAAAATAATGACTCCATCGCCCAATGGTTTAACGCATTGATCTGCTCTCTCAGAGGTATGAGGTTCTTGGCATCTCCAAGGAGCTACCATCCCCATTGGATCCAATGTTAGATTCGGTCTAGTAGCCCTCCACCAGAGATCAAAGCTCTTTGCATTTCATGATTAGGTGTCCCATCAGTGTGATCATGTTGCAGTCCGTTAGGCATGCCATAATCCTGGTGGAGGGGGTTTGTGTCTTTTTATTCCCCTGTTGTTTGGCACTGCTGGTTCAGGTTTGTTTAAGTTAATAAAATCTTCAAAGGGTCATTCATCTTGCTTTAAGTTTCGAGGTCTTAGGTCTAGGGTTGAGTCCATTTTTGTCTTGAGAGGTCATAAAGGACCAGCAGGCCAGAGGGATGTCCTTCATAAAACATCATTTCAATAATTCTCACTATTGTACAACTCAATTTTCACCTTGTTTTCAAAACTCTATTTTTGAAAAACAAAGGTCTTTATCTCGTTTTTGTAAAAATTCTCAAAATTTCAAATTCTCCAAATGTTGAAGTGCAGCCTTGGTCTCCTTTGCCAACGCATCTTGGAAGCTATCCCTGCAAAAAATTTTAGAAGAAATCATCATTTCAACCAATTTTTCAAAGAAAGGAAACCAAAAGTCAGAGCCAATTAATTAAAAAAAAATGTCAACACTCAAACATTATAAAGTGGGTTTTGGGCAAATAAAAATCTAAAGGAAGCCTATAAAAGCACATCAATCTTCATTAGCAACTCATTTGCCTCTCACAAGCTAAGTGAATCCTTGCAAAGGTGATTTTATGAGTCATTGAGCAAATTGGGCAGTTTCAGAGGTGTGCTACGCATCAGGGAGGGCGCGCCACGCGTCAGGGGCGCACTATGCATCAGGCTGCCTTTCTCAGAACAAATTTGCACGTGCGCTACGCGTCAGAGGGGCGCTACGTGTTGGGTGAGGCGCGCTACGTGTTGGGTTTTTCACCCAACAAACTGTCAGCAAGCTATCAAATTGTCTTTTCTCTCAAGCAATTGCAGGTAGGCCTCTCCTCCATGGCTTGATTTGGTTTTGCAAGATGAATGAGAAATTAATATGTTTGAATGCCATAAAAATGAGAAGTCAAAACCCTACTTTGATGTGGAAGATTTAAAGTCTTAATGGTGCTAGGGTTTCAAATTTTTTTTGCTATCCAAGGTTGCCCATTTGTAATCCCTCTTTTCCCTTATTTCCATCAACATTCTCCTTCAAAGTTTCCCATAAAATTTCATAATTTTTCTCTCTAAAATCCCTAAAACTTACTACATTCCCAAACCCCATTTCCACCTTAAAGTCCCACAATATTATAATTTCCAATGTTGCTTTCCCTAAATTCCTAATTTTTGTTTATTGTCCCTAATTCCCTCATGTTCCCCTTTCCCTAACAATCCCCTTGTATTTATGTCCCCTTGGTAACAGCATTTGAAAAAGTCAAACAACAGTTAATTTGGTGCCAAGTCAGCAATACATTTCAGCCATCTTGCCTTCAAAACCATGTCAGAAACCGAATCAGATTATCAGCAGAGTTATGACAGTGATTCAACACCAGAGGTAGAAGTGCCAAGGAGGCATCACAAGGGTGGTAAGGGTGGTCGGCATGTCAGGGAGGAGCCCACTTCTCTGGCTCATTTGCAAGCTTGTCCACTTGCAGTGACATGTTTTCAGTATCAATCATGCCTTGGATATTGTGAGCGAATCTCACAAATTCAACATCACAGAGAACTAGTCCGCTTGTTTGTCCTACATTTTCACAATGGTCATGTGAACCTTGCAGGAGTGGATTTCACTCTATCACCTGAAATTGTTGCTCAAGCCACCGGGATACCAAATGTTGGGGAGGAGTGGAACAAGCGCAAGTAGCTAGATAGATTTCATTATCAACCATACATCAAACCCGGGTGCATGAGACACCTAACTGTTGTTTTTCCTTTCAGATTCCTAAGGGATGAGTATGCACCCTTGATGAGGCTCATTATGCACTATTTCACTTGTGAGGGAAGATTTTCACGTTTATATTCATACCATATCCGTTTATTGATGCATTTCACCTGGGTACGAATGATGAACATTCCATTTTTCAGGTGCCGAAATATAGAGAAGATGGTGCCCGTAGTGCAAAGGAAGAACCCCGCACAGCAACACAAAAGTATATATCATTATGCACTTATTGAGATCATAGTGATGCATCAGTTGGCACAACAGGGTATTGCTTAGGAGGATTTCATTTCTCGCGACTTCTTCATGGTGCCACAGCCACCTCCTGAGATTGTCCACGATGAGGGAGGGCCTTCACAGCAGTTTCACGTTCCAGAGCCCGAGCATGTCAGCACTCCAGCATGTGTTACATATCAGAGAGGCCACAGGGCCTTATTTGCATCTACACGACGAGTATTATCTTCACACCAGGTGGAAGGGGTCTCGCCTTCTTCATCAGGACAGCGAGTGTTATCTCCACATAAGGTGGAAGGGGCCTCGCTTTCGATAGCAGCACAGGTACAAGAGAGAGGCGAGCAGCCCATGATTGATGAGGGGCCATCAAGTGATCCGAACATAGACATCATTGACCTTGACATTAGTTCTCCTAGCTTGGAGCCAAAGGAGATCATTCAGCAATTAAAGGCTAAAAATCACTTGTTGTAGCAAAAGTTGAAATGGAAAATTGGACAATCACATACTTAGAGCAGCGCAACAAGCAATTAGAGGATGAACACACTCTTGATGAGTTGCGGAGGATCCGAGAAGACCATAACTTGGCTCGCAAGAGACCTGGTGACATGACACCTATTGAGCAAGGGTTTATGCTCATTCAGGTGAACACTCATTTAGAGAAGTTGATAGTGTTGTTGGGAAAAGTATCCAATTCAGAATGCCCTTATCCCACTCTAAGGTGTGATAGTGCCTTAGCAACAAACAAGGAAAACTATCTGAGTATTCTTCTTTATGAAATGTAAATGGAGAAGAAGGATGTAACTAACCTGTGCCTTTCACTAGCTTGTCGATCCAATCACTCTCCTCTTTTGCTTGTTTCCCACTGCCTGCTCCTTCACTGGTCCAACTTCATCAAGTTCCTACAAGATCACAAGAGAGGAAAACTACAAAAGACATAGATTTACATTCATAACTAGTTTAGGATCAGATATAAACTAAATATGAAAATATAACAAAACATCACTGATATACAAGCATATAGGAGAAACTCAAATAGCTTTATTGATATGATAAGAAAGTCCAAGAGGAGATACAACCAAGTGAGTGCCAATCCAGCATCTACCTCCCAGCAAAGGAATCCCTTCCTCTCCTCCAACAAAGCATAAATCACCCACTGTACTAATCTCAATCTCAAATCAACATCAATTCTCTGCAAAGTACAAAATTCCAGGCTCTTGAACCTCTGGGTGAGAGATCCATATATAGATGTAAGCAGAGAGGATGAGTCAGCTTATGTTTTGACTTGTGGCTTCTCTCTGTCAGTTCTTGCTTCCACTTGGAGGTTGAGAGCCTCTTACTCATCACTAGTCGAATTCATTGAGGCAAGTGTGATTGGAGAAGATTCTGGAAGCTTCCAAGGTCTTTCCACCTCGTTGAATGAGCTTGCCATTTGTCATTTCCCGCTCAGCACACCCTGGTAGTGCTTTTAGGTGCGTTGCAACGCACCCAGCTAGTGTACTGGGGTGCACTGCAACGCAGGTAGCTAGAAGAGCTTCTAAATTGATCCTGAATTGACTGTTTTTGAGTTGTTTTTGGTGGAAAACTTCTGGGAGAAGCTGTCATTGGTTGACCTTGTTCCTTTAGGGGCAGGAACAACTATTTTAGGGACTTTGGATCCCTTGGATTATGGACATTTCATGCTCAATGCTGTAAGGCACAAAAATGTCTATAACAGTTGCCCCCTAAAGTATGAGGCCATTTATCGGGTGAAATGCTTTATTAGGAGGATCCGAAGTTCTTCCAATGCTGGGAGGAGACCTGTAATAAGATACAATACAGTACATTATTTTTCATACTGCTTTCATGATCTAGCTGAGGCGGGAATTCCCATGCTCAGCTTTATAAATTCATTTTTCTGTACATAGAACATACAATCGTCTGATGGTAGACTGATGATTTTGATGAAATCATCATCCTTTTGGTAGGATGATTATCTGTGCTGCAATGCTGTACATGTCAATGTCTTTATTTTTCCTGAATATATATCGCAGCCTGGATGGATGAAACTAGATCCGGGGTCTTCAATCTCGTTCGATCTTCACTCTAAGTACAAGTCGATCCATGTGAGAAATGTTTTGAAGTCGAACATGGAAAGACATCGCTTGATTACCATTCAATGATGTAAACTGTTAACAAGCGCGAGAGGAATCATCGATAATGATAATGACCCTCAAGGTACTGCAGTACAATTCGCGTGGTGTGAATAAAGGACTTGGCGTCGAACACCATGCAAAATCTTTCGGTCAAAGGTCATTGATGTATACCTGTCGCCGGAAGTGAGAAACTTGCCATTGAGGCATGCAAGCTTCAAAGTACTGAAGGGGGTGTTCCTAGATCAACTTCTTGGATAATGAGCTGATGTCGACAAGAAGCGATCCGTCAAAGGAGGGCCTTAATGTATCCCACATCAGTGCCACAGAACGGAGAAAATGATTTTGATGGAGGTGAAAACGATCTGATGATATATGGTTCAGGGTGGCGGTCATGAAAGGATGAAGGATAATGTATGGTAGTGGATGGGACACGGTTGACTTCTCTTGATGACTTCTCTTGAACATATCGGCGACACTTATGTGATGGATTGGTAGCATCTACCCCAAAGATGGATGGTATGGCGAGACCATGGTGATGTGACCGGTGAATGAAACAACCCAACCCGACTCAGGCACGGAGTGGAAGTGTCATGTTCAAGAGCGACTTGCTACCAATAAAAGTTCTTTGAGTTTCTTCCCAATTTTCCCCAGTCATTTCTGACCAGTACCTCTTTATTTTTGTCAAGCTTGAGGAGGATAACATATGCTTGTTCTATAATTTGCCCTTCGGGCAAACCCATCGCTATGTTTTAACGAGCCTAGCAATAGTGAAACTCGTTCTCGTCTAAAGACAAGTTTGTCGTTATTAATGTTTTTTAACGAGTCTAAAGACAAATATAACTCGGTCCTTTTCATTTTTAGAGAGTCTGAAAAGGTACGTAAAGCTAACTCCAAAGTTCTGTTTTCGTCATGTAATCCCTTAAGTCCGAAAAAGTATAAAACAATACAGAAGGGATGAATTTTCGATAGTTTTAATGAGCCGAACAAAGCAAGCGCTCGATCTTTTTGTGCAATAATCCCTCAGGTCCAAAAAGATTAAAATCTAGAGGAGGGATAGCACTTCCGGTCGCTTTAATGAGCTGGAAGGCCAAAACTCGGCAATATTTTCATATTTTACGAGTCAGATGAAAAGAGCTTAAAGAAGACTCGTCTTTTGAGGAACGAGTGATGAAACGGGTTAGCAGCTGATTCCAGGTAAGGGTTGGAATTTTCCAATCACGGCAGTGTCACAAGGATGGCTAGTGAAATCACTCTTCGCAGCTGTTCCTCAAAATGGGTAAACAATCAAATGGAGGTGAATGATCGACCAATGGAAAAGTGGAGGTGACGATGCAAACACGACCAAGGCTTTAATGGCTTATAAATTTACATTCACGGTGGTTATTTGCCGGAGGATAGTTCATTTTTTAATGAGCTTAAACGCGGATTGAAACACTTGCTCGATCTTATGTTTATTTTTTAATGAGCATGAACTATGTGCTAAAATTGCTCGATAACATGGTCTAATTTTGATTTTTTACCATAACTAGCTTTGCTCTTTTCAAAGATAGTACTGTACCCTCAATTACTGCATCAAACTAGTTAGAAATGAATAACATTTGCTTGAAAATGAGATTAAAACCCTAATATTTCACTTTGAACTACGTAAAAAGCAACTAAAAAGTGTTTTTACCTCTCATTTTACCATTTCATTTGAACTTGGTTTGTTGGAGCTTTTGAGGTGCCTCTTCCCCCTTGATTTTCATCAGCTGATTTTGGGAGATTCTGTGGACGATTCTCGGCGTCGTCTGGACCAGGTAGGAGCTAAACCTGAGCTCTTTCATTTCATGGTTTCCTTTCTGCATTCTGTGCTTGATTTCCTGTTTTTCTGAGCCCCTGGGGTTTGATGGGGTCGCTCTGCCATCAGCGCACCTTGTGCACTCGAAACCTGCGCTGAATGTCAAGCAGCATGAAGGCAGTTTGACCTTCAACGCAGGTGGAACACTATGCAGGTGCGCCGGGTGCAGAAAAGGATTTTGTTGCACAGTTTTTGATGAAAATTTTTGCCTGTTTCTCATCAAAACCAGGATCTAACTCATCTCATGTTTGTTTTTCAGAGATATTGGAGCAAAATGACCCTTACATGGCGAGAACGAGAACATGAAGAAGAGGACATGATTGCCCTACATGATCTGGTTATGGTGAACGCTCTGCGGAACTGTGGTCTGCTAAAGTTCTTCTGCATCTCTAGCATGAGACAGCAGATCAACCTACTGCAGTATTTGCTCGATGCTTGGGATCCTATCAACCAAGTTTTCCAGATTAGGGGCAAATCTATCCCCTTGACCGCAGTAGACATTTACTTCTTGACTGGCTTGTCGAGGCAGGGTGCCCCCATATCTTTGTCAGGTTCGGCCCGAGGGAGCGACTCTGTGAGAGATTATGTCCGCCAGTATTGCAGGGAAGGATCTTAGCTGAGTAAAGACGGCAAGATCATTATCCGTGAGGTTGCTGACAGGTCCCTTAGGTCTATCCTGTACACTATTGGTAGGATGGCCGGTAGTGCGTCTCTTCATAGATCCTATATGCAGCATGCCTTAGAGTGCCTCCAACTGAAAATATTCAACTGGTGTGATGCAGTACTTCTTCAGATGAAAATTCAGTTGACCAAGGTAAAGGACGGGAGGTTGAAGAACTTTGGGTTTGGTTCTATTTTGACTGCCTTTGCCTTGGAGAAGATACCACTGATGCAGCCACAATACATTGCACTCGACTTGCCTTCTCCTACTGAACCACACATGCAGAGATGGGTTGACCACATGTCTAGGCATGCTGGTCAATCTCAGATTTCTTTTTCTGATACCTTCTTCAGGTGGTTTGAGCATCGGGAGATGGTCTATTCCAAGTATCCATATGTTGGCATGGACTTCCGGGATGATCCGGATTTAGTACTGCCGGACGGTGAGCAGTGGGGCGCTATTGGTAAAATCTTCGACCATATCACTGTTTACTGTTTTTATTCATAATGTCATTGTGCTTTATTCTATCAAGACTTTAATCAAACTCATGTGTGCATGTAGATGTTGGTCCTGTTCATCCAGTAGTTCGCCCGAGAGTGCCAGCCGCTGCCCCAGCAGGAGAGGCTGCCGGGAGGGTTATCCTTTGTGACCTTGATGTGGCCGAGACCCTCACAGCTGTGCAGGAGCAGGTTGAGAGCCTTACTCTCGGTATTCCAGATGTGAGGATCGACGAGTTACCTTTACAGTTGCAGCGGTATACTACTGGTGTGCCTAGACGATGGACTCGTCTCTCACGCATGATCGCACAGGCTGTGACGTGCTATCATGAGCATCACTAGACTAGGGTGCCCCCTAGCATTTTGAGTTTTTGGATCATGTGACCGATTTTGTCTTGGTTACATAAAATTATATGTAAACCATAAACAACTTATATATATATTTTGATTTTCGGTGTTTTATTCTGGTTGAATTATCCACATGTAAAACATTGATGATGTGTTTCTTTTTATAAATGTCGCAAATGTCTATCTAACACATAGTTTGCTAATGAGTCGGTTAATGTGTTTAAATTTCTGGAAATATGTTGGTATTGAATCAAATCAAATTGTCTTTCCAAAATCTTAACCCTTAAGAACATGTGATAAATAGCTGGGTTGCGGATGGAATATATACCATTGAGTTGTAGTATTACGAGTTGTGAGTCTAGCCTGACGATTAGTCAGCTTATACCATGGGTGATGGCATCAGAGAGCAGTTCTATCAACGCGTTATACTCAGCGATGTTATTTTTTGATTGACCAATACATACACCTCTGAAACTTACTAACTCGCCACTTGAATCAAAAATGGCCCACGCTGCGGAGGATAGGTTCCACGAACTACGACTCGCTCCGTCGGCATATCCAACACATTTCTCCAAAAGGTTCGACATCTGCAATAATTGTAAAAAGGTGGATTACTCGACCAAAACGACCACTTTAGCGAAAACAAAATACAACAAAAGCATATTGGTTACTATTTAAGCATAGTAACGCTTGAGTTACAACCCATTACGAGGTTGCGCCAGTGGAATTCCGTCATAATCCATTAACTCGTAGGCTCCTTTTGCTAACACTCATTTAACAATATAGGGGCCCATCCATAAAGCATTAAATTTACCTGCTCTCAATTTATCGGATTCTTGGTCGTAAAGCAAGACCAAGTCACCTTCTGAGAAGACACGGGGTTTGACATTTTTGTCGAACTACGCCTTGACTCGTTTCTTATGGGCTTCGTTAGCCAAAGCGGCGTCACGACAGGTTTCATCCAATTGGATTAATTCCAAGAAACAGGCCTCTTCTTCTGAAGTTCCGGGGAGGATATCGATTGCGAGTTTAAGAGACGAGATTTTGCACTAGACTGGTAAGACTGCTTCCAGGCTATATACCAGTTGGAAAGGTGTGAACCCGGTCGCATTCCTTACCGATGTTCGGTAAGCCCACAAGGCTGAGTACAGGATTAGGTGCCACCTTCTTTTGTGAACTCCGATCATCCTTTGCAACATACGCTTCAGGACCTTGTTGATCGCTTCAACTTGTCCGTTGGCTTGTGGATAATACGGGGTAGAGCTATCGTGAGATAGCCCTAGCTTGGCAGCTAATTCAACCATCATGTGATTGCGAAAATGCGATCCATGATCCGTAACTATAGCCTGTGGTATGCCGAATCTGGCGACTACATGATTGAAAAAGAAAAGGGCATCTGTTTCACCAGTGTTATCTAATGTAGGCATCGCCTCAGCCCATTTGGTAAAATATTCAACGGCGACTATAATATACCCATGCCCCCTAGTCGAGGTGGGGTTACACGTCATGAAATCAATGCCCCATTTGGCGAAAGGCCCGACAGCTACTATCGGTTGTAAAGGTGCAGGTGGCCTTCTGGTTTTGCTATCAAAAATTTGACAAGCATGGCAACTTCTGACTGCGGTTATGCAATCTTTGAACATGGTTGGCCAGAAGTATCCTTCTCGTAAGATTTTTTGTGCTGTAGCATATCCAGATTGATGCCCCCCACACGCGCCTGAATGACACTCATTCAGGGCTTTTTCGTCCTCCTCATGGGTGAGGCACCTTCTCAGAACTGTATCGATACCACGAGGGTAAAGCGTATCACCGACGATCATGTAGTCTTTTTCTTGGTATCATATACATTTTTGTTCAGAGTGAGAGGTATTTGGCCTGAATCTTTGGGTCTGGAGATAAATTATTATATCTCCATACCACTCATTGCTTGTAGATATTAGAAACAAATTCTCATCCATGATTGATTCTTCAGATGTTTCATCGTTGGACGACGATGGGAGATCGCACAATAATTCTGCGAAAACTAGAGCTTTCTTTGATTTGGATTTTACAAATTCCAGATCAAACTCTTGAAGGATTGCTATCCATTTTGAATATTTGCCCCCCAGCAACTGTCACGACAATATATAAGTCATGGCGTTGCAATCTGACAGAATGGTAGTTTTTCGAAAGAGGACATAGTGTCAAAATCTTTGTATCCCTTGAACAGCTGCAAGTGCTAGTTTTTCAACATAAGAATATTTACTTTCTGTATCATTTAAGTTTCTACTTAAATAATATATAGGGTGTTCAATTCCATCGACTTCTTGAACTAAAACCATTGCAATGGTTGTATCTGCTGCAGCCAGATACAAGTTAAAATCTCTTTGATAATCGGGGCTGTACATTAATGACGCTTTTATTAAGGAATCCTTTAAAGCATCAAAGGAATCTTGTGCAACCTGATCCCAGACAAAGGGTACCTCCTTTTTCAAAAGACGTGTATAACCTTTAGCAAGTTCGGCATAATTGGGAATGAACCTCCTCAGAAAGTTTGCTTTCCCTTGGAGTTTTTGAATCTGAAGCAAATTTGAAGGTGGAGGCAAATTGATGATTGCCTAGACCTTGCAAGGGTCGAGACGAATCCCATCCTTGGAGACTACAAAGCCAAGTAAACGACCAGAACCGACGCAAAATACACATTTGTAGTCGTATCTTGTAGTGTCGGCAACGTAGAAATATCGCTCTTAAATGCTGCGGATGATCAGTCCGCTTTCGCAAATGAGCCGGAAGGTCGTCGAGGTATGGTTGAACGATGTTCTTGATGTCATGGAAGGCATAATTCATTGCCCTCTAAAACGTCGCCCCTGCGTTCTTTAAACCAAAGGGTAATTTTCGATATGCGAATGTGCCCCACGGACAAATGAATGCAGTCTTTGACTGGTCCTATGGGCAAATATTTATTTGCTTATACCCGGAAAATCCATCCATTAATGAAAAGATTTCACATCCGACGCATTCATCAATTATCTGGTCGATGAAGGGTGTAGGATAGTTGTCTTTTGGACAAGCTTGATTTACATCCCTATAATCGACACACACTCTAATCGTCCCTTGTTTTTTCATAACGGGGACAATATTTGATACCCAATTGGTTAAAGGAACCGGGTAGATGAAACCAGCATGGAGAAGTTTTTCGACTTCTGCCTTAATGGCAGTGGCTTTCTTGGGGTGCACCTGCCTGAGCCGTTGTCGTACCGGTTTGACATCTGGATACATCTTAATTTCATGTTCAATGATACTCGAGTCAATGCCTGGAATTTCATCATATGACCAAGCAAAGACATCTCTGAACTCGCGAAAAAGAGCGTTATATATTTCCAGTTCTGTAGGAGAACAACCTTTGCCGACATAAATATTCTCTACAACATCCGTTTTAGTCAAGATATTTATGGCTATAGTCTCTTCAATATTGGATAAGTTTCGCTCGGAATCCACTGTATTTATAGTATTTGATAGTAATTCAAATACTGAAGGGTGATAAAGGTCATCTTGAGTATCTTCTTCATATTCTGGAAGAAGGGAACGATGGTGGCAATCATTCCATGGTGCCCCTTCAATAAACATTGATTGTAGAATTCCTTCGTCGGTTCCATGCACTCTCGACCAAGGATCTAAAGGGGTACCATATTCTCTAGACCTATCCACCCAAACGCTTGATGAGCGTTGATTCGGGTTTGCCTCCCATGCTAGAAACATTGATTGCTACAATACTTCTATTGGGCTTGGGGGCAAAACCATTGCATGATCCATGTTGATATCGTCTTCTGAGATCTTTGTGGAAGATATCATATTGCAGGTACCTATCGACGCTACTTCCACCAAATCAATTGGAGGTGGAAGAGCGAAAGTTCCCATTAATATAGGATCTTTCAGTAGGCCTACTCCGATATTCTGAAGCAAATGGGGGCTTCCATGGATCATGGGAATGCTTCCTGTAACTTGTGAACCATTGGGGAGGAAGTTTTGTTGGTCGACGATCGTAATCCCCCCTTGAAAGGGGAATGCGATCCTTCTAAAATAGGTGGACACCACAGCTGCCATGGCGTATATCCACGGTCTTCCTAGTAGGATATTGTAATCAAGATTCCCTTCGATGACTTCAACATCTATTGCTACTGTTTTTCCCCCTAGTTCAACTTTCAAGTTATTTAGGATACCATATGCGGTATATGTCCTTCCGTCGAATGCTTTTAATGTCGTCGAAGATCGCGACAAGGTTGGAGATCCTAAAGTTTTCCAGCAACTCATCGATATAATGCATGTAGATGCCCCCTCATCAATAATTGTTCAATGAACAGTTTTGTTAAGGGCTTTCACTTGAATAAGGAAAGCTAGTTGAGCTGGTAACTGAAGATCGTATCCTTTTTGGTCAAAGGATACAAGATTGGAATCCTTAGGATCAACCCCACCAATGGCTGATAACAAAGCCTGCCTTTGGGATGGATAATTTTGTAGTACTTCAAGAGTCGACATAGCGGATGGCGATTGGGCCAAATCTTCCACTATGTTATAATGTTGCACTGCTCTGGCGCGAGGATTAAATGTCGACTTGTGTACTACTCCCTTTGGTGGTTTTATTGTTAATTCAGGAATGATGGGTGGTACAACTTCTGTCGAAGTTGTTGTCGAACTACTTGGTTGATCTTTACCTTTGTCGTTCGACAGCTGCGGATTCCTGTAATATTTGTTCCTTGTCGAAATCAAAGCATCATTTTGTTGCTTGGAAATCGAAAACATTAGCACCTGCGATGGGGAAGCATTTCCACTATCAACCAGATTTGTGCCTGGATTTGGAAACGGATCAGTTAACACAGCTGAGGTTTGCGAAATTTTAAAGAATCTTTTAAGCTCAGCTTTGTATGGACATTGTGAGGTCCAATGATCCTCATCACATATCTGACATCCTGAGGGGGGTGGTTTCCTATTTCCAGGAGGGTTTGAAGAAGTTTTTTCAGGAGATGACTCACCCTGTTTCTTCTTCTTCCCTTTGCTTTGTTTCTTCTTGCTTCCTGGTTGTTTGGTTTCTTTGCCCTTATCTGCTGATATGGCATTTACTTCCGAAGAAATAATTTTGTCTTTTGCATTTTGATCTGAAATCTTACGGGCTTTATTGGAGGCAGCCTTTGTCGATTTCATGTTTGTCATGCCAATCACGCCATCGCTGGTGTGAGAGTCATTGTTTGATTTAGGAGGAGGAGGAATTGAGAATTCCGGTCTAGGGGCGTCAGGTATTTTGTCATAGAGCGTGCCAGACTTAGTATAGACCAAGTCTAGATATTGCGCATGAGCGATAACTTGCTCTTCCGTTACGACTCCCCCCTTCGCCACATCTTCCATTATGGCAGGAAGTAACGACTTGATAAACCATTCAGCTAATAGTTGATCGGGAACGTACGTTTTTACCATCCTACGACGACGTCGCCACTCATGTATATGATCAGATATGTGAGTGGTCGTTGTCTGTTTGAAGTTGGTTAAGATTTCCGTTCCCGTTTCATACCTTATCGGTAATTTAAAATGGGTTAAGAAAGTCGTGGCTAAGGTGCTGAAATTGTCGAACGAAGCTCTAGGCAATTCAATATACCATTTTGCCGCTGGACCCGTTAACGTCCTCTGAAAAAGGTGAAGCCTTATCGAATCATCATTTAGGGTGTTTGATGAACACCATAGATGAAATGTCATCACGTGATTCGATGGGTCCTCACCTGGATTTCCATTAAATTTAGGAATATTTGAAGGAAGTTTGTGAGGAATCGCTGGCCACCAAGGGGTGTAAGCAATTGGATCGTTTGTTAACCGGTGTAAATCGGGTAACTCTAAAGTTGCCACGAATGGTAACTGTTGATTCAGGTTAGGTGAAGCATACCCAGGATACGATGGAATTGCCTGAGAAGTTGGCCTTTGCATACCAGCATAATGTAGTTGATGCTGGTACGACTGATATGGTTGGTGGACATGACCACTGTAAATTGGTTGATTTTGACCGTTTTGAATGTATGGCTGTCCACTGTTCGCAAAGATCTGCTGCTCAGAACCTTGGTACACTTGTTGGAATTGTGGTTGTTGGTATTGCACCAGCCACGGTTGTGAAGCCATGCTTTGTTGTGCTTTACTAACCGTTGGACCAAGATGCGGGGTAATTGTACCCGTTTGGACCTGTATCGTCCCACCAGTTGGCGATTGTGGTTGAGTCACAGGGTCAATGGGTTGTTGCACTACAACCTGAGAAATCTGAGGTTGACATATAACAGGCAGCGTTTGAACTTGTGACACTGTTACAATAGCTGGTGTTGTCGGGATGTTCGACATAGGTACACATTGTTGCATAGAATACACAACTCTTGGTTGTTGGGGTAGTATAGGTACCCAACCACTTGACGTAACTCCAGTATAACCTGAATACTGTTGTGAACTCTCGTATGGATATCCTCCCAGAGGGGGTAATGAAAGGGCATATTGCCCCCCATACGGTGGTAGCCCCGAACTCAAGGGGATTGTCTGCCCTTAGGGACCAGATTGCCCAAATTGACCTCCAAATGGATCAATTTGTCGAGTCTCAACATAAGAGTTGCCGGATATTATTCCGGAGGAACAAACAGGAACGGACCACACTGTCGAAAAAGTCCCTGGATGGACTCCTTCTAGCGGTTGTGAGCTAGTCGGGACAGATGGTACGCCGGCAAACATTATCGGAGTGACGGTAGGGAGTTCTGCTGTCGCTGTGTCATTCGACACAGTCCTAGATGTTGACGGTTGTTCAGACATTTTGAGTCTATCCAAAAGATTACCTAGCGATTCTACAGGAACTTCCACTGGTGGTAGACTAACTTCCGATGTCAAAGGAAATAGAGTGACCCCGACTCCAAAATGTGTTGGAGTACTTGCTTGCAGATCTTCTACAATTTCCTCTATCGCAATCAAACCAGGTGGAAGGGGAAGACCGTCAGGTCCATAAAATATTTTTGGTGCCGAAGAAGGGGTTGAATCGACAGCGATAGATGTTTGAGGAATAAGACTCTCTGAACCGGTTGCAGATGGAACTGGTTCAGTAACACAAGTGTTTGCTCTCAGGCTAGGATCAGTATCACTTTCCCTCTGTGGTTATTGAACTTCTTCTGTAGAGGCAGGTTTTCCAGAAATGTTTAGAGTAACCGGAATCTCGGATGTTGTTGGAACACTTGTTCTAACTTTGATAGGAGATTTCGAACCGGTTAAACGAGTTCGCTTTGTCTGTACTGTTTTCGATTCTGGAGACAAAGACGGTTGACTCGTAAGCCTTCGCGAACGACGAGGTTTCAATTGACTTTCTTCCACGATTGCAGATTACTCGATCAACCAAAATACAAAAAGGGGAAAGTGTGTTTCCGAATTAAATGAATTTTAGACGCTTTAGACAAAACTTGCTTTTTCAATTTTAAAGAGTCAAGAAAAAGCTAAAGATGACTCTAGTCTCCGATTTTTAATGAGCCTGAAGTGACAAGTGCTCAGATGGACCTTTTCCGTTAAGGAGTCTGAAAAGGAACGAAAGGGACTGCTCTGGAGTTCTAGGTAGAGGGTGTGCCAAACTTTTCGCAAAACCACAGAATACTTTTTAGGGTATGGGCGACAAGGATAATTTTAGGGGCGAATGTTCGCCCTTTGGCGAAATTAAGGGGTTTTAAATTTTTAGTGGGCAAATATTTTGTATCATAGTACATTTTTACAAATCACCTCAAATAGCCCACCTTATTTTAAGGGAGAGGGTAAAAAAGGTAAATTTAGCCCTTGAAATTAGGACTTACAACCTTCCATTCGCCCATTTTCAAGAATAGGTTTTATTTAAGTGAATCCTATGGGCCAAATACCATATTCATAAAAGAGTTATGGTAAATTAATAAAAATATAAATAAATGAGAGGTATGGTAAATAAATAAAACATTTTTTATATTTACTCCATAAGTCACCTTATATACATGTAAGGGTGTAAACAAATAAAAATATAAGTAAAGTGGAGGTATGGTAAATAAATAAAACTTCTTTTTATACTTACTCAAAAGGACCTATGGTAAATAAATAAAAATATAAATAAACTAGACGTATCGTAAATAAATAAAACCTCTTTTTATATTTAGTCCATAACCCTCGTTCTATTTATGAAGGCTCAAGAAAGAGGTTTTATTTAAGTGAATCCTATGGGCCAAATACCATATTTGTAAAAGAGGTATGGTAAATTAATAAAAATATAAATAAACGAGAGGTATGGTAAACAAATAAAACATTTTTTTATATTTACTCCATAAGTCACCTTATATTTACGAACACTCAAAAAATGGGTTATATTTAGGTGAAACCTATGGCCAAAATACTATGGGACAAATACCATGGACTAGATTGTTATTAATACCATGCAAAAAACCATTATTAACCCTAATATTAGAATTAATAAAAATAAAAATGGCACATGGTATTGACCCATGGTATTCACCAAAGTGGCACATGGTATTGACCCATGGTATTCACCTGGAATGTAGCCTATTTAAATGGGGGAATTAAACAAACATGTAGCCTATGCTAAGATTCACTAGGACTTTACAAAGTTTTATTATTTAGTGAAAGACTCGCCAAGATCTTACAAGATTTTATAATTGAGTAAAATATTCGCCATGCCTGGTGAGAGATTCACCAAAAATTTATATATACATATTATATTATTGATAAAATCGCCTTCCATTTTTCCTATATACCATGGAGATTCGCCCATTTATTATATTTATAAATTTAGGGGGGTTCTTAAAATTTTCCCTGACGGGCGGTCAATCTTCCCGAATGTTGTGTTCAGTGCATTGCGATCAGTAGGGCGGCCGACACGACTTCCTATGGATAAAGGTTTTATGCCTATAGGGGTCTCCCAATATATACTCGACGGTACGTGGGAGCACAATCTGTACTGGCACTTATCGTCTCTCAGGAGGAATCACCCAACCATCAGTGAGGCGACCAGTGACCAGGTTTTACGACGCCGGAACACGTCTCTAGCCTAGACCTCTATGTTGTGCGTTAAGTTACAAAGCGTTGTTAAGTTCATTCAATTTATTTTAGGTTGATCTTTCTTAGAAGTTTGCCTTTTTGGATCACCACGAGATGTATGATACAATTCCTAAATGCAGTCTAAAGATGATAAGCAAGCTTTTATATCTTTTCAACAATGAAAATCCTAGCTACAAGGGGAAAAGAAAGACACGATCTTTTCTCAAAGAGCATAGAGCACACTATAAATGCACTTTTTCCTAAATCAACATACAAATTGTCAAAATGCAAATGCACATATGCATGTATTTGTTTTCAGTTTCTTAATATTGATGCCTAAAAAGAAAGTTGTTGTACAAATTTGAATTCGATTTCAAGTGAAAAACACAAACAAGCTCCTTTTTCGAAATCAAAAAGACGATTACGACACTTTATGATTTACTTGTTTCGACATTTAGAAATTCATAAATTCAAACCAAACGACAAAAGTAAAAGCTTAGTCAACTGTGAACAGCAAACAAACTCACTCCTAAGATCAAAAAGGCAGTTACGACAGGTCTAGATCTAAGGGCGACAGTATGACTAGTTTACTTTTGTAATGGGAAACTGCAAATGATGTAACAAATACACAAAGAACAAATACAGTTTCTTTATACAACTGAGGCAGAATTGAGGCAAAGAAAAGGGGTTTCAGATAGGGACACACACGGATAACAGGCTGCAAAAAACAGAGATAAAACTTAGCAAAAGGAAGCAGGGAACCACAGCTGCACAAGGCAAAGGCTGATCAGCGCACCCTCAGCATAGAGAAACTGAACTTCAGCGCAGGTAGCCTTCTCGGGACCTGCGTTGAAATGCAGATCCTCTTCACAGAGTCTGCGCTGAAGAAGAAACGAGAGTTGTTTCTGGGTTCTGGGTCACGGTTTGCAGTTTAATCTATAGTTTTTGGCCGAATAAAAGCTATCAATTAGGTACAATTAGAGGGATGATTTAAAGGAGGACTAAGATCTATCATAAAGGGTTGTTAGAGCACTTGTGGATCAGGTGTTCAGATCATAAACAGGCCCAGCAAATGGACTAGAGTAGCAGATCTCTACTTTGCATTTGTAAATGGCAAATGCAGTTCGATTCGGCACTCTTGAGTTTATGAGATGAACAACAATAGAAACACAAGTAAAATAACAAGATACTCTCCCCAGCGGAGTCGCCAATTTGTTGTTGGGAAAAGTATCCAATTCGGAATGCCCCTATCCCACTCTAAGGTGTGATAGTGCCTTAGCAACAAACAAGGAAAACTATCTGAGTATTCTTCTTTATGAAATGTAAATGGAGAAGAAGGATGTAACTAACCTGTGTCTTTCGCTAGCTTGTCAATCCAATCACTCTCCTCTTTTTCTTGTTTCCCACTGCCTGCTCCTTCACTGGTCCAGCTTCATCAAGTTCCTGCAAGATCACAAGAGAGGAAAACTACAAAAGACATAGATTTACATTCATAACTAGTTTAGGATCAGATATAAACTAAATATGCAAATATAACAAAACATCACTGATATACAAGCATATAGGAGAAACTCAAATAGCTTTATTGATATGATAAGAAAGTCCAACAGGAGATACAACCAAGTGAGTCCCGATCCAGCATCTACCTCCCAGCAAAGGAATCCCTTCCTCTCCTCCAACAAAGCATAAATCACCCAATGTACTAATCTCAATCTCAAATCAACAACAATTCTCTGCAAAGTACAAAATTCTAGCCTCTTGGACCTCTGGGTGAGAGATCCATATATAGATGTAAGCAGAGAGGATGATTCAGCTTATGTTTTGACTTGTGGCTTCTCTCTGTCAGTTCTTGCTTCCACTTGGAGGTTGAGAGCCTCTTACTCATCACTAGTCGAATTCATTGAGGCAAGTGTCATTAGAGAAGATTCTAGAAGCTTCCAGGGTCTTTCCACCTCGTTGAATGAGCTTGCCATTTGTTATTTCCCGCTTAGTGCACCCTGGTAGTGCTTTTAGGTGCGTTGCAACGCACCCAGCTAGTGTATTGGGGTGCACTGCAACGCAGGTAGCTAGAAGAGCTTCTGAATTGATCCTGAATTGACTGTTTTTGAGTTGTTTTTGGTGGAGAACTTCTGGGAGAAGCTGTCATTGGTTGACCTTGTTCCTTTAGGGGTAGGAACAACTCTTTTAGGGACTTTGGTTCCCTTGGATTATGGAAATTTCATGCTCAATGCTGTAAGGCAAAAAAAATGTCTATAACAGATAGCCAAGGCAAATAGGGACAAAGATATGCTCCGCCACATGAAGAATCATTATTGGGCCCGCATGCATGTGTGCAAAGCAAAAATGAAGGTACTCAAAGCACGCTTGGCCAAGGCACTAAAACAGAGGAAAAGGCTCGATCCACTTTAGATTTTGGCTGAATCCACCTTGAAGGAGCATGGTGCTCAATGATACACCCTCAGCTCAAAATTCAGAAAATTTGGAGCAATTTTGGGTCAATTTTGAATTTTTTTTGCTAAAAATAGGTTTTTGCCCTCAACGCGTAGCGCACCGCGCGCTACCCTTAAGTTGGCGAGGTCCATTTCACAAAAACTCAACATTTTTGGATTTGTCATGACAAATTACACTTGCTCAGCCACTGCCAAGACATTTCATGGAGATTTGAGCCCCCAAAAGGTCAAAAAACAGGCAAAAAATGACCTTCTACCACTTTTTGGACACACAGGAAGCAGTCTTGGGAGATTGCAGTTTTGAAGGGGCAAATGGCCATCAAATTGAGAAATTCCACTTGGGCTGGAGAGTAGACATCCAGAACTTTCCAACAAGCCCACTTGTGCCTCATTTGGATGCCTGGAAGTGCCCCAAAAGTGGGCTCAAATGCGCGCTATGCGTTGAGAAATGGCGCGCTACGCATCAGGACATTTTCTCAATTTTTCACCTTCAGCTCAGGAAAACGCAGCATTTGAGAAGTTTTGACTTTTTGGTGGGATTTTTCATCCTCCTTGATGTAATTGATGTAATTTCATGTTTACATGACACTTTTTTACCTATTCTAGAAGATTCATTCATAAAATGGCAAAAAATTAATGAATGAATTGGTTTCCTAGCTTATAGAGGCAAGTTGTTTTGATTGCCTAGATTGTAGTGCTCAGTTTAGAATTGATTGAAACAGCTCCTAGGATGATGAGATCGACCCCTAGAGGCAAGGGAATGTGTTAGCTTGCCTATATTATGTATTTTCTTAGTCATTTTCAGGGTTGGACTCTTGAGGGATAAGCTTAGACTGTATTACACTTTGTATCTCTGCAATTTTGGCAAAGGAAAGACGAGGGTTTTGCAGCACTATTTGGGATTCCTGTGGTGATTTGTGTTGATGGTGTGTTTCTCTCATGTACTTGTAAGTTTTTTATGTGTATCATTTTCCTACTCTTCTCTTCTGCAAATTAAGTAAATGAAGTGTTAAGGTAGAATTCATGGTTACTATGCTCTGCCTTTAAGTTTGCTTAATATCTATGTTTTCATCTGTTTAAGGAGAAATCTCGATGGTTTCTTGCTCTCCTTAGCTCCTCACCGGTCATATCCATCCATTCACTTATTTCAAAGGAATTAAGACAATCTCCTACCTTGCCCCAAAAAGACCTTTGCAAAAATTGTGTCTCATCCCCACACCCAAAATTGTTGTGCTCAGCTTTCCAACAAAACCCTAAAAATTTAAATTCAAACTTTCCCTATCAGTTTACTAGCCTAAAATCAGTGTTCTTTATTGGTCATCTCAGCCCTTTGAAGACCTTTTGCCGAGATAGACCCGGAGAGAGCCCTCTCCTGTCCCCGTAGGGCTAGCTACGAGGCTAAGTGGTTTGATGTTGCCTTGGATTTTGTCTATTTCAGCCTGTGGCCAAATTCAAGCGCTAACAGGTCATATGTCTGGGTTTTCCACAGCCCAAAATATATTGCGCGCTGGCTACTTCTGGCCGTCTTTATTTAAAGATTGTATTACGGTGGTCCGAAAATGCCACAATTTCCATATTTTTTATCGTAAGATGCACGCTCCACCTGCTCCTCTCCACCCTATAATTTCCATTGGTCCTTTTGCCAAATGGGGTATCGATTTTATTACATGTAACCCTCACTCAGCCGGGGGGCATGCATACATCATCCTTGCGGTAGATTATTTTACTAAGTGGGCCGAGGCGATGCCTACATTTGAGGCAGACGACAAGACAGCTGCAATTTTCGTGTTCAATCATATAATTGCTAGGTTTGGTGTCCCACAAGTGATAATCACTGATCATGGGCGTCATTTTTGAAACGTCATGGTGACCGAACTTACAGGCCAGCTTGGTTTACGTCATGATAGTTCAACCCCTTATTATCCACAAGCGAATGGTTTCGTTGAATCCATCAACAAATTTTTAGTTATCATGATCTGATGAATCATTGGGATTCATCGGTCGAATTGGAACAACATGCTATTTTCAGCGCTTTGGGCGTACCGAACTTCAGTAAAAACATCAAAAGGGTTCACTCCTTTCCAACTAGTCTACGGTTTGGAAGCTGTGTTACCCATTGAATGCGAAATCTTGTCACTGCAAATGGATATCGAGTTACTTCCAGCCACTTCTGAAGAGGAAAAGCGTTTGTTATACTTGGCTCAATTAGATGAGAATCGACGTGATGCTGCATTGGCAATCAAGACTCACGCAAAACGAATGAAAGCTCAGTATGATCGAAATGTGACCCCTCGAAATTTTTCGGAAGGAGATCTAGTCTTAGTTTATGATCAAGCTAATGATAAATTAGGCGCTGTAAAATTCATTCCTATGTGGCATGGTCCCTATGTTGTCAAGCGAAAGCTAGCCAAAGGGGCCTATGAATTGGTAGACTTTGACGGGGACTCTTTGGGTAAACCCAGAAATGGCCTTTACTTGAAGAGGTATTATGCTTAAAAGAATGGGTATGGAGATTTTTAGTTAGGATAGTGTTGTGCCCTACAACAACCCCCCATTTCATAACATTTTTATCACAAACAATTTACATATGAAATGGGTCCCTTTTAAAATTTTTAATTGGCATTAATAAACTTGTTCAGTTAAGGTATGATAATCAAATGAATTTGTGCATAAAACCCTTGTTGAACAAATAATGAGCAATTTTTAAGGGTAAGTCCGAAAAAAAAGCAATCGCAAGATTGGTTGCCATCTTGGTTTTTCCCGATGAGATATCGCTATCGGTCATCGGCAATAACCAATGCACATAAAGAAAAAGCACATACCTTTTTCCCGATGCGACACGATATCGGCGATCGGCTATCGGCACGGCACTATGTCTTGTGAAAAATGTTTTAACGCTCCGACCCGATGCGATATCGCTATCGGTAGTCGGTAGAATCCTACGCAGTTTCATAAGACGTTCATATTTTTTCCCGATGCGATATCGCTATCGGCATTCGGTAAATCAATTGGGAATTGTTTTCGTGCGCTGATACAATGTCGCATATCGGCGTTCGCTAAAGATCCTTCCCAAATGATAATGTCATTTATACTCCCGATGCGATTTGATGACGCTTAATGATGACCTAAGTTTCCAAAGGGTGATTATTTCAAAACATTAAAGTTAGATTTAAATCCGATTTGACAACAACACAGATCTAAAGATACCGTTAAGTAAAGGGATAAGGTAATGCATGCGTATTTAAAGCTTTGCCCCTTCGAATTAACGAGCAATTACGATTAGACCTTTGAAAAAATCTATTACACGCTTTAAGGGGTCATTCGGTTTAATAACTTAAGTAATGGTCATTTATGAAGCTGCAGGCCGTAAAATCATCATCATTGCATCTACGGTGCCTTCTCAAATCATTAGCTCCGCAGCCTCTTTTAGGAATAATCTCGCCACGCTTCAAATCATATATTTATCCCGTTATGGATTGTCATTGTTATTTCTTTGTTACGATTTCTCTTGCACTTGTGTAGAATTCAACTACCGAGAGAAGTCTGAATATGATGGGAAAGAAGTTCAAGAAGGTGGCAGGTTCTACTGCGACACCTGCCTCAGGCCAAGCTGCTACAGCTTCAAGGAAAGGCTTAATCTCAGATACTACATGCACTGGTCTTCCTGGTACTACATGGCAAGGGACATACAATTTGCTAGAAGGAGAACAACCAGAAGTGACAGTAACGGAGGCAAGTGTGGATGAACTAAGAAAGTCTGAGGCAACTCTTAAGGATTTGGCTGACTCCTTTCTACACAGAATAGCAGCCAGAGAACAAGTCTTGCCTTATACTGACATAGTACGATGGGCAATTGAAGAAATTCCTCTCACTAATAGAACTTTCATTACTAAGGATGGAAGAATTTTCGGCTCCTTCAGGCCTGAGGATTTGAGACAAATGTACCATTTACCCAATCCCGAGCAAGTCTATAATAGTGCATTCGTGGAGAAATTCGCCAAAGAGAATGAATCACCATCCGAGCCTCTCCGTGATTGGAGGCAAAATCCAGCAAAACACAAGCAGGATATGTCGGGTAAGTACTCCAATGCCTCTTTGGCTTCACCTTACTGTTATGCTGGAATTATGATGTGTAGACTATGGGGATTACATGATTCTGCAAATATTCATGTTGATATGATTCCCTTAATGGAAGCGGCCGTCAATAGCATAATTATGAACTGGGCCACTATCCTGTCTGATAAGTTGGTTATAGCTATTCGTGAGTTTAGGGCCAAAACCAGAGTCAGTGAGAGAAAAATCCCACCTTTCTATTACTCTGCATACATTATGGATGCCCTTTGTTTTAATTCTGAGTTACCTGTCCTTGGTTGGAGATGGACAACCCATGACCCAACACCTATTCATTTGTATCATCGTAAATTGTGGAAACCCTCTCACAAAGACCGTTTGTACCAAATCTGCAATGGTTTTATGGTTCCCGTTCACTATTCTATTTTTGACAGACCTATCCCTAGGATTTCCTATGAAGCCTCTTTTGACCTACCAGCCGTAGCCCATTGGTTCGGCGAAGAATGTTTTTCTTATATCAGAGTTTTTGGAAGCAAGGCTAGGCCACATGTTCTCCCCTTATACATGCCAGACAAGTTGTTAGCCCGAGAAATATCTTATCAGATCATGTCTGAAGGTGTTATCCAAACTCTCAAAGAGGAGAAGAAGAGAGGATGGCCATCTTTTCCTTTAAGAATTGGAGTTTATACGCTGCTAAATTATAAGCATGCAGAAAAGGAAGCAGCAAAACTCCAAATGCTATCTCTAGTTTCTATTCCCAACAGACTCTATGACCCGAAAAAGACTGCTTTCATTGCCTTGGAACAGGCTAAGCTGACAAAGGTTGTTCATCAAGAAGACCAGTTTGACGACCTGTTCATGGGTGCTGATTCAATAAGCCAAGTCAAACAACTTGCTGCGATGAGATATGAAGATATGGAATTAACTGAATTTAATAAACTTAGAAAGCAAAGGTTGCAAACTTTGCCTCTAAAGTTATTATCCACAACCCCAACTTCATCCTCAAGCGAGCCTGATCAGCCAGAAATAAATTCACCTCCCGTTACAATTAGAGAACAGGAGGAAAGTCAAAGAAAGCTGCAGGCAGAAAGGCATAGAAAAGAACAAATAGAAAGGCAGCAAAAAGCACAAATTGAACAAGAGCAAAGAAGGCAAAGGGAGCAAGAAGAGCAAAGAAGACAAAGGGAGATAGAAGAACAGAGGAAAAGAGAGGAAGAAGAAAAAGTAAAGAAAGAACTGGAAGATAGGTAGAAAAAGGAATTGGAGGAACAACAACGAAGAGCACAAGAGGAGCAACAGCGGGAGGCATTCGAAGAACAACAGAGAATTGAAAAAGAGAAAGAACAGAGTAAGCAAATCTCTGTTGATACTGAATTGATTAAAGAATGGAATCAATTTGATTCCATTATAAGTGGTAAAGAAGCCTCCAAAGACTCAGATGCCTTAAAGACTCCCGATACTACTCTTTCTCCGGTTCTTGAAGGAACCAGCAGCCTACCCATGGTACAAAGTGTTGAGGAAATTACTCAAAGCCCAGCTGATCAAATTGATCTTCAGGTAGAGGAAATTCCTCCCCTAGACATTTTCTACAGCCCTAAGCATAGAGCCGTTGTAAGACGCTCAAGGAAGAGACGAAGGATTGATCAACCTTCTGTTTCAAATGAGCAAACAGTCACGGGCAATGTCGTCTGGAAGGGAGAATTAAATCCCTCTGAAGATCTGACAAAGCTGTCGCAATTTGCGGGAGCTTATTCAGCGGCAACCATTGACAAAGCATCCGAAGTGAGTCTTCTTTTGAAGACTAAAGAGCATGAGGTCTACGCATTGCAAGCGGAAGTGATAGAAGCAAGAAATAAGGCAGCACAGGCAGAAGAACAATAGCTGGTCCAACAACAAGAAAATCATTTGTTAACCCAGCAAATTGAAAAACTGAAGATAGATCAAAGTGACATTCAAAAGGCACAAGAATTGTCAGAGGCACTATCTCAGTTGGAGGCAGCGAATGAGCTGTTGCTGAAATCTAAAGAGGAGCAGATAATTCAGCTGTCAGCACAGCTTGAAAGTATCAAAAGTGCCAAGAGTATTGATGATTTCAGAACAGAGGCAATTATGATAAACCGCGCATTGATATCTCAGACAAGACTCTTGTGTCAACAACTAGTCGAAGCTGAGATACTCTGTGACACATCTACAGCAGTATGTGAGCAAATTGAGAAAGCCAAGAGTAACTTGGATCAGGCCGAGGAGGATATAACAGATTATATTGAATGGCAAGACACTCCAGAAGGTAAAGCGTCAAATTTTTCCCGAATCTGTGTAACATATAAAGACATACTTTTTATGGAATGGAACACACAGGTAATGAAGGCGGAAAGGGCAGCATCCAGGTGCAAAACAATTTCCAAAAACATGATCAATCTAGTCAATGATACATTGTATCTGGCTAACATGATTTCACAATGCACACCTGGAAACATAACAACCGCGAATATGCTGGAGCACAAGAATTATCCTCAGCTGGAAGAACAAGGGCGGTTAATTGCTGGAGTGAATACCTTGACCGCCGATGCATACTGGCTTTTCCTGATTAAACCGCATTCTCAAAGGTCGGCTCTTAACTGCCTAACCGATGCTCTCCGATACCTGATTGCCGATTTCCAAGATGCCACATATGATGCACAGCTGACTTCGCGCCTCAATATTCCACCAGAAGTAGAGCCAATGCTGGCGATATGTCAGCGAAGGAGTAAAGGCAAAGAGACCTCTGCCTGAAGCATCATCACCGACTGCCGAATCATTCAAATGGACAATGATATTTGTTAATGCCGATTTAGTTGTTTTTCAGTTTTAGATATTTAGATATTTTTAGATTAGTATAGTATTTATAGACCCTTTCATTGTTTTGGAAAGGGTCGTAAAATTTTGTAAAAGACTAAAAGGCTGAAGTTTGCACTATTGTGCTTCAGTCTATATTCTTTTTGAAACTCGACCACTGGTCCTTAATTTTACTTGGAATGTTGTTTTAAGTAAATTGTGCACTATTGTCGTTTGCTTGGGATGCTTTCTGGTTGGAAGGAAGGACCGCGACATAGTGATTAATATATTGGATTGATCAAACAACTTGCATGGTACTATTATCTGTATCTTTTCTCTTTTCTGTTATATAAATTGCTGTGTTATTACTCTGCTATTATTGATTACATGTATGCGATATAACAACAATTTTACATTTCATATCACTATTGAATGTTTTGTGAATTGTTATCTCTTTCACTCATATATGTAACAATGATATAAATGACTGAGTGCAGTAATTCGCTATTATCGCTCTGCATAACTATTTATGCAGAGCAATCTTAAATGGTTTAAACATTTATGCTTACTGTTAGTGACATCTATATGCCTGCCATTAAGCATAGGTTATCAAACGCTGCATTGTCTGAATCGATAAGTCCCGGGATTAGCTTATAGTTATTACATTTCTTTCATAGTTTAGTTATTTGTTTATCATCACTTCATATCCTAAAATCATCCATCCATCCCGTTTACTTATAAATCTTTGGGAAACTGGTCCCATTATCCCCAGTCGGAGCCACTATTCCAAACGGAAAAGGAGCTGCACTAAGTTCCGGACCGGGTGGTTTCCCCGATGTTGTTGCAATGAATTTCGGGGCATCAACATTTTTGGCGCTAGAAGGAGGGCCATCAACTGTGAATGGCAAGTAGGTCCAAATCCACAAACCATTCTAAGAGTAATTCCCCCTCCTAACCATCTTCTCCTTCTCAATCACATGCTGGTTCTCCAGCACATGATCAAGAAAAAGAAGAATCAACCACCACTGCTCATACCCATAATATTTCAGAACATTTAAGTCTTGAATCCCCTGAAGTTCAGTCTCTTATCCATAAACTTCAGAGCTTCTCGATTTCACCTCAGAAATCTGAAGTATCACAAAGCAGTGTGACCTCGCAGTTAAACTTATCTCATCCACTTACCAGACTTCAGAGCGAAAAACTTGGTATTGAACCTACTGAGTTCCCTTTACCCAAAAAGAAAAGGGCTAAGAAGATCACTGAAGTATCTGATAGTGAAGATCTTTCTTCCATATCTTCCATCTCAACTCCTCCTCTGTGAAGTCAACCATCCACTCCCCCATTACACATTGTTGTCCATCAGGGAATAAGTACTACAGCATCTCAAGCTACTCTCTCTCCAACAACTTCTTCTCCTCAGTCATCTGGAATACCAATAGTAGTAACAACTAATATCACCAACATAATGGCAGATCCATGGACTCAGCCAGGTGCAGTCAATATGCCCGGACCATTACATGATCTACCTGATGCTCCCGAAAAATGGTTGCCTAAATTTAATCCAGATAACGGAACACAAGCTGAAGATAATATTAACAATTTCATGTTAGCAATTAACTTGAAAGGAGTGACAGAACAAGATGTTGTTGTAAGACTTTTTCCTTATACTCTGCAAGGATCAGCAGGATCCTGGTACTTCTCTTTACCCTCTGGTTCTATTACCAGCTGGATTACATGCCAAGAGCAGTTCCTTACCAAATATGGAGATGATAGGTCTCTGGCGACTTTAATAAATGACCTCTCCAATTTGAGAATAGAACATAGGGAACCAATAATGGAGTTTAATGCTCGATTTAATAAACTCCTAAATAAAATCCCTACCGCTTCGAAGCCAAGTGAACAAATCAAGAGCGAATGGTATATTACTGCCCTCCCTTCCAACATAGCCATTTTTGTTGACAGGGCTGGCAAACCTACCTTAGCCGAGAATATGAAGGAAGCACTTGCCGTTGAAAAGCGCGTTAATGCTTTAGAGAAAAAAGCAGCCTTAGAAGATAGAAAATCCAAAAAAGTTTCATTTAAAGAAGATTCTAAGAAAAAGACCCCAAAAGATCCATACGACATGGAAGGTTTACAAAAGGTCCTTAAAACATTGTCTAATGAAATGGTTGAGGTAAAAAAACAGGTGGCTGAAACTTCGAACAAGAGACCATTCAGAACTTTCAAGAAAACTGAAACAAAGCCACCCAATGTTATATCTAATGCAGACTCTGAACAAGAAGATGAAGAAGAAGAATCAACCTCTCAAGAAGATGAAGAAGAAGAAGTAGTTGAGTGTCATGGTATGTGGGATTTTATACTCCCAAATTCTGACACTGAGAATCAAGAAGAAGCATTTCCTGTTACCACGAGAAGCAAAATTGTTTCTGAACCTACTCAAACAACTACAAAAAAGAGGAGCGCAGGTGCTGCCACACCAAAAGAAAAATTTCTTCCAAAGAAATCTCCGGTAGCAGCCCCTCAAAACCAACCTCCCATTTCTAACTCTCCTTCAACATCCAAGACACTAGTATTATCTGACTCCATGGAGTACAATATTGTTGATGATATGAAAAAGACTAAGGCAAACATAACCATGTTTGAACTAAGTAAGTTAAAACATCAACAGAAATTGCTCCTAAGAGAATATAACGCTGTCCCCTCTTCCCCTGTTCCTAGTTCAAAAGCTGCTAATGATTCAGGACAACCCCCTCCAGATATGGTCGAAGCTACCGATTCTGTTCTGATCGGAGATAGATCCAATTCTCATACCCCACCTTTCTTGCTCACCTATGAAATCTATAATCGAAATCTGCATAATTGTTTAATTGATTCAGGGGCTTCATCCAATATTATGCCAGCTTCAGTTTGTTCTAAACTGAACATAGAACCACAGAAGTCCGCCATTCACATTGTACAGTTAGACAGAACGAAAGTACAGGTTATAGGAGAAATTAATTCCGTGACTATCAGGTTGGCTGCTGATCCCAAAATAGTTCAAAGAATAGATATTTTGATAGCTGACATACCTGAATTCTACGGTTTAATTTTGAGCAGGGATTGGTCTGAGAAACTGCATGGGTATATTTCCACGGATTGGTCACATATGTGGCTCCCCTACAAGGGTAAGCCAAATCAAATAAGGATCGACCGTGAGAAGCACATGACTCATACAGTAACCGATTTCGAACAAGAAAACCAGCCTGTGGCCTTCAACAATAACATTTTGGGAAATTATTCCTCAGAATCATTCTTTGGCAACTTTGTTGCCCAATCTTCCCCTTTTTCAGTAAACCATTGTACATCTCAAGTAGAAAATTTTTCACAATCAAATTTATCCAAATGCTTCAATGTAAATCAAAAGGATGTAAATATTTTTGTTGATTCTCCTTTATTTTGGTCTTTATATTTTGATGGCTCTAAGTCCAGTGAGGGCTCAGGAGCAGGTTGCATTTTGGTTAGTCCGCAAGGCAAAAGAACAATGCTATCCTGTCGATTAGAATTTGAATGCACCAATAACACGGCGGAATACGAAGCTTTAGTGCAAGGACTATATAAGGCAATTGACCTAAAAGTCCAATATATAAAGGTATTCGGCGATAGTGAGATCATTGTTAAACAGGTAAGGAATACCATTCATTGCCTGTCAAGTCACCTTAAGCATTATCAAACGCTAGTGCAAGATCTTACTTCGCATTTCTCAGCATTCAACATTTCTTCAATCCCAAGATCACAAAATTCAGCGGCTGATTTACTAGCCAACGTAGCTTCAAAACTCCTCCCTTCCGAAGACTATAGTCTTGATAGATTTTCTATAGAATTAATTTTTAGACCTTCAGTTCCTGATAACATCACTAACTGGAGGGTTTTCAACCATGACGAGGACATCTTACAATTCTTAACCTCTGAAAAGTCCTATGACAATCAAATCATTGAAGAACATGACCATGATTCTCAAATGAAAGAAACATCTCAAGATAACGCGATTCCTAAGCCTGTAGTAAAGCTCGAAGACCTTTATGACATTAAAGATAGGTTCAAGCCCGTAATTAATGCAAAACTCCAAAGCTCTACTCTAAGGTTTGAATTGATCAATTTGGGAACAGATCAAGCTCCTCAAAATATTAATTTAGGACTAGGACTTTCTATAGAAGAAAAGGAAGCATTCATCAAACTTTTAAGAAAAAACAAACAAGTTTTTGCTTGGAAGTATGACGACCTTAAGACATATGATACATCTATCATACAACACACTATTCCAATGCTTCCCGATCAAAAACCGATCCAGCAAAAGTTAAGAAAAATACATCCAAATTTGGAGAGCCAGATAAAGTCGGAACTTAATAAGCTCTTAAAAGCTAAGATTATCTTCCCTGTCCGACACTCAAACTGGGTCTCCAATATGGTACCAGTCAGGAAGAAAAACGACGACATTCAAATCTGTATTGATTTCAGAAACTTGAATAAGGCAAGCTTGAAAGATAACTTCCCTCTGCCTACCATGGAGCAAATCCTTCAATCGGTAGCAGGATCTGAATTGATGTCTTTTCTTGATGGTTTCTCAGGATATAATCAAGTGTTGGTTCATCCTGATGACCAATTAAAAACTACATTCAGAACAAAATGGGGAACTTACGCATATCAAAAGATGCCTTTTGGACTCATAAATGCAGGAGCGACATTCCAAAGAGCTATGGATACAACCTTTAGAGGGTTAATTAACCGGACAGTAGTCGTCTACCTTGATGATATTACTGTGTATTCTAAAAAGAGATATAACCACTTGCATGATTTAAATCAGATTTTTCAACGATGTAAAACATATGGTATCTCTCTTAACCCGAAAAAGTCTTTCTTCGCCCTTAATCAAGGTAAGCTCTTAGGGTTTATTGTTTCTAAAGATGGCATTTATGTAGATCCTGATCGAATTAAAGAAATTTCTGAGATTCCTTTTCCACATAACAAAAAATCGATGCAGTCGTTTTTAGGACAAATTAATTTCGTTAAGCGATTTGTTCCAGATTTTTCACAGATTGTACTACCATTGCAAACGATGATTAAAAAGAATTCAACCTTCAGATGGGGACTAGAAGAAAAGCAAGCTTTTCATGATATTAAGCAATCCATAATCAATGTCCCAGCTCTGAATACTCCAAATCTTTCTAATCATTTTACATTATATACTATTGCATCCGACTTATCTTACGCAGCAGTACTAACTCAGTTGAATGATGATAATTTGGAAGCGCCCATTTCGTTCTTCAGTTCTAACTTTCAAGGCGCCGAATTGAATTATTCCGAAATTGAGAAACAAGCTTTTGCTGTCTTTAAAGCAGTCAAACATTATCGACCCTTTCTTCTGAAAACCCATACTAAAGTAATAGTTCCTTTCTCAGCAGTTAGGCAATTATTAATTCAAAAAGAATTGGGAGAGAAGAGGGCAAACTGGGTCGCAGCCCTCCAAGAATATGATCTAGAAATAAAGCCAGCAAAGTTTGTTAAAGGTCAAGGTTTTTGCAGGACATTAGCAGGAGCATCAAACATTCCTGAATCAAGTGATACAGAGCAAACCCAAGAAGTTAATCAGCTAAGTATATCGGATTCCGAATCTCAATATTCAGATCTGATCTTTTATTTAAAGAATGGTTATGCACCTACCAATTTGTCCTACAAGAACAAAAGGGCCATTAGATTGAAAGCTAAGAATTTTTCCCTTATTAATGATGTGCTCTTCAGGAGAAACTATGATTCTGTCCTATTAAGATGCCTTGAGAAACCTGAAGCTCAAAAGGTTTTGCAGGAGCTACATGATGGACCGGCAGGAGGACATTTTGGAGCTGATACAACAGCTCATAAAGTCATCCATGCTGGATATTATTGGCCTACTATGTTTAAAGACGCTCATGAATATGTTAGGAAGTGCATCAAATGCCAAACTGCCAGTGGAAGACAACAAAAGCCAGCTTTCCCTTTGCAACCAATCAACATTGAACAACCTTTTGAACAATGGGGATTGGACATCATTGGGGAAATAAATCCTTCTTCTTCCAAGCAACACAAGTATATCCTTACAGCTACTGATTACTTTACAAAGTGGGTAGAAGCAATTCCGTTAAAGACAACAAACTCTGAGGCAATCATCGAATTTATCGATCAGTTCATCATTACCAGGTTTGGTGTTCCAAACGCTCTTGTCTTTGATAATGCTTCTTATTTCTCAGGCAATGCAATGATTGATTTCGCTATCAAAAGAGGATTTAAATTAAAGTACTCTGCTAACTACTACCCCCAGGGTAATGGCCTAGCAGAATCAACTAATAAAAATCTAATCAAAATCATTAAGCAGACAATTGAAGAGAATCATAAGAACTGGCATAAATCCTTGGTATTCGCATTATGGGACGACAGGATAACACATAAAGCTTCCATAGGGACCTCTCCGTTTAATCTTGTCTACGGAAAAGAAGCAGTCGTACCAACCAACCTTCTTCTTCCATCTCTAGCCTTAGTGCAATTTATCGATGAAATTCCTTCTTCTTCTATACAGTTTAGATATGATCAAATTCTCAAACTTGAAGAAGAAAGGGATAAAGCCAAGGTTACACATGCGAAACATCAAAAAGTCATTAAAGCAGCTTTCGATCTAGCCTCATCCAGCCCTAAACAATTTGAAGTCGGAGATCTAGTCCTGAAATGGGACAAAGCCCATGAAGACAAAGGTAAACATTCCAAATTCCAAAAACTGTGGCTAGGACCATTTCAGATCTGTGAAAAGGTAGGCCATTCCACATTCATACTTCAAAATTTATCAGGGGTGAGAGATTCTCTCCCTGTCAATGGTCTAATCTTGAAGAAATTCTTTAATTGAGGAGCCAACCCCTTCTCTTTGTAGCTTGATAGTTTTTATATAGTTTGTAGGATTTGTAGAAATAAGAATGTGGGACATTTTCCATTGACCTTTCGCTGTAACTAAAAGCTGTCTCGCCATGACAATATTAGTATTTACTTTTGGATAATAGCGTCTTAAACCAAGAGAGATCATTTCTAGGAAATTAGATATCTTTTTATTCTGAACATCACAGTCTAACCTTTGTAAAACTTCACTCTGAACAAAGTTCTATGAGTCATCTTGAGTGTTCAAAACTAGTCCCCAAAGGTTATCCATATGAAAATAAGAGCTAATTCATCTTCAGCATCTTTAACTCTTAAACCTGTCATCCATTTATTCTCAAGAAGATAGTTGTTCATCCCATTCACCAAAAGTTTATGATTACTCAGAGTGTAATTCTAAAATATAAAAGATTAAAGATAAGAGGTCTTATTACAAGCCTGCTTACCATGTTCATAGGAAAATAATTTAACTGACATTACCAAAACTGCATATCAAACAGGGTAATGGCTTGAAAATCCAAGACAAGGGGTCTCATCATGAGCCAGCTTGTTCAGTTCAAATTACTACCCGTGAATGGCATTGTCATCCATCTGGTCACCAAACCAGGACAATGGTTTTTATCTTAAGTAAAAAAGAAAATGAAATTCAAAAATATACAAAATTATTATTTTGAATTCATTCTGTTTAGTCACACTCTAAGGTGAATGGAACAATGGACAACAACATGGTTAAAAGGTAACCCTGCCGAGACTATGAATGTTTGCTGGCAGCAGAGGCTCTACCTGTGACAGAGGAGTTTATTTTAAAAGCTGATATGGAAAAGTTTTCTATTTTTACTCTTACAAACCAATAAGGACTTAGTTTGATACTCAAAGTGCATTTATAAAAAGAGGAAGTCAAATGAAGAAACCTGTTTTATTCAGAATCAATAGATATCTAGTTATATTAGAAATTTCCTTTCCTTTATAAAGATTCTATTTGAAAAGATGTAAGTATATTTATTAGTCCAGAGATAACTGGTTCTGCCAGCGAATCGCCAATTGTTGTGCCCTACAACAACCCCCCATTTCATAACATTTTTATCACAAACAATTTACATATGAAATGGGTCCCTTTTAAAATTTTTAATTGGCATTAATAAACTTGTTCAGTTAAGGTATGATAATCAAATGAATTTGTGCATAAAACCCTTGTTGAACAAATAATGAGCAATTTTAAGGTTAAGTCCGAAAAAAAGCAATCGCAAGATTGGTTGCCATCTTGGTTTTTCCCGATGCGATATCGCTATCGGTCATCGGCAATAACCAATGCACATAAAGAAAAAGCACATACCTTTTTCCCGATGCGACACGATATCGGCGATCGGCTATCGGCACGGCACTATGTCTTGTGAAAAATGTTTTAACGCTCCGACCCGATGCGATATCGCTATCGGCAGTCGGTAGAATCCTACGCAGTTTCATAAGACGTTCATATTTTTTCCCGATGCGATATCGCTATCGGCATTCGGTAAATCAATTGGGAATTGTTTTCGCGCGCTGATACAATGTCGCAATCGGCGTTCGCTAAAGATCCTTCCCAAATGATAATGTCATTTACACTCCCGATGCGATTTGATGACGCTTAATGATGACCTCAGTTTCCAAAGGTGATTATTTCAAAACATTAAAGTTAGATTTAAATCCGATTTGACAACAACACAGATCTCAAGATACCGTTAAGTAAAGGGATAAGGTAATGCATGCGTATTTAAAGCTTTGCCCCTTCGAATTAACGAGCAATTACGATTAGACCTTTGAAAAAATCTATTACACGCTTTAAGGGGTCATTCGGTTTAATAACTTAAGTAATGGTCATTTATGAAGCTGCAGGCCGTAAAATCACCATCATTGCATCTACGGTGCCTTCTCAAATCATTAGATCCGCAGCCTCTTTTAGGAATAATCTCGCCACGCTTCAAATCATATATTTATCCCGTTATGGATTGTCATTGTTATTTCTTTGTTACGATTTCTCTTGCACTTGTGTAGAATTCAACTACCGAGAGAAGTCTGAATATGATGGGAAAGAAGTTCAAGAAGGTGGCAGGTTCTACTGCGACACCTGCCTCAGGCCAAGCTGCTACAGCTTCAAGGAAAGGCTTAATCTCAGATACTACATGCACTGGTCTTCCTGGTACTACATGGCAAGGGACATACAATTTGCTAGAAGGAGAACAACCAGAAGCGACAGTAACGGAGGCAAGTGTGGATGAACTAAGAAAGTCTGAGGCAACTCTTAAAGATTTGGCTGACTCCTTTCTGCACAGAATAGCAGCCAGGGAACAAGTCTTGCCTTATACTGATGTGGTACGTTGGGAAATTGAAGAAATTCCTCTCACTAATAGAACCTTCCTTACTAAGGATGGAAGGATTTTCGGCTCCTTCAAGCCTGACGACTTGAGACGAATGTATCATTTGCCCAATCCCGAGCAAGTCTATAACAGAGCATTTGTGGAGAAATTCGCCAGAGAGAATGAATCACCATCCGAACCTCTCCGAGATTGGAGGCAAAATCCAGCAAAACACAAGCAGGATATGTCGGGTAAGTACTCCAATGCTTCTTTGGCTTCACCTTACTGCTATGCTGGAATTATGATGTGTAGATTGTGGGGATTTCATGATTCTGCAAATATCCATGTTGATATGGTTCCCTTAATGGAAGCGGCCGTCAATAGTATAATTATGGATTGGGCCACTATCCTGTCTGATAAGTTGGTCTTAGCTATTCGTGAGTTTAGGGCCAAAACCAGAGTCACTGAGAGAAAAATCCCACCTTTCTATTACTCTGCCTACATTATGGATGCCCTTTGTTTTAATTCTGAGTTTCCTGTCCTTGGTTGGAGATGGACAACCCATGACCCAACACCTATTCATTTGTATCATCGTAAATTGTGGAAACCCTCTCACAAAGACCATTTGTACCAAATCTGCAATGGTTTTATGGTTCCCGTTCACTATTCTATTTTTGACAGACCTATCCCTAGGATTTCCTATGAAGCCTCTTTTGACCTACCAGCCGTAGCCCATTGGTTCGGCGAAGAATGTTTTTCTTATATCAGAGTTTTTGGAAGCAAGGCCAGGCCACATGTTCTCCCCGTATACATGCCAGACAAATTGTTAGCCCGAGAAATATCTTATCAGATCATGTCTGAAGGTGTCACCCAAACTCTCAAAGAGGAGAAGAAGAGAGGATGGCCATCTTTTCCTTTAAGAATTGGAGTTTATACGCTGCTAAATTATAAGCATGCAGAAAAGGAAGCAGCAAAACTCCAAATGCTATCTCTAGTTTCTATTCCCAACAGACTCTATGACCCGAAAAAGACTGCTTTCATTGCCTTGGAACAGGCTAAGCTGACAAAGGTTGTTCATCAAGAAGACCAGTTTGACGACCTGTTCATGGGTGCTGATTCAATAAGCCAAGTCAAACAACTTGCTGCGATGAGATATGAAGATGTGGAATTAACTGAATTTAATAAACTTAGAAAGCAAAGGTTGCAAACTTTGCCTCTAAAGTTATTATCCACAACCCCAACTTCATCCTCAAGCGAGCCTGATCAGCCAGAAATAAATTCACCTCCCGTTACAATTAGAGAACAGGAGGAAAGTCAAAGAAAGCTGCAGGCAGAAAGGCATAGAAAAGAACAAATAGAAAGGCAGCAAAAAGCACAAATTGAACAAGAGCAAAGAAGGAAAAGGGAGCAAGAAGAGCAAAGAAGACAAAGGGAGATAGAAGAACAGAGGAAAAGAGAGGAAGAAGAAAAAGTAAAGAAAGAACTGGAAGATAGGCAGAAAAAGGAATTGGAGGAACAGCAACGAAGAGCACAAGAGGAGCAACAACGGGAGGCATTCGAAGAACAGCAGAGAATTGAAAAAGAGAAAGAACAGAGTAAGCAAATCTCTGTTGATACTGAATTGATTAAAGAATGGAATCAATTTGATTCCATTATAAGTGGTAAAGAAGCCTCCAAAGACTCAGATGCCTTAAAGACTCCCGATACTACTCTTTCTCCGGTTCTTGAAGGAACCAGCGGCCCACCCATGGTACAAAGTGTTGAGGAAATTACTCAAAGCCCAGCTGATCAAATTGATCTTCAGGTAGAGGAAATTCCTCCCCTAGACATTTTCTACAGCCCTAAGCATAGAGCCGTTGTAAGACGCTCAAGGAAGAGACGAAGGATTGATACACCTTCTGTTTCAAATGAGCAAACAGTCACGGGCAATGTCGTCTGGAAGGGAGAATTAAATCCCTCTGAAGATCTGACAAAGCTGTCGCAATTTGCGGGAGCTTATTCAGCGGCAACCATTGACAAAGCATCCGAAGTGAGTCTTCTTTTGAAGACTAAAGAGCATGAGGTCTACGCATTGCAAGCGGAAGTGATAGAAGCAAGAAATAAGGCAGCACAGGCAGAAGAACAATTGCTGGTCCAACAACAAGAAAATCATTTGTTAACCCAGCAAATTGAAAAACTGAAGATAGATCAAAGTGACATTCAAAAGGCACAAGAATTGTCAGAGGCACTATCTCAGTTGGAGGCAGCGAATGAGCTGTTGTTGAAATCTAAAGAGGAGCAGATAATTCAGCTGTCAGCACAGCTTGAAAGTATCAAAAGTGCCAAGAGTATTGATGATTTCAGAACAGAGGCAATTCTGATAAACCGCGCATTGATATCTCAGACAAGACTCTTGTGTCAACAACTAGTCGAAGCTGAGATACTCTGTGACACATCTACAGCAGTATGTGAGCAAATCGAGAAAGCCAAGAGTAACTTGGATCAGGCCGAGGAGGATATAACAGATTATATTGAATGGCAAGACACTCCAGAAGGTAAAGCGTCAAATTTTTCCCGAATCTGTGTAACATATAAAGACATACTTTTTATGGAATGGAACACACAGGTAATGAAGGCGGAAAGGGCAGCATCCAGGTGCAAAACAATTTCCAAAAACATGATCAATCTAGTCAATGATACATTGTATCTGGCTAACATGATTTCACAATGCACACCTGGAAACATAACAACCGCGAATATGCTGGAGCACAAGAATTATCCTCAGCTGGAAGAACAAGGGCGGTTAATTGCTGGAGTGAATACCTTGACCGCCGACGCATACTGGCTTTTCCTGATTAAACCGCATTCTCAAAGGTCGGCTCTTAACTGCCTAACCGACGCTCTCCGATACCTGATTGCCGATTTCCAAGATGCCACATACGATGCACAGCTGACTTCGCGCCTCAATACTCCACCAGAAGTAGAGCCAATGCTGGCGATATGTCAGCGAAGGAGTAAAGGCAAAGAGACCTCTGCCTGAAGCATCATCGCCGACTGCCGAATCATTCAAATGGACAATGATATTTGTTAATGCCGATTTAGTTGTTTTTCAGTTTTAGATATTTAGATATTTTTAGATTAGTATAGTATTTATAGACCCTTTCATTGTTTTGGAAAGGGTCGTAAAATTTTGTAAAAGACTAAAAGGCTGAAGTTTGCACTATTGTGCTTCAGTCTATATTCTTTTTGAAACTCGACCACTGGTCCTTAATTTTACTTGGAATGCTGTTTTAAGTAAATTGTGCACTATTGTCGTTTGCTTGGGATGCTTTCTGGTTGGAAGGAAGGACTGCGACATAGCGATTAATATATTGGATTGATCAAACAGCTTGCATGGTACTATTATCTGTATCTGTTCTCTTTTCTGTTATATAAATTGCTGTGTTATTACTCTGCTATTATTGATTACATGTATGCGATATAACAACAATTTTACATTTCATATCACTATTGAATGTTTTGTGAATTGTTATCTCTTTCACTCATGTATGTAACAATGATATAAATGACTGAGTGCAGTAATTCGCTATTATCGCTCTGCATAACTATTTATGCAGAGCAATCTTAAATGGTTTAAACATTTATGCTTACTGTTAGTGACATCTATATGCCTGCCATTAAGCATAGGTTATCAAACGCTGCATTGTCTGAATCGATAAGTCCCGGGATTAGCTTATAGTTATTATATTTCTTTCATAGTTTAGTTATTTGTTTATTATCACTTCATATCCTAAAATCATCCATCCATCCCGTTTACTTATAAATCTTTGGGAAACTGGTCCCATTATCCCCAGTCGGAGCCACTATTCCAAACGGAAAAGGAGCTGCACTAAGTTCCGGACCGGGTGGTTTCCCCGATGTTGTTGCAACGAATTTCGGGGCATCAACATTTTTGGCACTAGAAGGAGGGCCATCAACTGTGAATGGCAAGTAGGTCCAAATCCACAAACCATTCTAAGAGTAATTCCCCCTCCAAACCATCTTCTCCTTCTCAATCACATGCTGGTTCTCCAGCACATGATCAAGAAAAAGAAGAATCAACCACCACTGCTCATACCCATAATATTTCAGAACATTTAAGTCTTGAATCCCCTGAAGTTCAGTCTCTTATCCATAAACTTCAGAGCTTCTCGATTTCACCTCAGAAATCTGAAGTATCACAAAGCAGTGTGACCTCGCAGTTAAACTTATCTCATCCACTTACCAGACTTCAGAGCGAAAAACTTGGTATTGAACCTACTGAGTTCCCTTTACCCAAAAAGAAAAGGGCTAAGAAGATCACTGAAGTATCTGATAGTGAAGATCTTTCTTCCATATCTTCCATCTCAACTCCTCCTCTGTGAAGTCAACCATCCACTCCCCCATTACACATTGTTGTCCATCAGGGAATAAGTACTACAGCATCTCAAGCTACTCTCTCTCCAACAACTTCTTCTCCTCAGTCATCTGGAATACCAATAGTAGTAACAACTAATATCACCAGCATAATGGCAGATCCATGGACTCAGCCAGGTGCAGTCAATATGCCCGGACCATTACATGATCTACCTGATGCTCCCGAAAAATGGTTGCCTAAATTTAATCCAGATAACGGAACACAAGCTGAAGATAATATTAACAATTTCATGTTAGCAATTAACTTGAAAGGAGTGACAGAACAAGATGTTGTTGTAAGACTTTTTCCTTATACTCTGCAAGGATCAACAGGATCCTGGTACTTCTCTTTACCCTCTGGTTCTATTACCAGCTGGATTACATGCCAAGAGCAGTTCCTTACCAAATATGGAGATGATAGGTCTCTGGCGACTTTAATAAATGACCTATCCAATTTGAGAATAGAACATAGGGAACCAATAAAGGAGTTTAATGCTCGATTTAATAAACTCCTAAATAAAATCCCTACCGCTTCGAAGCCAAGTGAACAAATCAGGAGCGAATGGTATATTACTGCCCTCCCTTCCAACATAGCCATTTTTGTTGACAGGGCTGGCAAACCTACCTTAGCCGAGAATATGAAGGAAGCACTTGTCGTTGAAAAGCGCGTTAATGCTTTAGAGAAAAAAGCAGCCTTAGAAGATAGAAAATCCAAAAAAGTTTCATTTAAAGAAGATTCTAAGAAAAAGACCCCAAAAGATCCATACGACATGGAAGGTTTACAAAAGGTCCTTAAAACATTGTCTAATGAAATGGTTGAGGTAAAAAAATAGGTGGCTGAAACTTCGAACAAAAGACCATTTAGAACTTTCAAGAAAACTGAAACAAAGCCACCCAATGTTATATCTAATGCAGACTCTGAACAAGAAGATGAAGAAGAAGAATCAACCTCTCAAGAAGATGAAGAAGAAGAAGTAGTTGAGTGTCATGGTTTGTGGGATTTTATACTCCCAAATTCTGACACTGAGAATCAAGAAGAAGCATTTCCTGTTACCACGAGAAGCAAAATTGTTTCTGAACCTACTCAAACAACTACAAAAAAGAGGAGCGCAGGTGCTGCCACACCAAAAGAAAAATTTCTTCCAAAGAAATCTCCGGTAGCAGCCCCTCAAAACCAACCTCCCATTTCTAACTCTCCTTCAACATCCAAGACACTAGTATTATCTGACTCCATGGAGTACAATATTGTTGATGATATGAAAAAGACTAAGGCAAACATAACCATGTTTGAACTAAGTAAGTTAAAACATCAACAGAAATTGCTCCTAAGAGAATATAACGCTGTCCCCTCTTCCCCTGTTCCTAGTTCAAAAGCTGCTAATGATTCAGGACAACCCCCTCCAGATATGGTCGAAGCTACCGATTCTGTTCTGATCGGAGATAGATCCAATTCTCATACCCCACCTTTCTTGCTCACCTATGAAATCTATAATCGAAATCTGCATAACTGTTTAATTGATTCAGGGGCTTCATCCAATATTATGCCAGCTTCAGTTTGTTCTAAACTGAACATAGAACCACAGAAGTCCGCCATTCACATTGTACAGTTAGACAGAACGAAAGTACAGGTTATAGGAGAAATTAATTCCGTGACTATCAGGTTGGCTGCTGATCCCAAAATAGTTCAAAGAATAGATATTTTGATAGCTGACATACCTGAATTCTACGGTTTAATTTTGAGCAGGGATTGGTCTGAGAAACTGCATGGGTATATTTCCACGGATTGGTCACATATGTGGTTCCCCCACAAGGGTAAGCCAAATCAAATAAGGATTGACCGTGAGAAGCACATGACTCATACAGTAACCGATTTCGAACAAGAAAACCAGCCTGTGGCCTTCAACAATAACATTTTGGGAAATTATTCCTCAGAATCATTCTTTGGCAACTTTGTTGCCCAATCTTCCCCTTTTTCAGTAAACCATTGTACATATCAAGTAGAAAATTTTTCACAATCAAATTTATCCAAATGCTTCAATGTAAATCAAAAGGATGTAAATATTTTTGTTGATTCTCCTTTATTTTGGTCTTTATATTTTGATGGCTCTAAGTCCAGTGAGGGCTCAGGAGCAGGTTGCATTTTGGTTAGTCCGCAAGGCGAAAGAACAATGCTATCCTGTCGATTAGAATTTGAATGCACCAATAACATGGCCGAATACGAAGCTTTAGTGCAAGGACTATATAAGGCAATTGACCTAAAAGTCCAATATATAAAGGTATTCGGCGATAGTGAGATCATTGTTAAACAGGTAAGGAATACCATTCATTGCCTGTCAAGTCACCTTAAGCATTATCAAACGCTAGTGCAAGATCTTACTTCGCATTTCTCAGCATTCAACATTTCTTCAATCCCAAGATCACAAAATTCAGCGGCTGATTTACTAGCCAACGTAGCTTCAAAACTCCTCCCTTCCGAAGACTATAGTCTTGATAGATTTTCTATAGAATTAATTTTTAGACCTTCAGTTCCTGATAACATCACTAACTGGAGGGTTTTCAACCATGACGAGGACATCTTGCAATTCTTAACCTCTGAAAAGTCATATGACAATCAAATCATTGAAGAACATGACCATGATTCTCAAATGAAAGAAACATCTCAAGATAACGCGATTCCTAAGCCTGTAGTAAAGCTCGAAGACCTTTATGACATTAAAGATAGGTTCAAGCCTGTAATTAATGCAAAACTCCAAAGCTCTACTCTTAGGTTTGAATTGATCAATTTGGGAACAGATCAAGCTCCTCAAAATATTAATTTAGGACTAGGACTTTCTATAGAAGAAAAGGAAGCATTCATCAAACTTTTAAGAAAAAACAAACAAGTTTTTGCTTGGAAGTATGACGACCTTAAGACATATGATACATCTATCATACAACACACTATTCCAATGCTTCCCGATCAAAAACCGATCCAGCAGAAGTTAAGAAAAATACATCCAAATTTGGAGAGCCAGATAAAGTCGGAACTTAATAAGCTCTTAAAAGCTAAGATTATCTTCCCTGTCTGACACTCAAACTGGGTCTCCAATATGGTACCAGTCAGGAAGAAAAACGGCAACATTCGAATCTGTATTGATTTCAGAAACTTGAATAAGGCAAGCTTGAAAGATAACTTCCCTCGGCCTACCATGGAGCAAATCCTTCAATCGGTAGCAGGATCTGAATTGATGTCTTTTCTTGATGGTTTCTCAGGATATAATCAAGTGTTGGTTCATCCTGATGACCAATTAAAAACTACATTCAGAACAAAATGGGGAACTTACGCATATCAAAAGATGCCTTTTGGACTCATAAATGCAGGAGCGACATTCCAAAGAGCTATGGATACAGCCTTTAGAGGGTTAATGAACCGGACAGTAGTCGTCTACCTTGATGATATTACTGTGTATTCTAAAAAGAGATATAACCACTTGCATGATTTAAATCAGATTTTTCAACGATGTAAAACATATGGTATCTCTCTTAACCCGAAAAAGTCTTTCTTCGCCCTTAATCAAGGTAAGCTCTTAGGGTTTATTGTTTCTAAAGATGGCATTTATGTAGATCCTGATCGAATTAAAGAAATTTCTGAGATTCCTTTTCCACATAACAAAAAATCGATGCAGTCGTTTTTAGGACAAATTAATTTTGTTAAGCGATTTGTTCCATATTTTTCACAGATTGTACTACCATTGCAAACGATGATTAAAAAGAATTCAACCTTCAGATGGGGACTAGAAGAAAAGCAAGCTTTTCATGATATTAAGCAATCCATAATCAATGTCCCAGCTCTGAATACTCCAAATCTTTCTAATCATTTTACATTATATACTATTGCATCCGACTTATCTTACGCAGCAGTACTAACTCAGTTGAATGATGATAATTTGGAAGCGCCCATTTCGTTCTTCAGTTCTAACTTTCAAGGCGCCGAATTGAATTATTCCGAAATTGAGAAACAAGCTTTTGCTGTCTTTAAAGCAGTCAAACATTATCGACCCTTTCTTCTGAAAACCCATACTAAAGTAATAGTTCCTTTCTCAGCAGTTAGGAAATTATTAATTCAAAAAGAATTGGGAGAGAAGAGGGCAAACTGGGTCGCAGCCCTCCAAGAATATGATCTAGAAATAAAGCCAGCAAAGTTTGTTAAAGGTCAAGGTTTTTGCAGGACATTAGCAGGAGCATCAAACATTCCTGAATCAAGTGATACAGAGCAAACCCAAGAAGTTAATCAGCTAAGTATATCGGATTCCGAATCTCAATATTCAGATCTGATCTTTTATTTAAAGAATGGTTATGCACCTACCAATTTGTCCTACAAGAACAAAAGGGCCATTAGATTGAAAGCTAAGAATTTTTCCCTTATTAATGATGTGCTCTTCAGGAGAAACTATGATTCTGTCCTATTAAGATGCCTTGAGAAACCTGAAGCTCAAAAGGTTTTGCAGGAGCTACATGATGGACCGGCAGGAGGACATTTTGGAGCTGATACAACAGCTCATAAAGTCATCCATGCTGGATATTATTGGCCTACTTTGTTTAAAGACGCTCATGAATATGTTAGGAAGTGCATCAAATGCCAAACTGCCAGTGGAAGACAACAAAAGCCAGCTTTCCCTTTGCAACCAATCAACATTGAACAACCTTTTGAACAATGGGGATTGGACATCATTGGGGAAATAAATCCTTCTTCTTCCAAGCAACACAAGTATATCCTTACAGCTACTGATTACTTTACAAAGTGGGTAGAAGCAATTCCATTAAAGACAACAAACTCTGAGGCAATCATCGAATTTATCGATCAGTTCATCATTACCAGGTTTGGTGTTCCAAACGCTCTTGTCTTTGATAATGCTTCTTATTTCTCAGGCAATGCAATGATTGATTTCGCTATCAAAAGAGGATTTAAATTAAAGTACTCTGCTAACTACTACCCCCAGGGTAACGGCCTAGCAGAATCAACTAATAAAAATCTAATCAAAATCATTAAGCGGACAATTGAAGAGAATCATAAGAACTGGCATAAATCCTTGGTATTCGCATTATGGGCCGACAGGATAACACATAAAGCTTCCATAGGGACCTCTCCGTTTAATCTTGTCTACGGAAAAGAAGCAGTCGTACCAACCAACCTTCTTCTTCCATCTCTAGCCTTAGTGCAATTTATCGATGAAATTCCTTCTTCTTCTATACAGTTTAGATATGATCAAAATCTCAAACTTGAGGAAGAAAGGGATAAAGCCAAGGTTACACATGCGAAACATCAAAAATTCATTAAAGCAGCTTTCGATCTAGCCTCATCCAGCCCTAAACAATTTGAAGTCGGAGATCTAGTCCTGAAATGGGACAAAGCCCATGAAGACAAAGGTAAACATTCCAAATTCCAAAAACTGTGGCTAGGACCATTTCAGATCTGTGAAAAGGTAGGCCATTCCACATTCATACTTCAAAATTTATCAGGGGTGAGAGATTCTCTCCCTGTCAATGGTCTAATCTTGAAGAAATTCTTTAATTGAGGAGGCAACCCCTTCTCTTTGTAGCTTGATAGTTTTTATATAGTTTGTAGGATTTGTAGAAATAAGAATGTGGGACATTTTCCATTGACCTTTCGCTGTAACTAAAAGCTGTCTCGCCATGACAATATTAGTATTTACTTTTGGATAATAGCGTCTTAAACCAAGAGAGATCATTTCTAGGAAATTAGATATCTTTTTATTCTGAACATCACAGTCTAACCTTTGTAAAACTTCACTCTGAACAAAGTTCTATGAGTCATCTTGAGTGTTCAAAACTAGTCCCCAAAGGTTATCCATATGAAAATAAGAGCTAATTCATCTTCAGCATCTTTAACTCTTAAACCTGTCATCCATTTATTCTCAAGAAGATAGTTGTTCATCCCATTCACCAAAAGTTTATGATTACTCAGAGTGTAATTCTAAAATATAAAAGATTAAAGATAAGAGGTCTTATTACAAGCCTGCTTACCATGTTCATAGGAAAATAATTTAACTGACATTACCAAAACTGCATATCAAACAGGGTAATGGCTTGAAAATCCAAGACAAGGGGTCTCATCACGAGCCAGCTTGTTCAGTTCAAATTACTACCCGTGAATGGCATTGTCATCCATCTGGTCACCAAACCAGGACAATGGCTTTTATCTTAAGTAAAAAAGAAAATGAAATTCAAAAATATACAAAATTATTATTTTGAATTCATTCTGTTTAGTCACACTCTAAGGTGAATGGAACAATGGACAACAACATGGTTAAAAGGTAACCCTGCCGAGACTATGAATGTTTGCTGGCAGCAGAGGCTCTACCTGTGACAGAGGAGTTTATTTTAAAAGCTGATATGGAAAAGTTTTCTATTTTTACTCTTACAAACCAATAAGGACTTATTTTGATACTCAAAGTGCATTTATAAAAAGAGGAAGTCAAATGAAGATACCTGTTTTATTCAAAATCAATAGATATCTAGTTATATTAGAAATTTCCTTTCCTTTATAAAGATTCTATTTGAAAAGATGTAAGTATATTTATTAATCCAGAGATAACTGGTTCTGCCAGCGAATCGCCAATTGTTGTGCCCTACAACAACCCCCCATTTCATAACATTTTTATCACAAACAATTTACATATGAAATGGGTCCCTTTTAAAATTTTTAATTGGCATTAATAAACTTGTTCAGTTAAGGTATGATAATCAAATGAATTTGTGCATAAAACCCTTGTTGAACAAATAATGAGCAATTTTTAAGGGTAAGTCCGAAAAAAAAGCAATCGCAAGATTGGTTGCCATCTTGGTTTTTCCCGATGCGATATCACTATCGGTCATCGGCAATAACCAATGCACATAAAGAAAAAGCACATACCTTTTTCCCGATGCGACACGATATCGGCGATCGGCTATCGGCACGGCACTATGTCTTGTGAAAAATGTTTTAACGCTCCGACCCGATGCGATATCGCTATCGGTAGTCGGTAGAATCCTACGCAGTTTCATAAGACGTTCATATTTTTTCCCGATGCGATATCGCTATCGGCATTCGGTAAATCGATTGGGAATTTTTTTCACGCGCTGATACAATGTCGCATATCAGCGTTCGCTAAAGATCCTTCCCAAATGATAATGTCATTTACACTCCCGATGCGATTTGATGATGCTTAATGATGACCTCAGTTTCCAAAGGGTGATTATTTCAAAACATTAAAGTTAGATTTAAATCCGATTTGACAACAACACAGATCTCAAGATACCGTTAAGTAAAGGGATAAGGTAATGCATGCGTATTTAAAGCTTTGCCCCTTCGAATTAACGAGCAATTACGATTAGACCTTTGAAAAAATCTATTACACGCTTTAAGGGGTCATTCGGTTTAATAACTTAAGTAATGGTCATTTATGAAGCTGCAGGCCGTAAAATCATCATCATTGCATCTACGGTGCCTTCTCAAATCATTAGATCCGCAGCCTCTTTTAGGAATAATCTCGCCACGCTTCAAATCATATATTTATCCCGTTATGGATTGTCATTGTTATTTCTTTGTTACGATTTCTCTTGCACTTGTGTAGAATTCAACTACCGAGAGAAGTCTAAATATGATGGGAAAGAAGTTCAAGAAGGTGGCAGGTTCTACTGCGACACCTGCCTCAGGCCAAGCTGCTACAGCTTCAAGGAAAGGCTTAATCTCAGATACTACATGCACTGGTCTTCCTGGTACTACATGGCAAGGGACATACAATTTGCTAGAAGGAGAACAACCAGAAGCGACAGTAACGGAGGCAAGTGTGGATGAACTAAGAAAGTCTGAGGCAACTCTTAAGGATTTGGCTGACTCCTTTCTGCACAGAATAGCAGCCAGGGAACAAGTCTTGCCTTATACTGATGTGGTACGTTGGGCAATTGAAGAAATTCCTCTCACTAATAGAACCTTCCTTACTAAGGATGGAAGGATTTTCGGCTCCTTCAAGCCTGACGACTTGAGACGAATGTATCATTTGCCCAATCTCGAGCAAGTCTATAACAGAGCATTTGTGGAGAAATTCGCCAGAGAGAATGAATCACCATCCGAACCTCTCCGAGATTGGAGGCAAAATCCAGCAAAACACAAGCAGGATATGTCGGGTAAGTACTCCAATGCTTCTTTGGCTTCACCTTACTGCTATGCTGGAATTATGATGTGTAGATTGTGGGGATTTCATGATTCTGCAAATATCCATGTTGATATGGTTCCCTTAATGGAAGCGGCCGTCAATAGTATAATTATGGATTGGGCCACTATCCTGTCTGATAAGTTGGTCTTAGCTATTTGTGAGTTTAGGGCCAAAACCAGAGTCACTGAGAGAAAAATCCCACCTTTCTATTACTCTGCATACATTATGGATGCCCTTTGTTTTAATTCTGAGTTACCTGTCCTTGGTTGGAGATGGACAACCCATGACCCAACACCTATTCATTTGTATCATCGTAAATTGTGGAAACCCTCTCACAAAGACCATTTGTACCAAATCTGCAATGGTTTTATGGTTCCCGTTCACTATTCTATTTTTGACAGACCTATCCCTAGGATTTCCTATGAAGCCTCTTTTGACCTACTAGCCGTAGCCCATTGGTTCGGCGAAGAATGTTTTTCTTATATCAGAGTTTTTGGAAGCAAGGCCAGGCCACATGTTCTCCCCTTATACATGCCAGACAAGTTGTTAGCCCGAGAAATATCTTATCAGATCATGTCTGAAGGTGTTACCCAAACTCTCAAAGAGGAGAAGAAGAGAGGATGGCCATCTTTTCCTTTAAGAATTGGAGTTTATACGCTGCTAAATTATAAGCATGCAGAAAAGGAAGCAGCAAAACTCCAAATGCTATCTCTAGTTTCTATTCCCAACAGACTCTATGACCCGAAAAAGACTGCTTTCATTGCCTTGGAACAGGCTAAGCTGACAAAGGTTGTTCATCAAGAAGACCAGTTTGACGACCTGTTCATGGGTGCTGATTCAATAAGCCAAGTCAAACAACTTGCTGCGATGAGATATGAAGATATGGAATTAACTGAATTTAATAAACTTAGAAAGCAAAGGTTGCAAACTTTGCCTCTAAAGTTATTATCCACAACCCCAACTTCATCCTCAAGCGAGCCTGATCAGCCAGAAATAAATTCACCTCCCGTTACAATTAGAGAACAGGAGGAAAGTCAAAGAAAGCTGCAGGCAGAAAGGCATAGAAGAGAACAAATAGAAAGGCAGCAAAAAGCACAAATTGAACAAGAGCAAAGAAGGCAAAGGGAGCAAGAAGAGCAAAGAAGACAAAGGGAGATAGAAGAACAGAGGAAAAGAGAGGAAGAAGAAAAAGTAAAGAAAGAACTGGAAGATAGGCAGAAAAAGGAATTGGAGGAACAACAACGAAGAGCACAAGAGGAGCAACAGCGGGAGGCATTCGAAGAACAGCAGAGAATTGAAAAAGAGAAAGAACAGAGTAAGCAAATCTCTGTTGATACTGAATTGATTAAAGAATGGAATCAATTTGATTCCATTATAAGTGGTAAAGAAGCCTCCAAAGACTCAGATGCCTTAAAGACTCCCGATACTACTCTTTCTCCGGTTCTTGAAGGAACCAGCGGCCCACCCATGGTACAAAGTGTTGAGGAAATTACTCAAAGCCCAGCTGATCAAATTGATCTTCAGGTAGAGGAAATTCCTCCCCTAGACATTTTCTACAGCCCTAAGCATAGAGCCGTTGTAAGACGCTCAAGGAAGAGACGAAGGATTGATCAACCTTCTGTTTCAAATGAGCAAACAGTCACGGGCAATGTCGTCTGGAAGGGAGAATTAAATCCCTCTGAAGATCTGACAAAGCTGTCGCAATTTGCGGGAGCTTATTCAGCGGCAACCATTGACAAAGCATCCGAAGTGAGTCTTCTTTTGAAGACTAAAGAGCATGAGGTCTACGCATTGCAAGCGGAAGTGATAGAAGCAAGAAATAAGGCAGCACAGGCAGAAGAACAATTGCTGGTCCAACAACAAGAAAATCATTTGTTAACCCAGCAAATTGAAAAACTGAAGATAGATCAAAGTGACATTCAAAAGGCACAAGAATTGTCAGATGCACTATCTCAGTTGGAGGCAGCGAATGAGCTGTTGTTGAAATCTAAAGAGGAGCAGATAATTCAGCTGTCAGCACAGCTTGAAAGTATCAAAAGTGCCAAGAGTATTGATGATTTCAGAACAGAGGCAATTATGATAAACCGCGCATTGATATCTCAGACAAGACTCTTGTGTCAACAACTAGTCGAAGCTGAGATACTCTGTGACACATCTACAACAGTATGTGAGCAAATTGAGAAAGCCAAGAGTAACTTGGATCAGGCCGAGGAGGATATAACAGATTATATTGAATGGCAAGACACTCCAGAAGGTAAAGCGTCAAATTTTTCCCGAATCTGTGTAACATATAAAGACATACTTTTTATGGAATGGAACACACAGGTAATGAAGGCGGAAAGGGCAGCATCCAGGTGCAAAACAATTTCCAAAAACATGATCAATCTAGTCAATGATACATTGTATCTGGCTAACATGATTTCACAATGCACACTTGGAAACATAACAACCGCGAATATGCTGGAGCACAAGAATTATCCTCAGCTGGAAGAACAAGGGCGGTTAATTGCTGGAGTGAATACCTTGACCGCCGATGCATACTGGCTTTTCCTGATTAAACCGCATTCTCAAAGGTCGGCTCTTAACTGCCTAACCGACGCTCTCCGATACCTGATTGCCGATTTCCAAGATGCCACATATGATGCACAGCTGACTTCGCACCTCAATATTCCACCAGAAGTAGAGCCAATGCTGGCGATATGTCAGCGAAGGAGTAAAGGCAAAGAGACCTCTGCCTGAAGCATCATCGCCGACTGCCGAATCATTCAAATGGACAATGATATTTGTTAATGCCGATTTAGTTGTTTTTCAGTTTTAGATATTTAGATATTTTTAGATTAGTATAGTATTTATAGACCCTTTCATTGTTTTGGAAAGGGTCGTAAAATTTTGTAAAAGACTAAAAGGCTGAAGTTTGCACTATTGTGCTTCAGTCTATATTCTTTTTGAAACTCGACCACTGGTCCTTAATTTTACTTGGAATGCTGTTTTAAGTAAATTGTGCTCTATTGTCGTTTGCTTGGGATGCTTTCTGGTTGGAAGGAAGGACCGCGACATAGCGATTAATATATTGGATTGATCAAACAACTTGCATGGTACTATTATCTGTATCTGTTCTCTTTTCTGTTATATAAATTGCTGTGTTATTACTCTGCTATTATTGATTACATGTATGCGATATAACAACAATTTTACATTTCATATCACTATTGAATGTTTTGTGAATTGTTATCTCTTTCACTCATATATGTAACAATGATATAAATGACTGAGTGCAGTAATTCGCTATTATCGCTCTGCATAACTATTTATGCAGAGCAATCTTAAATGGTTTAAACATTTATGCTTACTGTTAGTGACATCTATATGCCTGCCATTAAGCATAGGTTATCAAACGCTGCATTGTCTGAATCGATAAGTCCCGGGATTAGCTTATAGTTATTACATTTCTTTCATAGTTTAGTTATTTGTTTATCATCACTTCATATCCTAAAATCATCCATCCATCCCGTTTACTTATAAATCTTTGGGAAACTGGTCCCATTATCCCCAGTCGGAGCCACTATTCCAAACGGAAAAGGAGCTGCACTAAGTTCCGGACCGGGTGGTTTCCCCGATGTTGTTGCAACGAATTTCGGGGCATCAACAGATAGTTTTTTCTTTCTAGCTGGTGTGTTTTAGTTTAAACAGTGTGCTTAGCTTAGAGAGTGTTTTTCGTCATTATTCTTGCTTATCTTGGTTTTACTCTTGATATTGCATATGTCGATGCCTCTCCAAACATACATTGGTTTCGCCGATGGTGCTTGTCGTAATGCATGGAACATCTCTTCGGCAACTTGGGTTATATATTTGCCCTCTGACGAGTTAGTATCTATGCATGGGGTAAGCCTCGGTCAAACAACGAACAACATTGCCGAGTATAGTGCAGTGATTGAGTTATTATTTGAATCTATTTCATTTGGGATTCGGAGTTTGATAGTGAGGTTAGATTCTGAACTCGTTGTATTACAGCTTAATAGAGTGTATGCCATTAGAAATCCAATGTTATTGAGATTATTTTTGAGAGTGCATCTCTTGGAACATGAATTTGATTATATTGAATATCAGCATATTCCAAGATCTTTAAATACATTAGCAGATGCAATTGCTTCTCGAATGTTAAATAGACATTTGCAATAATCATACATGTAAATTTAAAACCATTCCATAACATGATTTACAAGATAAGCCGGTAATAGTGATATATATATATATATATATAGGAGTGTGTCAAAAAATACATCGTCCTCGATCATAGGTTGAAAAACACCTTATGATCGACAAAAATGATAAGTACAAAAAACAAAAATGTCACATGTGCCCACAATAGGCGATCATCCTATCACTGGTGATGATCTCTATAAGAAACCACTGCATGGGCCACCTTGCAAAGGAACCTCCTAAATGGTCCTGGGACCCCAATCACATAGCGCTAAAGTCGATGAGGAATGTCGTCTATAGTGGTCTCAGGAATATCTCCTGTCAAGCGCTCGAGATGACCCTCCAACTCGGCCAAAACCTCTGCTGATTCGTCCTGTGGGGCTGGCGTGGGTGCAACTGGTTGCTTCCTCTCATAAGGCCGGAGAGTGGCTGGTTGTTGTGGACCCACATCTGCATTTGAAATTTTTACTATCAGTTTTGAGACAATAAAAAAAAATAACAAAAAATTAAAATAGAAAAAATGTTGAAAAGGATTTTACCTGACTCGTCCCACTGCTCTCTTGGTGGAAGAAACATGTCTGGGTCACCATGAAAATCTATCCCAGTGTAAGGGAAGTCCTAAATGGAAAAGACCCGGTTTTCCAGCCATTGGAAATACTCAGGTTTGAATCGAGCAACCTCTGTCCTCTCGTCCGGGTGACGGGCCATAACTGCGACCCATCGCATCAGTTTGGGCTCTCGAGGAAGCCCAGCTCCAATAGTAAGGTGCTGTGGGATCAGCATAGGAACCCTCTCCAGGACAAAAATCACAACCAAAGCCCCATAACCAAAGGTCTTTAGTTGTCCGTTTTTGGCCCTGGTCAGTTGGCCTTTCAGATTGGCCAACACGGCATCGCACTAGTTGAAGATGGTGCCTCGAAAGCAATCAACTGCCATACACATCTGGGATCCGGTGAAAATATGTAATGCGGTAGCTCCACAAAGTCTGGTGATAGTGAACGCAATCACCATGAGCTCAGGATGGGATATGGTCTTTATGTCTATCCCTTTGTCTCTAGCCTGGCTGTTGCAGTACTCTAGCCTGAGGCTATCGACAGACTGGCCACCTGGCCTAGCCCCAAACAGAGTCAAGTATTTGCCTCTCTTAGGCAAACCAGTCAAGAAATATATGTCTGCCGGCTCAATTTCGAGCTGGTGGCCACCAATGAAGAAACACTGGTCCCGTATGCTCCACCTGTCAACCAACCACTGTAAGAAATCCACCTGAGCCCTCATGCCAGGAATGGCCCAATATTTGTACAATCCGCACGCCCTCAAAGCATCAAGTGAAGGCTAATGATTCCATGCGGCAACATCCACGTCCTCATGCTCTCGTTCACGCCAATCTAGCATGATGTACTCTCTGTATCAAGTATAAAGACAAATTAAAATGCTAGAAATTATTTTGTGTGGTCCATTTTTGAGAATTTTTGGGTTAAAAACCCTTGCGATGGGGACCGCACCCTCCGGGTTAGACACAGTGCATGGGACCTCACTTTGTCTACATGGAAGGTGTAGACCCCGAGCTTTTTCCCAATGGAGAAAAAGTCAGGGTCCGCAGGCCCACAATGGTAAACCTGTGGGCCCCCGCGCACGGGTTTTGTGCCTAAAAACCCTCCCAAAAATGAAATAAATGACTAAAACAAGAAATTAGACAGTTAAAAATGAAGAGTGGGATGATGTGGATTACTTGGAGAAGACGGCATTCGATTCCAACGGTTGGATTTTCTGCAATCTTCATGGGAAGTTTTCTAAGCAAAAGCACTATTTTCTCACCCAAACTCAAACGGTAAAAATGAATTGACAAAGACCCTTTTTATAAGTTTTTTGAGTAAATAAATTGCAAATTTGTTTTTGTTTCACTTTGAAAAGGTATTTTTGCGACATTTTTATCTATTTCAAACAGGTATGAGTAATGTTTGTGTTTTTGTGCAGAATAAAGGATTATTCAGGCGAAATCTATCATTTTCGACGAAAAAACATGTAGAGTCATCTTTAAGCTCTTTTCTGACTCCTAAAACATGAAAACATTGCCGAGTGTTTCTTTTAAACTCGTTAAAACGGAATTAAAAGACGGTCCACTTACAGCTCTTTTCCGACCGTAAAAAAACATGAAAAGATTGCCGGATTTTTGTCGTTTCAAATTCGATATCGGTCATAAAACAATGTGTCGTTGATCGCTTTTTTACTTTTTCGGGTCAAAGGCACTAATGACGAAAAGTACTCCTTGGTCGTAAAAGATCAAGCGGTTCTCTCAAGTATAATTTTATACTTTTTCGGGCTTGGGAGACGCAAATTTACGGAAAAGGTCAACCCTGGAGGCTTCTTAAGTTTTTTCAGACTCTCTAAAATTGAAGTTTCTCCTATACTGGACTCGTTAAAATTTCACAGTAAAGGACCTGTTCAATTACAAACAGGAACGAACCACTCCTTCTTAGGGTTCGAATTTAAACTAAGTTGGATTCATCTGAAGGATGAGCTTATAATCAAGCAAATGTTATCCTCCTCAAGCTTGTCAAAAATAAAGAGGTACTTGCCAGAAATGGTGGGGGAAAAGAGAGAAAAATGAGCCTGTTTGTCATACTTTGTAACCACTCTTGAACATGACACTTGTATTCACCTGGGTTGGGAAATCCTTTGCCTAACAGTTGATCAAACCACATTGAAAGTCTTCAGCCGGTTTCTGGGTATTAACTTTGGGTCAATTGTCACCAAGCCATCTGTCGTGTCGTTATGTGTTCAAGAGATCACTGCCAATAAGCCATTCATCTGCAAAATAGTTGTCATCCATATTGACCATCCTTGAGTCAATCCTCGCATCTAAATTTCTTCAACTTGATCTATGATTTCATGTTGTGGGCTTGCCTACGACGGATCGCTTTCTATCGACATCAGCTCATTATCTAGAAAGATGATCTAGAAATCATCAATACCTTGGGATCTGCATGCCCCAATGGCAGGTTTCTCGCCTTTGACGACAGTTTACATCATTGACTTTCGATCAAAGGATTCTGTGACATATTTGACATCAACACATTTATTCGCATCTCATGGATTGTATTGGGTACTTTGAGAGCCATTGACATCACTAGTGGTTTCTCTCACACTTGTTAACAATTTACATCATTGACTGGTAATCAAGTGGTTTCTACCATGTTTGACATCAACACATTCATTTGCATGGATAGAATTGTACTGTTTCGGGAAGTAGAAATGAAGACCCTGGATCTAGTTTCCACAGTCCAGGCTGCGAGGAATTTTGTATTCATTATATAATGGACTATTCATAAACATATGGCTGCATCCATACTGTGTCCACATGAGTCTTTACTTGTGATGTTTTACAAGATCATTCCTATATATCAGAGCAGTAGTTAGTTTTTCTAGTCAGTTTTGATCTGAGTATGGGAATGCCTACCTCAGTGATGATATGATCTCATATATATATATCTTGCATTGAATGTTTTTACAGGTTCCAACCGGGCTCTCCACAAGATGATCCTCGAAATGATAAAGTACTTCACTCTTCCTACATGATAAGAAATCCTCATCTACTACAAACTTCGCACTTTAGGGGGCAATCTGTTACACAAAAATATCGTCACCATGATTATTTGCAGTCAGTATGGGTTTATCATCACCTGTACTGTCCTCCTAAGCAAGTCTCAGACCTCAGCTCTTCAAATCAAGCTTTGGAAATGGGAGAAAGACATTAAAAATCAATATAACTCTGGTTCCACACTTTCTCTCACTGTCACCTACGGTACCGCACCTTCTGTGTACAAAAACTTTGGACCTGCCTGCTCTGTCCCTAACGGTGTAGGTGCGAACCCTGTGAAATTCAAAAGGCACAAGTTTTATCTTAAAAAACTCACTTTGGGTTAATTCTAGAGGTTTCTAGAAGGAATTTTGACGTGTATTGTTCGCTCTGAGGTGGTTCATGCATCCCAAAAGAGAAGGAGCTAATCCCTTGATGAGAGGAGCTATCCCTTTGAAGGAGGGCTTTATCCCTTTGAAGGAGGACCTAGTAACCTCCCTCTATTGCACTATAAATACAGGCATTGGGCTGGTTGCTAGAGAGGTTAGACGCTGAACATTTTTTAGGGTAAATGCTGGTGAAATCAAGACTTCCTAGTTGAGCTTAAGAGGAGAGATCACATACCTTTTTGGCTTCATTGGGGAGTGAGTGAAACTTGTCAAAGTAGAGGAGACTTCTTGCTGGACCCTGGGAGGAGCTTGTACAGCGTCAAGGCAAAGGTTGTAAAGTTCTTCTTCTTCTGAATTAATACAATCAAACTCATTTTTCTCAACACGTATCTCATGTTATTTGTTTCATGGACTCCTTGACTTTCATGTTAGATATGTTTTATGCAATTGGCTTTTCAGGTGCTATTTAATTTGTTTGCCTTGTTTGTGTTTGCAGATTCATGAAAAGGAGCTCATTTGGATCGAAGGAGCGAGGGCATCCACAAGCTTGCGTTGGACCTAAGGTAGGCCCTAAAAACACTTGTTTTCCATTGTTTATAAAAGCATATTTAGAGAAAGATAGTGTCTGGTTGGTTTGCTTGTCATTAGGTCTTCTTTAGATTCTAGGAAGCTCTATCTTGTCCGAAAGATCGACTTATTCCATGTGACACCATTACTATTACTTGAAGGATGATCAAACCTTGAATCCTATTCATTATGTGGGAGACATCCAACTTAAAGCATTCACCTCTTATATTGTTAATCAAGTCAGGTGGAAGAAAGCATTTGATACTTTTGAGTCCAACCAAGCCACTCTATCGTTATTTTTTCAGAGACAACATTACCTGTCTGATAGTATCCTTAATGAGCACACTACTTTCTAAATATCGAAGGGAAGAAGGAACAAATGCTTGCAATGCAGAAATGGTGCATATAGCTATGAACTACACAAATAGTTTCTTGTCAGGAAGAGGCTAAGGATGGTTGTCAAAGGAGGGATTTTATCTTCCTCTACGGTAAGACTCGAAGAGCATTTCGGAACCCACAATTATTCTAGGGAATTAGAAATGATTTCGCAATATATGGCTTGTCTACAAACCATTGGGGTTCACTGGATACGTCTCAGGCTTCAATTCCCACTTCTTTGGCTACCGGTTAACACATACACCCCAGCCTATGAGGTGAACAGCGACTGGTGGAAGGATGTTTTATCAACCCGAGGATACCAATTAGCTAGTACTGAGATGGCCGAAAAGTACGACCTTTCCCAGCTACATGCTGAACACAGTCAAACAAACCTAGACCTGCGATGGTGATAGACAACATGAGGACATGCAGAAAAGTCAGTTGGGGGGAGATGTTGGGGGCCAAAACTGCCTTGTTTTGTTTATCTCTTTACCTTGTTTTCTTGCTAATTATACTTTCATACCAGCTATTTTGTGCCTAAAATCCCTACAGGTATAACCCTTGTCATGTTTCACAAGTTATTTAGTCATTTATGTTTAAGTCTAAGGAATCATCACCGATTGGATGCTAATCTTGTTAATTGTGTAGATTTGGAGCCACAAGGTCAAAATTCATTACCAAAGTTGGCGACACTATTGTTAACCTGTAGCTGTTATAGTGCAACTGTCACAGATCTCTTTTTGTCTATCTTTTGATTTAGTTTTGTTATTACAACTATCATGTAATTTTAGGCAAACAACCTCCATGGTGTTTGGATGTAATTGTATAAACAAGGATTTGTAGTTGGGATTCAGGGTCGAGGAGACATCTCTAAGTTTTGTAACAGTTGCTTTTGATATTAATGCATTCTCCAACTTTTGATCTTCTTCACAAATCTATGAGTTAAGCATAGCCCTGACCAAGGAGTTGGGCCCACTCTCCTGATCAGGTGTTCTGCCTGTGTTCTTATGTGTGTATTGTTTTAGTTATGCATTTTATTTCATTTTGCTGTGAAACGTATTTCTGTTACAATTGATGTTGTGAATCATTATACTACTACTATTTATTTATTACTTTGGATTGCATGTTTATTTAATTAATCAGACTCTTGATCAACTATTTAATTATGAATTTTCCCCTACATATATAGTGCATGATATCCTTGCAATAACAAACAACCCCAGATTGACATATTAATGTCGTAAAAGGGGTGAACCATAACATTCACACTCAGACACCAACACATTACATTCGATTTACACTAGACATGGCTCATAATAGTGATGTGGCCTTTGATAACTCTTGACACGAATTGACATGACACCGCTAACATGGACTATAGCTTGTTGAGGTGGCAATGTCAAGCAGCTATTACTACTGAGTGATAGATGTGTTCTTGGATGTGATTTCTCTTCTCCTCCGCATGGCTTGATGATTCAGGATCTTTAATGATATTTGGTCTTGAAATTTGGTAGAATGCATGTGTTCCCTTTGATTTTTCTTGATACTCTTCTTTTTCCACCCAACTGTAAGTGAGTCTTCCTAACATGTTCACTCCTCCTTCTCCTTATTCATCATCTTGCCATGATCCAATAGTGTACCTGTTCCTACAATCCACTCATGATGGGACGACCTTAAATCCAAAACTCCCTAGTCTAAGATGATTCACTTTTATCCATGGACTGGGCCCGGGACAACTAAGGGGCTAGGAAAGAGGGTCCAGTAACTATACATTGCTCAGTTCCAGGTGACAGGGAGGGAGACTAGTCATTGAGACCACACAGATCACAACTTAGGATTGGATGACGAACCCTTGACCACAGTCGTCACTGCTGAGAAATATTTCGCAGAGGCCACTAGGAGACATGATTGCATAGTTGAGACCATCATTGGTTGCTTCCATATGGGACCCTGGGAGGTAGGTCTGTGTAGTTTTTAGAGGAAAGGTAGGAATGGGCACAAGAGGGGACTGGGACGACAAATATTCGAAGTTCTTGGGATTAGTGAATTATGGATGAGGGAGGATACTAAGAGACACTTCTACACAGTTTTGGGAGGTAAGGAATTCTTGGTTCTATATGCATTGCGGGGTTCCAGTAGGTAGAGAGGAATGTTGATGATTGATCCTACGAAATGTGCAGTTTAAGTTAGGCTAGGAGAAGCTACTACACAATTTTAGGGAGGAAGGAAATTTGGTCAACTATGGAATTGTGCAGTGCATTGCCCTGGCGGACAGTGACTACGCACTGCGTAGTTCCAAGAATTAGGATTGCATCACTGAGGGCTAAGACCGCACAATGCGTAGTTCAGTTGGGGTCCAGTGAAAGAGAGTTGCCCAGTCATAAGGATTTTCAGAAAAATGGCTAAGTGTGGGAGGAAGGGGAACTTGTGAGGAACATTGTTAGGGTCCAACCCTAACCCCTTTATTTATGTAATAGGGTCAAGTCATAGTTATAGTTAGTCAAAGAGTCAATAAATCTCATATTAATAATTGTAAATCGTTGACCCGCATTTAAGAAAGGGAACACATTTAGTTGCAAATGGGCCATGGTATTAGATAGATGGTATTGAGAGAACCATGGTATTGTATGTATGAATCCTATATAAAGGATAGAGACTCCCCATTGAGATATATCAGGTCTTGTTTTGTAATCGAGCTCTGCTCTGCTGGAGGTTGCCCCCTCAAAGAGGTAAGTGAACATTGCTTTCATCTCTGAATAATAAAATATTTGCTGTTTTTCTCATTTTGTTCTGTGTTATGGGTTGTATTTCTTCGCATATTTGGTATTCTATAATTTCTCGTAGGTCAAGAGCATAACAAGTGGTATCAGAGTGCTTTCCAGAGCCGGTGGTATCTCCATTTTTGGCAAAAATATTTTTAGGCTAGAGACATGTTCCAATGTCTTTAAACCAAGAGATTTGTCATTGAGCACATAAACCTGTGGATTTGGGGAGGAATGCACGCAAGAAATACAAGAGGTGGTCATGCTTGTTGGAATCCCTTGCAACCTCCTGTGGGTACCCCTTCGAGTAGTAGCACATTAGATAGAATCGCGCATAGAATGCCTTCCACATACCCTCTAGGTATATCGAAAGCCCCTTAGGATCACCTGAAACCTTGCCTTAGATAAGCCTTCGATTGTCTTGCTACTACAGTGCCCTGAGAACAGTGCTCGAGGAGATTACTCATGCGCATGATAGGGTAGTCAGGTAGTATGGCTAAAGGTGTGGTTGATCCTCCTTAGTTAGTGCCTTGAAAGATTGGGTCAAGTACTATTGTTGGACCCTTATGTATATTGTGATCTATATCACCTAACACTCCTTTGAGACCATAGTTCCCTTGACTCTCTAAAGATCACCCATTATCTTATTAGCCAGATCAAATCCACCAGTTGGGGTTCCATCACCGCAGTACGATTCAGATCTAGCAGTTGGGGTTCTGTTGCCACCGCAACAATCAGCTCCACCAGTTGAGGTTCTACTGCCACAGTACCATTCAAATCTAATAGTAGGGGTGTTTTCACCACCACAGTCCAACACACATCTAGTCGTTGGAGTTTCACGGGCAGATTTGAGTGAGGCTTGTGGCTCGTATAGTTGTAGGTTTTAACCCTATACAGAAATTACCTGCATACAAATTCTTAAACAAAGAAAATAAACAATGCGAGAGCATAACGCATAAAACACATATGCACAGATATTTTTCCCTGGATCCCAAAACCGGGACTACCAGCTTGATTTTTCATTATGTTCCTTTCAATGTTACAATACATATTTATACATGCCGAAGCATCCAATACCATGGACCGAAAAACCATCGCGTCCAATACCATGTGCAAAAAACATGCACAAAACCATAGGTAGGTTCGCCCAACCTAATATAGGGTCCAAAAAAAATTTCCCCCCCCTCAAACCCACCGGACAGGGGGGATTGCTGCCCCCCCTGTGACCCCCACCGCTGCGCAATCGGCGCAACGAAGGGGGGATACCGCCCCCCTCTAACCCCCCGTTAAACTACGACGGTTAGTCGTGGAAAGAATATAACACAAGCCAACAATCTCCCACTTGTTGTTTTCTTTCCACAGGGGGCCACAGGAGAGCTTAGTCATTTTTCCAGCCCTGAAACACCCATTGTTTCTCTACACCAAGAGAACTTCTCAGAGCTCACAGATTTTGTCAATGCATCTGCAATATTCTTCAAAGTGTCCACCTTTACCAGCAACACCTTTTTTTCTTCTATCATATCCCTCACAAAGTGATACTAAACATCAATGTGCTTTGTCTTTGAATGATAAGCAGGGTTCTTTGCCAAGAAAATTGCACTTTGGCTGTCACAGTCTATTCTTATAGCTCCCTGTACTAACCCCATACTTGAGCACAATCTCTGCAACCAAACTGCTTCCTTGCTTGCGTGAGTGGCTGCCATGTATTCTGCCTCTGTAGTTGATAGTGCCACTACAGATTTTTTCTTACTCATCCAACTGACTGCACCTCCAAATAGGTTAAACACATACCCACTTGTAGATCTTCTCTGATCCAGATCTCCAGCCCAGTCTGCATCAACAAAACCATGAATATCCAACACTCTATCCAATCCTGGTCTTCCTTGGTAGCACAAACCATAATCACTAGTGCCACGCAAATACCTGAAAACCCGCTTCATTGCTGTCCAGTGCTCCTTCCCAGGTTTTGACATAAACCTGCTTAATACTCCCACTGCATGTGCAATGTCTAGTCTATTACAGACCATTGCATACATCAGGCTACCGACTTCACTTGCATATGGAACACGAGACATCTCCTCTTCCTCTTCTTGTGTCTTGGGACACTGTTCAGCAGATAACCTCACACCTACAGGAATAGGAACCTTCACCGGTTTACTATCCTGCATATTAAACCTCTGCAGTATTGTCTCGACATACTTCCTCTGGTTTAACCAGAGCTTCCTCTTTGCCTGATCTCTTTTAATTTCCATGCCCAAAATATAGTTTGCAGCACCAAGATCTTTCATGTCAAATTTGGAGGACAATTGGGTCTTCAAATCCTGGAAAATTTCTTTGTCATTTCCAACCAGCAACATATCATCCACATACAAGACCAGATAAATAACACGGTCACCAATTAATTTAAAATACACACAATGATCTGCTTTGCTTCTGGTGAAGCCAAGTCCCCGTATAAATGTATCAAATTTCTAATACCACATCCTTGGTGACTGTTTTAACCCATACAGAGACTTCTTTAACATGCATACCAGTTCTTTCTTACCCTTCACCGTAAAGCCTTCAGGTTGCCTCATGTAGATTTCCTCTTCCAAATCCCCGTGAAGAAATGTTGTCTTCACATCCATCTGTTCTACCTCAAAATCAAAAGCAGCAGCAACAGATAAAAGTAATCTAATAGAAGCTACCTTGGCAACAGGAGAAAAAATATCACCAAAATCAATTCCCGGCACCTGGGAATAACCTTTTGCTACCAACCGAGCTTTGTATTTCTCCACCTTTCCTTCTGCATTAGTCTTCTTCTTGAACACCCATTTGCTGCCAATGGGTTTCCTTCCAGCCGGCAACTCTACTAGATCCCAAGCCGCATTTTTGTGCAAAGATGCCATTTCATCAACCATGGCCTCTTTCCAGAGTTTTCCATCCTATGAATCCACTGCTTCCTTCACAGTTCTGGGATCATCATCAGTAACAGACAAAGCAAAATTTAAACTGAAACCAGATGGACTATACCTTTCTGGCTGCCTTCTTTCTCGACCTGATCTTCTCACAGCCGGAGTTTGTGGCTCTTCATCTTCTAATTCCTCCTCTGCTACAGAGTCTGATTCTTCCTCCTTTGGCTCAAACTCTATCTTCTCAGGTTCCTTTGGTTGGACTTCATGTTGAATAACATCTTTTACCTCTCTGAACACCACATCTCGGCTGTACACAACCTTCCGTGTGACTGGGTTCCAAAGCTTATAACCCTTTAAACCATCCTTATACCCAATAAAGATGCACTTTTCAGATTTACTATCCAACTTGGTTCGTTTCTCCTTTGGAACATGTACATATGCATCACATCCAAATACCCTCAGATGTGAAAGAGAGGGTTTCTTACCAGTCCATACTTCTTGTGGAGTCTTATCCTCTAACGCTGATGAGGGTGATCTGTTGATCAGGTAACGTGCAGTATCCACTGCCTATGCCCAGAATTCATGTCCTAACCCGGCACCACTGAGCATGCTTCTTGCCCTTTCCATCAATGTCTTGTTCATTCTTTCTGCGACTCCATTTCGTTGAGGTGTATATGGAGTAGTCTTCTGCCGTGCTATACCACACTTCTTACAAAATTCTTCAAATTCCTTGCTGTAAAATTCTCCACCATTATCTGTCCTCAGCACCTTTATCTTCTTCTCTGTCTGATTTTCCACCAGAGACTTAAATTCTTTAAACCTGTCAAAGACTTCAGATTTCTTCTTAAGTAAATATATCCATGTATTCCTTGAGAATTCATCTATGAATGATACATAGTACACAGACTTACCCAGTGATGGAACCTTCACAGGTCCAAACACATCACTGTGCACAAGTTCTAATATCTGTTTCGTCCTCTTACCACCAGAGGGGAAACTCACTCGATTCTGCTTCCCATACACACAATTTTCACATAAATCAAAATCCAGAGAGCTATCATTCATACCTTCTACCATACCTTTACCATGAAGTATTCGAAGGCCCTTCTCTCCAATATGTCCAAGCCTTTGATGCCACAACATGGTCTTCTCTCCAGAGACCACTAGATTTTCTACTCCATTTTCAGGAACCATAGAACTATTGCACCCATCAACAATAGTGCTACCTTGCAGCTTGTACAGAGTTCCAATCCAAACTCCATGCATCAATATCAGTGCTCCTCGAACCATATTGCAGGTATCTTTCTCGAACACCGTCTTTACACCTGCATCATCCAACTTGCTTACAGAAATCAGATTTCTGGCCAATGCAGGAATATGTAGAACACCCGGAAGTGTTCTAACCCTTCCACCTTGCAGCTTCAACTTTACTTTTCCCCGACCAATGATTCTAGCCTTCCTATCTTCTCCTAAGAAGACATCACCACCATCGTATTTCTCATACTTGCAGAACCACTCTCTATGGGGAGTGAAGTGAAAGGATGCACCTGAGTCAATCAACCATGCCTCATGATCTACATGTGTACTTGAAGAAGCCATGTACACATCCCCACCTTCATCTGAGGTGGTTTTCGCCTCTGCAGAAGGAGAATCATCAGATCCCTTTCCTTTATCAGGAGCTTTAGATTTACAATCCCTTCTGAAGTGCCCTTTCTTTCCGCATTTCCAGCACACCACCTTTGTAGGTTTTCCTGGAGATTTAGATCTCCCTCTAGATTTAAATCTCCCACTCGATGACTTATTTTTGTTTCTGTTCTGGGACCGTCCTCGTATAGACAAGGCATCACCATTCTGGTTGTCCATATTCTTCCGTCTCATCTCCTCCGTCAGCAAGGCTGAGACTATTTCATCAAACTGCAAAGCAGTTGCATTGATACCTATTGCAATAACCAGACTATCCCACGAATCTGGTAGATAACACAATAGACTGATGCACTTATCTTCATTTGAAATTTTAATATCAACAGATAATAATTGACTTACCACAATATTAAACTCATTCAGATGCTCTGTCACCGAGTCTCCATCTTTCATCCTCAGGTTATACAGCGTTTTCCGCAGGAACAGTTTATTCACCAGAGACTTAGATTGGTACAAAGTCCCTAACTTGACCCACAAAGCCTTTGTCGTAGCTTCCCCTGATACATTTAGCAATACTGAATCTGAGACACATAGTCGTATTGTGCTCTTTGCCTTCCGATCCAATTTCTTCCATTCTTCATCAGTCACTCCCGATGGTTTAGTACCCGGATCTACCGCGATCCACTGATCTTTATCGACCAATAGATCCTCCATCTTGAGTTTCCACAACTCAAAACTCTGACCATTGAACTTCTCAATCTCGATCTTTCCACTGCTCGCCATCTTCTTTCACCACTAGAATCGATCTCGCAGATATCCCACTGAACAGGGTCTACCATAGGCCCGAGCAAAACCCCTCAGCAACAAAGGCGTCCCCTTGAAGCCAAAACAGCTCTGATACCAAATGTAGGTTTTAACCCTATACAGAAATTACCTGCATACAAATTCTTAAACAAAGAAAATAACAATGCGAGAGCATAACCCATAAAACACATATGCACAGATATTTTTCCCTGGATCCCAAAACCGGGACTACCAGCTTGATTTTTCATTATGTTCCTTTCAATGTTACAATACATATTTATACATGCCGAATCATCCAATACCATGGACCGAAAAACCATCGCGTCCAATACCATGTGCGAAAATCATGCACAAAACCATAGGTAGATTCGCCCAACCTAATATAGGGTCCAAAAAAAAATTTCACGGGGCGCTGCCCCGGACCCCGTAGAGGGGGGCTACCCCCCCCCCCTCTAACCCCCCGTTAAACTATGTAGGTTAGTCGTGGAAAGAATATAACACAACCCAACAATAGTCTGGGCCCGATTTTTATAAGACATTGGGCAGGATCAAGTTTTTTGAAATTTGGCCACTATAGTATTGATCAGCGGGGAGTAAAACTCCATTCGGAGTACAAAAAGAAAAAATCTGAAGCCTTCCCGGGATGCTTACAAGAGACATAGTCCATAAGATTTATGAGAGCGAGCTGATCACAGTGGTACAATTCTCTTCTCGGCTTCAATTTTCGGGCGGTCCCAAATTTTTTCAAAGTGATGACAAGTGACCAAGATCTATGTATGGTAGAAACTAGAGCTCAAGTCATGGCCAACGAGAAGATCGAGTGCCTTGAACAAAAGTTGGATAAATTCTAGGGCCTAATAGACAAAATGCAGAAATTCATGGAACAATTCAAACTGAGCATGTCGAGGTTGCATCTAGAGGCACATGGTATTGATGAATACCTTGAAAGAGAATCTGGCCATCATATTCCCTTCCATGGAAATCACCAACATTCCCACCATCGGTCACCCAAGATGGACATGTATAAATTCGATGGTTCTAATCCGGCAGGATGAGTAGCACAAATGGAATAATATTTCATTATGAATGATATCCGAGATGATCAAACTAAACTACGTGTGGGAGCCCTTTACTTCGACCAAGAGAGATGGCAATGGTGGTAGTGGCATCGGAAATGCTATCATGGGATCATAACTTGGCAGGTGTTCTCAAAATCTCTTTGTGACCTCTTTAATAGAGAATCTAATTTTTTGGGTCATCTCACTAACCTCTAATAGACAGGCACAGTAAAAGAATACATTACAACCTTTGAGACATTCACCTTCTGCATATACATTCTAGGAGATGAATTCTACTTGGAATTTTTTATAAGTGGTCTCAAAGAAGCCATCCAAGCACATGTCCGGATGCACCACCCACTTACATGGATAGACACTTGCACAAAGGCTATCAAAGTGGAACTTTCTTTAGCTGCCCAGTCACCTCATCAAAATTTCATAGCCAAGGGACGCCCCACCTAGGCTCAGGGCCCTACCCAAACACTTAAGGTTAAAACAGCGTGTCTAGAAAGAATGGCTGAAAGAAGAAAACAAGGATTGTGCTACTACTGTGATGACAAATACTCCCTGGGGCATAAATGCAAGGAACCCAAATTCTTTCAAATTGATGTTACTAATCACAACTAATCTGAGGAAGTTTCAACCCTTAAGGGACCAAAGGAGGAAGTTGAGGACATCGAGCAGGACAATGAGCTCCCATAGGAACCAATTATCTCACTACATTCTTTAGAAAGAATTTCTTCACCCCAAACTCTCAAAATCAGAGGCTTTATTAAACATTTCCCTGTAGTAGTATTGATTGATAGTGGTAGCACTCATAACTTTATCCATTAGTGAGTCGTTGAAGCTGTTCATTGTTTTGTCAGGGAAGTCTCTAATTTCCAGGTCGAGATTGCTAATGGGGGGGCAAGTAAATGTGAAGTCCGTTGTGAAAATATCAAACATCAGATGGGAGACTACCACCTAAAGACCCAGGTGTTTGCAATTAACATGGGTGGTGTGACATCATCTTGGGTGTTGAATGGCTTCGCACACTAGGCCCAATCACAATGGATTTCCAGGAGTTATATATGAGTTTTAAGCAAAATGACCACATGCATACCCTCGATGGACTCCAAGCAGGTGCTCCTTCTATCATCAGCTCGCATAAAATGGAAAAGTTGTTGAAAAAGGGCCATCATGGAGTTATCTCCTAGTTTAATGCCATCCAGTCCATTGAGCCCACTACTCTTCATATTCATCCTGAGATGCAACAGGTCTTAAACCGCCACTAGTAGGTATTTGAAAAACCTAAAGAGCTTCCGCCCTATAGAGGGGAACATGATCATAGCATCACTTTGGTCCCAGCGGCACAACCTCTGAATGTGCACCCATATAGATATCCTTTCACCCAAAAGAATGAAATTGAAAAAATCTTCAAGGAACTCCTTGAAGCTGGTGTTATTCATCTTAGCTTCAATCCTTATTCATCACCAGTGGTCATGGTGCTCAAGAAAGATGGGGAATGGTACATGTGTCCAAACTTCAGGGCCCTCAGCAAACTCACTGTCAAAGAAAAATTCCCTATCCCAGTTGTTGATGATCTACTTGATGAACTACATGGTGCTCAATTCTTTACTAAGCTAGATCTTCACTCGGGCTACCACCAAATATGCATGAAATAAGTAGACATTCCCAAGCCTACTTTCCGAACTCATGAAGGCCATTATGAATTTTTGGTCATGCCATTTGGTCTCTGTAATGCCCCATCCACTTTTCAAAGCCTCATGAATCACCTGCTAAAACCATATCTCCGGAAATTTGTCCTAGTTTTCTTTGATGACATTCTCATCTACAACCTCAACTGGGAAAAACATCTTCAACATGTAGACCTGCTCTTGCAACTACTCCATAATAAAAAATTATTTTTCAAATTATCCAAGTGTTCTTTTGGCATATAAGAAGTCAAGTATTTGGCCACATTGTGGGTCGTGAAGGTGTGCGGGTGGATCCCAAAAAGAGACAGACAATGAAAGATTAGCCCCAACCAAAAACCTTGAAGAGTTTGAGGGGATTCTTGGGTCTCACCGGCTACTATCAGAAATTTGTCAGCAATTATGGTCCCATTGCTCAACCCCTCACTAACCTTCTCAAGAAAAATTCATTCCTCTATACTGATGCAACACAACAGGCATTTATGGCTCTCAAACAGGCCATGTGTTCTACTCCCGTATTGGCACTACCCGACTTAACCAAATATTTTATGATTGAATGTGATGCTTTAGGTACAGGTATTGGTATGGTCTTAATGCAAGAAGGTTGACCCTTGGCTTTCACCAGGCAACAACTAAGTGGGATACATCTGGGACAATCTACATATGAGAAGGAGATGATGGTCATCTCACATGTAGTGGATAACTAGCAACCATACTTATTGGGGCGGCGTTTCCAAATCTACATAGACCATCAAAGCCTCAAATATTTTTTGGAGCAACGTCTATCCTCACCCCAGAAAAATAAATGGATGGCCAAAATGTTGGGATATGATTATGAGATAATTTACAAAAAACGGCATAACAATGTTGTAGCGGATGCTTTATCACGTCAATTTGAGGATGAAAGCACCCTTCTATCAATTTCTCTTCCCATACTAGATTGGATTGAAGAATCTTGCAACGAATGGTTTTCACATCCCTCTCTCTCCCAACTCATTAATAACTTGAGAGCATATCCTAATTCCTCAGTTGGTTACTCTTGGAAGGATGAGATTCTTCTCTATAAGGATAGAGTAGTTATATCATCGACATCCAACCTCAAAATAGGCATCTTGGTAGAGTTGCATTCATCTCCCTCTATAGGCGATTCAAGCTTTCATAAGACTTATGCTCGCACTCGTCATTATTTCTTTTGGACATGCATGAAAATTGACATTCTTACTTTTGTAGGTGAATGTGATGTGTGTTAATGCCAAAAAGGAGAAATGTTCAAGTTACCAGGCACCTTACAACCATTGTTAATCCCCGCCTCCATCTAGATAGATGTTTCTATGGATTTCTTTACAGGTTTTCCAAAGTTAGGCAACAAATCAGTCATCATGGTGGTTGTGGACAAACTTTCTAAATATGCTCATTTTTGCGCTCTACCCCACCCATTTACCCCCACTTTGGTGGCTCAAACTTTCATGGACCAGATCTTCAAACTGCATGGCATGCCCACTTCCATTGTGTTTGATCGTGACCTAACTTTCACCAGTAACTTTTGGAAAGAACGTTTCAAGCTCCAAGGCACCCAACTCCAACTAAGTACTTCCTATCATCCCCAAACTGATGGTCAAGCTAAATCAGTCAACAAATGTTTGGAGACATACCTAAGGTGTTTCACTTCAGAGAAGCAACATCAATGGGTACAGTGGTTACCTTTAGCTGAATGGTGGTATAATACTAACTATCATGAAGCCACCAAGATGACTCCATATGAAGCAGTGTATGGACAACTCCCACCTTCACCTATTTCTTATGTCCCTGGATGCTCTAAGGTGTAAGCAGTGGATCAACTCCTACAAAACCATGCAGCCATGCTAGCCCATCTCAAAGATAATCTCCATCAATATCAGAATCAAATGAAGCAACAGGCAGACCAACATCGTTTAGAGTGCACATTTCAAGAAGTGGATCAGGTATTCTTGTAGTTGCAACCATATAAGAAAACATTGCTGAAAGAAAAGGGCTTCTAGAAGTTAGCTACAAAATTCTATGGACCTTATCAAATACTTCAGCGCATTGGAGTAGTAGCCTACAAGTTGGCCTTGCCACCAACTTAAAAAATTCATCCATTCTTCCATGTATCAGGCCTCAAGAAAGTGGTGGGGAACAATTGTAGAATTCAAACTAGTCTACTTGAATTGGATGAAGAAGGTTCAATCTAGATCCAACCTGAACAGTTCCTTGATACGCGAGAACGACATATGCACAGCTGCATGATCAAGGAAGTCCTCATCAAGTGGAAAGACACCTCTCCAGAAGATGGACCTGGGAACCAGCCACTATTCTTTAGCAGTTTCCGTAGCTTCAACCTTGAGGACAAGGCTGCTATTGATGGGGGAGAGCATGCTAGGGTCTAACCCTAACCCCTTTATTTATGTAATAGGGTCGAGTCATAGTTATAGGTAGTAAAAGAGTTAATAAAGCTCGTATTAATAATTGTAAGTGGTTGACCCACATTTAATAAAAGGACCACAGTTAGTTGCAAATGGGCCATGATATTAGATAGATGGTATTGAGCGAACCATGGTAATGACCCATGGTATTGTATGTATGAATCCTACATAAAGGATAAAGACTCCCCATTGAGATATATCAAGTCTTTTTTTGTAATCAATCTCTGCTCTGCTGGAGGTTTCCCCCTCGAAGAGGCAAGTGAACATTGATTTCATCTCTAAATAATAAATACTTGTTTTTCTCATTTTGTTATGTGTTATGGGTTGTATTTCTTCACATATTTGGTATTTAGGAATTTCTCGCGGGTCAAGAACATAACAAACTTGAAATTATGATCACACACTTAGCATACTTTGACAACAAAACAACATAAACATCAGGAAAAATACAAAGCATTACCCTCTGTGAGACTATCTAGAACAAAATGCAACAAGTGCGACACTTGAGAGAGACCATAGGATGATTGTGATGACACTTGTGCGAGAGTGCTTAAATTTTTTTATGAGTATGACATATGTTTACATAGCTAGGATAAGTTGAATATACAAAGACCAACCTTCAAAATCACCAGAAAAGGACTCCAAGCAGGGTAAAACAATAAAACATGTCAAAAGACGACAATTAATCAAACAAGTGAAAGGGGTGAAAAGACTCTAAGAAAGCTCATGAAATAAGCTCGAGCTTTTGCAACAATAAAGGGAAGACCAAGGAAGGCTTTGAAATTTGAGTGCAAGCCAAAATTTTGGAGGGTGTTATAGTTTCTACAACACTTGGTGACACACTTGTTGAATACTAACTTCTCTTTCTTTCTTCTTTTTTAGTGCAGGGCCAAGTTTCTCCTTTAGGGAGTATTGATTCATCATGCAAATTACTTTGGCTTCCCCACTTACCTCGTGGGAAAACATGGTTCCCTTTGTGCCTTCTCAGTTGAACACGACATAAGATTCAACCTGATCACAGTGTTTCGAATTGGGAAGGGTAGTTTAGCTCGTGAGCTTAATATTTTCAGAGTATAGTTTTCTATCTTTGGTGTTTCTCTACTGTCAGCAGGCCTGGACAGTACCCCAATGGAGTCATGTAGGAACACAATCATTAATCCACTGACAACGAGCCTAGATAGTACCCCGATGGAGTTTCCTACTTCACCTATCTGTGTAAGAAGTCTCTCTCTTCTTTCGCCTTTATTTATTTATTTAAAGAGAAATGTGCATCAGAACTTATCTGTTTTAGGGTGGAAGAGGGATCCCAACTTATTAAGAGAAGGAGAGGTTTTTCCTTCATAGAAGCATATAAATACCTATGATTTACGTTTTTTCATTTAGATTTTTCCCCTTATCCATTTCTACTAGTTGGATAAGCTTGAAAACACCAAAACAGGAAATTGAGTATAGGCATGAGCCTCCTAGACTGGACACAGGTTCATGGCTGGACCAAATGTCTCCTTACGAATGGATCATATTTTCCATTAGAACTTCATCAGCCAAAAGATACAACCAATTATGAGGAAGAGAAACATAAGACTAGCCAAATGTTGAAGTTTCACAAGAGTCTTTGAACTTCAGCCACATCCACACTTGGAAGCAAAAACAGGTCTAGGCATGATGCTTATTCACAAGTAGAAAGCAAAAGAGAACTCAACACAAAAGGAATGAGAGGAACGAAATACACAACAAGGAAAAAAAACTAGAAGACAATAAAACAAAATGGCTAAAGCAAACATGATGCAGAATTAGAATACGGAAATGAGTATGAACTACGAAAAGCGAGTGCAGAATGAGTGTAGGAAAGGGAAAGCTAACGATGCAATTAATCCTACTCCTAACCTAACAGCTAGAAGGTTGGTGTTACGTGCAATGAAATTCCCATTGAAGCCACCATAGTCATTACAAGCCTGCATCCACAAAGATATGAATGATTAAAAGATATATACAGTGATGTGCAACAAAAGATGCAAAAACTTGAAAAACTTGCACAAGAAATGGAAGATCTTGCCTGTGGGTAGAAACATGGGTCACAACCATTACTTTCACCCTATCCACGTGCTTACCTTTTTGATGAATACCATTTTTCAAAAAAGATCAAAAGCCTCCTATAGATGTTTCCTCATCTACACCAGGCTTCTTAGCAAGCACGAGGAAGGATTGAAACTTATTGTCTGCAACAGGTCTTTCCAAGTCAGATTTTTCTAGCCATTCAGTGATTGGATCTTAAAATTCATGATGGCCCTCTTGAAAGCCTCATGATCTTTGAAAATATAAATTTTCAATTCAATGAGAAGGATCATGATGGGAATATTGTAAGGGAAAGTAGATCTAATCATTCTTAGCAGTCATGCCAAGACAGTGAGAGCCTACAATAAACAACAGTGAAGGAAGAAGTGCCTCACCTGCTTGACAGAAATATGAATAGAGAGATGGTTAACAATGAATATCAAAGAGTGTGAAACAACTGTCATTAGATGTGTTGATCGGAAAATCTTAAGATGAATGAAAATTACCAAAGACAGAGAATTGGTCAGATGAGCTGATTGAGGAATCAATTTCCTAGTTTGTAATAAACAAAGAAAATTCAATTTGAACAATCTGGTAAATTCTCTAAGAAATCAAACCAAGTTCCTTGCGAGCCAGATATGACAGACCACCTTCCTGCAACTGGTTACCAATTGTACAAGCATCATAGTGTTGGGCATGGGATCCCCCAAGGGACATTTTGGGGCTTAGAGCCCATATTTTGGTCAAAAATTGTAACTCCGATGTAAATACTCCGCATTTGTTGGGCGCGGAGCGCGTAGCTTGTAAAAGAGTCATACGGTTGTCCGCCCTCAATTTTGTTAATGTAATGTTGGTTGTGGAGATCTACCCATGGTCCGCGGACCATGGGATTATATAAATAGATCAAGGCTCTAAGTAGTTAAGGCATCTAATGGAATCTAATATAATGATCAGGAGAAGGATGAAGAGTTGAGTCAAGGAGTAAAGTCTAGTTCTGGGTCGTAGAGTAGGAGAACGCTCTCGAGCTGAGTGCACAAAGGCCTAGTAGTCTGCAGCTGAGTGCGCAGACCCCTGCAGCTAAGTGCGCAGGGTCCGTCGAGTCTATAATAGTTGGAAGCAATAATAAAGAGAAGTTTCATATCAATTCTGTGTATTTATTTCCTGTTTTATGCATTGAATATATTGGGTATAAATTACACTTCTACTATTTATATGATGTGAAAATATATATGACTGTGTTGATTAAGTAAATGCGAGATAGAATATCTATTTCTGTGAAGTTAACTAACATCTATAAGAATTTAAGTAAGATTCGTAGTGTAATTTGGGGAAATAGAGCAAGTTGCTGCCATAGCAGTGCAAAGGAATCTCAGCCCCTCGTTAGGTCTATGCGAAAGACGATTAGAATAGATCGCTAGGGTATTGAAGGTTAGATCAATGCGTGAAGTAACTTGTGCGAAGGTAGGAATAGTTGGACTAAATCAACACCACAAACATCTCAAGGGTGCAGAAACATGGTTCCAGCATCCCCCCATACTGCTTCGGGTGAGACTTCAGTCCATGCTCTGCGGGCTGATGCCAAAAGGGCCAGTAGTGTAGGGATTTGTTTGGCTAAATAACCCCAAACCTAGGTCAGGCCCCCTCAAGCCAACAAATGGTTCTGTTGTCGGGACTGAAATCTACATAGAGATGTCTGAGGTCATATCGTTGGAATCCAACTAAGAAGGAAATTGAAGTTTGTTTGGATAGAAGAATTCATGAGTTCATAGCACAAGAGAATAGGAACCTACGGTTGTCAAAAGAAGAGTGATTGGACTGCTAACTATACATGGAGATCCACAAAATCTTCTTCGTGTCCTTCCCTACTAAGCTATACGAGTGGAAACTTGACACTCCTATTGTGTGGGCCCCAAAGTTAGTGTGAAGGTTGGAAGCATCGGAGGATAAGATTGCACGCACCGTTGATCATTGGCTTGATCGTATTATAGGAGGATTCATTACTGAGTTTGCGGTTGACACCTCAGTTAGCTACAATGAGGTAGAGCGACACTTTCTCAAAGGACCGTGAGGTAAGTATGTAAATTATTTGAGTACTTGGATTAAAATGCTATTATGTGAAAAGAGGGTTATACTGTTACCTTGATGTTCAGGGCTATGAGAAGTGGAAAAACTTACAGGAATGAAGGAAATAAGGGACCAGAAACTAGCCCCTTGATTTCATCTCCACGATGGGATGAGGAAGAGCTCGTGAAGGTCTCACCACAAAGTGCGATCCATCTGATAAGGCAAATAATTCTATGAATACGACCTCCACCCACAATGCCACCATCTTCACGACCATCACCTCCATCTTCACCCGTACCACCTCCAGCACCACCGCGATTCAATATGGCAAACATAGTGTAGTTGCTGTGTTCAAAGGTTTGGGGAATGAGGATTCGAACCAATTATGGTTCGTGGTAAGGGTTGTATGGGAAGCGCAACAAGTTAAAGATGAAAATATAAATAAAGTGACACTGGTTAGTGCCCTATAGGACCATGCACTGACCTGATATATTAAGCACTCCAATGATAATCCAAATGTGGGAATCACAGATATCCAAGCAGCGCTAAATAGATAATTTAGCAGGCCGAAGTCTAAAGCACAGTCGATCATTGGATTCAAAGAGATCACAATGCTACCAAACAAAACTCCTTGGGAGCTATATTAGAGGCTGCAATGTATGATTCGTGAAGCTAATATGAATCTGATGAATGGACAACATCGCAAGTGGTTTGTAGCTTTGCTAATGCCACATTTAAGGAGTGCGCTATCGCAGCAGAAGATAACGACTTAGGTGGAGGCTTTAGAGATTTATATGAGGCTACATTAGACCCCGATGCAGGATATGAACTTAGGAGTTCAGCAGATCTATGCACAGCAGAAGAATTTATGCCTTGAGATGCAGAGTCTAAAACAGGACAAGACAGCTCGACCAGAAGTGCGCGAAGAGGTATGGTGCGTAAAATGAAAGGGTCAGGGTCATGACAAGGACCACTGCCCGATTTTCACAAATTACCTCGTAGGAGGAGGACCGATTAAGACTGGAAGCGCAAGCATGACCTAACACAACACCTACTTTGTGGTGCGTGATTTGTCAAATAGAAAGAAAACATGCCATGGACAATTGTCACTTGTTACAGAAGTACACGCAAAATTCACAATAGTTGTTCTGCAACTTTTGTAGGTCAATGGGACATGATGAGTGCACTTGTAGAAGCTATGAGTTAATGATGGATAGAACTCCCACCTACATAGTTCAGGCTAAAACGTAGCCCCTTGACCAAAATGTAGGAATGACACGAACAAGATTTCAGGGGTGCAGACGAGGCCAAGGTAGAGGAGGACCTGGAAGAGGTCGCGGACAGTTGATATGCTACAATTGCGCATGGCCAGGAAATTATGCCCGTAATTACATGAATCCAACGTGCCCATCATGTTCGTATTTCACCTTGTTTTTTCATGAGATAGAATATTGTCCTACACCGATAGCTAGGATATGTGACAAAGGAGCGCTACCACCTCCCCTGACTCAAAACCTGCAAATGATGAGGTATGATCCACGTGAGGAAGATTCGAATGTGAACATTATGCTCCAAAGTGGAATTGCAATGGGATATGACAAAGGAAAACAACCAGAAGATAGTACTTGGGTTCACAAAGCTCTAGCGAAAGAGGCAAAGTTTGATTTGGAGCGCACTCAGGAAAACTTCATGGAAGCCAAGAAGAGCTTCACTGATGCCTCCTCTTCAGGAAGAAAAGATAAAAGGGAGCTAAAGATGGACCCATCTATGCTCACAATGTTCCTGGAAACTTGTATGAAGTTACTGCATGATGATAATGTTATAGACATTTTTGTGCCTCGCAGCATGGAGCATGAAATGTCAATAATTACCGGGGTCCTCAGTCCCTAAACATGTTGTTCTTACCCCTAGAAGAACAAGGTCAGCAAACCACAGCACTTCCCATCAGTTCTCCACCTGAAAACACTCAAAAACAGGCTATTTTTGGATCATGTCAGCTGCTCCACTGAGCAACTGCGCTGAATGTCAACTGCTCCTCCTTGTACCTGCGCTGAAAGTCAACTCCAATGAAGGCTACCTGCGCTGGGCGAGATTGGCCAAGTGGCACAGTCATTCTGCAAGGTGTCAATTGCCCAGGAAGCTTCCAAACTGACACTTGGTTCAAGGGATTCGCCCTGTGATGAGTAAGAGGTACTTGATCTCCATGTGTAAGCAAGGATCTCCAAGTGGACTCAAGAACTAAAGATTAACTAAAGTGGGAGAGGACACTAGTCAGCTTTATGCCAGCCTCAAGCTGACTCATCCTTTCTCCAAATCTCCTATAGATAGAGCTCTTCTATGAGGTCTAAGGAGGCTGGAATTTTGTGCAAAGCAAGGAAGTGCTGTTGGTTTACAGTTAGAGCTATTGGGTGATTGCTTTTATAGAGGTGAAGAGGAGATTTCTTGCTGCTGGGGAGGTGCTACTGGATTGGAGCCATTGATGGTTGTAACCTTCTCAGAACCCTTTTACTTCTATCAATAAAGCTTTGAATGTTCTCCTATATACTTGTATTGCATTGATGTATTGTATTTACTTGTATATCTGATTCACTCTAATCCATGCATCAGTTATGAGTACATGTTTCTTGTAGTTTCCCTCTCTTGTTTGTGCAGGATCTTTGTGTAGCTAGACCGGCAAGGGAGCAAGGAGCTGGGAACAAGAGACAAAGAGAGAGGACAGGATCGACAAAAGCGAAAGACACCGGTTGGTCAATCTTTTCTTCCTTCTCTGTACTTTCATAAAGGAAAATATCAAAGCTTTACTTTCAGTTGTTGCTAAGGACTATCACCCTTAGAGTAGGGATAGGGTCATTCCGAGTCAGATACTTTTCCCCACAACAAACTGGCGACTCCGCTGGGGAAGCCTAGTATCTTGTTGGTGTTTGTAGTATCTTTGCTATTCATTTCCTGAACCAAAGAGTACCAAATCGAAAAGCTTTTGACTATATCAAAAGCGAAGTAGAGGGGCTGCTACTCTTGCTCTTTTTCTGAGCAGATTCATGATTTGAAGAGCTGATCTACAAAAGACTCTTGTACTCTTTGTGATAGCTTTTCATCCTCTTGATCATCCCTTAGCTTGTACTTGACCTATAGCTTTTTATTTCAGCAAAAACAGTGCATTTTTGAGCTTTTTATGACCCGAAAATCCTTGTAAACGCAACTCTCGTGTCTCAGTGCAGGCTGTCCACAGGCAGTCTGCATTTCAGCGCAGGTACTCCCTTCGGGAACTGCGCTGAGAGTCAATTTGACAGACCAGAGCCTGCACTGATCTAGTTAGGCTATGTCTTCCTGAGGTTTCCCACTGTGTCTTAGCCCTGTTTTCACTGTTATTTTGCTGTTGATTGCTTGTCATTGTACTTGCTGTAAACCAACTTTCCTTGACATTATTCCGCCTCAGTTGTGTGATGAAACTGTGATTGTTCTTTCAGTATTTCTTGCTTCAGTTACAGTTTCCCATTGTGAAAAGCAAACCAGTATAGCTGTGGCCTCTTAGATCCTGAACTGTAAAAGTGTCTTTGTGATCCTAAGAGCTAGTTTTATTACTGCTCATGGCTGTTTGAGTTTGTTTGTTTTTCATCTTATGGTTTGAATTCATATATTTTTAGTGTCAAAACAAGTACCTGTAAGGCATCTTTTCATTTTAGACAAAACTTGTTTGTTTACGCTTCAAATTGAATTCGAAAATTATACAACAGTTTCCTTTTGTCTACATCAACATTAAGGGAAAAGAAAAGAAATACATGCATCTTGCATTTGCATTTTTTGATAAGTTTGCGTGATTGATCTAGGAGAAAGTGCATTAGTTTGTGCTTTGTGCTCTGTGTGGAAAGATAATGTTTTTTCTCTCCCCTCAGTAGTTAGGATTTTCAAAGCTAAAAAGATTGTAAAGCTTGCTTATCATTTTAGCTGCATTTAGGAATTTGTACCAATACATCTCGTGGTGATCCTGAAAGACAAACTACTAAACAAGATCAACTTAAAATATATTGAATGAATCTAAAAACGCTTTCTAACATAACGCTCACAATAGAGGTCTAGGTAGAGACGTGTTCCGACGTCGTTAAACGTAGTGACTATCGATCTCTACGAAGGTGGGTGATTCCTCCTGAGGGACGATAGCACTAATACGGACTTGTGCTCCCGCGTACCGTCGCGTATATTGGGAGACCCCTATAGGAATTTATCCTTTATCCTTAGGAAGCCGTGTCGGCCGCCCTACTGATCGCGATGCAGTGAACACAGCATTCACGAAGATCGACCACCCGTACCGTAAAACGTATTCTGTGGTTTCGCGAAAGGTTTGGCACACCCTCTGCCTAGATATCCAGAGCAGTTTCTTTTGGCCCTTTTCAAACTCTATAACTGAAAAGGTCCATCCGAGCATTTGTCACTTCGGGCTCGTGAATACATCGAAGGTGACTAGAGTCATCTTTAGCTTTTTCTCGACTCTTAAAACATGAAAAAGCAAAGTTGTGTCTAAAAGCGTCTAATAAAATTCATTCAATACGGAAACATAATTCCCCTTTTTGTATTTTAGTTGATCAAGTAATCCGCAACCGTGGAGGAAAGTCAATTAAAACTCCGTCGTTCGAGGAGACTCGCGAGTCAACCGTCTTTGTCTCCGAAATCGAGAGTAGTACGAACAAAGCGAACTCGCTTGACCGGGTCAAAATCTCCCATTAAAGTTAGAACAACAGTTCTGACAACATCTGAGATTCTGGTCACTCCTGATATTTCTGGAATCCCTGCCTCTATTGAAGAAGTTCAACAGCAACAGAGGGACAGTGATACTGATCCTAGTCTGGGTACAAGTACTTGCATAACTGAACCAGTTCCATCTGAAGCCGGTCCACAAAGTCTTGTTGCTCAAACAACTGTCGCTGTCGAAGCAACCCCTTCTTCGGCACTAGAAATCTTTTACGGACCTGACGGTCTTCCTCTTCCTCCTGGTCTGATCGCAATAGAGGAAATCGTAGAGGACCAGCAAGCAAATACTCCAACTCATTTTGGAGTAGGCGCCGCTCTTTTTCCTTCTGCATCAGAAGTTTGTCCATCGCCACAGGAAGTTCCTGTAGAATCGTTAGGCAGTTTATTGGATAGACTTAAAATGTCTGAGCAACCGTCGACATCTAAGACTGTGCCAAATGACACAGCGACAGCAGAAGCTCCTGCTGTCAATCCAACGATGTTTGCCGACATACCAGCTGTCCCGACTAGCTCTCATCAGCTAGAAGGAGTCCACCCAGGGACTATTACGACAACTTGGTCTGTTCCAGTTTGTTCTTCCGGTATAATACCCGGTAATTCTTATGTTGAAACTAGACAAATTGATCCCTTTGGAAATCAGTTTGGGCCATCCAGTCCTCAAAGGCAATCAATACCCTTGAGCTCCGGATTGTTACCGTATGGGGGGCAATATGCCCTTTCACTTCCCCTTCCGGGGGGATACCCATACAGCAGTTTTCAACAACATTCAGGTTTGACTGAAGTAACGACGAGTGGTTGGGTACCTATTTTACCCCAACAACCAAGAGTTGTATATTCCATGCAACAGTGTGTACCTATGTCTAGTATCCCGACGACGCCAGCGATTGTAACCGTGTCGCAAGTTCAATCGATGCCTGTTGTATGTCAACCCCAAGTTGTAATGCAACAGCCCATTGACCCTGCAACACAACCACAATCGCCAACTGCCGGGACGACACAGATACAAACGGGAACCATAACCCCGCATCTTGGTCCGTCGGTTAGTGTCGCACAGCAAAACATGGCTTCACAACCATGGATGGTGCAATACCAACAACCTCAGTTTCAACAGGTGTACCAGGGATCTGAGCAACAGATCTTTGTGAATAGTGGGCAACCCTATATTCAGAACGGGTTAAATCAACCACTTTACAGTGGCCAAGCCCACCAGCCGTATCAGTCATATCAACATCAGTTGCATTATGCTGGTATGCAAAGGCCTACTGCTCAGGCGATTCCATCGTATCCTGGGTACGCCTCGCCAAACCTGAATCAGCAGTTGCCATTCATGGTGACCCTAGAATTACCAGATTTACATCGATTGACTAACGATCCAATCGCCTATGCCCATTGGTGGCCAGCGATTCCTCACAAACTTCCTTCGGACATTCCTAAATTCAATGGAAATCCTGGCGAAGACCCGTCGAATCATGTGATGACATTCCATCTGTGGTGTTCGTCGAATACCTTGAATGATGATTCGATAAGGCTTCGCCTTTTCCAGAGGACATTGACCGGTCCGGCAGCTAAATGGTATATTGAATTACCTAGAGCCTCTTTCAACAATTTTAGTTCCCTAGCCACGACTTTCTTAACACACTTTCAGTTACCTATAAGGTACGAAACTGGAACAGAGATCTTGACCAATTTCAAGCAGACAACGGCCACACATATATCAGATCATATACATGAGTGGCGTCGTCGTCGCAGAATGGTAAAGACCTATGTTCCAGATCAGCTATTAGCTGAGTGGTTTATAAAGTCGCTTCTTCCTGCTATAACAGAAGATGTGGCCAAGGGAGGCGTCGTAACAGAGGAGCAAGTTATTGCTCGTGCTCAATATTTGGACTTAGTATATACTCAGTCGGGCACGCTCTATGATAAGATACCTGACGCCCCCAGACCGGAATTTTCAATCCCTCCTCCTCCCGGATCAAATAGTGACTCTCATGCCGGTGATGGCGTGATTGGAACTGCAAACGCTAAGTCGACAAGGGATTCAAATAAGAAAGCCCGTAAGACTTCGAATCAAAAAGCAAATCAAGAGATTCTTGCTTCGGAGGTAAATGCTGTATCTACGGATAAAGGCAAAAACTCCAATCAACCAGGAAGCAAGAAGAAACAAAACAAAGGGAAGAAGAAGAAACAGGGTGAGTCATCCCCTCAAAAAACTCCTTCAAACCCTCCTGGGCAAGGGAAACAAATTTATCCATGTCAGATATGCGATGAAAATCATTCGACAAAGAACTGTCCGTTCAAAGCTGAGTTGAAGAGGTTCTTTAAAAGTTCCCAAACTTCAGCTGTGTTGACTGATCCATTTCCCACCCCAGGTCAAAATATGGTTGATAGTGGAAATGCTTCCCCGTCTCAAGTGCTTATGTTGTCGGTTTCTAAGCAAAATGATGCTTTGATCTCGACCAGGAATAAAGATTATGGGAATCCGCCGGTGTCGAACGACAAAGGGAAAGATCAACCCAGTAGTTCGACAACAACTTCGGCAGAAGTTGTACCCCCCCTCACGCATGAATTAACAATAAAGCCACCTAAGGGAGTAGTACACAAGTCGACATTTAATCCTCGTGCCAGAGCGGCGCAGCATTATAACATAGTAGAAGATTTGGCCCAATCGCCATCTGCTATGTCGACTCTTGAGGTACTGCAAAATTGTCCATCCCAAAGGCAGGCATTGTTATCAGCAATTGGTGGAGTGGATCCTAAAGATTCCAATCTTGTATCCTTTGATCACAAAGGATATGATCCTCAGTTACCAGCGCAATTAGCTTTCCTTATTCAAGTGAAAGCACTCAACAAAACTGTTCATAGAACGATTATTGATGAGGGAGCATCGACATGTATCATGTCGATGAGTTGCTGGAAAACTCTTGGATCTACAACCTTGTCGCGATCTACGACGACATTGAAAGCATTTGACGGTAGGACGTACACTCCGTACGGTATCCTAAATAACTTTAAGGTTGAACTAGGAGGAAAAACAGTGGAAATTGATGTTGAAGTCATTGATGGCAATCTTGACTATAACATCCTACTGGGAAGACCATGGATATATGCCATGGCAGCTGTAGTGTCGACATATTTTAGGAAGATCGCATTCCCGTTTGAAGGAGGGATTACGGTCGTCGACCAGCAGAATTTCCTCCCTAATGGTTCACAAGTTACTGGAAGCATTCCCCTTATCCATGGGAGCGACCATTCAATGCAAGATATCGGAGTAGGCTTGCTAAAAGATCCCACAATGATGGGAACTTTCGCGTTGCCACCTCCTTTCCATGTAGGGGATATCTCATTTGTAGCAACATGCAACATGGTATCTTCTTCGAAGGTCGCAGGAGACAAAGTCGTCATGGGTCATCAAGTGGTGTTGCCACCTAGCCCTATAGAAATATTGTAGCAATTAATGTTTCAGGCATGGGAGGCGAGCCCAAATCAACGCTCGTCAAGCGTTTGGGTAGATAGGTCTAGAGAATATGGTACCCCATTAGATCCATGGTCAAAAGTTCATGGGACTGATGAAGGAATCTTACAATCAATGATGATTGAGGGGGCACCATGGAATGATCACCACCATCGTTCCCTTCTTCCAGAGTGTGAAGAAGAAACTCAACACGACCTATATCACCCTTCAGTGTTTGAATTCCTAACAAATACTGTAAATACGGTGGATTCTGAGCGAAACCTATCCAATATTGAAGAGACCGTAGCCATAAACATCTCGACAAAACCTGATGTTGTAGAGAATATTCATGTCGGCAAAAGTTGTTCCCCTTCAGAACTGGAAATATATGGTGCTCTCTTTCGCGAATTTAGAGATGTCTTTGCATGGTCATATGATGAAATGCCAGGCATTGACTCGAGCATAGTTGAACATGAGATTAAAATGTATCCTGATGTCAAACCAGTAAGGCAACGACTTCGGCAGGTGCACCCCAAGAAAGCCGCTGCCATTAAGGCGGAAGTTGAAAAACTTCTCCATGCTGGATTCATCTACCCGGTTCCTCTAACCGATTGGGTATCGAATATTGTCCCTGTTATGAAAAAACAAGGGACGATAAGAGTGTGCGTCGACTATAGGGATGTAAACCAAGCTTGTCCAAAGGACAACTACCCTACACCCTTCATCGACCAGATAATTGATGAATGCGTCGGATGTGAAATCTTTTCCTTTATGGATGGATTTTCCGGGTATAATCAAATAAATATCCGCCCACAGGACCAGTCTAAGACTGCATTTATTTGTCCGTGGGGCACATTCGCTTATCGAAAATTACCCTTTGGTTTAAAGAACGCAGGGGCGACGTTTCAGAGGGAAATGAATTATGCCTTCCATGACATTAAGAACATCGTTCAAACTTACCTCGACGATCTTCCGGCTCATTCGCGGAAGCGGACTGATCATCCGCGGCATTTGAGAGCAATATTTCTACGTTGCCGACACTACAAGATAAGACTCAATCTGCACAAGTGTGTGTTTTGCGTCGGTTCTGGTCATTTACTTGGCTTTGTAGTCTCTAAAGATGGGATTCGTCTCGACCCCTGTAAGGTTCAGGCAATCATTAATTTGCCTCCACCTTCAAATTTGCTTCAGATTCAGAAACTCCAAGGGAAAGCAAACTTTCTGAGGAGGTTCATTCCAAATTACGCAGAACTTGCCAAAGGTTATACTCGTCTTTTGAAAAACGATGTACCTTTTGTCTGGGACCAGGTTGCGCAAGCTTCCTTTGACGCTCTGAAAGATTCCCTAGTAAGAGCGTCATTAATGTACGCCCCGGATTATCAAAGAGATTTTAACCTGTATCTAGCTGCAGCAGATACGACCATTGCGATGGTCTTAGTGCAAGAAGTCGATGGAATTGAACATCCTATTTATTATTTAAGTAAAAACTTAAATGACACAGAAAGTAAATATTCCTATGTTGAAAAACTAGCGCTTGCTGCTGTTCAAGCGATTCAAAGGTTTCGACATTATGTCCTCTTTAGGAAAACTACCATTCTGTCAGATTGCAACCCCATGACGTATATACTGTCACGACAGTTGCTTGGGGGCAAATATTCAAAATGGATAGCGATCCTTCAAGAGTTTGATTTGGATTTTGTAAAATCCAAATCGAAGAAAGCTCTAGTTTTCGCGGAATTATTATGCGATCTCCCATCGTCATCCAACGATGAAACATCAGAAGAGTCAATCGTGGATGAGCATTTGTTTCTGATATCAGTAAGCGATGAGTGGTATGGAGACATCATTGCTTATCTCCAAACCCAAAAATTTAGGCCTAATACCTCACACTCGGAACGGAAGCGTATACGATACCAATCTAAAAACTACATGATCGTCGGTGATACACTTTACCGTCGTGGTGTCGATACGGTTCTAAGGAGGTGCCTTACCCATGAGGAGGCCGAGAAAGCCCTGAATGATTGTCATTCAGGCGCGTGCGGGGGGCATCAATCTGGATATGCAACAGCACAAAGAATCTTACGAGCAGGATATTTCTGGCCAACTATGTTTAAAGATTGCATAATAGCTGTCAGAAGTTGCCATGCATGTCAGATCTTTGATAGCAAAACCAGGAGACCGCCCGCACCTTTGCAACCCATAGTTGCTGTTGGGCCTTTCGCCAAGTGGGGCATCGATTTCATGCAATGTAACCCCACCTCGACCGGGGGGCATGGGTATATTATAGTCGTTGTTGACTATTTTACCAAATGGGCCGAGGCGATGCCTACATTGGATAACACTGGTGAAACAACTGCCCTTTTCTTTTTTAATCATGTAGTCGCCAGGTTCGGCGTTCCGCAGGCTATAGTGACAGATCATGGATCGCATTTTCGCAATCACATGATGGTTGAGTTAGCTGCCAAACTAGGGCTATCGCACGACAGCTCTACCCCATATTATCCACAAGCCAACGGACAAGTTGAGGCAATCAACAAGGTCCTGAAGCGTATGTTGCAAAGGATGATCGGGGTTCACAAAAGAAGATGGCACCTACTCCTGTACTCAGCATTGTGGGCTTACCGAACCTCGGTAAAGAACGCCACTGGGTTCACACCATTCCAATTGGTGTATGGCCTGGAGGCAGTTTTACCGATCCAGTGCGAAATTTCGTCTCTTAAACTCGCAATTGACCTCCTCCCCAGAACCTCAGAAGAAGAGGCTCATTTCTTGGAATTAATCCAGTTGGATGAAAACCGTCGTGACGCCGCTTTGGCGAACGAAGCCCATACGAAACGAGTCAAAGCACAGTTCGACAAGAATGTCAAACCTCGTATCTTCTCTGAGGGTGACTTGGTTTTGCTTTACGACCAAGAATCCGACAAATTAGGAGCAGGAAAATTTAAGTCCTTATGGATGGGTCCCTATATTGTTAAAAGGGTGTTAGCAAAAGGAGCCTACGAGTTAATGGATTATGACGGGATACCACTGGCGCAACCCCGCAACGGGTTGTACCTCAAGCGTTACTATGCCTGAATAGTAACCTGAGTGCTTTTGTTGTATTTTGTTTTCGCTAAAATGTTTGTTTCGGTTTAGTAATCCACCCTTCTCGTTTGTTGCAGATGTCGAATTGTTCTGAGACATATGTAGGATATGCCGACGGAGCGAGTCGTAGTACGCGGAATTTGTCCTCCGCAGCCTGGGCCATTTTTGATCCAAGCGGCGAGTTAGTGAGTTTCAGAGGTGTGTGTATTGGGCAGTCGACAAACAACATCGCTGAGTATAGTGCGTTGATTGAACTCCTCTCTGATACCATCGCTCATGGTATACGCCGACTAATTGTTAGGCTAGACTCACAGCTTGTGATACTACAACTCACTGGTATATATTCAGTCCGCAATCCAGCCATTTATCGAATGTTTCTAAGGGTTAAGATTTTGGAAAGAGAGTTTGATTCAATTCAATACCAGCATATTTCCAGAAACTTGAACACATTAACAGATTCATTAGCAAACTATGTATTAGATAGACATTTGCAACATATATAAAAAGAGATGCATCGGTGCTATGCAAGTGGATCGCAAATAAACCAGAATAAACCCCGAAAATCAAAATATATAAAGCTGTTTATAGTTTATACATGATGTGCTGTAATCAAAACAAAATTGGTCGTATGACCTAGAACTCAAAAAGGTGCTAGGGGGCACCCTAGCCTAGTGGTGCTCATGAAAGTACGTCACGGTCTGTGCAATCATGCGCAAGAGACGAGTCCATCGTCTAGGCACGCCAATAGTGTGCCGCTGCAACTGTAAAGGTAACTCGTCAATCTGTACATCTGGAAGACCACGAGTAAGGCTCTCAACCTGCTCCTGCACAGCTGCAAGTATCTCAGTATCACCAAGGTCACGAATAACAACTCTCCTAGCAGGCTCTGCTGCTGGGGCAGCAGCTGGCGATCGTGGACGGGCTGCTGGACGAACAGGACCAACATCTGCATGCACCTAAGAGTTTGATCAGTTTTGCACAGTAACATCATGAGTAAAAACAATAAACAGTGATATGGTCAGAGATTTTACCAATAGCGCCCCATTGCTCGCCATCCGGTAGCACCAAGTCCGGATCACCTCGGTAGTCCATACCCACATATGGATACTCAGAAAACGCCATCTCCTGACGCTCGAACCACCTAAAGAAGGCCTCAGTGAAAGTAATCTAAGGTTGACCAGCATGTCGGGACATGTGGTCAACCCACCTCTGCATGCGTGGCTCGGTCGGAGAAGGCAAGTCAAGTATGATGTACTGAGGCTGCATCAATGGGATTTTCTCCAAGGCGAAGGCAGTAAGAATAGAACCAAATCCAAAGTTCTTCAGCCTCCCATCCTTTACCTTGGTCAATTGAATTTTCATCTGAACAAGTACCGCATCACACCAGTTAAACACTTTCGGTTGGAGACACTCCAAGGCGTGCTGCATGTAAGATCTGTTGGCAACATGTAAAGCTGCGCTACCGGCCATCCTACCAATGGTAAACAGAATGGACCTAAGAGACCTATCAGTGATGTCACGGATATTGATCTTGCCGTCTTTGCTCGGCTGTGAACCTTCCCGGCAGTACTGACGGATATAGTCTCTGGTGGAATTAGTCCCTCGAGCCGTACCTGACAAAGAAATGGGGGCACCCCGCCTTGACAACCCAGTCAAGAAGTACATGTCCTCTATGGTCAAGGGGATTGTTTTCCCCCTAATCTGGAATACTTGGTTAACAGGATCCCAAGCATCAAGCATATACTGCAGTAAAGAAATCTGTGCTCTCATGCTAGAGATACAGAAGAACTTCAGTAGGCCACAGTTCCGAAGCGCATTCACCGTGACCGGGTCATGGAGTGCAACCATGTCCTCTGCTTCATGCTCTCGTTCTCGCCATGTAAGGGACATTTTGTTAAAAGTTCCCTGCAATCAAACAAGAGAAGGAGTAAGTTCCTAATTTTGATGAAAAACTGGCGAAAAATCATCAAAAATCACATGCAGGATCAGTTTTTCTAGGCCCAGCGCAGGCAGAGGGTCTCTCCCTTGCGCTGAGGCGTAGTCTGCCTTAAGACAACCTGACATACAGTGTAAGTTTCGAAAGGAGAACCTGCGCTGATGCCAGGGCGCCTTGATGAAACCCCTGAGGCTCGGAAACCCTGAAAAATGTGCATGAAACTGAAAAAGGAAACCATGAAAGTGAAAGGCTAAGGTTTAGCTCCTACCTGGTCCAAACGGCGCCGAAAATCGTCCACAGAATCTCCCAGAATCAGCTGGTGAAAATCAAGGAAGAAGAGGCACCTCCAGAGCTCCAACAAGCAAAATGCAAATGAAATGGTAAATGAGAGGTAAAAACACCTTTTTATGACTTTTTACACAGTTTAAAGTTAAATATTAGGGTTATAATCTCCTTTTCATGCAAATATTGTCCATTTCTAACAAAGTTTGTTGCAGCAATTGAAGGTGAAGTACTACATTTGAAAAGAGAAAAGCTAGTAAAAGTAAAAAATCAAATTTGACCATGAATCGAGCAGTTTTACCACGGAATTTATGCTCGTTAAAAAATAGAAAAGTGTGAGCAAAAGTTTCCACCAGAGTTCAATCTCATTAAAAATGAACCTATCCTGGTAAATAACCATTACGATCGTAAATTTATCAGCCTTAAAAGCCTTGGTCGTGTTTTCATCCATCACCTCCACTGTCATTTGGCCGGTCGTTCACCCCCATATGTGTGTTTACCCATTTTGAGGAACATCTGCGAAGAGTGATTTCACCTAGCCATCCTTGTGACACTACCGTGATTGGAAAATTCCAATTTGTACCTGGAATCTGCTGCTATCCCTGTTCGTCACTCGTTCCTCAAAAGACGAGTCTTCTTTGAGCTCTTTTCACTGACTCATAAAATATGAAAAGTTTGCCAAGTTTTGGCCTTCCAGCTCATTAAACGACCGGAACGCTATCCCTCCTCTAGATTTTAATCTTTTTTGGACCTGAGGGATTATTGCACAAAAAGATCGAGTGCTTGTCTTGTTCGGCTCGTTAAAAGTACCGAACACCCATCCCTTCTGTATTGTTTTATACTTTTTCGGACTTAAGGGATTAGATGACGAAAAAGGAATTCTGGAGTTGACTTTATGTACCTTTTCAGACTCTCTAAAAATGAAAAGGACCGAGTTATCCTTGTCGTTAGACTCGTTAAATTCATTAAATAGCGACAAACTTGTCTTTAGACGAGAACGAGTTTCCCTATTGCTAAGCTCGTTAAATCATAGCGATGGGCTTGCCCGAAGGGCAGGTTATAGAACAAGCATATGTTATCCTCCTCAAGCTTGACAAAAATAAAGAGGTACTGGTCAGAAATGACTGGGGAAAAATTGGGAGAACATCAAAGCTTAATGGTAGCAAGTCGCTCTTGAACATGACACTTTTGCTCCGTACCACATCGGGTTGGGTTGTTTCATTCACCAGTCTCATCACCATGGTCTTCGCCAAACAATCCACATTTTGGGGTAATGCTACCGATCCATCGCATCAGTGTTGTTATATGTTCAAGAGAGGTCATTCTGAAAGTGTCAACCATGTCCCATCCACTGCCATACATTATCCTTCATCCATTCATGATCGCCACCCTGAATCATATGTCACAGTTTGTTTTCACCTCCACTAAAATCATTAGCTCCGTTCCGTGTCATTGATGTGGGATTCATTAAGGCCCTCCTTTGACGGATCGCTTCTTGTCGACTTCAGCTCATTATCCAAGAAGTTGATCTAGGAACACCCCCATCAGTACTTTGAAGCTTGCATGCCTCAATGGCAAGTTTCTCACTTCCGGCGACAGGTATACATCAATGACCTTCGACCAGAAGATTTTGCGTGGCGTTCGACGCCAAGTCCTTTATTCACGCCACGTGAATTGTACTGCAGTACCTTGAGGGTCATTATCATTATCGGTGATTCCTCTCGCGCTTGTTAACGGTTTTCATCATTGACCGGTAATCAAGCGATGTCTTTCCATGTTCGACTTCAGCGCAATTCTCACATGGATCGACTTGTACTTAGAGTGAAGATCGAATGAGTTTGAAGACCCCAGATCTAGTTTCATCCATCCGGGCTGCGATATACATTCAGGAAATATAAAAGCATTTGTCATGTACATCATTGTAGCAGATGATCATCCTATTCAAAGGATGATAATTTCAGCAGAGAATTATCAGTCTACCATCAGACGATCGTCTGTTCTATGTACCAAAATGTATTTATAAAGTTGAGCATGGGAATGCCCGCCTCAGCTAGATCATGAAAACAGAATGAAAAATAATGTATTGTATTGTATTGTATTACAGGGCGCCTCCTCAGCACTGGAATGAACTTCGGACCCTCTAGATAAAGCATTTCACCCGATAAACGGCCTCATACTTTAGGGGGCAACTGTTATAGACATTTTTGTGCCTCGCAGCATGGAGCATGAAATGTCAATAATTACAGGGGTCCTCAGTCCCTAAACATGTTGTTCTTACCCCTAGAAGAACAAGGTCAGCAAACCACAGCACTTCCCATCAGTTCTCCACCTGAAAACACTCAAAAACAGGCTATTTTTGGATCATGTCAGCTGCTCCACTGAGCAACTGCGCTGAATGTCAACTGCTCCTCCTTGTACCTGCGCTGAAAGTCAACTCCAATGAAGGCTACCTGCGCTGGACGAGATTGGCCAAGTGGCACAGTCATTCTGCAAGGTGTCAATTGCCCAGGAAGCTTCCAAACTGACACTTGGTTCAAGGGATTCGCCCTGTGATGAGTAAGAGGTACTTGATCTCCATGTGTAAGCAAGGATCTCCAAGTGGACTCAAGAACTAAAGATTAACTAAAGTGGGAGAGGACACTAGTCAGCTTTATGCCAGCCTCAAGCTGACTCATCCTTTCTCCAAATCTCCTATATATAGAGCTCTTCTATGAGGTCTAAGGAGGCTGGAATTTTGTGCAAAGCAAGGAAGTGCTGTTGGTTTACAGTTAGAGCTATTGGGTGATTGCTTTTATAGAGGTGAAGAGGAGATTTCTTGCTGCTGGGGAGGTGCTGCTGGATTGGAGCCATTGATGGTTGTAACCTTCTCAGAACCCTTTTACTTCTATCAATAAAGCTTTGAATGTTCTCCTATATACTTGTATTTCATTGATGTATTGTATTTACTTGTATATCTGATTCACTCTAATCCATGCATCAGTTATGAGTACATGTTTCTTGTAGTTTCCCTCTCTTATTTGTGCAGGATCTTTGTGTAGCTGGACCGGCAAGGGAGCAAGGAGCTGGGAACAAGAGACGAAGAGAGAGGACAGGATCGACAAAAGCGAAAGACATCGGTTGGTCAATCTTTTCTTCCTTCTCTGTACTTTCATAAAGGAAAATATCAAAGCTTTACTTTCAGTTGTTGCTAAGGACTATCACCCTTAGAGTAGGGATAGGGTCATTCCGAGTCGGATACTTTTCCCCACAACAGATAAGGCAGTGAAAGGGTTACAGGAACTCATTAATAGATGTGCTGGGACCACGCTAGGAGAACCATGCATAGTCAGGAAGATCGGAAAACATAAGACAAGAATGGGAAGAGAGATGAGACTAATCGCGCAGATCAGAGAATATGAGATGGATCAAGTCATCCTAGATTTAGGATCGGATGTGAATGTTCTGTCGAAACAGACATGGGAGCGAATGGGGTGACCTGCACTGTAGTGGTCTCCAATTCAGCTAAGGATGGCGAACTAGCAGAAAATAATACCCATGGGGTGATTGCAAGGAATAAATATGGATATTGAGGGAGCGAGCGTGCTGGCAGACTTTGAAGTGATAGAGATTGTTGATGACAGCAATCCCTACCTCCCACTATTAGGAATTGATTGGGCCACTGACATGAATTGGGTAATCAATCTGAAAAAGTGAAAAATGATTTTTGAAAAGAAGTCACTACGCATAGTTGTACCCCTAGACCCTGCTGAAGGATCATGCTATGCGGAGCCAGTGCGTGACTATGAAAGTGATGATGATTTGGACTACATATATAAGATAACAATGTGAAACCAAGACTGGGTGAATCCCACTGTGGATGGGCAGATTGCATGGGAGCATGAAAGCTCCTGTACTTCGAATTCAGATGAGGAAACAGAGCGATGGTAGAATTGGTTACATGAGGTAACTACACTAAATTGTAATATGATGAGAAGGTTTCTATGTTGCATATCGACAAAAGTAAGAGACCTACCTACTTATGATGGTCTAAGTGAGGTAGATACTTTCTTGAATAAATTTTAAAGGGAAGTTCCAGAAAAGAAACTCTTCCAGGCCTTGGACTGGGTATTGTGCGCTACACCCATGAGATGGTGGGGTACGCACAAAGGGATCTTTGAAAAATGGCGTGAATGTAGGGTAATGATGTGCACATGATTGGGGAAGCCTAGGGTGTGACTGATAGATAAGTACAATGGGCAGGATGATCTGCGCATGCATCTGGCCAAGTGGACGCAAGCCTATGGAGAAGAGGCATAACCTAAGCGGGTGCACATGTTCTGTCATACCCTGGATGTTATACCAATGAACTGGTATATAGAAATAGAGATCCGCTACGGGACAGGTGAATGGGATGTTCTATGTGAAGGGTTCTTGATGACCTTCAGTTTTGAGGATGGGCGAGACAGTATTGATGAAGTGCTACAAGAGGTAAAAATAGCTATCTTTAGGATACCACAAGAGCTGGCAGAATTGATTCAGCCTGAATGGGCTACTCAGCTAAGTTGCACGTTGGAATGTTATAATGTAACTACTGAAGAATAAGATGAATAGCCATGGAAAATTAACATTTCAAAGATGGAAGGCCATTGCGAGGTTCAGGGACCACAGATTGAGAACCCTAACATAACCGCACTGGTGAAGACTAAGGAGGTGAATATTGGTACGGAGGCGAAACCTAAATTCGTGAATATTGGAGACTATTGGGATGGAGCGACGGTGGATAAGCTCACTGAATTAATCCATGAATATTAGGACTTATTCTAAACCAAGTTTATGGATTTGAAGGGAATAATCAGAGATTTAGGGGTAATGAAGATCACGTTAAAACCAGATGTAAAGCTAGTTAAGCAGAGGGTGTATCGCTTAAATCCGAAATACAAGGAGAAGGTCCACTTAGAACTAGATGAGATGCTCACGACAGGCATCATTGGGCCTATGGAGGAATCTGATTGGACAAGCCTGATGGTAGTACAAGAGAAGAAACAAAAGGATGAAATAAGAATATGCATGGATCTCAGAAAATTTAATGATGTGTGTGTACATTATTGATTTCCAACTTTGTTCATAGATGAGGTGTTGGACAATGTAGGCAATTAGGAAGCATATTCTTTCACTGATGGGTTCCCAAGGTACCAATAGATAAAAATCATGCTGGAAGATAGGAGCAAGACAACCTTCATGACTGAGTGGGGTTGCTTTCAATATACTTTCATGCCTTTTGAATTGAAGAATGCCCCTACTATCTTTTCACGCGTGGTTATTTCAACGTTCATGGAATATATTGATAAGTTCTTGAAGGTCTATTTTGATGACTGGATTGTATTTGGGTTGGTTAGGTGCCACGTAGCGACCTATGCTTGATGCTGGATACATGCCAAAGATACCAAATCGCGCTCAACCTCAAGTGTATGGTCCTCGTTCCTTTTGGGAACCTGTTGGGGCATGTGGTTTGTAAACAAGGGCTGATGGTAGACCCCTTGAAAATCATGGTGATTTTGAATTTGGAAGCACCGTGAAGTGCGAAACAGCTGCACGCTACTCTAGGACATATGGGGTACTATAGGAAGTTCATCAAATGCTATGCCCAGATTACCACACCAATGGAAAGTCTATTGAAAAAGGATGTCACATTTTGCTGGAACAATGACTGTAAGAAAAGACTAGATGTACTGAAAGAAAAGAAGGTTACTGCGTCGATTCTAGTCTCCTCAAACTAGAAGAAAGAGTTTCATGTCCATGTCGACGCGTTATGTATAGCGCTGGGGGCAGTATTAACACAGGATGGTGGACAAATATTGGATCACCCTATCGTGTTCGCAAGTCGTAGATAATCTAAAGCAGAAAATAACTATTCCACCATTGAGTGCGAGGAACTATCTATGGTGTATGCACTCCAGAAGTATCGACACTACTTGCTAGGAGGACATTTTAAGATGTATACAGATAATTCTGTGCTGAAGTACTTGGTCAATAAGCCTGTGTTGGGGGGGCGCATATGCAGATGGCTTTTATTGTTCCAAGAATATGATTTTGAATTTATTGTGAATCCTGGACGATTGAACGTGGGACCAGATCACCTGTCATGCATTGAGACAGGGGAGGAACCTACTAGTCTAGAGGAAGGACTACCCGATGCATAGCTCTTTGCCGTGCACGTAGCAGATGGACATTTTGAAGATATAATTCACTTCCTCACAACTAGAACTGCGCCAAAAGAATACTCTATCCAGTAGAAGAAGGAATTAGTGGTGCGCACGACCAATTTCTCTATCATTATTGGGCATCTATACAAGATGGGGAATGATGAAATACTTCAAAGGTATGTACCCAAATTTTAACGAAGCAGCATCCTTGTGTATGATCATGGGGGCACTGTAGGAGGATATTATGCGGGAAGAGAGACCACGCAGAAGATTCTACGCACCAGGTTGTGGTGGCCAACCCTTCATCAGGATTCAAAAGCACATTGCAAGGCATGTGATGTATGTCAAAGAACAGGTAAGCCATCGCAGAGGGATGAAATGCCTTTGAACCCAAAAATGATGTTGCAACCTTTTGAAAAGTGGGCAATAGATTTTGTAAGAACTATCAAACCTCAAGGAAAAATAGGTGTGAGGTATATTATCACTGCGACAGATCACCTAACTCGATGGGTAGAAGCACAACAGGTGAAGGATTACATGGCCGCAACTTCCGTAAAGTTTCTGTTTGAACACGTACTGGCGCAATTTGGATTTCTGAAGGTCTTAATGAGCGAACGTGGTACACACTTCGTGAATGAAACAATAATCGCGCTGACGGAAGAGTTTTAGGTGTATCATCAGAAGAGCACACCATATCACCCACAAGCTAATGGGATAGTAGAAGCATTCAACAAAGTACTAGAGACCGTGCTAACCAAATTATGCAACACACAGCGAAGTGATTGGGACATGCGTATACCCGCAGTATTATGGGCTTATAGGACGACATGCAAGAAACTGACAGGACCGACACCTTTTAGGCTTGTTTATGGAGTGGAAGCTATAATGCCTATGGAATACATCATGCCTACTCTATGCATAACAGTGCTCACAGGTATGAAAAATTATGGAGCAATAGAGGAGAGACTCGCGCAATTGGAGGAGCTCGAGGAAAACCAATTTTTGGCTGGATTTCACCAGCGGGTCCAAAAGCAGTGCGAAAAGGCTTGGCACGATCGACATATTAAGTTGTGCACCTTCAAGGTGAATGATTTAGTGTTGTTCTATGATGGTAAGTTTGATAAATTCCTAGGGAAGCTTGGAATGCATTGGCTGGGACTATATGTTATTAAGGAGATCACAGATGGTGGCATGGTGCAGTTGGTAAAGTTAAATGGAGAACTCTTCCCAGGAAAAGTCAATGGCAGTCATTTGAAGACATACACAGGGGGATCGACCATCTAACTAGTCAATAGAAGCACAGTCTTAGCACTCCAGGTAGCTAAAAGGAGGCATAGGACTATAAACTACTATGCTCGGGAGCTGCGCGATGTCAAAACTGCGCGTAGTAGCAAAGTGTTACAGGGTTCCCGATAGCATGAGAGTAGCTATGTTGCCACGCGGGTCAGCTGGAAAGTTACTGTTATAGTCACTATTCATGATGTGATGCTTGGTTTGAGACCAAATGGAGTGAGCGACAGGAATTTAAGGTGAACTTTATGGGATATATTCTTGAAAATCTACTGCCAATCGATCATGAATGGACCGAATGTGGGGAGAACAGTCGAATTCAAATTCAAAAGGCGCTATAAATTACAAAGGGTTGTCCAGCAAACAACACTTGGCAATTTGAGAACTAAGTTGTTGCACGCACAGACACTCATGAACCTAGACTTTTTCAATCTTCTAAAGGTGAATTCGTTGCTTGAGAAATTACCCAAGTCGTTAAGAGAATTATGGAATAGCACTATGGAAGCACCTGAGGAAGCCATGGATACCAGAGTAATGATAGCTGAGGAAGCCGTGCAGGCCATGACAGAAGTGGAAGCCCTAGAAAGTGCTGGGATAGTCACAGAATTCCCTAAATCGTCGCACACACCAAGAAGTTCCCACATTTGGCAATAGCATAGCTAATGCACCAAAAGAAAGACATGCCAACTAGAATCATAGAGTTGGAGTAGCATAATTGGCTGAGAGGTGTGGAGAAGGCAAGACTGTTAAGCCTACTCTAGATGTCGCATTACCATCGCGCTCGAGTGACAATTTTTGTCATCAGGCAGCTGCTCTACTTGGTGCATGATGGCTTTTTGTGGTTGGAGGAGCCCATCCCCATCACAGACCATTTGATTCCTAGAATTACCCAGCTCCCTTGCAAAGGGGAGGATCTAGTGAACATCTCAAAGGGCAAGAGTGATGACTTGGCCATCGTAGAGGCCATGAAGAAGAAGTTTAAGCTGGAGAAAAACAAGAGAGGGTACGCCATTTCCTGCATCAACAACCTCGCAGTCAAAGTCGAGACATAGATATTGGCAGGAAAGGTTATGCAGAAGTGTCGAACGGATGAGGTGCTCGTGCTGGTGGTTGCACTAGCAACACAATGCACAGAAGGGGTCTAGTTTAACTGGGAAAACTACTTATGTCGAGAGTTCCTTGAGAAATGCCATGAGGCACAGGAGTAGGGAAAATCTTTTCACTATGCATGGCTTCTATTATCCATAGTATTAGTGGCATGGGAATTTCCCGAGGATAGCCAATTCCCAACGATCGCGCAACACCTTTCGAAGGCAGCAAAGTACGCTTCGTTGTGGGAAACCAGGGATGCGCAAAGGATAAGGGACAACAAAATCCTATGGGTTTTCATGGAGATGAACATTAGAATGGGGATTAATCACAAGCCACAGTTATCACCCACAGTATAAAATAGTCTGTAGAGCTTCGTAGAGTTCAAGGTAGATTTCCACCACGTTTACATTAGGGCATAGAAGGACCCCGTGAAGGCGTGGCGCAAGCTACCCTATCTAGCGATAGACGACATCATCTTCACGGTCCTTGAGTCATGGCCACTGGAGTGGCGCACTCCAGTTGGTTCTGCGGTGGAAGCAGGGAAGTCCGTCTCGCAACAGAAGAAGGAAGAGGAGAAACTGCGGATAGTGTATTTGGCAGAGAAATGTAGGAAAGGAAAAGCACTGGCTAAGGCCCAGGCGGTGCACGACGTTGTGAAGTTGGCAGAAGAGCAACAAAAGGTAGCAGAGGAAGAATGCGAAGGATAGAAGTCACCTTCACCCGAGCTGGAGATAGATACAGAGCAATGTGATGTAGATCTGCAGACAGCATCCACTCAGCTGAAACATCCATGCCAAAGAGAGCAGGTAGGGCTGCAAAAGAAGTCAGAGGTTTGAAAGACTTCTTTCGACCCGATCACCCTCACTGAGGGGGATCTACATGACATTGGCGAGACGGTGAGGGAAGTCACCACAAAGACCCTCTAGCAGTTCAAAGAGGAACACCAGATGGTGTTGGGGGCTCTCCGGGCATAGATGTAGGAGTTGCAGGTGTGCACTCCATAGGCTGGCACTATGTCAACCAACCTCACAATAGGCATGTCTACGGTCAAGGAAATGTTGTGTGCCAAGCTGACCAACACCAAAGTGCTTCTAATGGAGCACTCGTTACAGAAAATTAGGCCAATAGGCATATGGTCAGCGGGTTGAATGGAATTGGGTTAAATGTGGTTGTGCTCCCTCGGGAGACGCTCTATGTTTTGTAGGATGGAATCACTGTAGAACTACGAGCTAGGGAGGGTCACGTGCTCTAGGCAATTAGTGAGCAGCGCATCAACATTGAACAACTGAGCCTGTAGCGTGACAAGGTAGTGGAGCAGAACAAATAGATCATGCAGGTGGTATAGGAATCCTACGAGATGATCATAGGGTTGGCCATCCAGGTAGAAGAATCAGTGGAGGTGCGCGTCCAGAAATTAGCAGTAGGGGTGCATGAGGCAAAGGAATAAATGGCCAGGGTTCAGCTGGAGCTGAACCTTCAGATAGCTGAACTACAATTGAAGGTGTAGCCATCATGATTACAGCAGCAATAGTAGAGGTTAACAGTGTAGTGACAGATTGCACAAAGCTGTTCGAGCAGTCATTCGAGGTTCTCACTACCCTGCAGGAGGACCTGAACACATAGTGCCTAGAGATAGAGGCACACGAGCTATAGAAGAAATATGACGAAGTAAAAGGGACCATGTAGATGGTTTCCCTTACATAGAGGCTCGTGAGGATGAAGCAGGCAAAAGCACTCAAGGTGTTAGCTCTCAAAACTACCTCAGGCTGAGGAAGGCAAAAACTCAAGGCAACATCAAACCAAGCTCAGCCTCGTAGCTAGCCCTACGAGGACAGGAGAGGGCTCTCTCCGGGTCTATCTCGGAAAAAGGTCTTCAAAGGGGCTGAGATGACCAATAAAGAATACTGATTTTAGGCTAGTAAATTGATAGGGAAAGTTTGATTTCAAATTTTTTGGGTTTTGTTGGACAACAGGGAAAGGCAATTTTGGGTGCGGGGATGAGACACAGTTTTTGCAGAGGTCTTTTTGGGGCAAGGTAGGTGATTGTTTTGATGCCTTTAAAGGAATTGAATGGAAAGGTATGACTGGTGAGGAGCTAAGGAGAGCAAGAAACTTTCAGGAATTCTCCTTAAACAAATGAAAACATAGATATTAAGCAAACTTAAAGGCAGAGCATAGAAAACCATGAATTCTACCTTAACACTTCATTTGCTTAATTTGCAAAAGAGAATAGTAGGAAAATGATACACATAACAAACTTACAAGTACATGAGAGTAACACACCATCAACACAAATAGCCACAGGAATCCCAAATAGTGCTGCAAAACCCTGGTCTTTCCTTTGCCAAAATTGCAGAGATACAAAGTGTAATACAGTCTAAGCTTATCCCTCCAGAATCCAACCCTGAAAATGACTAAGAAGATACATAATATAGGCAAGATAACACATTTCCTTTCCTCTAGGGGTCGAGCTCAACATCCTAGGAGCTGTTTCAACCAATTCTAAACTGAGCACTACAATCTAGGCAATCAAAACAACTTGCCTCTATAAGCTAGGAAACCAATTCATTCATTAATTTTTTGCCATTTTATGAATTAATCTTCTAGAATAGGTCAAAAAGTGTCATGTCAACGTGAAAATACATTAATTACATCAAAGAGGGTGAAAAATCCCATGAAAAGTCAAAACTGGTCAAATAGCTGCGTTGTCCTGTACTGTAGATGAAAAACTGGAAAATTTCCCTGATGCGTAGCGCGCCAAATCTCTACGCGTAGCACGCCTTTCAGCCCACTTTTGGGGAACTTCCCGGCATCCAAATGAGGCTCCGATGGGCTTGTTGGAAATTTCTAGATGTCTAATTTCCAACCCAAGTGGAATTTCTCAATTTGGTGCCCATTTGCCACTCCAAAAATGAATTCTCCCAAGACTGCTTCCTGTGTGTCCAAAAAGGGGCAGAAGGTCATTTTTTGCATGTTTTTTGACCTTTTGGGGGCCCAAAACTTGATGAAATGTCTTGGCAATGGCTGAGCAGGTGTATTTTATCATGAAAAGTTCAAAAATGAAAACATTTCTTGAATTGGGCCTCCCCATCTTCAGGGTAGCGGGCGGCGCGCTACGCGTTGAGGGCAAAAACCTGTTTTCAATACAAAAATTTCAAAATTGACCAAAACTTCTCCAAATTTTTTGAGATTTGAGCTAGGGGTGTATCATTAAGTACCATGCTCCTTCAAGGAGGCTTTGGCCAAAATTTGGGGTGGATCGGGCCTTTTTCGCCGTTTTAATGCCTTGCTCAATCGCCTCTTAAGGATCTTCATTTTCGCTTTGCAAACATGCATGCGGGCCCAGTAATGATTCTTCATATGGCGGAGCATATATTTGTCTCTGTTTGCCTTGTCTAACAATTTATCTAAATGAGTGTTCACCCGGATGAGCATAGACCCTTGCTCAATAGGTGTCAAATCACCGGGTCTCTTGCGGGCCAAGTTTCGGTCTTCTCGGATTCGCCGCAACTCATCAAGAGTGTGTTCATCTTCTAGCGGCTTGTTACGCTACTCCAAGTAGTTGATTGTCCAATTGGCTGTTTCCAATTTCTGTTGCAACAAGTGATTTTCAGCCTTCTGTTGCTGAATGATCTCCTTTAGCTCCACGCTAGGAGAGCTGATATCAAGGTCGATAATATCTATGTCCGGATCTCCTGATGGTCCCTCATCAAACATGGGTTGCTTGCCTCTGTCCTGTACCTGTACCTGTGCTGCTGTCGAAAGCGAGGCCCCTTCTACACGAAGTGGAGATAACACTCGCTGTGCTGATGAAGAAGGCGAGACCCCTTCCACCTGATGTGGAGATAATACTCGCCGTGCAGATGCAAATAAGGCCCTGTGGCCTCTCTGATATGTAATACATGCTGGAGTGCTGACATGCTCGGGCTCTGGAATGCCAAACTAATGTGAAATCCCTCCCTCATCATGGACAATCTCAGGAGGTTGCCTTCGTACTGTGAAAAAGTCACGAAAAATGAAATCCTCCCAAGCAATACCCTGTTGTGCCAACTCATGCATCACTATGATTTTAATCAGTGCATAATGATAAATACTCTTGTGCTGCTGTGCTGGGCTCTTCCTTTGTACCAAGGGCACCATCCTTTCTATATTGCGACACATGAAAAAAGGAATGTTCATCATTCGTACCCTTGTGAAATGCATCAACAAACGAATATGGTACGAATAGAGACGTGAAAATCTGCTCTCACAAGTGAAATAACGAATAATGAGTCTCATCAATGGTGCATACTCATCCCTTAGGAATCTGAAAGGAAAAACAACAGTTAAGTGTCTCATACACCCGGGTTTGATATATGGCTCATAGTGAAATCTGTCTAACTACTGGCGCTTATTCCATTCCTCCCCTACATTTGGTATCCCGGTGGCTTGAGCAACAATCTCGGGTGATAGGGTGAAGTCCACTCCTGCAAGGTTCACATGACCATTCTGCAAATGTAGGACAAACAAGCGAGCTAGTTCTCTGTGATGTTGAATTTGTGAGATCCGCCCACAATATCCAAAACATGATTGGTACTGAAAATAGTTCATTGCAAGTGGACAAGCTTGCAAATGAGCCAAAGAAGTGGGCTCCTCCCTGACATGCCGACCACCTTTACCACCCTTGTGATTCCTCCTTGGCACTTCTATCTCTGGTGTTGAATCACTGTCATAACTCTGCTCATAATCTAATTCGGTTTCTGACATAGTTTTGAAGACAGGATGGCTGAAATGTATATGCTGATTGTGCACACAATTGATTGTTGTTTGACTTTTTCAAATGTTGTATTTTTCTTGAGTTAAGAGAGAGTTTGAGAGCTTGTTGGAAAGTCACTAGGTGAAAAACCCAATGCGTAGTGCACCTTGCTCAACGCGTAGCGCCTGAACAAAATTATACTGAGAAAATCGCGCTGATGCGTAGTGCGCCCTGGGTGCGTAGCGCGCCTCTGCTGATGCGTAGCGCGCCCTTGGAACTGCCCGATTCGCTCACTGATTTGTGAAATCACCTTTGCAAGGATCCACTTTGCTTGTAAGAGATGAATGAGGTGTTAATGAAGAGGAATGTGCTTATATAGGCTCCTTTTTAATTTTTACTTGACCAAAACCCACTTTGTAATGTTTGAGTATTGACACTTTTTTGAATTAATAGGCTCTGACTTCTGGTTTCACTTTTTAAAATAAATTGTTTGAAATAATGATTTCTTCTGATGATTTTTGCAGGGATAGCTCTGAAATGCTTTGGCAAAGGAAACCAAGGCTGCGCTTCAACATTTGGAGAACTTGAAATTTTGACAATTTTTTACAAAAACAAGATGGTGACTTGTGTTTTTCAAAAACAGAGTTTTGAAAACAAGGTCCAAATTTAGTTGTACAATGATGAGAATTATTGAAATGATGCTCTATGAAGGACATCCCTCTAGCCTGCTGGTCCTTTATGACTTCTTAAGACAAAATTGACTCAACTCTAGACCTAAGACCTCAAAATTTAAAACAAGATGATGAATGACCCTTGAAGACTTTATTTACTTAAATAGACCTGAACCAGCAGTGCCAAACACGAAGGGAATAAATGACACAAAACTACACCAGAGTTATGGCATGCCTAACGAAATGCAACTGATCACACTGATGGGACACCTAACCATGAAATGCAAAGAGCTTTGATCTCTGGTGAAGGGCTAGTAGACCGACTCTAACACAAGGAACATATAGATGCTTCTCTACATAAGGAAGAAGTTCTGAAGGCGTGCTTACAACCATGGATTGATGAGGCATATATCATTACAACCTCCATTGAAGAAAATCTCACACAACTGCAAGCAACACAGGAAAAGGTTTAGGGCAGCAATTTAGCCCCAGCGGTCTCTAAACAACGCATCAAGGAAGTACAACAGGCAGTCGCTTAGTGCGTTGTCGATCTTACAACGATCCAGGTAGAATTGGGAGGTCTTCACGCAAATATCTCCGCACCGACAGAGTGAATCGAGGGCAAGTCACAATATTTGTGTTGGGGGCATGTTGGGTGCAGGATCCCCCAAGGGACGTTCTGGGGCTGAGAGCCTAGATTTTGGTCAAAAATTGTAACTCTGATGTAAAGACTTCACATTTTGTGGGCGCAGAGCATGCAGATTACAAAAGAGTCATAGGGTTGTCCACCCTAAATTTTGTTAAAGTAATGTCGGTTGTAGAGATCTACCCATGGTCCACGGACTATGGGATTGTATAAATATAGTGAGCCTCTAAGTAGTTAAGGCATCTAATGAAATCTAATCTAATGATCAGGAGAAGGATGAAGAGTTGAACCATGGATTAAATTCTAGTTTTGGGTCGTACAGTAGGAGAAGGCTCTGCAGTTGAGTGCATAGAGGCCTAGTAGTCTGCAGCTGAGTGACATGCAGACCCTTGCAGCTAACTGTGCAGGGCGAGTCGAAGGAAGCATTAATAAAGAGAAGTTTCATATCAATTTTGTGTATTTATTTCCTATTTTGTGCATTGAATATATTGGATATAAATTACACTTCTATTGTTTATATGATGTGTGAATATATATGACTGTGTCGACTAAGTAAATGTGAGATAGAATATCTATTTTCGTGAAGCTAACTAACATCTATAAGAAGATAAGTAAGATTTATGGTGTAATTTGGGGAAATAGCATAGGTCGTTTCCATAACAGCATGAAAGCATCTCAGCCCCTGGTTAGGACTGTGTGAAATATGATTAGAACAGATCACAAGGGTATTGAAGGTTAGATCAATGTGCGAAGTAACCTGTGCGAAGGTAGGCATATTTGGACTAAATCAACACTACAGACATCTCAAGGGTGTGGAAACTTGGTTCCAACATCCCCCCCATACTACTTCAGGTGAGACTTTAGTCTGCGCTCCACGGGCTGATGCTGAAAGGGCTAGTAGTGTAGGGATTTGTTTGGCTAAATAACCCCAAACTTGGGTCAGGCCCCCTCTAGCCAACACATAGTCATCAAAAGAGTTTAAAAGGGATGCTAGTACCATGAATGCATGAAACCAGTTGAGGCATGGCGAATGGAGAAGAACTTGATTCATGTGACAACTTGTGCATTCATTATCACACAAGGAGATTTATATAGTGGTGAGACGATATATTTACAATACAGTATTCACAAGAAGACCAAGTAGTGGACCATTAAGGGAGAAATTTGATAAGTATGATTACTATGGGAAAATATAGTCTTTCAAAAGATGAACTTCAAAATTCCATGACTTTATGAGAGATGGACATTCCCAACCTAAGTTTCACATCAGAGATTTGCTTGAGGGTGAATGAACTGCAACAGATTCGTGAATTCATTCATAAGTAAAATCCTGAAAATTTGAGAGCTCACACTCGAAATACAAAACATTTTTTACATGAGAATTCACATTGAATGAAAACATGTAGATAGATAGATTGTCTGAGAGAAATGAGATTTGATTTAGCTTGGGGGGCTTACCAGAGTTGCGAGATCCTGACATAACCATCAAATGGAAGTTGAAGTGCCTCAACTCCTTGGAAGGTCCCGCAACTTTCTAGGATTGTAGAATCATATTTTGAAGCTTGAACCAGATCATGCATTTTTTTAGGGTAGCTACATTTATTGATTTCGAAACTACTCTCTAGATGGTAGCCATATTTGTCACAGGTTTCTCCAAATGTTTCAACTTCAACAACAATCAGATTACTCAAATGAAGAGGCTCCTCTGATAGTACATTCAAAGATAAATGAATTGGTGAGATCTCACGAGCAAGCTAATTTGAGGATTTGTATTCATGCAAAAGAATAGATGATGAGGGGTGGGAATAGTTCTCTGTGCTTTGACTATTTTCAGTTTCATCATGGATAGTCTCACTGCCTTGTGTCAATCAAGGATATAACTAATCCGATGAAGAAACAAAATACATGGAATATATTTTTCGTAATTGGATGTGTTGCGAATGGTAGGACACAAAGGATAGTGAGGTGAAGGGGAAGTTTCGATATGAACACCTTCTTTGACCAAAGAAGATTCTACATCCAAATTAAAACCTTCATGAGGAATCAAAAGATCACATGATGTGCTTGGGCATTCGTCACGATACATAGAAATATAATTATCATCATTGGAATAATTATTGCCCAAGGTTGGGGGTTGATTGAAATAATTGATTGTATTGGATTTTCTGTCAAGATTAGAAGACCGAGAATCGTTCAAAAATCTAAAATCATTGTTTCAATGTGGAGGATTTAAAAGCAAAGAGGAAAAATTGATAGTGTCCTCACCTTTCTACTCCTTTACCTGTGTAATGTGACTTCCTTGTACTTGATCGCAATTTGAGATAGTATATTGAGAATAAAGAAAATGTGAAGAATTAGCTAGTGAAGACAATTGATCAAGTGATTCATGGTACAAAGAGTCAGGATTTGAAGAAGATAAAGGAAAAAAAAAATCTGGATCATCCTTGAGATTAGAGTTGTGAACGGTTACATCCTCTTACGGAATGGAAGAGCAAGTCATCATGGTAGACTACATGAACCATTCTGAAATTTTCTCCATTGAAGAAGGAGAATAATGAGTAGATGGGCTAAAGATTTGATTCACAGAATTCCCAGTTTTACAATCGACGCAAGAAGGCACCCACATTGGCACTGAAAAAGGAGCACAAGGAACGAAAGGGGTAATAGGCACCTCCTCTGTGGTTTCAGGTGGCTCATGATTCACAAGAGTTGAGGAAGAAGGGAAATAGGAGGTTTAGGCTCACCATATAAGGAGACATGAACCAAGCATTCAAACTCTCTTCTCAAGAAATGCGAGTTCAAATATTTTTTAGGAATTTTGCAATAGAGGTGAAGGAACCAATCATCAAAATCCTCATCTAATTCATCAGGATCCATTTTTAAATGATGTATTCTTTCACATACATCTTGGAGGTTATACTTATTGAAATCTTTATGCAGCATCTTGTTAAGCTGAGCATATGAATGGAAAGAGGAAATGGGTAATGTATGACACCATTGACTAACACGACCTTTGAATGTGAGGGTGAGTAGTCTAGCTATGACATATTCATAACATATTTTGTGACAAACATAAAGACAAATAACTTGAGATAGATGTTCATGAAAATTTGATTCACCCTCACCATCAAACTTAATTTTGGACAAGACATGAATAAATTCTGCAGGGATGGTACAATTAAGCTCTTTATAAAAATATCTTAGCATTATTATTTGAGGGAGAGCCATTTTAAATAAGATATTCAAACCAGAATCTACGGGCACAACTTGTCATCTGGCCCTCCTTCTAGCGCCATTTTGTTGGCAGTGTTGGAAATACATCAACCAAGGGGATCTCCCCAATATGAATTCCTAATTAGAACTCACACTATTTGGTGTAGGAGTCTCATTTAGTATAAAGACCTGGTTGCCAAATCCTGAAAGATCTACCTTGGCTCTAGCTTTCAACATAGGAGAAGGATGCAACAATATCTTCGAACAATAAGGTGAGTGTGCCTAGTGAATGCGCAATGTAATTGTGTCTAGGTTCTCTTACTACAAAACGGGGGATAAAAGTGAGCCTCTAAGTGAGAGGTAATAGTACCACCTAGGAAGAGACACACATGAACCAGGAAGGTCTATCTAACATCTAGTAAAATATTCCACAGTGGATGCAGTAGTTGTTAAAACCAAAGAACAAGGAAAGCTTTGTGTAGCATCCCATGGAATAGTCCACAAGGATGAGACAACATTGACAATAGCTACATCATATTGCCAAGAATATAAGCACTAAAACAACCATAATAGTTCAACTATATTAGTACATGTGAAACAAACATGAATTACAAATTCTCAAAGAATAATCTTACAAACATCCATAGGTCATGCATGGAAACGTGTTGGCCTGAAAAAGCTTCTAGATTAAGCAAAAGTTCCAAGACACATATTTACATAAGACATCACTAGCCCCAATAGTGGGACATTGGAGCCACTCTTTTCTCCTCAAAGAACTGACTGAAACTCTCTATGCTTTGAGGGAGGAGCCAAGGTGAAAATTCCTATGCTCATATAATGAGGGGGTATATATAACTAAAGGGTGATGCTTTACCCTTGTGACTCTTCGACTTCCCTCATGACTATTCAACTTCCTATGACTTTTCAACTAACATGACTCTTCATATTCATGTGTGTCCATTGGATTTCCACTTTACATTACACTCGATTTAGAATAGACATGGATCATAATAGTGATCTGGCCTTTGAAAACTCATCACATGACTTGACATGACACTGATGGCATGGACTTGCTTACTAAGGTGGAAATATCAAGATGTTGTTGCCACTGAGTGATAGATATGTTATTCTATGTGCTTTCTCCTCTCCTTCACATGGCTTGACGATGCAAGGTCTTCAAATATCTTCGGTATTGAGAGGTGGTTGCATGCATGTGTTCCCTTTGCTTATTCTTGATAAGCTTCTTTTTACGTCCAATTGTAAGTGAGTCTTCTTAGTGTGTTCGCTCCTTATTCTCCTTCTTCATCATCTCGCCATGATCTAGTAGTGTACATGTTCTTGCAATTAACTCATGATGGGATGACATCTCTAAAATACTTTGTCTAAGATGATGCATTGTTATCCATGGATTGGGCCCGAGAAATGTGAAAGGTTGGGAAAGAGGGCCTAGTAACTGCGTATTGTGTAGTTCCAGGTGACAGGGAGGGAGACTTTTCACTGAAACTACGTAGAACACAGCTCAAGTTTTTATGAGTAACTCTTGAGAATAGTATTCACTAATGGGAAGAATTGTGTAAATGCCACTGGGAGATAGTATTGCGCAGTTCAGACCGTCAGTGGCTACTACAAGATGGGACCCTAGGAGGCAGGTATGCATAGTTTTCTGAGGCAAGGCGGGACTGGGTGGTAGAGGGGATTAAGAGGACAGATCTACGCAGCTATTGTGATTAGTGAGTCCTGTCTAAGGGAGGACACTAGGGAGACACTTTTGCGTACTTCTAGGAGGCATGGCAGGCTTGGTTCTCTACCCATTGAAGGGTTCCAACATGCATAAAGGAATATTGATGATTGATCTTACGAAATGCATACTTAAGATTAGGCAAGGAGAAGCTACTATGAAATTCTAGGGAGGAAGGCAATCTTCTTAGCTCTGGAATTGAGTAGTGAAACTGCCCTCAGGGACAACAACTATGTAGTCCACAGCTCAGTTGGAATCCAGTGAAAGAGAGTTTCCCGGTTGGAAGGATTTTCTGAGAAATGGCTAAGTGTGGTAGGAAGGTGAACTTGTGAGGAACTTGAAATTGTGATCACACACTTAGCTTACTTCGACGACATGACAACATACACTGCTGGAACAACGAGACAAAGAATTACCCTCTGTGAGAATGTGTAGAACAAAAAGCGATAAGTGCAGCACTTGAGATAGACCTTAGGATGACCGTGAAGACACTTGTGTGAGAGTGCTTAAAACATTGTGTATGAGTGTGGCAGATGTTTACATATCTATGATAACTTGAATTTACAAAGACTAACCTTTGAAATCATCAGAAAAGGACCGCAAGAATGGTAAAACAATCAAAATTCCAAAAGATGATAGTTGATCAAACAAGTGAAAGGGGTGAAAAGACTCTAAGAAATCTCATGAAATAAGCTCGAGTGTTTGTAACAATAAAGGGAAAGACCAAGGAAGGCTCTATAATTTGAGTGCAAGCGAAAATTTTAGAGGGTGTTGCAGCCACTACAACATAAGAATCCTATGATAGATAAATGACTCAATAAAATCCGTACTAGTGATCAAGGAAACTAGTACCTAATATCATTATCAATTAAAAATGGAAGTAAATACACAATACATCAACTCCATTGAACAATACAGTGGGAAAGAAACACTCTTTTGTATTAGTCTTGAATAAGAAGAAGCCATACAACCTTGCCTTCATGATGTAAGCCTCCTCCCAATAGTCTCCAATCCTCCCCTTAGGTGACAATATGTGTAGCCCTATTCTGAGAACATAAGTTTATATTCAAAATTCCCCCCTAACTCTCTGGTATGTGTTGAATCTATAGTCCAAGAGGAGGAGGTTTGAGATCCTCTTCTCAAGGGATGAGATCCTCAAAAGGAAGGATAGGGTTCCATAAATGGAGGGTTTTTTCTCCATGAATAGAGGGATGAGGCCCAAGTATATAGGGACTCCAAGCACTCAGTTGGGAAATATTCCTCCAACAAGGCTTCTAGGAATCACTTTTTATTTTTACTCCCATTGAAATATTTGCGTAGTTTATAGTGGAAGACAAAGCACAAATTATCACAGGCCACAATGGTAAAAACTATGGTTGCACATATATTAGTTAGAAAACTGCACAACTTCTTAAAAAATAGGGTTTGAGCAATATAATCCAGAATTCTTGCAGAATTTCGTATTGTTTTACCTTCAACATTCAATGGGAATGCTTGAAACATTTCATCGAATAGCCAGAGATCCGTACTTGGTGGCCATTTGACTAATGGTGAAAAAATGATGTGTAACATGGTGAAATATCACCAAAGTAGTATTCTCTTTCATATCAAATTATCATAGTTTCTATGTAAGTCAGATGAAGAGGAGAGCTGAGGGATCGGAGGAGAGCACATGTTATAGTTAAGATATAATTCCTTATGTATCTTTTCCATGATATGAATGCAAGATAGTTTCCATCTCCATTTCATGTCTATATATGTGAGAGACTTGATTAATTTATTGAATTGATTTTATGTTACATGCTAACTTTCCTTCTATAGAGGAAAATCTTGTCCTTTTTTTTCCCTTGTGTAGGGGTTTGGGTCGAAGGGTTGAAGTGGGATCTCCAAATAAGAGTAGGTTTTATAGTTGCAAAAGGGGCCTACAAAACACATTATCCTACAAGGGTTTTAGGTACGTTCCTTCATTTTTTTGTTTCTATTATTTCTATGGTTGGCTATGGCATTGTAACTAGGATATTATCTTGGTTATTCCACCCATTTATTGGTAGATCTTAAGTAAATATATGTGGAGAAACAACTCCGTGGAATCTATGTGACTTTCAAGCTAACACATATTCCAAAAATATATTTAGTCTTTTAGTATTGTTAGATATATCATCAATCCCATATGATTGACGTGAGGGATTTTATTATAATGCATCTTTTTTCTTCCTTAACTATGTCTTTGAGTGTTGGGTCCATTCCCCTCTGAGGTTGGCGCACGGGCTTGCAACCTTCCTTGATGTAAACGTGGTGAGTATACATTGAAGGTTGCACTCCCTTCATTTCCTTATAACTCTAGGCAAAGGTATCTAGATGCTCTCTTAGCATGTCACATAACTCATTTTCCTGAGGTGTAGAGAGAGAGGGGTTGATTTTCAATGTTTTATTGGACCAAATTCTATCATCTTGACATGAGTAGGACTTGAGTCAGCTAGGCACAAATCATTCCAAGGGTTATCTTCATATTTCTTTACTAACTCATCAAGAGACATGGTGTTGGGGGGCTGATTCTGGAGGATTTGATCAATCAGGTCATCTTCATCAAGTTTCTCCCCTCCTATAATAGCATCTAGGGTACATATTGGGTAAGATGTGGCATGGTATACTTCATATTCCTCCTCCTCTTCCAACCATAAGGGTAATTCATGCTCTAGAGATGGTTGAGCAGGAGGGTACAAGACCAATTGTTTGGAAAAATGCCCATTTTTAATGGTCATATTCCCAGCCCTGCAACTTATGTAAGCATCAACAATGGCTAGCCATGGCCTTCCAAGGATGAGAGGATAACCATTGAATTTGGTCTTAGGTTGGAGAACTAAGAAGTCAACAGGGTGTTAGAACTCCAAAATTTCCAAGGGTTGTTCAATGTGTTAAAAATAAATATAAGAGGAAACTACAAACCTACTTTGGAGCTTAGGATCTAGCCCTCCTAAACTCAAAGAAGGTGTTGGGTCCATATAATACTAGTGATTACCCCATTAATATTGTAGTTGTATACCTTATTAAAAATTTTGTGCCCCTATTGTCCCCATATTGTTATTACTGTGCCCTATAGAATCCCTCTATTGTTATTTTTGTGGCTTTATATTATTATTGTTATGTTGGTTGGGTTATATTGTGACTCCTTAAACTCCTATATATAAAAAGGAGGTTTTGTCATTTGAATCATCCAAGAATTTTTCATTTGTGTAATGTAAAGGAGGTTGCCCCCTCAAAGAGGCTGAATTATAAGGCGTTGATCTCTCTTTTCTATCTTTTTGTGAGCTGGTTTCATAACATTTGGAATTAGAGCTTTGGATTCTAGGGTTTCGCTGCTCCAAACAGGTCATCGTGGCATTTTCGTTATAACTTTTTTCTGCAATGTTTCAGAAGCTAGAAAAACCCATTTGAGAAGAAATCACGCTGAATCTCGGGTCCGAATTTCAGAGCTTTTTGCGCTATATTTGCGGAGATATGATCTGAGGAAGTTGGTCTTTTTGCAGACTCCTAAATTGCATTCCAAACAGGTGACCTGGGGAAAATCGTCATAACTTTCGCTATGAGCATAGGATTGAAATTTCATAAGAAGGTACAGAAAGAGGATAGGCTGTAGTTTCTTGTATATATTTTTCAGAGCCAAAGGTCGAAATAGTGACTCGTGGCACGTCGTACAAGTTTGCTCTACTGAACTAGTCTATAATCAGGTCATCTTGGGAGATTGTGCATAACTCTTCCTTGGAGAATCCAATTTGGATCAGAATGGTGGCATTAGAAAGAGGACATAGAGGGCTACTACAGGTCACAATTTCAAAATTGGATGATCTGAAATTGCAGAGATATATCAGATTCATTATCAAGCTTCTACAAAGTGAAAAAAGGTGTGTAGTTTTTTTTAATTTTTGCATAAGCTTGGTTTGAAAAATTAGTTTGAATCGGTAATTGATGCCCCGAGGAAAGAAAATGCAAACACCTAGTAAGCAACCTGAAATCTCTAGCATGACTCATGAAGAAGAGGAAGAAATTCAACATGATATATCAAAATTACGAGCCCAAGTGCAACAAGTGTCACTTGCACAAAAAGCAACAGAATCTAAGATGGATGGTTTAAGGAAAGATGTAGAAGCTAAGATGGATGGTTTAAAGAAAGTTGTAGAAGCTAAGATGGATTGTTTAAAGAAAGGCGTAGAAGCTAAGATGGATGGCATGGAAGCTAAGATGAATGGCATGGATGCTAAAATTGATGGCATGGATGATAAGATGGAAGAATTGAAGATAAATATGAATAAGTTGCTACAAGAAATGGTCACTAATGGTGAAATGGTAGTAAAGGAAACTCATGATGAGAACAAAAGAAATATTAATCATGATTCCATAGACTCTAATTTTGGATCGAAGACCCACCATATTCCAAAAATCGATATGAGGAAGTTTGATGGCAAGGATCCTGCAACATGGATATTACAGATGGAGCAATTTTTCGATATCAACAATGTGCAAAACACACAAAAGGTACGTATTGCAACTTTATATTTGGAACCAAATTAGTTTGTATGGTATCAATGGCTTTGCTCTTGTAAACAAATTATCACTTGGGAAATTTTTACAGAAGAATTGACAGCACATTATGAGGATACAAAAAGCAACACTTTTTTTAGCCAATTGATAAGTCTCAAACAAAAGGGTTCAATAATGGAGCACATTGAGGAGTTACAAAAATTGAACATAAGGGTCAAAAATATTCCAGAGGAGCATAGGATTGATGTGTTCATAGGGACTTTAAAGGATAATATCCAACATGATGTTCGCCTTTGGGAACCTGATTCATTAGAGAAGGCATTCAGGTTAGCAAGAAAAATGGAAAGCAAAATTATGGCAACCAGGAAGCATACCACTCACAACTATAAAGATGGAAGTGTTGTTGCCCCTAGTCTTCCACAACCTATAATTTTGACACCATAACAATTGGAAGAAAAAAGAGAAAAAGGGCTTTGTTACAGTTGTGATAGCAAATACACTAAAGGTCATAAGTGTGCTGAGAAGAAATTATTCTACATAGATTGTGAAGAGGAAGAAGAAAAGGAGCAAGAAAGGTCAAAAGAAGAGGATATACTCTAGGAAAAAAGCCTAGATAAAGAAGAAAGGAATCCAACCATATCTTGTAATGAATTGGTGGGAATTACCACTCCTCAAACCATCAAGATAGAAGGACGAATCAAGAAGAAAAAGGTAATAGTGTTGATTGATTCAGGAAGTACCCACAATTTTATTCATTGTAAGGTAGCACCTTGCAAAAGAATTGAATTGCTTCTTATATCCAGCACCAGAGTGTCAAGTGATGGTTGCCAATGGAGGAAAAATAAATTTCTTTGGAAAGTGCCATAATATCAAGCTATCCATGGGAGAATATGTATTGACTAGCCCAATGCTTTCCATTCCAATGGGAGGTGCTGATGTTGTACTAGGAGTCCAATGGCTACAATCCTTGGGTACAATATCTTTTAATTTTCAAGAACTTTTCATGAAATTTTCTGTGGAAGGAAAGGAAGTTGAATTAAGGGGTATTACAGGGAAACCGGGAAAGATAATCAGCTCTAACGATATGAAAAAGCTTCTAAAAAAGGAACAAAGAGGTGTAATTGCACAATTATGTTCGCTAGATGTTTCCACGTTGGAATCATCTATTTCTCCAAATCTCCAAAAAGTATTGGACAATCATTCCAAGGTATTTGAGACTCCCAAAGGTCTCCCACCTATTCGTGATCATGATCATGCTATTCATCTGATTCCAGGAAGTGTTCCTCCAAACATCAGGCCGTACAGATATCCCTATGCCCAAAATAGTGAAATTGAACGTATGGTTGTAGAAATGCTAGAGGCTAGTATAATTCAACCGAGTCAAAGTTCTTTCTCTGCTCCAGTAGTATTGGTGCACAAGAATGATGGATCATGGCACATGTGTCCAGATTATAGGGAGCTCAACAAGCTCGCTATTAAAGATAAGTTTCCCATTCTTGTCATTGATGAATTACTGGACGACTTGCATGGATCAATTTACTTCACCAAGTTGGATCTTCGTTCAGGATATCATCAAATCAGAATGAACATGGATGACATTCTGAAAACAACATTTAGAACTCATGAGGGTCATTATGAATTTTTGGTCATGCCTTTTGGCCTTACCAATTCACCTTCAACATTTCAAGGTTTGATGAAATCCATTTTCAAACCATTCCTTAGAAAATTTGTGTTAGTATTTTTTGATGATATACTAATCTACAACAAGTCTTGGAAGGATCATGTTGAACATGTTGACAGGGTGCTAGAACTATTGGAGGAGAAACAATTATATGCAAAAATATCCAAATGTTTCTTTGGAGTACAAGAGGTGGAATATCTGGGTCATATTGTATCTCATGAATGAGTTAAGGTAGACCCTATCAAAATTAAAGCCATTAAGGAATGGAAAGTCCCCACATCCATAAAGCATCTGCGAGGATTTCTCGGGTTGACAGGGTATTATTGCAAGTTTGTTTAGAATTATGGGAGAATAGCAGCACCTCTAACAACATTATTGAAGAAAGATGCATTTTCATGGACTCCGGAAGCAACAAAGGCCTTCAAGCATCTTAAAGAGGCAATGTGCCATGCATCGGTCTTAGCTACACCAGACTTCACAAAAACCTTTATTGTGGAATGTGATGCTTCAAGAAATGGAATTGGTGCTGTTTTAATGCAAGATGAAAGACCCATTGCTTTTGAAAGTCGTCCAATCAAGGGAAAGTTTTTACATAAAGATATTTATGAGAAGGAAACGTTGGCAATACTCCATGCACTTAAGAAATGGTGACCCTACCTAATGGGAAGACACTTCAAGGTAAAAACGGATCATGATAGCCTTAAATACTTTTTAGAGAAAAGATTATCCTCTGAAGAGCAACAAAAGTGGGTCACAAAGATGTTGGGTTATGACTTTGAAGTCATCTACAAAAAAGGGAAGCAAAATGTGGTGGCAGATGCACTCTCAAGAAAGGATGAGGATGTGGAAGCATTGTTGTGTGCCATTTCTATTATCCAACCAGATTGGATAAATAAAGAAAGGGAGGAATGGAAGAACAACGAAGAAGTATGAGAACTTATTCGAAAGTTACAACAAGACTCCAGTACATCTGATACATTTAGCTGGAAAAATGATTCGTTATGGTACAAAGATCGCTTATACCTCTGTAAGAATTCCCAGCTAAAACAAAAGATTCTTATGGAATTGCACACTTCTCCCTTAGGAGGGCACTCAGGATTTTTAAAAACTTACCACAGGGTTAAGAAGGAATTTTTTTGGGAGGGCCTTAAATCAAATATTCAAAAGTTTGTGGCAGAATGTTTGGTTTGCCAACAAAATAAAGTTGAAACAATTAAGACACCAGGTCTATTACAACCTTTATCCATTCCAAGCCAATGTTGGGAGGAGGTTTCAATGGATTTTATCATAGTTTTACCCAAGTCTGAGGGAAAGAGTGTCATCATGGTGGTAGTTGACAGACTTACCAAGTATGCACACTTTTGTGCATTATCACATCCATTTAAAGCCAATACAGTTTCTACTGCATTTATGGAAACAATTCAAAAGTTGCATGGAAACCCAAAGATTATTGTAAGTGACAGAGATCCCATTTTCATTGGAAATTTTTGGACAGAATTATTTTCTTGTCTTGGTACTCAGTTATCTCATAGCTCATCTTATCATTGTCAATCTGATGGGCAAACTGAGATAGTAAACAAATGTTTGGAAGGATATCTTCGTTTCTTTGTATCTGATAAACAGACACAATGGGTCAAATGGTTGCCTCTGGCTGAATGATGGTATAACCCTTCCTTCCGTACAGCAACAAAAATGACCCCATTTATGGCACTTTATGGATATCAGCCACCATCCGTCACATCATATTTAAGAGAAAATTCTAAGGTTCAAGTAGTGGAATATCACATCGAACATCAACAACAAGTCCTCCAACTCTTAAAGGATAACCTCGTGTTGGCACAGAATAGAATGAAACAATAGGCAGATCAACATTGCACAGAAAGAAGTTTTGATGTAGGTGATTGGGTATTCCTACGGCTACAACCATATAAGAAAATGTCCCTCAAGCAAGCTAAGAAGGATAATAAATTATCACCAAAGTATTATGGTCCGTACAAGGTGTTGCAAAATATTGGTACTATGGCATACAAATTGGAGCTTCCTGCAGCTTCTCGATTGCACCCAATTTTCCATGTTTCATGTTCAAAGAAGGTTATAGGTGACAAGCTCCCAGTTCAAACAATATTGCCAGAAATTGACGAGGAAGGAAAAATTATATTGGAACCAGAAGCAGTCACAGAAACAAGAACTCGACAGTTACGAAATCGATCAATTTCGGAGTATCTTATCAAGTTATCCGCTGAAGATTCCACATGGGAGGGTGAAAATTTTATACAGAAGCATCCAGAACTACTCAAGCGTTGAGGACAACACTTTTTTGAAGGAGAGGGCATGTTGGGTCCCTATAATACTAGTGATTACCCCATTACTATTGTAGTTGTATCCCTTATTAATATTTTTGTGCCCCTATTGTCCCCATATTATTATTACTGTGCCCCATAGAATCCCTCTATTGTTATTTTTGTGGCTTTATATTATTATTGTTATGTCGGCTGGGTTATATTGTGACTCCTTAGACTCCTATATATATAAAGGAGGTTTTTTCATTTGAATCATCCAAGAATTTTTCATTTGTGTAATGTAAAGGAGGTTGCCCCCTCGAAGAGGCTGAATTCTAAGGTGTTGATCTCTCTTTTCTATCTTTTTCTGAGCTGGTTTCATAACAGAGGGCTCTCTCTATATGATTTAACTTTGTTTATTTTAATGGATTTTAGGCTAGCTATGTATGCTTAATTGGGTTTATTTTGATTGTGTTGGTGGAATTAGGGACTTATAGGAATAGGTTCTTTTACATTTTCCATTGGGATATGGATTCAATAAGGCTTTGAAAATAGAACAGCAACAAATTATAGAGAAAATGTTACAGGGAAAGATAGGTGAGCAATAATAGATCTCAAGGCTGGATGGTGAAATGACTTTTCAATCGGGATCAAGGAGCAATTAAGAATTCCTTAAACCAGACAATGAAGAAGGATGAAGAGAATCAATCGGGATCAGAGGGAAATTAAGAGTTCTCTAAACCAGATATCAAAAGAAAACATAGAAATGTATAACAATAAAAGTAGACTGTAATATTTAAGCAAATTCTGCAGTAACATCCCTGTTATAACATTTAGATTTAGAACACATGAATTTATGGAATAATTAGAAAAGAACATGAAGAAATGAAATTTCTACTTCATTGAGATAGCTCAACACATGAATCCTGTAAAGAAGTTCCTTTATAACTTGTCCTGTCTGTCAACTGGAATTTTGGTACAATAACCCTTAGGTAATAGATCAGTTAGCTACAACCATATTCAGAAATCCACACTAAATACTTCGAATTGTGGAGTATTTATACAAAAACTATTACAAAATATCATAAAACTGATTTAGGAATTATTTAAGGAAAATGAAATATCTTCATGCAAGAAGATAGAGATAGCTATCTAACTAATGCAAGTTGTCCCTGTTTATTTGGCTTTGTTGTTTTCTTTCACTAATATTTTGTTGCTTTATCTCTTTCGTTGTTTTGCTTTATTCTAGTTGTCCCTTTACTTTGCCTTGTCATCTGATACTCTTTATACTCTGTTACTGCTTTACTTTCGATCTTTGATTGCTCTGTTTCTATTTTAACCTATTTTACTTTTACTTTTCAACGTAACTCATTGAGTTTCTCCCAAGCCTCTTCATCTCGTAATTTTATTTTTGCCATTCTTTTGTAGATTTCATCAGTTTTTGTGTACTTTTCAAAAGTAGGCTTGTTTATAAAGAGATGTTTTACCTCATGCTCGAGGTAAAAGAGGTTCTCAAAAGTATGATAAAACACTTTTCTTGTAGGAATTCCTTTCATGGAGGAATTGTTGGACTATTCTTTAGTAACTTCTCTGATTTTCTTGTCATAATATTCATGTTTCATCAACCTGTCATTAATCATTGATCTGATAATCACCCTATGAGTGACCTCAGTTAAATATTTATTAAATGAAGGTATTACAAACTCATATGTTGGTGTGTGTGTCTATGTTATTTAAGCAATGGATCGATCAAATTGAAAATACACAGACACTTAAAATGGAAAACAACAGAAAAACCCAACAAGCAAATACAAGGACACAAGAAATTAATAAGGAGTTCACCCTATCCACCAGGGCTACATCTCTGGTCCAACTTTCAGTGGTGGCCTTCTTTTATTGTGTCTTGAAGCAGAGAAATACAATGAAGGAGCTCAATATGAGTCTCCTGAAATAGATTGGCTTGGCAGGGTGCTTCTTGGATTCCCTAAGCCACTAGAGTAAACAGACTCTTTTCCTTACAAGCTCTTCGACCTCTTCGGTCTAACAGATCCTCTCAGGGATGGCTTGAATCTCTCAAGCTCTTAGGTGCTCGACACTGCCTTTGGTCAGCTCGGCCCTTTTGTCTTCTTTCTACTTTTTGCCTTACTGGTTCTTCTCTTCTCTGTTTTTTGTCTTTTGGTGTTCCTCTCTGGGTGTGTTTTCTATTCTCTGTTCATGGCTTTAAAGCCATTCGAGCTCATGGTTGTTTGATTCCTCTTCCACTCAGTCGGATCGCCTACTATAGTTGTGCTTGGAGTTCCCTGACTCAACATCATCATCAGACTCACAGGGAGCGGCCACTTGTCCTCCTACAAACTGCGCCATCTTGCCTCGTCAGTTCGTTTCTTCAGTTACGTTACGGAATGAGTCATTTGCCACTGTGGTAGTCAATTTAGACTTCAAATTCTTTCATATCGCAGCTTAATCCCCTGTTAATTCCGTCTTCGCCATCAAGCGCGGTCTCAACTATTAGATCTGAAGTCCCCAGATCCGATGATATTCGCTCGTCCCGTGCAGTTGACTAACTCAACCGTTAGCACGTGATGAGCAGTGGTTTTCTCTCCTCCACTTGCCATGCGTCAAGCGCTGAGTGGAATCACTCCTTTTTCATCAAAACTACTTACCTCCCATGGATGCCCCCGATCAATACCACCGATTTTGGAGCGGGTCCCACCTTTAGTGCTTAGCCTTTTGTCCCACAATTTTCTTGGCTCCCACGTGACTAAGTGCTTGGGGCTTCTCCATTTTGAGGGTTTTCGCCAAGCGATGCGCAATTAGTGCTAAGCATTAATCGCACATCAAAAACTCCCTCTTTTTCCTGATTCGGGCCTCCCAGGGGCTAATTTCACCTTCTGCACAGTCTCCATGGGCCTCGATCAACGTGCTTTGACCGAGGTCCTCGTCGTGTCATGCTGGTTTCCACTGCCACTGGTTTAGAGCTTTTTTTATCACTATTTTAAATTCTTTGAAGTCTATCCTAACCTAATATAGTGATGGCTCTGTTAATCATTCTTTATGGATCCAATTCGGATCACAGCCTTCCCACTGAAAAGATTTTGGACCACCAAAAGTTGGTTTTCTTTCAAGCATCGACTAAGTGAGGGTACTACTGTCTCATTTTCCCAATCTCAATCCACTTTGCACTGCTCGGCTTCGAACCTTTGAGTCCAATTCTGAGGTACTCAACATCTCCTCTGTGCGTTGTCCTCACCTTCCTATCCAAGACTGAGTCTTCCTGCAATTCATTCAGATATTCAGGTTGCAGGTCATCAATAGAAGGCAATTTACTTTGCTCTTCAAGATCCTCAATCATTGAAGGTTCAAACAATCTCAACCAATCTGCATTTACGACTGAGTAGATGTGCATATAAGCTGGTAGATCAAGGTGAAAATCATTTTCACCAATCTTCTCAAGTATCCTAAAAGGTCCATACCTGATAGGCTTTAGCGTTTTACCTTCACCTTGCATCCTATCCTTGCTGATATATAGCCAGACCTAGTCTCTAACTTGAAAACTATACTCCATCTGATGCTTGTCATGCCTTGCCTTGTATTTGGCTTGGCTCCTTTCCAACTATTCCTATACTGCTTGGTGGATCTCCTAGATCTGTTCAATAACCTAGTGGCCTTGTCCACATCACTGTGTCCATCAACTGTGGTATCTTTACCAAAGACAAAATCTAAAGGAGACCTTGGTGTGAAACCAAAACAGGTTTCAAAAGGAGATCTCTATGTAGAAGAATGTTTCACTCTATTGTAAGCATGCTCCACATAACACAAATGTTCATCCTAAAGCTTAGGATGTTTGCTGTAATATCCCCTGAGTAACTAGATCACTGTCCTGTTAACTACTTCTGTATGGCCATCGGTTTGTGGATGAAAAGCTGTGCTTTTCTTCAGTTGGGTGTCCATCAACTCCCACAGACTTGACCAAAACTTCCCCACAAATCTGGTGTCTTGATCAGATACAATGGAAGTGGGCAATCCAAAATGAACCCATACATTTTCAAAGAACAGTTTTGCAGTTTTTTCAGTTGTAATCTGCTTATTACAAGGTATCAAAATGCACATTTTGTTGAACCCATCCACAACCACATACAGATAATCGTGACCTTTTCTAGACTTAGGCAGCCCCCCAATAAAATCCATCGAAACACTTTCCCAAGGGTGAGAAGGAACTGGTAATGGAGTGTACAAGCCTAGTTTTCCATTGCTGGGCTTGCTTTTAGCACACATAGTGCACCCTCTTACATATCTAGAAACTGTCTCATTCATTTTTTGCCAATAACAAAATCTTTGCAACTATGCAACTGTTTTACTTATCCCAAAGTGACCTGATATTAGAGAAGGGTGTGCCTCTCTAATTATCTTTACTCTCTCTATTTGCGGAATGCAGAGTTTCCCACAATGATACAAGAGTCGGTCCTTCACATGATAATCCAATTCTTCTACCTTTTTGCCTCGACTTAAAGTTGCATATACATCTTTAAAGTCTATATCTTGAGCATATTGTTCAATGTAACTTTCATGTAGTACAGAATTATGCTTAAGTATAGTAGATGCATTTATAATGGGTCTAGATAACATGTCTGCAACTTTGTTATGTATGCCCTTTTTATATCTAATGACTAACTGAAACTGTTGTAGAAAACCCATCCACCTGTAATGTCTTGATTGCTGCAACTTAGTTTGGGAGTGTATATATTGAAGTGGTTGATGATCAATATGTATTACTGTCTCCTTGCCCATTAAATAATGTTTCAACTTTTTCACACTCTAAACTAATGCATACAATTCTTTATCATATGTAGGATAGCTAACTACTGCAGAATTAAAAGTCTCATAATGATAACATATGGGTTTACCGTGCTATGTCAACATTGCTCCCATGGCATAGTCACTAGCATCTGTTTGGATCTCAAATGGTCTTTGTAGATCAGGCAGTGCTAGTATAGGTGCTGTACTAATCTTTTCTTTCAAGGTGTCAAAGGCTTTTTGATGTTTGCCTCCCCACTGAAACACCTTGTTCAATCCTTTCAAAGCATGTAAGGGAGCTGCAATTGAAGAAAAGTTAGAGATAAACTTCCTCCAATATTGTGATGCTCCTAAGAAGCTTCTTACTTCTGTAGCAGACTTGGGTTTAGGCCAATTTACAATGGCTGTCACTTTAGAGGGATCTATTTTCAATTCACCACCCCCTACTATATGACCCAAATAATTTAGAGATGTTTTACCAAATTCACATTTGGAGAGTTTAACATAAAGTTTTTCTCTTTTCAAAACATCTAATGTTTGCTTAACATGCTTTAAGTGTTCTCCCACATGTTGCTAAAAATCAGAATGTCATCCAGATACACAATAATGAAATCATCAAGAAAAGGTCTGAGTAAACCATTCATTAATCTCATGAAAGTAGCAAGGGCATTGGTCAAGCCAAAAGGCATAACCAGCCACTCATACAATCTCTGCTTTGTTTTGAAAGCAGTATTCCATGCATCTTGCTCTGCAACTCTAACCTGATGGTATCCACTGTGCAAATCCAGCTTGGTGAAATAAACAACTTCCTTTAATTGATCTAAAATATCATCTATGTGAGGAAGGGGATAACGATTTTTTATTGTTATCTTATTCAGTGCTTGGTAGTCAATGCACATTCTCCACAAGCCATCTTTCTCTCTCACCAAAACGATTGGTGACCCACATGGTGATGTGCTAGGCTTGATGAACCCCTTCTCGAGAAACTCCTGCACCTGCTTCTTGATTTCAGCATTCTCTAAAGCAAACAACATATACATTCCAATGTTAGGCAATGGAACATCTTGCTGCAAAATAATATCATGTACTATTTCCTTTTTGGGTGGCAGACCTTTAGGTTCCTGAAATAGGACATCATACTCTGAAACAATCTTTTCTATATCAGCTTGCTACTTAGCATTACAACCCTCAAATACATTGGTTTGATCAGGTTTCTTTTCTTTTACAACCATTAGTTAGAATTTTTTGCATGAATTTATCAATCTTTTCATCTGCCCTGAGTTTATGAGATTATAATTATTCTTGAGCTTATGAGCTCTTACAAAGTATTCGATTCCATTTTTAACAAGTAGATACTTGTTCTCAGCTCTATAGAAAATAGCTTTTCTATCATACAAGTAAGGACTTCCTAAAACAATTCCACATATATCCAAAGGAATTATGTCTAACTCAACCTCATCTACAAATGCTGACCCAAAAGAAAACTTGAGTTTGCACTGTCTAGTCACTTGTAGTTGTGCTTTATCATTCAACCATCCTAATGGGTATGGTTTCTTGTGAGGTGTAGTTGCTAATCCCAATTTCTTTACAATTGCTTCAGAAATCAAATTTACTTATGCGACACTATCAAACAAAGTATCAATATTTTGATGTTTGGAAATAACTTTAATATGGAAAAGCTCATGTCTTTTTCTCTCATGTTCTTCATCAATAATAGTTTGAGCAGAATTACTAGTAGATGCTTCAGAATTCTTACCTTTTATACCTGTGGATGCAATGATTGTTTCATCTCCCGAGACTAACCCTAAATCTTTTTGGATAGCTGCAGCAATATTCTTCTTCTTGCCCTTAGACTTCTTAGGTCTCAGCTTTGGATGCATAATCCAATAGTGCTCATCATCATGCCCCTCCTTTTTACAGTGAGTGCATGAAGCTTTACTTTTCTGTGCAGTGTTTGCCTTCCTTTCTTTCCACTTCTGCTTTCTTTTCTCCTTGCTCTTGCTTGTAGTGGGTTGGGATGGTCCCCCAACTTCTGGATTTCCATTCTTTCCTCTAGATTCTATATGAGTAGCTTGTACAAATACCTCATCTATACTAGTGGGATTAAACATGAGGATGGTATGCCTCATGTAGCTGTGTAGACCACCAATGTACTTCAAAAGAGTCTCTAGTGAGTCTAATGAGATCCCTAGAATCAATGCTCTCTTTCTAAATTATTGAGTGTACCCTTTTACACTTTTCCCTTTCAACTACCAAAGAGTTTGCCAACTCATCATGGCTTGTTGCATGTAGGCCAATGGATAGAACTGCTTCTTGATTGCAGAAACAAAGTCACTCTAGACAGAGATAGTCTTACCATGTTTTTTCATGTCAGCTTGGGTTCTGCCTTCCCACCAAACCAAGGCAATGCCTCCTAGGCGTAGGCTTGCTAGCTGAATTTTTCTCTTGTCTGAATCGATGTTCTGTACTTTGCAATACACATCAATTTTTCGAATCCAATTGTCCAAATTTTCAGCATTTAACTCTCCATCATATATAAGCAAGTCAAATTTAACATATAGCTCGATCAAAAATGCTTTCTTATTATGCACAGAGCTATTAGGAGGTGTGAGAAATCTTTCATCTTTTCTTTTTCCTTTTGAGTGGTCATGGGAATGAGACTCATCTTCTTCTTTGTCTTGTTTAGAACCTGATGAATCTTCATCCTTATGCTTTCTAAAGTCCCTATACATTTCTTCTACCATAGACTTTATAGCTAGGAAACTTTCTATGAACTAAGGGTCTATCCCCATAGAACCTTCCTCTGACATTGTCTTCTGAGCATAGACTCTCCCAATCTCAAGATTAGTTTCGACCAACTCTTGTTCTCCTAATTTGTGCTTTGATCTAGTGAGCATTCAACAGCTAAACCAACACAAGCTTGTCTAACCTTACAGCCTAAAGCTCTAATACCACTTGATCTGATAATCACCCTATGAGTGACCTCAGTTAAAGATTTATTAAATGAAGGTATTACAGACTCATATGTTGGTGTGTGTGTCTATGTTATTTAAGCAACGGATCGATCAAATTGCAAATACACAAACACTTAAAATGGAAAACAACAGAGAAACATAGCAAGAAAATACAAGGACACAAGAAATTAATAAGGAGTTCACCCTATCCTCCAAGGCTACATATCTAGTCCAGCTTTCAGTGGTGGCCTTCTTTTATTGTGTCTTGAAGTAGAGAAATACAATGAAGGACCTCAATATGAGTCTCCTGAAACAGATTGGCTTGGCAGGGTGGTTCTTGGATTCCCCAAGCCACTAGAGTATACAGACCCTTTTCCTTACAAGCTCTTCGACCTCTCCAGTTTGACAGATCCTCTCAGGGATGGCTTGAATATCTCAAGCTCTCTGGTGCTCGACCCTGCCTTTGGTCAGCTCAGTGCTTCTATCTTCTATCTACTTATTTTCCTTACTGGTTCTTCTCTTCTCTGTCTTCTGTCTTTTGGTGTTCCTTTCCAGGTGTGTTTTCTGTTCTTTGTTCATGGCTTTAAAGCGATTCAAGATCATGGATGTTTGATTCCTCATCCACTCCATGGAATCGCCTGCTATAGCTACGCCTGGAGTTCCCTGACTCGGCGTCATCATCAAACTCACAGGGAGCGGCCACTTGTCCTCCTGCAAACTGCGCCAGCTTGCCTCGTCGGTTCGTTTCTTCAGTTACGTTACGGAATGAGTCATTTTCCACCGTGGTGGTCAATTCAAACTTCAAATTCTTTCATATCGTGGCTTAATACTCCATCAATTTCTTCTTCTCCATCGGGCGCAATCTCAGTCATTAGATCTGGAGCCCCCAGATCTGACGCCATTCGCTCGTCCCGCGTGGTTGACTAACTTGACTGTTAGTACACGATGAGCGGTGGTTTTCTCTCCTTCGCTTGCCATGCGTCAGGTGCTGAGTGGAATCACTCCCTTTTCATCAAAACTGCTTACCACCCATGGATGCCCCCGATCAATACCACCGGTTTTGGAGCGGGTCCCGCCTTTAGTGCTTAGCCTTTTGTCCCATGGGTTTCTCAGCTCCCACACGACCGAGTGCTTGGGGCTTCTCCATTCTGAGGGTTTTCACCTGCTAAAAACTCCCTTTCTTTCCCAATCCAGGCCTCCTAGGGGCTAATTTCGCCTCTCGCGCAGTCTCCATGGGCCTCGGTCAGTGCGCTTTGACCGAGGTCCTTGTCATTCCGTGCTAGCTACCACTGCCACTAGTTTAGAGGTGTTTTTGATTGCTGTTTTAAATTCTTTGAAGTTTGTCCCAACCTAGTACAGCCATGGCTCTTTTAATCATTCTTTATGGATCCAATTTGAATCAATCACCAATGGACTAGGCAGACCTTTCTGCCTTAAAACATCAAATTTGACCATGAACTTGGCTATTGCTAGCTCCATTGTTTGGCATTTCTCCTCAAGCTATATCATCAGATTCCTTTTGGTGATTACTTTCTTTACTTCTAGTATGGTTTCTGTTTTGTCAGTTATTCCAAGCTCCTACAATTCATACTTTTTTTTTGAATTAAGGAACTGGATTATTCTTGAGGCTTCTTCTAGCTTATTTCCAGGTTCAACTCTTACCCTTTGAATTGCCTCACCAACATCTTTGACCAAATCATTCTGCTCAAATATCACCTGTATAGAAGGCCAAATATCATTAACTAAGTTAATGATATTGGCCCACAAATTTTTCTTTGCTTGGGCTAAAGGCTCTTTGAGTGTTAATTCTTTCTCTAACTTCTATAATCTTTCATTCAATCTATTTGACTTCTGTGTTTCATTGTTATGCATGATTTGAACTAGCTTCTTTTCATCCTCTAGACCTTTTATTTGTTCTTTAAGTCTATTTATTTCATTTGTTTGGATGGACATATCATGCATAGCTTTGATCAGTTTACCTGCTTCATCACTGGGATGAGTTGTTGTTGTTCTTAAATCTGTTGCTGATGTAGTAGTTGATGTAGATGGAATTTCTATAGTAACTATAGGAATGACAGTGACGGTAAATGATTCCATGCTAACCTTCTTTTCTTGCACCAATTTGTCCATCTCATTCTCCATTTCTTTCAGTTGAGCTATCAACTGAAGGATGAGATTCATCATTTCATCTTTTTGGGCTTCATTCTCCAAAACTTATTTTGCTTGTGGATGTTTAGTAGGAGGTAATTTCAGCTACTTCTTCAATGCAACAATGCATTCATTCTTCCTTTTTATGAGTTTTTCTGTTGCCTTGATGTCATTTGGATTATAGCCAATTTCAATAACCAAGTCTTCCAGTGATTTAATTATGTTATCCTTTTCTTGTGAGGATGTCTTCTCTAGTTTTAACTGTGCTTTGATATTCTCTAAAGAATTTTGTAGTTTTCTTACAGTCATAGATTTATTGGTCATAGTTGAGTATAGCATTTCTCCTTCTTGCTTATGAAACCCAATTTGATCTATAGGATGAACATTCTTGGAAAAAACTTCAAATTCTGTCTTTTTGTAATCCGCTGATGACTTAGGATGTTGTATTGTAGGCTACAAAAAGGTCATTTGCATTGTTCCTGTTCTATAATCAAATGCAGAAAGTAATTTGTTATGGCTACCAGGAGTCTACTTCAAGTACTGTGAATATATTTCAGCTTTTATTTCTTCATTTTTGGCCTTAATATCTTTGTATCTCTCTTTTATGTCTATTTCTCTGTCCATTGTTTTACTTGAAGAAGAGACTTCAACGCTATGCTACTTCTTGATGATCTGAGCACTAGAAGTTGAAGGCTGATGAGTTTCCTTTGAAACTGATGCAAGTGCATTTTCTTTAATTACAGTGTCTCTATCAATGATCTCAATTGTATCAATTACTTCTTCTTTCTCATTTACTGGATTTAGCTTTGTTCTTTTTCTATACATCATTTCAAATTTGTTATCTGTTGTATCTCTGTTTGAGCAAGAAACTTCTTCTCTAGTCCTTTTTCCATTTTTGTCTTGTAGGGCTAGAGTATGTAGAATGGAACTAGTATCCATCTGCTTCTCCATATCTAGTAAGGTGTTTTCCAACCACTCTGACTTGTTGGCATATATTTCAGTCTTTGGCTTGGACTCATGCATAAAAGGGCTCAATTTAAAATTGAGTCTTAGTTTTTTTATGACACCCAAAGGATCATACTGCCATTTGAAACAATCACTGAGCTTCATTTCTTGTAAACATCTTTATGCTTCGTCTCAAACATCCCTATTATTGCAGATAAAAGGACCAAGTTGGTTCTTGATTTTAAATTTTGTTTTCTTCATGGCTAATAGAAAATTAGCATCATTTGATTTTATGATCTGTGTGATATATTCTAGTGCAAATATCCTCATGGGGAGATATTTGGGCAGCTTATATGGAGTGAGTTGACATCCATACACCCTAATTTCAGTGTAGTTCTGGTATAAATACTAGTCTCCTGTTCTATTGTGTTTTGACAACTGTAAAACTTTCTTTATTTCATAACTGACCCTGCGTTGATTGCTAATGGTTAGCATGTTAACAACTAGGTGAAAATATGAATCAATGAAATCCTTGTAGCTGAAATCAGTGGAATATTTTCGGATTAAGGGTGTCCAAAAGATAACAGATCAAGGATTGCCCTTAGTGTCCAGTTTTTGGATGTTAAATATAAACCTTTATGATTGGAAATATAAAAACATATGGAACAATACTGAAGAGTATTTGAGTACTCTTTCATCTGGAAATCTGATCAATTGATCATGAATTTTTTCTACTAAGAATTGAGCAAAATTGAAAACTGTAGCTGGAGGGTTGCCTGGGAAAAAAATAGAAAGGAAACCAAGTATAGGTTCATCTACATGTTCATCAGTAGTATATCCTAGAATATAGGACAACATGGTTACAATCTATCTGGTTCTCTAAGAGAAAATGGTGGCAGAATATGGAGGGTTATCTATAGGAACTTGAGCTTTTTCTAGGAGAAAAGTCTAAAAAATTTGGGATCTCTTGGGAAGGTCCAGTTTTAAGTACAGATCAATTAGGTTTTCAATAGAAAATGGGGCTTTATTAGGCTTTGGATGGATCTACAACATTTCATTTATTAATCCTGCAGTGATTGTGAACAAAATTTGTTGGTTAGGAGAGACTATGGCTCTTTGACTTGGGAAATAGCAGAGTTGGCATAGGTGGATGATTTTAGGGAACTGGTATACCTATGGGAACAAGTATTTGGGTAAATTTGACTCCCATATCTGAATATCATCATTCTAGTTGAGGAATTTATTTTTGCTCTAGCAGTGGAGTTTTAACATATTGTTAGGGGAGGTTGTGTCTTTGATCTGGAAATCTCTATTGGCCAATGGGAGGTGGTCAATATCTAGGTGAGGAGTTTGCAGGGGTTTTGCATTCAGAATGCTTTGGGAAGCCATATATTTGTTTATTTTATTCAATTTATCACTATCTAGCTTAAGAAGTAGCCTTAGGACCTCTGGAATAGTGTGAAAAGATGAATATAGTCCAAAAAAATGGTTTTGGATGTAACAATGACTTTCTTTAGGTCAGAAAGGCTTTTTAAATTGGTTCAATAGATTAACCTATTAGAAATGATGTGCAAAGCTTAAGTAGAGGCCTTCAGAACTTCAGGAATACCTGGAAAATGAATCTTTGGTATGCAGAAGGGTTCTCTGGGGGAAGCGGAGGCTTTCTGAGCCTTCAATGGTCTTTATACTGCTTCAAATTGGAGTTGGCAGTTTCTTTTGGTAGTAAAAGTTTGAATTCTGGTTGTAAATGGCTTAAAATAGTTTAGCAGATATTATGGAGCTTTAGAATAGGTCGGTAGAGGTTCTTTTCTACAATCCGTAATAGAATAATAGTGAAAATATTGGAAAGGGCGACTTCTTTGGTTTTTAACCAATAGTGGTTAATCTTTTTGCACGGGGTTAAATTTAAATTGCAGGGCAGTTTCATCTGATGCGAGGAGGTGGTAAGCTGGTTTATCGCACTCTTAAAAGTGGTATGGTGGTATTATTTTGGATGATGCTATATAACGTGGGGCTGCCACATAAAAAAAAAGTGGGCGGGGAAAATAGCTTATCTCGCATACTTTTGTCATGTTAAAAGTCAGACGTCGGAGTGTGCGATATGGAATGCGGGCCATTAGATCTGGAGGTGGGTGATCGGAGGGTTATTGGGTGGCAGAGTTGTGAGGGATGAGTCGGGGTGTGGGGTAAGGTTAATTAAAATGTAACATAGTTAATTAAAAAGTAAATATGGGAATTAATATATTCTATGAGGGTTAATAAAATGTGTGACGTGGGAAGATATTACAATGGGGGTTTAATAAAATAAACTATAGTTTAGCAAATTAAAATGGGGGTTAATGAAATGGTATGCAGGGAAAAAATATACTAGGGATATGACTTAAAAGGGTTTAGGGAGGGTTTTTGAATGGGGCTTGATACATTTTAATTATTTAAACTTAGGATAAGGGGGTTGTATTGGGTTAAAATGAAAAAAAGGGAAATTGATAAGGGGAGAATGATTTTTAAAAGGAAATTTCTAGGGAAGGGTGTAAAATAAAGGGAAAAAGGGATATTTTTACAAGGGGTAAATGAGTTTCAAATGAAGTTAGTAATATGAAATAAACCAATTGATGCTTTCCATGCCTTGTGAAAACTACTTTTGCCTACCCATCTTTTACCCTAACATGTTTTCTTCATTTACTAGGTGCATTTGAGCTTGTTGACCCTTTATTTCTTTTTCTTTTGTAAGAAAACTATCTAATTCTAACCTATGACTTTCCAAAGGCTTAGATTAAATTTTTGAGCTCATTATTATTCTCTACCTAACTACTGATCTGCTAAGATTAAACAGTTTCACTAGATCTTTATTCTCTATCTATCAGCATGAAATTTAAAGCATGAATGAATCAAAATTAAACTATTTGACCATCATGGATTGTGGCATGTTAACAAGTTGCACACAATCTTATTTTGCAAAGTAAAGTAAAAATTAGTGGCATTTGAATTTTCATCACTTTCAGAATCTACTTTTTATCTCTTTTTGGTGGGGTTTATACTTTGTACTCTTTTTTTATCTTTTTCTTTTATTAGTCCTTTGATTTTTCTTTTTAGGACTTCACCCTCTTTATATTTTTTATTTTTAATATGGGAAAACATTTTGCAAAAAGCAAAAGTATGTACAATATTACAAGACTAATCATAGTTAATTAAAAATTATGAATCCTATTATTATAGGACCCTAATAGTGGCTCCACATGGGGATGGCATTTCCTGGTGAAATGTCAAGAACTTTAAGATCGGTAGCCTTTGAAAATTTGATTGTGCTTGCCTTGTAACTGATTTTCTATGACCTGCTTTACTCATACATATGATGCTACACATTTCAAAGCTTAGGGCCTTCTCTTCGGGCTTCAACCTCAACAGGTAATCATCCAATCCAATCTAAACTTTGCAATGTTATGTACAATGAGCAAAGTAAAGAAATGAACTAATGTTAATCTAGAGAAAAGTAATGCTTCAACATTCTACCATTGACTGGTCCACCTGGTAGATCTGTTCCATCTCATTGCTTCAAGAAAAATGCATTGTTACTGCTGTAACCATAAATGATGTAAATGCCTTGCAATAGGAAATCAAATTTACCATGTTTACCCCTTTCTTCTCTTCTGGAATCCCATTTGAGAACTTTGTCACCTATGCAAAAATCATCAACTTTGGTTTTCTTGTCAAAAATATTTTTGATTTTATCTAGGATTACTTGGGATTTGACATAGACTTCTTCCTTAGTTTGTTGCAAATGTATTGTCTGATTTATCCTCCTTTAGATATCATTGGATTCTACCTACAGTTCTTGGATCATCTTCATCACTGGTACTCCTAAAGAGGATGGAAAAACAACATCCATTCCATATACCAGTTGATAAGGATATGTACCAATGGAATTTTTTGTAATTAGTGTCTCTGCCCATAATAAATTAACCAAATTGTTGTTCCAGGTCTTATTATTGTCTTCTAACAATTTCTTGATTATAATAACAAGGCTTTTGTTTGAGGATTCTGCAAGTCCATTACCTTGAGGGTAATAGGCCGTGGAATGGCCGAGGGTAATGTGGTATCGGTTACAAAAGTCTGCCATTTTCTTATATTTGAAGGTAGCAACATTATTAGTGATGAGCTTTTGTGGGCATCCAAATCTAGGAAGGATGTTGTTCTCAAGGAATGAAATGAAGACAAAATTTGTGGCTTATTTAGAAGGGATGGCTTCTATCCATTTAGTAAAGTAATCAGTGGCTGTCAAAATCCATTTATGTTGGGCTGAGGAGGGTGGGTGAATTTCCCCAATGAAGTCTAAACCCCATTGTTGAAAATGCATTTCTACTGAGATAGGTTTGAGGGGTAATGATAAGAGTTTCTTCTTGCCTTCAAATATTTGGCATTTGTGATAGGAGGTCACATATTTTATGACATCTGCAAAAAGGGTGGGCTAGTAAAAACTTGCCCTTAAAATCTTATCAGCAGTTGTTTTCCAGTATAGGTTCCCCCCACAATCCCCTGCATGAAATTACTACATGAATTTTTCAGCTTCATCTTTTAATAAACAATTTAACAAAATTCCACCATTATCTTTCCAAAATAAAACATTATCTAAGATATAATATTTCATTGCTTTCATCTTTAGGAATCTACTCTTAGTTCTAGATAAATCAGGAGGACCTTGTATGTTGAGTAAAAAAAAAATAATGTTTGCATACCAAGGTGAATCTATGAAAGCTTCACTGATTTGTGGAGTTGCCATCTCTTCTTGATCATCTATAGTAGCAACGAAATTTATGTCTAAGGCTCGATAGTTCGATTCAGCCATGATTTTGGCTAAACCTTGGCCTTTAATCAATTTTGTAGGCTTGATCTCAATGTCATATTCTAGTATGGTGGAAATCCATTTGTCTCTTTCTCCATCAGGCCCATTCTGAGTTAGAAGGTCCTTTACAACTAAGTTTGGAACATATGCTATTATCTGAGAGTACAAAATATATACTCTGAAATACTTTATGGCTTTCGCCAAAGCAAGAGCTTGTTTTTCCATTATATTATACTTTAGTGTAGCATCTCTCAAATCTTTACTGAAGAATGTGATGGGTTGTTCATGTCCCTCATCATTCTTTTGCAACAAGACTGCTGCAATAGTGTGTTCTGAAGCAAATGAGAAAAGTATGAAGTATTTGTTGAAATTAGGACTTATGAGGATAGGTGTTTTAGTAAGGGCTTCTTTGATTGCTTCAAAATACCGCCTGGCCTCTACTATCCACTTAAGTGTTGAATCCTTTTTCAACATGTTGTTCAAATATCTAATCAGTTCTGCTAAGTTAGAAATGAATCTTCTAGGAAAATTTATTTTACCTAAGAATGATTTCAATTCTTTAATGTTCCTAAGATGACTGATATTTAGGATTGCTTCTATTCTAGCTAGATTAATTCTGATGCCTTCTTTTCAAATTATGTGTCCTAGGAGTTTTCCTTCTTCTAATCGAAAAAGTGATTTTTTAGGATTTAAGGATATGCCAAATTTTCTGCATTTTATGAATACTCTTCTTAGATGATCTAGATGTTCATTATCGGATTTGGAAAACATTGTGATATCATCTAGGTAAATGACTAAGAAGTCATGGATTTCTTTTGCAAAATATATGTCCATTGCTCTTTGAAATTTTTCTCCAGCATTCATCAATCTAAAGGGCATTTTCAAATTCATGAAAGTTCCCCAGGGAGTGGTTAATGCAGTATTTGCTTGATCTTTGGGTTGGACTAGGACTGGATTGTATCCAGAGAATCCATCAAGTAATGAAATTCTGGATGACCCTACTACCCTCTGGAGAATGTGGTCCATTTTAGGGAGGGGATAGTTATCCTTCTATGATACTTCAAGTTTCTGAAATCAACACAAATTCTGATTTCTCCTTTTTTATTTCTAGTGGGGACTAAATTAGAGACCCAATCAGAGTATCTGATGGGTGCTATGATCTGAGCATCATACATCCTTTTAACTTCTTTCTCTATTAATGGCATAAGAATAGGGTTAATTCTCCTTAGCTTTTGTTTAAAGGGCTTCTGATCTTCTTTAATTGGGATCTTATGCTGGATAATGCTGGTATCATAAGACTTGAGGTCTTCATAACTCCAAGCAAAGATGTCTTGGAATTATTTAAACAAGCTAATGTATTTCAGCTTTTCCTCTAAGGGTAATGACTTAGATATCTTGATGAGCTTAGGATTTTCCTCTATCCCTATATTGCATTCCTCTATATATGATCTTAGAGGCTCCATTTTAGATTTTCGAGCTACATCATTGAATTCAAAGATGTCTTCTAGAGGGGCTAATCCCTTAGGAAAAAAGTTGTCTTTGAGGTTTAAAACTTCTGATTCATCGTTGATTAATTCCTCAATTTCTACTATTTCTAGTTTATTTATTTCTAATTTAGTGAATTTAGTTGGTTCTAACTTATTTACATCATTTACATCTATTTCACTATTGATGGTATAATATGATGTACAATCAGTGTCTATATTACCATTTCAAAATTCTCCTTCAAAAACCATAAAATCATGAATTTGATTTTCATGTGAGACAATTTCCCAATACTTTAAATTGTTAGGTATGGTTGGTTTATGGCTTACCTCAGTTGTTTACTGATTATTTGTCTAGAATGGTAACCTACATGTGCTGGCAAAAGTGGCTAAGCTATGAGCTTGCATGTTTTGCTTTCTTGGAATGACAGCAAAGTCAGTTTCAAGGAAACACTTTATCAAGTCTAGGATAGTTTCTTTGTAGCAACCAAGTATAGGGTTATTGGTAATGTACTCTCCCTTGACTTGTTTTATAATGAGTTCTGAGTCTCCCATGATGGAAACTCTTTTAGCTTCAAGTTTTCTTATGATCTAAAGTCCTAGCACCAATACTTTGCATTTTTCCATGTTGTTAGTTCATTTGAAGTTTAATCTAAAGGCATGTCCTTCTAAATGATCGTTTTCTAAATTATAGATCTATACTTCAGCTCCTACTCCTAATCTAATCTATGTGTTATCCTTTTGCTATCAGGTTCTTTGTGTTTTTCTTCTAAAGTTGTGATTTCATCTTTGCCATTTTCTGAGTTATACAAGATAAATGAGTCCAGATTAGAATTGTTGGGCGTGGGATCCCCCAAGGGAATTTTTGGGGTTTAAAGCCCAAGTTTTGGCTAAAACTTGTAAATCCGATGTAAATACTCCGCATTTTATGGGCGCAGAGCATGAAGTTGTAAATGAGTCATAGGGTTGTCCACCCTTCATTTTGTAATGTAATGTTAGCTTTAGAGATCTACCCATGGTACGCTAGCCATGGGATTGTATAAATAGAGCAAGGATCTAAGTAGTTGAGACATATAATTCAAGTAGTGATGAGGGAATAGAAGCATAGCAGAAGATCTAAGGGTAAAGTCGAGTCTTGGGTCGTAGAGTAGGAGAAGGTTCTATAGCTAAGTGCGTAGAGGCCTAGTAGTCCGTAGTTGAGTGCATGGACCCCTGTAGTTGAGTGCACAGGGCAAGTTGATTCTGTAACTGTTGAAGCATTAATAAAGAGAAGTTTACATCAATTTTGTGTATTTATTTCCTATTTTCTGTATCAAATATATTGGGTATAAATTGCATTTATGTTGTCTATATGGTGCGTAAACATATATAACTGTGTAGATTAAGTGAATGTGAGCTAAATTATCTGGTTACGTGAAGTTGACTAACATCTTTAACAAGATAAGTAAGATACGCATTGTAACTTGGGGAAATAGCATAGATTGTTGCCATAGCAGTGTGAAATCACTTCAACCCCTGGTTAGGGCTGTGTGAAGAACAATTATAGTAGATCACAAAGGTATCTCAAGTTAGAACAGTGTGTGAAGCAACCTACATGAAGGTAGGCACAGTGGGACTAAATCAACCCCTCAGACATATCGAGGGTGTGGAAACTTGGTTCCAACATCCCTCCATACTGCTTCGGGTGAGACTTCAATCTGCGCTCCACAGGATGATGCTGAAAGGGCCAGTAGTGTAGGGATTTGTTTGGCTAGTTAACTCCGAACTTGGGTTAGGCCCCATAAAGCCAACAATTGGTTCTGTTTCCAGGACCAGAATCTACATAGAGATGTTTGATGTCATATCATTGGAATCAAACTAAGAAGGAAATTGAAGGCTGGTTTGATAGAAGAATTCACGAATTTGTGACGAAGGAGAACAGGAACCCACGACTGAAAAAAGAAGAGTGGTTAGACTGCTACCTGTACATAGAGATCCACAAATCTTCTTCGCATATTTCCCTACTAAGCTGTACGAGTGGATCATGAAGCTAGAAGATAGCTAAGGGGGGTGGAAACTCGACAAACCTATTGTGTGGACCCCAGAACTAGTACAAAGGTTGGAAGCATCGGAGGATAAGATCGCTCACGCCGTTGATTAGTGGCTCGATCGAATTATAGGAGGATTCATTACTGAGTTCGTTGTTGACACCTCAATTAGTTACAACAATGTAGAGTGACGCTTTCTCAAAGGACCGCGAGGTAAGTACGTAAAGTCTCTGAATACTTTGATTAAAATTTTATTGTGCGAAAAGAGGGTTATGCAATTATCTTGATGTTTGGGGCTATGCGAAGTGGAAAAACTTATAGGGACAAAGGAAATAAGGAACTAGAAGCTAGCCCCTTGATTTCATCTCTGCGAGGGAATGACGAAGAGATCGTGAAGGTCTCTCCATGAAGTGCGATCCATTTGATAAGGCAGAGAATTCCACGAATGCCACCCCCACCCACACCACCACCAACTTCACTACCTTCACCTCCATCTTCACCCATACCATCTCCACGACCACCATGAGTCAATATGCCAAGCACGATAAAGTTGCCTGTGTTCAAGGGATTGGGAAATGAGGATCCGAACCAATTTTGGTTCGTTCTAAGAGCCGTATGGGAAGTGCAAGGAGTTACAGATGACAATATAAAGAAAGTGACACTGGTTAGCGCCTTGTAGGACTGCACAATGACTTGGTATATTAAGCACTCCAATGATAATACAAATGCGGGAATCAAAGGTATTCAAGCAATGCTAAACAAATAATTTAGCATGCCAAAGTCTGAAGCCCATTCAATCATTGGATTCAAAGAGATCACGATGCTACCAAGAAAGACTCCTTGGGAGTTGGATCAAAGGTTGAAGTGTATGATTCACGAAGCTAATATGAATCTGAGAGATGGACAACATCACGAATGGTTTGTAGCATTGCTAATGCCACATTGAAGGAGCACGTTGTGGAGTACTAAAAAGGTATGTTTTTAATGATCATTTCAATGGCTTTCCAGTGGGACTTGTGAATCTTTTACATCATGAATGTGGAAAACAATAGAGAATTATGATAAGATATGTGTAATTAGTATGCAAGACTTAACCGCTGATAGTTGTCATTCTCCTGTGCAGGAAAGGGTAAAAACGAGGAGCTACTATTCCAAAGAAAAATACAATAACAGGGTAACTGTTGTCCCTTTGACGAAGGACTGAGTGCAAACGAGGCTAAGCAGGTTGAAGCAAACCGGTCCGGAAAAGGAGGAGAAGGCACCAGCTCGGCGGAGAAGAAAAGGAGTGATTAAGGATTAACAGTTTGGCGAATCCCTCAGGATCTTCGATATTGAGGGATCGCTGCTTTATTTATCTTATTGCTTAGACATCTATGCCGTTACCCTTATATAAAGGGACGGCCCTGTTAGTTTTGGGGATCATGCTTTTATGTAACTTTCTATTAAAGATTGAACTTTGATCATTGAGTCTCGTTGAACTTGGCTCATTGTACTTTCTGTTTCATGCATTAATATAAACTTGGTGATTATCTTATCTCTGCATCTGGATTAACTTAAAGCGGTGTACCCTTGAGGCTAAGGGCCCGGCCCCGGAGGACACTTGCTTCTGTATCACTACGATTTGATTTCTGCGTGGTTTGCTTATCGTCATTAGTTGGTAATCTGATATGCTTTATAAGTTACATCATATTCTCTGTTAAGATTCGTTCATTAAGGTTCTTTACATTGGCTATGCATTATATCACCAATACTTTCAGAGTTGATTGAATATTACTAGACTTAATTGAACATTGTTATCATTTTGTTACGGAGCTTTTATGTTGTGTATTTGTGTTAAGGAAATTATCTGAAAGATGTGTTCTTTATGATTCAGGATTAATGCTGTTCCATTTTGAAACACAGTTGTAATTCCTGTTGATGATTGGTGTTAAATCAGATTACTTTTCAAGAGTGTTGTGTGTGTGTATGATTTCCACATGCTGTTCCATAATTAGTAATTAGTGTTGTTCCATTAGTGCGTGTTGCGTGATTTGCTTGGAGAATGAAAGATTGGAGTTTTGATTATAATGAGTGCATTTGAGTTGATAGGATAAAGATTGATTACTGCTCGCGAGGTTTAGTTATTCGATTGTTGTTCCATTTCAGAATTGCTGTTCCATTTTAAGCATTGCTGTTCCATTCTAGATTTGTTGTTCAATTTCCTATTTGTCGTTCCATTTTTATCTGTTGTTTCATTTACTCACATTTGGTGTGAGAGACGATCTGTGGCTGTAGTGAGCCTCGACATTTACTGCCTCACTCCCAGACCCGTGATCCATGCTCTACTTTCCTTTCCATCAGTTTCTAAAGGGATGGGCTATTCCTGTCGAACCCTTGACTGATAAAGTTTCCTAGCTTTAAGAGTGTGTGCTTTAGTCATTTGAAGTAACTTAGTCATAGACAAGCATCAGTTTACTCCTGTATTTTTGTAGAACGTTGTACTACTAGCATTACTCTGACAAATAGCCTCATATTGAGTCACTCTTTGAAATAACCAAACGTTCCCGGATTGACATATTAATGTGAGGTAATTAGAGGTGAAAGAGACCCTTTTTATAGCTCTACATTTTGGCGCTATTGCCGGGGAAAGAGTGTAGCCATTTGTCTTTTTCAGAGTAGTGTACGAACCTGCTAGGGAAGAGTTGGATCTTAAAAACGAAAGGTAAGAACCTGCGTGTGGAGCATGTAAAATCCCTGCTCCACTGTCTGCTTTCCTAACAGATTTGTTGTTGCTTTGTTTGAATATAATTTAGTAGTTCATTTGAGTGCATGACTAAGCAGAAAAAACCAGAAAAGAATATTAAGCTGCCATCCAAACCCGAAAAAGCTAAGGGGCCGGTGACCCTTGGCCGAACAACTTTCATAGACGAAATCTATAAGAAAACAAAATCTCAGCCATCAGTAGGTCCCAGGAAAATCATTTCTAAACAACCTACTAGTTCCCTTCAGGCCACAAGATCACCATCTATAGCCTTTGCTGAGGTGCATAGTCAAACTGAAGAATAGGACTTTCAGGAAATTGAAAATTCTACTCCAGAACTATTGCAGGAAGGGAATTTCAGCAACTTTTGTGAAGGAGAAGGAGAAACAGGGGAAACCGAGGAACCAAAATCTCCCATTGGAACAGATCAGCCATTAAACAACCCAGATAAGGGGAGCGCTGTGAAAATCATTGTTGAAGGAATCCAATCTCCTCAGACATCAGGTATTCCTCTTATCCCAGATAAAGGAAGTGCCATTAAAACTATCCCTGCTAAAATCGTTCCCTCTCAACCTAGGAATACCCTCCTAGATATCCCAGAAGGTTATTGGCATATATTCGACCCTATGGCTCAGAACCAGCCAAATACTCAAACCTCTACATTACAATATCCTATAGTGGATTCTGCAGCAAATGCGCCCATGAAAGCTATCCCTCTTCAACATATCCCTACATTTCACGGTCTCACATCAGAAGATTCGGATGCATTTTTATTCGAATTTGATGGGTTGTGCAGGGGATATGATTACACCACCGATCCCCAGAAATTGAAATTATTCCCCTCTACATTAAAGGGGGCTGCTTTAAGATGGTTTAAGGGACTGGGTGGTGGGGTCATCAACAATTGGGATCAAATGAAAGAATCCTTCTTAAAAAAATATCAGGATTATTGTAGGTCTAGAGAATTGAAAGACGAAATATTCCAAATGACAGCCAAACCGAACGAAACATTAGAAGAATATGTGGAACGTTTTCAAGACAATTTACAAAGATCTCCTTATGCATCACTACCTTTACCTGATAATGTGTTAAAAACTGCATTGATAAGGGGCATGAAGGAACAGTGGATTGAAACATTAAACATCATGGGAAAAGGGGATATTTATCAAGAGAATTTTGCTGACATTATTGATTTATGCATCAGGAGTTCGATAGGCAGCACAAGAATAAAACCAGCAGAATATGATCGGTTTGCAAGAGACAATAAAATATCAACAGAAGGAGTAACGCATGTGGAGATTGGAAATTTATTAGAAAATTTTAAAACTGATATTCTAGGGACACTAACTACACAACTTGATATTAAGCAGGCCAAGCAGAAGCAGATGGAGGCAGAACAGAATTTGGCAATCTTCTGCACCCCGATGCAGAAAAAAACATAGTCACAAGGACTGTCCACTGGATACAGTCCAAACATGTGCCATCTGTACAAATGATCATCTTACGGAAAGCTTCCCCTCACTTCCTGGATTAAAAGCAATGTACAAGGAAGCAGAGGAAGAACCAGAATCGGTGTACTTGATCAACCAGCATCACCAGTGGCAACCAAGACAATCTGGTATGTTTTCAGACCCAACCTCTTCTTTTCAGCCTCCACAATATAATGCTCAACAATATAATATGTGGCAAAATCAGCCCCCACCCCCATTTTCAAACTGGTCACCACCATCGTTTCCTTCTTCAAACCCGTGGCTGAATCAGCCAAACCAATCTAGTTGGCCGAATTTCCCTTATACTCCACCATATTGGCAAAATAGCCCATATCCTCCGCAATGGACTCCCCCTACTTCACAAGGTTCACCCTGGCAGAAAAACTGGCAAAGACCGATGCAACAGTGAGTAGGAACTATTCCGCTCCCTCAACCTACTCTGCCAGCTCTACAACAAAATCCCCAGTCTAATCTGAGACAGCAACTCCCAGCCCAACCCAACCCCAATCCAAATAACAGACCAGTCCAATCTCTTCAAATCATAGAATCACCAAAAATAGGACCCGACCTGCGAGAGTGTAATGATCTTCAATTACGATCTGGACGTATCATTGAAAATGAGGGAGATAAAACAATTCATATTGAAGATCAGTTAGTAAGAGAACATCAGTTGCAACAAGAGGATGTAAATAAGCAGCAGACTCATAATCAAGCAACCACATCCTCTCCTCCGTTCCCAGAACGATTAGTCATACCTCGACCTTTACAGTATCCTGACTTTGACATTCTGGGGGAATTACAAAATTTGTATATAAAAATCTTGTTCCTCCAAGCCATTCAAGATATTCCTATATACGCAAAAACTATTAAAGAATTATGCATAAAGAAACCAAGGAGGAATATAACAACTAATCCAAGAGTCCAAGTAGTCGATACTTTATCTGATCTATTATCTGGGAAAGAAACACCCATTAAATATGAAGACCCAGGAAATCCAATTGTAACTTTTCAAATCTACGGTCAGACCCTGTCTAATGCCTTAGTTGATCTAGGAGCTGCAATCAATATTTTAACAACCACTACCTATCAAAAGCTCGGAATTACATCTGTAGAACCTACCTATACCTTGTTATAATTGGCCGACCGATCTATGGTTAGACCAGAAGGTACTCTACACGATGTCATGGTCTCTGTAGATTCCTGGGAATATCCGACCGATTTCCTGATAATTAATCCAAAAACCCGACTTGATGGACACCCGGTAATCCTAGGTAGGCCTTGGATTTCCACCGCCGATGCTTACATTGGTTGCCGGCAAAGAAATATGACCATAACCAAAGGACCTGATATCAAGAATTTGGTTCTATACCCTCCAGCGCAGCCATGTCTCACAATAATTAAAACTAACAAGTATCCTGTATCATACCTTACTGATAACATTAGATCTCCATTGACTATACAAGAGGCACTTGATTTTAAAGATCGAACAAAAGATGATGCCATTAACAATTTCATTAGTCAAACTGAAGCCGGATCCCGCACACAATGTCACATGATAGAAGCAGCATTTGATAATGAATTAGAAGAAGATCCTCTTAAAGACACACATGATCAAACAATACCTATTACTTCTGTCGCAAATAGTAAAATTATGGAAATTGAATCGGGAAAAACTTTAAATATCAATGCCAACCTCACATCTGAACAAGAAACTAAGCTCATCCATCTGTTAAGAAAATATCAACAGGCATTTGCATGGGATTACCCTGATATGAAAGGAATCGACCCACAGTTGTGTACACACCACATTTATATAGAAAAAGATGCTAGACCTGTTCGTCAACCGCAAAGAAGACTTAATCCTCATCTAAAGGATGTGGTAAAAGCGGAACTTCAGAAATTTTTAGATGTCAATTTTATTTATCCTATTTCTGACAGTAAATGTGTCTCTCTGCTTGTGGCGGTACCAAAAAAGAATGGGAAATGGAGAATTTGTGTGGATTACAGGGAACTCAATAAAGCAACACAAAAAGACCACTTTCCTCTCCCATTCATAGACCAAGTGCTAGATACTTTGGCAGGAAAATTTTCTTTTCCTCCTGGATGGCTTCAGTGGATACAATCAGATTCAGATTGCCCCTGAAGACCAGGACAAAACTACTTTCACTTGTCCTTGGGGAACATTTGCCTACCGAGTTCTACCTTTTGGCCTATGTAATGCTCCCGTCACATTCCAAAGGGCTATCCTTAGCATTTTTGCAGATTTAATAAATGATGGATTTGAAGTATATATGGATGACTTTACACCCTATGGAGATGGTTTTGATCCAGCACTAAATACCCTAGAAAAGTCCTACAATGCTGCATAGCTACTAGGCTTTGCTTAAGCCATGAAAAATGTTATATGATGATGACTGAAGGACTTATTCTAGGACACTATGTTTCAACAGCCGACATTCAGGTAGACCCCGCCAAAACCCAAATACTTTTGCTTATTCCAACTTCTACTATTCAAACAGAGGTACGCAGCTTTCTTGGATTTTCTGGATATTATAAACGATTTATAGAACATTATTCACACATTGTTGCACCTTTATATGCACTAGCTGGTAACATTGATTTTCTTTGGACAGAAAAATGTGAACGTGCTTTCAAGGATTTAAAGAAGCTTGTATCCACAGCTCCAGTCCTTCGAGGACCAAACTGGGATCTGCCATTTCAGATATCAGCTGATGCCTCAGATATAGCCATTGGCGCAGTCTTTGGGCAAGAAGAAGATAAAAAACCATATGCTATCTATTACATCAACAAAAATTTATCCCCTGCTGAATTAAATTACACTATTACTGAAAAGGAATTCCTAGCTGTAATACATGCTGTCAATAAATTTAGACATTATATTATAGGCTATTCTGTTATTTTGTATATGGATCATTCTGCCATAAAATATTTAGCAAATAAGCCTATCAAAAATGCCAGAATAACTAGATGGTTGATCTTATTGTAGGAATTTGATATCACAATCAAGGACCGGCCAGGCAAAGAGAATCCTGTAGACGATTTTCTCTCGAGAATTCCAAAGCCAATTGATGCAGCAGCAGTTGAAGATCAATTTCCGGACAAACATCTGTTTGTTGTTGCCGTTCGAACACCCTGGTATGCTGATGTTGCCAATTACCTTGCAATAGGTAAACTACCAAAACACTTAACCCCTAATGAACGAAAACAGATTGTTCAAAAGAGTACTCAATTCTCCTGGATTGGGGGCTATTTGTTTCACACAGTGGCAGACATGCATATCAGGAGATGTGTTCGAGAAGATGAAATCTTTGACATCCTAAAAGCCTGTCACGACGGACCATGTGGGGAACACTTCGCCGAGCATAGAACTGGACACAAAGTATTATAGACAGGATATTATTGGCCCACGATTTTCAGAGATGCAAAGAAATTCGTCCAAGCCTGTGACAGCTGCTAGCGAGCAGGACGTCCTGGTCAAGCTGACGAGATGCCTCTCAAACCACAGTTAGTCATCGAACCATTCGAGCGATGGGCTCTTGATTTCGTTGGACCCATCAAGCCCTCATCAAATCAGAGAACATATATCTTGGTGGCAACAGAATATGTCACCAAGTGGGTTGAAGCAGAAGCATTGCCAAAAGCCACAAAGGACTCTGTCATACAGTTCCTGTTCCATCTATTTGTACGTTATGGCCTTCCAAGGGAAATAATTACAGATGGAGGACCACAATTTGCTGGCAACAGATTAGCTGCAACACTTAATAATTATCATGTCCAGCACAAAATCACTACTCCATATCACCCACAGGTGAATGGACAAGTAGAAAGCATCAATAAGGTAATAGAATCAATCCTAACGAAAACCATTGCGTCACATAGGCGTGATTGGGCTGCCTGATTACCTGAAGCACTTTGGGCCTATAGAACAACATGGAGAAGCACCACTGGTTACTCACCTTATCAATTAGTGTTTGGAAAACAACCCATTTTTCCTATAGAATTTGAAATCCAAACATTACGAACAGCACAGGAAGTTGGCTTAGATCTAACCGAGGCACAGATTAATCAACTACAACAGATCAATGAATTGGATGAAATTAGGCTCTCTGCACTACAAAATACAGCATTGATTCAACAGCAGCAAGCTAAATGGCATGATGCCCTCATCAAAAACAAAGTCTTCCATGAGGGAGACTGGGCTCTGTTATATGACTCTCAGTTTCAGGACTTCCCTGGGAAACTCCAGACTCGTTGGTTGGGACCATACGAAATCCAGAAGGTACATGAAAATGGGACCATCACTTTAATCACCATTGATGGTTTTGGATATACCTTCAAAGTGAATGGCCACCGAGTTCGTCTCTATCGTAAACCACTCACTCGGGAATCCTTCTGCCAACATCTACGCAGAGACACTGATATGGAGATTTTAGGAGAGGAAGAGAAGTCCTCCTCACCTGTAATTCATTTCTTTTCACAATTTGTACATAATTTCTTTTCTTCAAACTCGTTTGTGTACATATGTTTGAACTAAATGTGTTCTTTTGCTCAAAGATTTCAAATTTTTCTGTTCCTGAAACGAATGGAATTTGCGTGTTTCTATTGTTCCTTTTCAAAAGAAACAACATTTTTGATTTCTCGATTTTTCTGCTGTTCCTTTTCAAAAGGAACAACACTTTTGATTTTTCTGCTGTTCCTTTTTAAAAGGAACATCACTTTTGATTTTTCTGCTGTTCCTTTTCAAAAGGAACAACACTTTTGATTTCTCTGCTGTTCCTTTTCAAAAGGAACAACACTTTTGATTTTTCTATTGTTCCTTTTCAAAAGGAACAACACTTTTGATTTTTCTGTTGTTCCTTTTCAAAAGGAACAACACTCTTGATTTTTGTTGTTCCTTTTTCAAAGGAACGACGTTTGCTTGTCTTGCTGTTCCTTTTCTAAAAGGAATAGCATTTTGATTTTTGTTGTTCCTTTTTCAAAAGGAACGTCATTTTGAGTGTGTTGCTGTACAGATTTCAAGAGATAGCATTTTTTTTATTTTCTGTTGTTCCTTTTTCAAAAGGAACGACATTGGTGTGTTCTGCTGTTCCTTTTTCAAAAGGAATGGCATTGGTGTGTTCTGCTGTTCCTTTTTCAAAAGGAACGGCATTTTCACTTTTGAGACCTATGCTCCTTTATTGTTCTTCTCTCAAAAAGGAACACTTCTAGCATACTTTTTCTCTCCTTGTGAAACAGCTTATCCCTTTTGTTGATCCAAGTTTGAGGATGCTTCTTGTCCCTGTTCTTTCAAAGTATTTTAGAGACAGCTATGCACTTATGCAATGAATACAAAATCACAACATACTGAAATCAGGAAATTATAAATCGCTATCTTTGTAAGGCTATGTATTGGTAAGAGGACAGAAGGAAGGATATACTTATCTTTTGTTTTCATTGTCTTACTAATTTTTCCTTGATTGGTTATCTTTATCATGCCATTCTTTTTAATCCCCTTTTATTTTTGTTTAGGAATAAGAGCAAAGGGTTTATATCCTTCTATTGAGATGATAAGACTTCTTCCACCATTCCTACTCTTAAGGAGTGTTGAACCACCCTTTGTGTATATATAAGGAAAAGTGCTTTATGAAAAAAGAAAGTAAAAAACCAAATGAATTATAAATTGTCAAATGCAGGATAGGGGGTCTCATCAAGAGCCAACCTACCATGATCATGAGGATGGAAGTGAAGTGGCATTCCCACTATGGCCACCACACCGGGGATATGATCCAAAAGGTATATCAAATAAACAAACCTTGGAACAGGAGGTCTCATCACGAGCCGACCTACCCACTCTTTTCCCCCTCCTCGTGAATGGCATTATGGCTAACTGGTTACCAAGCCAGCATAATGGCCTACACTTTGACATTACATTCCTTAATATGCACATAAAGGATCATGGTTCCAGGGGTGAAATAAACAACTCTGCCAAGGTTATGGACACCTGTCGGCAGCAGAGCACTGTTAATGGTATTGAAGTCACATTGATTACACCAATAGGTAGGATACTAATACTCTTTTGTTTCTTATATCCTAGGCACTAATCATACATTATTTCCCGACTTATATATCGCATGAACATTTATTACACCAATCATGGCAAAGGAGGTGACAATGACCACTTGAGATTTGGCAATTACGATAGACGTCCTATCCCCCAGCCTCACATCATATCATAGTAGCCTCTTACATAATACACAATCCAACTTTATGCCTCGATTTCGGTAATCCGTTGTTTTTCTAAACATGGCATATTTTCATACGCTGTTCCTTTATGACTTGGTTACAGATCAGGTGCCACTCCTTTCTTTGACGGCTGGGGCAGCCTATCGCATTGTGGGGGGGGGAGGTTAACCTCATTATTCCCCGGGTTATGTGTCAGCTCACTATTTAGGAAAGATAGTGTACCAGGAAATGGCACGGTTTAACAACATGATATTTCTATTTTTTTCTACACAAGTTGTTGTTCATAAGTAATTTCTGTTGCATACTCTGTGTTTTTTCTAAATCCTACGATTATTACCCTCTTTGTGTTTCAAGCAGCACAAGAAGCTGCTGTTCCAAATGAGGCTGAAGGTCCAGTTGCTGTTCCAAATGAGGCTGAAGGTCCAGCTGCTATTCCAAATGATGCTGAGGGACAAACTGTTGTTCCATTTGAAAAGGAATAACAGAAAGCTGGTATTCGTGTTAAAAAAGAAATGGGCAAAAAGAAAATTCAAATGGAGGCACCACCCTCAGGGGTGATAAGGGTTCTGAACTCAGAACAACGCAATAAGAAAGTTCAGGTAAAACTCCCAGCCTCCACTGATGCATGGAAAAGAGATCCAAAGATGAAGACCTTGCACAAGGGATTGAAACGGGCTCAGCAAAAAATGGAGAGGCTTAGAGAGCAAACAGTCCCTCGTGAGAAGTATGAAGAACTCCAACAGCAACTAAGGAACGTCAACCAATCCGAAATCCAGGCCTTTGAAGGGTGGCGAAAGGAACAAGAGAAAGTTGCAAAGGTAACCCGTAGGCTAGATACTGTTATCAAACAGATGGATACCTTGTGTTCTTTATACAATGACATTTTAGCATGTAGGGCGCCTGCCAAAAACTATGCTCTGTTTTTATTGGAACGATACTTACAATTAAAAATAAAAGTTGTTAAAGTAGGCGCCCCGATACAAATTAACACTGTCAATGACTTTATAGATTGTTGTAAACATTATGGGGTGAAGGTCCAGAGATTGCTATGTGAATTTTATTTGCATAACCTCATGCTAGATCAGGAGACTCAACCCTGGCCCTTTTGTTGGGGACATTCAATTGCAAGCATTCATCTCATTCGGGGTTAATCATATTAAATGGCTCAAAGCCTATAACACTTTCCAGAGGTAGGAAAATGGCCTAGACTTGTGGGTAAGGGCTAAGCCTGGGGACCCAGTACGGTTATGGAAAGCACATAGAAACCTTATGAGAACTCCGGGTGTCATCGAAACATTAGGACCCATGCATGAGGCACTCATTCAACAAAGTTTAGAATATTTTCTTTCTATCAAAGACCTCGCCATTGATGCAGCCAAATTCCGGTACCGAATCTCTAATCCAAACATCTAGCTCAGGGAGCCATTTAAGTATGAGAATTTTCAATTAGCTGCCAACCGTTTGAACCTCTATGGCGAAAGAATTTTGAGGGCAGGGTCATCCTGGTTAGGATATAGATTCCGCAGTCCAATTATCTGGCACCCTGCACCCGGATATCAAGCCCTATATGAGATGTCGGAGGGTCAAACATGCCAGTTCTTTGACTACCTAGTCACTCACCATGGCTGTAGGCCTCTACATGAGATTCCTTTTCCAGCCTATTCTCTCACTACTTTTCATGTCAACTACAACGTTTTCATGAGGGCATGAAATAGGGTAAGCAGGGGGGTGTGTGGAGTACTAAAAAGGTATGTTTTTAATGATCATTTCAATGGCTTTTCAGTGGGACTTATGAATCTTTTACATCATGAATATGGAAAACAATAGAGAATTATGATAAAATATGTGTAATTAGTATGCAAGACTTAACCGCTGATAGTTGTCATTCTCCTGTGCAGGAAAGGGTAAAAACAAGGAGCTGTTGTTCCGAAGAAAAAGACAAGAACAGGGTAACTGCTATCCCTTTGACGAAGGACTGAGTGCAAACGAGGCTAAGCAGGTTGAAGCAAACCGGTCTGGAAAAGGAGGAGAAGGCACCAGCTCGGCGGAGAAGAAAAGAAATGATTAAGGATTAAAGATCCTAAGGGATCACTGCTTTATTTATCTTATTGCTTATACATCTCCGTCGTTACCCTTATATAAAGGGACAACATTGTTAGTTTTGGGGATCATGCTTTTATGTAACTTTCTGTTAAAGATTGAAATTTGATCATCGAGTCTCATTGAACTTGGCTCATTTTACTTTTTGTTTCATGCATTATTATAAACTTGGTGATTATCTTATCTCTGCGTCTAGATTAACTTAAAGTGGTGTACCCTTGAGGCTAAGGGCCCGACCCTGGAGGACACTTTCTTTTGTATCACTACGATTTGATTTATGTGTGGTTTTCTTATCGTCATTAGTTGGTATTCTGATATGCTTTATAAGTTACATCATATGCTCTGTTAAGATTCGTTCATTAAGGTTATTTACATTGGCTCTACATTATATCACCAATACTTTCAGAGTTGATTGAATATTACTAGACTTAATTGAACATTGTTATCATTTTGTTACGGAGCTTTTATGCTGTGTATTTGTGTTAAGGAAATTATCTGAAAGATGTGTTCTTTATGATTCAGGATTAATGATGTTCCATTTTGAAACACAGTTGTAATTCCTATTGATGATTGGTGTTAAATCAGATTACTTTTCAAGAGTGTTGTGTGTGTGTATGATTTCCACATGCTGTTCCATAATTAGTAATTAGTGTTGTTCCATTAGTGCGTGTTGATTTGCTTGGAGAATGAAAGATTGGAGTTTTGATTACAATGAGTGCATTTGAGTTGATAGGATAAAGATTGATTACTGCTCGTGAGGTTTAGTTATTCGATTGCTATTCCATTTCAGAATCACTGTTCCATTTTAAGCATTGTTGTTCCATTCTAGATTTGTTGTTCAATTTCCTATTTGTCGTTCCATTTTTATCTGTTGTTTCATTTACTCGCATTTGGTGTGAGAGACGATCTGTGGCTATAGTGAGCCTCGGCATTTACTGCCTCGCTCCCAGACCCGTGATCCATGCTCTAATTTCCTTTCCATCAGTTTCTAAAGGGATGGGTTATTGATGTCGAACCCTTGAATGATAAATTTGCCTAGCTTTAAGAGTGTGTGCTTTAGTCATTTGAAGTAACTTAGTCATAGACAAGCATCAATTTACTCTGACAAATAGCCTCAGATTGAGTCACTCTTTGAAATAACCAAACGTTCCTGGATTGACATATTAATGTGAGGTAATTAGAGGTGAAAGAGACCCTTTTTATAGCTCTACACATGTTATCATAGCAGAAGTTAACGACTTAGGCAAAAGCCTTAGAGATCGCAATGAGGTTGCATGAGACCCCGATGTATGATCCTAACTTAGGAGTTCAGCAAATCCATGCGCAGCTGAAGAATTTATGCCTGGAGATGCAGATTTTGAAATAGGATAGAACAACTCGACCAGAAGTGTGCAAAGAGGTGTGGTGGATAAAATGCAAGGGGCAGGGTCATGATAAGGACCATTGCCCAGTGTTAGTAAATTACCTCGCGGGAGGAGGACTGATGCCATTAAGACCGGAAGTACAAGTAGGACCTAGTGCAGCGCCTGCTTTGTGGTGTGCGATTTTTCAAATAGGAGGAAAACACGCCATGGACAACTGCCATTTGTTATGAAAGTATACAAAAAATTCGAAACAATTGTTCTATAACTTTTGTAGGTCAGTGGGACATGATGAGTGCACTTATAGAAGCTATGAGTTGATGATGGATAGAACTCCCACCTACAGAGTTCAGGCCAAATCTCAACCCCTAGACCAGAATGCAGGAGTAGTGCGAATAGGAATTTTGGGGCGCGGACGAGGCCAAGGCAGAGGAGGACCTACAAGAGGTTGTGGTCAATTGATATGCTACAATTGCGGAGGGCCAGGGCATTATGCCTGTGATTGCATGAATTCGATGCATCCGTCGTGTTTATATTGCACCTTGTTTGATCATGAGACGGAAGATTGTCCTACGATAATACCTATGATACACAAAAAAGGAGCACTACTGCCTCCCCTGATTCAGAAGCTGCAGATGATGAGGTTTGGGCCATGCGAGGAAGGTCCAAATGTGAACATTGTTCTCCGAAGTGGAATTGTGACAAGAGATGACAAAGGAAAATAGCTGGAAGATAGTACTTGGGTTCACAAAGCTCCAGAGAAAGAAGTGGAGTTTGATTTGGAGCACACTCGGGAAACCTTCATGGAAGCTAAGAAGAGCTTCGTTGATGCCTCCATTTCAGGAAGCAAATATAGACCAGAGTCGGAGATAGACCCATCTATGCTCACAATGTTCCTAGAAACATGCACAAAGTTACTGCGCAATAGTAAAGTTGTAAAAGGGTTACAGGAACTCATTAACAAATGCGCTGAGACCATGCGTGTTCATAAAGATTGGAAAGCATAAGACAAGGATGGGAAGAGAAATTAGGTTAACCGCACAAATTGGAGAATATGAAATGGACCAAGTAATTCTAGATCTAGGATCAGATGTGAATGTTCTTCCGAAGTAGACATGAGAGTGAATGGGGAGACCTATGCTACAATGGTCTCCTATTTAGTTGCGAATGGTGAACCTACAGAAGATAATACCCATGGGGCCACTGCAGGGAATCACTGTGGATATTGAGGGAGCGAGCGCACTAGTAGACTTTGAAGTAATAGAGATTGTTGATGACAACAATCCCTATCCTGCACTCTTAGGAATTGATTGGGCCACTGACATGAATGAGGTGATTAATCTGAAGAAGCGCAAGATGATTTTTGAGATGAAGTCACTACACATAGTTATACCTCTAGACCCTGCGGAAGGATCGTGCTATACAGAGTCATTGTGTGACTATGAAAGCGATGATGATTTGGACTACATCTATAAGATAACAGCGCGAAACAAGGATTGGGTGAATCCCATTGCGAATGGACGACTTTCATGGGAGTGTGAGAGCTCTTGTACTTTAGTTTCAGATGAGGAAATGGAGCGATGGAAGAATGGATTACATGAGGTAACTACACTGAATTGTAATATGATGACAAGGTCGTTGCGCTGCATATTGACAGAAGTAAGAAACCTGCCTACTAATGATGGCCTAAGTGAGGTAGATACATTCTTGAATAAATTTGAAAGGTAGGTGCTTGAAAAGCAATGCTTCCAGGCCTTGGATTGGGTACTGCACGCTACGCTCGCGAGGTGGTGGCGTACGCACAAACGAAGCTTTGACAATTGGCGTGAGTGTAGAAGGATGATGCGCACACGATTTGGGAAGCCTAGGGTGTGATTGACATACAAATACAGTGGATGAAATGATCTGTGTGCAAGTCTCACCAGGTGGATGCAGGCATATGGAAAACAACCTGCGCAGATGCACATGAACTTCGTGTTGAAAGGGATGGTCAATAAGTATGTGTTGAGGGGGAAAATGTGCAAATGGCTCTTAATGTTGGAAAGACAGTATGTAGGAAGGACAATCGTACAGAAGGTTATCCACATGGAAGTGTTTAGTAAGGTGTGCAACGCTTTGAAGAAGGTATGCAATGCACAATGAAGTGATTGGAACCTGCGCGTACCCATAGTATTATGGGCTTATAGGACGACATGCAAGAAATTGACAGGACAGACACCTTTCCAGCTTGTCTATGGAGTAGAGGCCATAATTCCTATGGAGTATATCATGCCTAGTCTGTGCATAGTGGCACTCATAGGTATGACATATCGCGGCACCCTGGTGGAGAGGCTCGCACAGTTGGAGGAGCTCAAAGAAGAATGGTTTTTGGCTTGATTCTGCCAGCAGGTACAAAAGCAGCGTGAAAAGGCCTGACACGATCGACATATCAAGTTGTGCACCTTTAAGGTGAAGGATTTAGTGTTGCTATATGATAATAAGTTTTATCAATTCCCAGGGAAGCTCAGAATGCATTGGTTGTGATTGTATGTTATCAAGGAGATCACAAAAGGGGGTGCAGTGCAGTTAGTAAAATTAAATGGAAAAAACATCCCAGGAAAAGTAAATGGAAGTCATTTGAATCTATACACAGGTGGCCCAGCCATATAACTAGCTGCAGGAAGTACAGTCTTAGTGCTCTAGGCAGCTGAAAGGAGGCGCAGAACTATAAACTACTCTGCTCAGGAGTTATGCGATGACAGGACTATGCGCAGTAGTGAAGTATCGCAAGGTCCGTGACAGCACGAGGGTAGCTGTGCTGCTACGTAGGTTGGTTGGAAAGTAACCAGTACAATCACTATTCACGATGTGATGCTTGGCTTGAGATCAAATGGAGCGGGCGACAGGCATTTAAGACAAACTTTGTGGGCTAGATTTGGGAGAATCTCTTGCCAAGGGAGAATTAATGGACCAAAAGTGGGGGGAACGGTCAAATTAAAATTCAAAATGCGCTATTATGTGCAAAGGGTTGCCCAGAAAACAACACTTGGCAATTTGAGAATTGAGCTATTGCACACCAAGAGATTCATGAACCCTGATTTGTTCGATCTTTTGAAGTCAAAGAAATTGTTTGAGCAATTACCTAAGCTGTTGATAGAGTTATGGAATAGCAACATGGATGCGCCAAAGGAAGCCATGGATATTGGAGAGATGACCGCTGAGGAGGCTACCTATGCTATAACAATAGGAGAAGCCCATAAAGCACCGAGATAGTTGCAGAAATCCCTAAATCACCACGCAAATCGAGACCCAAGAAAGATAAGCAGCGTATGATACTAGTGTGCGTGTCCCCCAAAAATCCGTTAAGGACTAGGCTCACCATGGAAGAAAAGGGGAAGGCGATCAATTTGGAAGCCGATGAGGAGGAAGAAGACTTTGAAGAAATCCTGGTAGAGGAGGAGGACAAAGAAATGGAGGAAGAAACCCAAGGTACAGACCCTTTGACCAGGCTACCCGCATATGTTCCTCCGCGGAAGGGGAAAGAAAGGGTGCCAAAGGACCTAGATGAGAGCAAGAGCTCTCTGCAGACTCCGCTACTCCCTGATGACATCATTTTTTATGGAGGGAACTTGGGATGGGTGTAGGTTCTAAAATTTGAAGACTGGGATCTCGGGGACCATGAGAAATTCCCACATTTGGCGATAGTGTGGCTAATGCACTAGAAGAAAAACACACTAGCGAGAGTCATAGAGTTGGAACCACACAAGTGGTTGCGAGGAGTAGAGGAAGCAGGATTGTTAAACCTACTATAGGTGCTGCATTACCATCGTGCCCCAGTGACTATTTTCGTCATCAGGTAGCTTCTGTACCTGGTGAATGATGGGTGTTTGTGGCTAGAGGAGCCCATCCCCATCTCTGATTCACCGAATTACCTGGCTCCATTGCAAAGGGAGGATCTAGTGAACATATCCGAGGGTAAAAGTGATGATTTTGCCATTGCGGAGGCCATGAAGAAGAAGTGAAAACTGGAGAAGAAAAAGAGAGGGTATGTGATCTCCAGTATCAATAACGTTGCGGTTAAATTCGTGACATAGATATTGGTCGGGAAAGTCATGCAGAAGTGTCGCACGGATGAGGTGCCCGTACGAGTTGTTGCACTTGCTGCAGAGAGCATAGAGGGGGTCTAGTTTAACTGGGTGGATTACTTGTGCAAAAATTTCTTGGAGAACTGCTGCGAGGCATAGGAGCAGGGGAATACTTTCCACTGTGGATCGCTTCTGCTGTCCATAGTGTTTGTGGCTTGGGAATTTCCTGAGGACAGCCAGTTCCCAAAGATTGCGAAGGATCTTCCGAAGGCAGCGGAGTATGCTTCACTATGGGCAACTAAAGATGCAAAAAGGATCTGAGACAGCAAGATATTATGGCTTTTCATGGAGATGAACATCAAAATGGGGATTAATTGCAAGTTGCGGTTATCACCCATGGTTTATAACATTCTGCAGAGCTTTGCGAAGATCAAAGTGGATTTTCATCACATGTACATCAGAGCGAGGAAGGACCCCGTGAAGGCATGGAAGGAGATACCTTATTTGGCGATGGACGATGTCATATTCACTATCCTTGATTCATGGCCATCAGAGTGGCACACTCCAACCTGCTCCGCGGTGGAAGCAAAGAAGTCCATTGCACAAAGGAAAAAGGAGGAGGCAAAACTACGAATGGCACAAATGGCTGAGAAGAGAAGAAACGAAGCAGCCACAGAAAAGGCGCAGGAGGCACGAAACGCTACAAAGGAAGCAGAAGAGCAACAGAGGGTAGCTGAGAAGGAGCGCAAGGGAGAAAAGTCACCTTCACCCAAACAGGAGACAGATCTAGAGGAAGCTGGTGCGAACCTGCGACAGTGTCCACACAACTAAAGAGACAGTGCCCGAGAGAGAAGGTGGGGCTGCAGAAGAAGTCGAAGGCCTAAAAGACTTCTTTTGACATGATCACCCTCACTAAGGGGGATCTCCATGACATAGGGGAGATGGTGCGGGACGTGACCATGGAGGCCCTTGAGCAGTTCACGGAGGAAAAATAGATGGTGTTGGGGGCCCTTCAAGCATAGATACAAGAGTTGAAGGTGCGCACTCCTGAGGCTGGTACTCTATCAACTAGCTTCGTAGTAGCCACGACCGCAGCTGAGGAAATTTTTTGCGCCCGCATGACCAACACTATAGTGATGCCAGAGGGAGCACTGGTTATAGAAAACGAGGTTGATAGGCCTATGTTCAGTGCGCTGAGGGGAGTTGGAATAAACATGGTTGCACTCCCTCAAATTTATATTCAATTTGGCTATCTCAATTTTGATATTGAATGGAATTTGAGTTTTGCCTAGTTGAATGATTTCATCTTTAGCAATTTGGGTTTGTGTTTTTTTGTCTTCTTTACCAGCACTTGGTAATTCAGTTTTTGTATCAACAGTTTTGTTTTCAATTTTCTTGTTCGAAATAGTTTGAGTAGCAGTTGAAGTTTCAGTTTTAGCTAAAGTTGTGTCTACAATTTTTGGGCTGGAAGCCTCCTGAGTTCCTTTAGGTAGAATTTGTAGAACTTTGGTCACAGGAGCTTCTGCTATTTTCTTAGTTTGGGTTTGGACTGATTTCTTAGTAGGAACTTACGCGTTCATTTTTCTTCTAAGGCTATATTGTTTGTGAACTTCATAGATAGCATATTCCTAGCCTTGTTTGTAGTCAAAGGACTCTCCAGATTCTAATTGTAATTGTCGTAACATGTACAATTCCTATTCTTCCTGGGTAAGAAAAATGGCATCTTCATTATATACTCCCATCAAGTTTATCTAGGCGTCATGGTCTTCTTCAAGCTGTTGTGAACCCTCAGCATAATTTTGCTGGAAAAGTGACCTAATTTTTTGATAGGTTGTACCTTCTCTTGATTTTCCAGTATTAGGTTTTTTCCTAAAGTTAGGGTTTCTAATTTGAGGTCCTTGTTAATTTTCCCACCAAGGTTTTCTTTCCATATTCTCTAATCTATCCATTAGGTTTTCTAAAATTTTAGCTAAACTATCTATATTAACATCTGAAGTGGATGGTTATTCCTTAATGGTAACTCTCCTCTCATTCCCCATTCTAGCTCTTTTAGCCAACAAGTTAGCTTCTACACTAACTGCATCACTCTACATATGTTCTAAAGTTGGAGAGTTTCTTTCTCTTAATTGATAGGACATGTCAGCATCAAATCCATCTGGAAATTTAATCAGGCCAAGTCTAGTGGAGATCTGATGTTCATTGTGATTGCATTGTAAATGTTGCTAAACCTAGTGCAGTAACCTTGAATAGATTCACTAGAAGATATCCTAATGTTCTCACATTCAGATAATATCCAGAGAGGGTTTTGCTTTCTTTCCCACCTATCTATGAAAAATTGGTGGAAACCAGCTAAATCAGTAATATGGTCAGTGGGTAAATATTTAAACCATTTTTTAACATCCCCTTCTAGTGTTTGTGGAAATAATCTCATTTTTACATCAGCCTCATCAACTTCATGTAACTCAAAAATAATCTGTCATTTTGTTTACATGTTGTTGAGCAGTATACTGACCAGTACCATCAAACTGAACAATTTTACTCTGGTAATCCTGTGGCACGAGATGTAAAGGGGCCCTTAAGGCCAAAGTTGCATATTTGTCTGCCATGGATAAGGCTTTGGTTTGACTGGGAGGTAGAGTAGTGGTGCTTTAAGATGAACTTAGAAGGCTTGAAAATGACACTGAAATGTTAGGTTGGAGAGGAAGTTTAGGTATGAATGGTTTCGTGGAATGAAGTGTGGTGGATATTATTGGTGAGGTGGTGCTAAATGAAGTTGTATTTACAATTTTTGAATATTTTGTAGAGATTTTAGGAGTACCAACAGTTAGGGCAGCTAATTCAACTGACTGTTGAAAATAGGCTTTGTCTATGCGCCTTATCAAAGTTGAGGTTAAAGCATCAAGTTTTTCAAAAGTTTCTAGAACATGCTGATCTAAATCGGGATGCATAATATTCTTCTTTGATTCAATAAATTGAATAAAAGTAGGGTATATTACAGTATCATGGACTGAATTTTTAGATTTGGTACCAAACAAAGAATGCTCAAATGATAAATCAAATTGAAAATCCTCTAAGTTTGATAGCTCTTTAGGAAGTGATTTTTCTTTGATTAGCTGACTAATGCTTTCTTGACTTTATAATTTTCTTGGTTTTCTTAAAATTTTGTCAGGATCATCAACAGTTTTAGCAGGTTGTGGATTAGGATGAGCCCTGGTATAGTATGTTCTTTTAGAAGCCAGAATTTGAACTTATAAGGATGATCTGGAGCAACCCTTTGCAACCTTAGGATGAAAAATAAGGAAAAATTGTCTCCTTTAAGATTGATTTTAACTAGGTACTGAATTCCCCAATATGGTTGCCACTATGTTAGCACCCTGTAATTTGAAGGTTGTAGGGAAAATCACAAGAATGTAACATCAAACCAACTTCGGTATGGGAATCTATCCCTTCCAATCCAAGAGAGGGCTCTCTCTGTAAAATTTATCTTTGTTGCTTGAAAATCTTAGACTAGTTATGATTGTACTTGGGTTTTGGAAGACTGACTGTATTCAATTTAATTAGCATCTATTGGGAAATGGAGTCAAAAGGTAAACTGGATGGTTGCATCAATTTTTCACAGAGTAAACTTAGGGCAAGTTAGGAATATTTACTAGATCTTTTAGAATAATAAGTGGATGATGGAAAAAAAATGAAAACCTTCAGCAAAAATAAAGAGAAATTAAGAATTCTTTAGTGTGGCATTCATTCAATCAGGTAGAACTAAAGATTAGTCAAGAATTCTTTAGTGTGGCCTTCAATAGAAAACATACAGATTGCAAAAGTAGCCAAAATAAGGTACTCAAAAGTAAATCCTATTCATCACATTTCTGTTTTGCAATTGGAATTTAGATGATTACAGTGAAGAGATGACAGTGAAACACTTTAACATAAGAAAAACATCACCTATATTTAAGCCACAAGAATCCTATGAATGGTCTGATTAGTATTGATGCTCTAGTGATTTTAAACAAAATTTACAATGCTCCAATAGATCACTAATAATTCTGATCTCAAACAATCGACCTCTAAATACTCCACAATTCGAAGTATTGAGGGTGGATTTCTAAATATGGTTGTAGCTGATTGATCTGTTACCTAAGGGTTATTGTACCAAAATTCCAGTTGACAGACAATACAAGTTATAAAGAAACTTCTTTACAGGATTCATGTGTTTAGCTATCTCAGTGAAGTATAAATTTCATTTTTTCATGTTCGTTTCTAAGTATTCCATAAATTCATATGTATTCTAATTTTGAATGTTATAATAGGGATGTTACTACAAAATTTGCTTAAATATTAGACTCTGCTTTTACTGTTATACATTTATATGTTTTCTTCTGATATATGGTTTAGAGAACTCTTAATTTCCCTCTGATCCCGATTTATTCTCTTCATCCTTCTTCATTTTCTGGTTTAAGGAATCCTTAATTGCTCCTTGATCCCGATTGAAAAGTCATTTCACCATCCAGCCTTGAGATCTACTATTGCTCACCTATCTTGCCCTGTAACATTTTCTTTATAATTTGTTGTTTTTCTGTTTTCAAAGCCTTATTGACTCCATAACCCAATGGAAAATGGAAAAGAACCTATTCCTATAAGTCACTAATTCCACCAACACAATCAAAATCAACCGAATTAAGCATACATAACTAGCCTAAAATCCATTAAAATAAACAAAGTTAAATCATATAGAGAGAGCCCTCTCTGAGTTTAGGAAGGATAGATCCTAAGCTCCAAAGTAGGTTTGTAGTTTCCTCTGATATTTCTTTTTAACGCATTGAACAACACTTGGAAATTTTGGAGTGCTAACACAAGGTATTTCCAATAATCAATGGAGACCATCACATCCTCAACAACTCCCTCAGGAGCTATTATGGATCTGTAAGCAAGTTGCAAGACTGTGTGGTCTTCCTTAATGATTCTTGGAGATTTAGTTTAAGCATGGTCTCCTTATCACATTGATGGAAGCCCCAATATCAATCAAGGTATGGGGGACAATGATTCCATCAATGTGCACATCTACCATAGGGCTTCCAGGGTCTAGATACTTTTGGCAAACCACTCTCCCCAACATTAAGTCATATAGTTTTCCAATGAAATTAATGGTAAGAGTGTCTTTCTTTCTCCTCCCAGGATGTTTGAAGCATTTATCCTTGATTAACTTGTTGTAGATGAGGACATTCTTGATAGCTTGGAGGGAATTTAACACACAATTTTTTCAATTCACCCATAAATTGAGTCTCGTTTGGGGTGTGCTGGCTAGGATGGATTAGTCTCTCAAGAAAGGGAGATGGATTGGCTTGAGGAACACTTTCTTCCTTTTCCTCTTCAAGCTCCTCAAGTGGAGATGGAGGTTGGTTATCTGGAATCCCTCTTCCATGCCTAAGGTTGATTTCTATGAGGTGGTTTTCCTCATAGACCGAGCATACCTCTATAATATTCAATGGACATTCATCTCTAGTTTTCCTCCTCATGCATCTAGGGAAAAAGACAGCTAAGGTTCTTTCTTCTTCCTCCTGCTTCATCTTGATTCGTATGGCATCCATTTTCATAGCAAGGGTGTGCAACGTCTCACTCTTAAAGTCTTCCAACATGTTGCCAATTTCACTTTATATGGATGTGTTGGAGGACGAGTAACTGGCCAAAGTTTGAATAGCCCTACCCTTCTTTTTAGCTTCCCTAGAATGATTTTTAAAAATTGTCTTGATATCATCATAAGATAACTGGTAGATGTGCCCCAGAGATCATGTTTAAGGTTTCTCGGATATCGTCCCTAATCCCAATAAGAAGGACTAACTTGAGTGATTCAGGATCGAGGGTGCATCTGATCGTTTTGTAGGTGAGTTGGAACCTTTCCTCATAATCTTCCAAGGATTTATCATGTCCTAAGGTCATTCTAAATAGTTATTCTTTGGTATCCTTAGACCTGCAATAGTCCTTATACTTTTCATTGAAGGATTGTTGCATCTGAGCCTAGGTAGTGAGTTTTCCCCAGGAAAACCCATGAACCAGCGCAAGGCTGTGTCCTTAAGGGTGGATGGGAACAATTTCAACTTTTGGTCATCAGAGATATAATCATATGTTCTACAAATGATAAAAAACTCAAACAAGAAGGTATTAAGGTCTTATGAGGTTAAGCCATGGAAGTGAGGAAAAACATAGGGGCTTATTTTTTTCATCCTAGGATCTCCCATAGTCTATCTAATGGGAAACTCACCTTCATTTCTATTTTCATCCATGTTGTAAGTGTGTGGAAGGATTTCTTCTTCTTTTTCCCCAATAGGCTCTTCGAAGATCTTTGGTTGTTCACCTAGTGGGTACTCTAGCTCCCCTATTGTCAGAGAGGGAATCTTCCAACCACTAAAGAAGAGGTAAGGTTGGTTGTCTGATGGTGTGGGGATATTTTGCAAACAAATTCCTAAATTGTCTCTACTTCTATATGGCATGAAAGATTTTCTTTTTCTTTTCATGTTTTTTTCCTTGAATTACTTTCAAAATAGAAAGAAAGTGGAAATTGGAACTATCTATTAAATCCAAAATAGAAAGAAAGCAACAATTGCAACTATTTATTGAATGTACAATAGAAAGGAAAGTTGAACTGACATATAAATAGACACCTCCCTGGCAATGATGCCAAAAAGTGATGAGCCCCAATATTGCAGCAAGGATGCTGCAACTCCTAGGGCTACCAACTTTACTTTATCAACACAGTGTTCGTAAAAACTTGGAGGTGACAGTGCTATCTACGCAGTAGATGCAATAGTCTAACCTTGTCACTTTTTAACTGGGGCGATAGACCAATAGGGTTTTTCAAACCAGTCTTTTATTGACTAGAAGGAGTCTAACTACTGACAGCAAATGTAAAGCTATATTTAATGCAGAAAGTAAATGATTACCTATTTTAGGAAAATTAAAGTGTTGTGTTAGTGTCAGTCTTTACAGCCTTCCTCCAGTGATCAAATATGCTCTTACAAAGTGGTCTCAGAGTGTCAAGGTCAAATTTTGTCATTTCAGTGAGTCTTCAAGCAAAATTTGGTCACTAGGCATTAGGTCTAGGGTTTGCCCAAATGTCAGTCTATGTCACTATTCAGCTGAGTCTATCATCATTCATAGGGTTTTCATTATCATGTCAGTGTCTAATGGGTCATTTGATACCTTGTTCATGCTTCAGTTGCGCCCAGGCAAGGTCATTTCCCTCTCCTAGGGTTTTGAAGGCAATTTCTCTTGGATGATCAAATCACCAGCAAAACTTGTTTCCTGATGTTCATACACCTTCCCCTATCCTTAAAGTACCTTATCAAGCACTTCCCAACACTAAAATCCCCCAAAATCCTCATTTTTGCACAAACCCTAGTTTCTAGCTACAACGTGGCAATTTTCTAGGTTTGGCCTGTGTTTTGTCCTTTTCGACCCCTTCCCCTAACTCAATCTCTGAGATTCCACTTTCCCCTGCTTCCTAACATCCCTCCCCACTCCCAAAAATTTCTCCAAGAATTTAGAAGCCCTCTATCCCCTTCATTTCGCTCCATTTCGACAAAATCCCTTGTTTCACACATCGGGACAAGTTTCACTCAAAAGTTGTTTCTGAGCAATCAAAGATGAATTTTGCAAAACTGAGAGAGGTTTTTGTCCAAAACATGCCAAGGAAGAAAAACCTCTTTCACTTTTTACACAGGTGTCATGGTTTGAGATAAATGTCAAAAATACCGGCGAGAACGAAGGTGCTCCAAGGACGGTTGGCCAAAGCACAAAAACGAAGGAAAACGCCCGATCCACTCCAAATTTTGGCCAAAGCCTCTTTTACTGAGCATGGTACTTTATTGGGGACTCCCAGCCCAAATTTCAAGAAATTTGGAGAAAATTTTGTCATTTGTGAATTTTTTGTGCAATTTACAGGTTTTGCCGATGAAATGGTCGCGCGCGTTCTGGAGGATTGCTCGGAATTTTGAAAACTTGGCATTTTTGGAAAGGGCATGCAAAGAGAAAAAATACCAATACTTGGGAGAAGCCTGATTTTGAGATTTGAGCCTCCAAAAGCTCAAAATACATCAAAAAAATGACTTTCTGCCCACTTTTTGAGTTGCAGAAAGTGACCTTGGGAGAAATGGTTTTTGAGGGGTCAAATCAACACTAAATTCAGAAATGCCACTTGGGATGGAAAGTAGACAGGCCAAGCTTTCCAATGAGCCATCTTGCACCTGATTTGGACCCGTGGAACCCACTCAAACACAGCTGTGAAGGGGCGCGACCAGAACTTCCAGGGGCGCGACCAGAACTTCGAGATTTGCCATAATTCACATTTTCGGTCAAAAAACACTGTTTTGACTATGGTTGACTATTATTACTTGTAGATGATGGATAAATGTAATATTTTCATGGCACTTTGGTAGATTTTATCTTTCTTTACCCTTCTAGAAGCTTCCATGATGTAAAAAGTGAAAAATTAATGCATGGATAAGTTAGCTAAGTAATAGAGGCAAGTTGTTTGGCTGCCTATTTTCTAGTTCTTAGTTTAGAATTTGTTCAAACTGCTCCTAGAAAGCTGAGCTCGACCCCTAGAGGTGGGGAAAGGAGTTAGATGGTCTAGATGGTCTATATTATGCTCTCTCCTTCTCATTTTGGTGGTTGGACTCTTGTGTAAGGAAGCTTTATTGTATATTGTGCATCTATTTCTGCAATTGAAGGCAAGGAAAGCCAGGGTTTTACAGACATCTTTGAGGATTCTTGTGGATCTGATTGTTGATGGTGTGTTCTCTACATGTTCTTGTAAGTTTGTTTATGTGTTTCACATCTCTCTTATGCTTCTAAATTGGACAGATGAAGTGGTAAAGTTTGAACTCATGTTTTGACATGCTCAGCTTTTTAGTTTGTTCAATTTTAATGTTTTCTACTGTCTAGAGAGGATTCAAATTGTGTGTTTGCCCTCTTTAGCTTCTCCTCTATCATCTCTGATCATCCATCTCAAATTAAGGCATCAGCACTCATTCCTACCTTGCCCCTTAGATCCCCCTGTGAAAACTGTGCTCAATCCCCGCACCTTGAATTGCACTTCCACCAATTGCCACCAAAAACCCCAAAAAATCATTAAATTAACCCCCTTATCAATTTACTAGCCTAAAATCTTTATTATTAATTGGTCAGCCTAATCATATTGAAAGATCTATCGAATCTGACTCGAGAGAGCCTTCTCATACCTCGTAGGGCTAGCTACGAGGTGAAATGGTTTGATGTAGCCATGAGAGTTTGTCTATCTCAGCCTACGTGAATTCCAAGCGCTAACATGTTGAATGGAAAGTTTTATGAAATTGCATGAAATTATCTAGCTAAGAATTGACACACATTACTTGCATAACAGAACTAATCTAACCTTGCATTCTATCATCTAGCTATCTGGACTAAGTAAGCATGGAAATTATCCTAATGCTGCTATGACTTATAAATGCATGCACTATCTCTCTTCTATTAAAATTTTAGAAAAAGGGTAAATTCTAAGCTAAACAATATGATCTTTTGTAGGGGTGAAAGGCATGGAAAAGTTGGTCCAAAATGGTAGTGAGGGGCATGGAAGTCAAGTGGAGGGCCTACTTGTTGGGTGTAGTTTTTAAGCATATCTTAGACGCCTCTTTCCCCATTTTTAATCATTCTCTCTCTATAAACCCATGAAATTTATGTCCCAGATACTATTTTCCCTCGTTATAAGAGAAATCCTTTCTCAACATATTATTTTTCCATCTTTCGTTAAATATTGAAGGAAGTGATGTATTTTTGAGATGGCTAACCAAGGTAATTGTGGAGAAGTTCTCTAGTTATTTTTCTTTCAGGTATTTCCTAGAAATAAGGACTAAGGATGAGCAACTATTGCTGTCATTTGTTTTTACACTTCGAGGATTTTTTGTTAAATTCTTAATTTTTGTTGTTACACCTCGAGTTGTTGCTACATCTTGAGTTTTTGTTTACACCTTGATTTGTTATTACACCACAACTACCAAAGACCGTGGTTTATATCTTTAAAGAAACTTGTCAAGAATCATGAATTATCTACGGATGGTCAAAGGAAATAATTGGTTATGATTGTCGAGATGATGTAACTTGAATTGGTCTTTTATTGGAAAAAAATTTGTAACGCTGTGTATTTTTCTCTTAATATCGATCAGCATGAGAATCATGTGATTCTCATGACTGATATGTTCCCTAATTCTTTGGGCTTGTAAAATTTATACAAAAAATTATGGTCCATGAAAAGGGAATAGTAACACAGGAACAACATCGACATTTTGATCTTGTAATTTCCAGTTATTTTTAATACAGAACACTTCTGGTGATGTTCATATAGATTTTGTGTTGATTTTTAACTAGTTTCCATTTCATCCCTGCACCCTACTAGGGAGGAAGGGCCCTCCTCTTTAGCAAGGATTGTAGTAGTAGTAAATTAGTTTTTTGGTTTATGTTTCCTTTAAGTGTGATTTATTAATGTTGTTGTATGAATTGTAGTACTGATGCACTTCTGTTTTTAAATTCATTATATGTTGTTACACAGGATTGGTTAGAACCATGATATTTAATCAACTAATATAATTTTACTAATGATGTGTGGCGCAGCTATTCTTTGAGAAAAACACGAAGTGTGATGAGTGAATTTCATTCCTCTAGAATGCGTTTTTAATTTTTTCATGAGTGCTTTGAGTTCTGTAATTGTGTTCAAAGAAATTTTCTTTCATTTATTTCCCTGACTGTTATGTATTGGCACAGATAGTGCAAACACCTTTGAAATAAATAGACCTATGCTGGTTGACAAGTAAATTATTGTGGTTCAGTCAAATTAAATAATAATTAAACCAGCACAACATTTTGGTGCCGTTTTCAGGGATGGTAGTTGATGATACAGTCAGCAAGTGTGTTTTGTTAGTATAGTGTTTCTAGTGCACAAGTGTTGGGCAGTAAGATGAGAGGTAAGAACCTATGCATCGCTCTAACATACTTGAGTGGGCTCACCACTATGATCATTAGAACACTTAGGGTGTGTTAAATTTTGAATTTCTTTTTTTCTTTTTAGAAGTGTCCTCAGTTTTACAAATGTTGGGCGGTAAGATGAGAGGTAAGAACCTACATATCAGTCTAACATACTTGAGCAGGCTCAGCATTGTAACAACTAAGGAACTTAGATTGTGAAATAATTACACATAGGGTCCATGTGTAGAGTGTATGAACAGAAGAGACACAAAACATAATAACTCTAATAAACCTACAGGAAAAACAGGTCATAAAAGGAATAAGAAAAGCACAGATTTAGGGAGGAAAAAATTCATTCAGGAATTAATTTCAAAAGTAGAGAGAGAATAGTCAAATTCACAAAGGGATACAAGAAAAATAGGACCACAGAAAGTTGTTACTCCCATATTAAGGTCAGAAGCATATGGTTCCTCCATCTTATTGCCTCATCACCCTCAAACTAGTATATATACTCCTAATACTGTAGATTCAATTCATGAACATCACAGAGAAACTAGTGGCCAGGACTTTGGGTCTGAAGGGTAAGGGGAAACCAGCGGGGAGAACTTAAAACTAGAAAAAAACCCTTTTACTTATAATTACCCAGATTTAGGCAATGTTGTGAACCAGCCAGCCCTAGAGCAACCTATACAATCATCATTTTTGGGAGGGGACTCATCAAAACAAGAAACAGGGGAATCTACAATGGAAGGAAATAAAAATAATAACAATAATAACAATGATAATACAAGGACTGATGCCACTTTTTCCACCTTTGAATTCCCAATAAGCAATATAAGGGGTGAAGCTCCCGTGAAAAACATTCCCTTATCATCTCTTCCATATTTTCAAAGAATGACTATATAAGATCTTGATACATTCTTCTTTGAATTTTATGTCCCGTGCAGGAGTTATGATTACACTTTGAATGCTTAGAAGAAGAATTTTTTCCTTACTACTCTAAAGGGAGAAGCATTGAGATGGTTCATGGGACTAGGCTCTGTTACTATTCAGACATGGGGGGAGATGAAAAATGCATTTCTGTCAAAATATCAAGACTATTGTCGGACCAAGGACTTGAGGGAAGAAATATTTAGGATGAAACAAAAAGAAGAAGAAAGCCTAGAGGATTATGTGGAGTGATTCCATTATAATCTATAGAGATCTAAACATAGTGACTTGGATCTAGAGATCTTGAAAACTATATTCATATGGGGAATGAGAGATGACTTCTTGGATACATTGAATCTACTAGGGAATGGATATATATCTAAAGAATCATTTGATGAGATAATAAAACTTTTCTTAAGATACTCCAGATGATCTTCACAAGGAATATGTTGGCATTTTGGCACAGGTGTGGCGCTACGATATAGGTGTTGTCCTTGATGGCAACTCTCTTTGATGACAGATCTCAGTCCAGACTACAAGAATGAAGAGAAATTTCATATACGCAGGTTCATCAAGCCCAAGTTGTGTATACACGCTGGTTCGCTGCATACTAAGTCGCAGATACGCAGGCTCGCTATATACGAAGTCGCGTATACACGCAGTTCCATGAATAGAAAAGAGCGTACATGTCGAGAAGCTTTCTTTTGGTCCGTGGTAGTTAGTCCTCGGTACTTGAGCCTATGTTTTTGACCAAGGTATCTCGACAGACGTGTTGATCCCTAGTTTTGAAGTTGATGGTATTGGATTACTATGGTTGTGGCCCGTGGTATTGAGCAAGGCCTAAGACTATAAAAGGAGAAGAAGATCATTAGGAAAGTGTATCTAAAAAGTCTTGAATATTTGGTAAATAAAGAGATCTAGTATGCAGGTTCTTGGTTGCTTGATCTAAGCTAAGGAGAGATCACACCGGTTGATGGAAGACTAGATCTAAGGATAGATCGGGATCAAACGGTTTGAAATGAACTATCGTTATATGGTTGATTATGCGTATTTTTTGATCTGCATATTGACGCAATGTTATGTTCTGAGTATGACTGATGTCTGGTACAGCTGCAAGTTATGAGAAATTATTTTTAGATCTGTACGCAGGTTGTCCTTGGTAAAAGCGCGTGTATACGCGGGTTGGTTTCATTGAAGTAGCGTATATCTTTTGAAGCTTAATTTTTGGGGTTGCAGTTGGGTCTGACTGTTATTGCAGAATTCTGTAGTCTGCTCTGTGTTCTGGTGACTGGGTGTTGACAGGGTTTCAGTGGTTCAGTGATTCAAAGATTGATGATGCTAGTATTGGTTGTTTTGTGCTTCAATGATCTGTTATGAAAATTGGATGAATTGTGGTCTTCAGATTGTAATGTTGTGCTTCAGGAATATCCAGTCTAAAAATGTATGAAAAGTGGTACCTGAAGGAAAGAAGATTGTAGGCCAGCACCTACGTACTAGTATCTTAGCTAGTACAAGAGCAAAGGGGGTTGGAGCTCCCTTCCAGGAGAGTCTGGAAAACGAGAGAAGGTTGTAGCCTTCTGCAAGTTGTAGCCTGCGTACTGGTATAAGGCTGCACCAGTACAAAATATTGTAAACTGAAGTTTCTTATTAAAGAAAGATAGAGACGACTTGCAGCAGGTGGTTTTCACCCACATTGGGTTTCCACCTTATATCATGGTGTTCATGTGTGTGGCTTTTGTGTGATGATCTATTCTGTTATACTGAACCTGTTTACTATTAATATGGTTAATAATGTCCTGATGCATTTACTGGAGATAAGCTAACTGAATCTTAAGTTTTCTGATTATACGCTGGTTGCTTTAGACACAGTAGCGTGTACACGCTGGTTCACTTAACTGAAGTAGCGTATATGTTTTTGAGTATGAAATTGAAATTTTTTTATTGATCTGATAATACTGATTCACCCCCCCCCCTCTCAGTATTATTTCCAACAATTGGTATCTGAGCAGGTCCTTCAGATAAGCTTGATCGCTTGAAGGTAGATCGTTCATCATGAGCAACTACGAGAGAGAAGCATCAATCAGGCCACCGGTTTTTGATGGGACAAACTTCAATTATTGGAAGGTAAGAGTTACTGCCTATCTTCAATCTCTTGGTACAGAAGTTTGGGACATCGTAGAGACAGGCTACACTTTTCCTTCAGCTACTCCTACAGATTCAACCGAGAAAAAGAAATATGAAACACATGCGAAAGCAGTCAGTACTCTATTGGGTTGTATATCCCAATCGGAATTCATGAAGGTAATGCACTATAAATCCGCAAAAGAAATATGGGACAAAATTGTCACGAGCTATGAAGGAGACGAACAGGTAAAGCGTGCCAAACTTCAAACTCTCAGGATTAAGTATGAGACTCTCAGAATGTATAATGATGAAAGTGTGGCTAACTATTTCCTTAGGGTAGATGAGATTGTTAATTGCATGAAAAACTTGGGTGAAGAAATAAAAGAAGCTATTGTGGTTGAAAAGGTTCTAAGATCATTGTCCCCCAAATTCGAATCTAAAGTGTCTGCAATAGAAGAAAAGGAAAATATACGAACTATTACTATGTCTCAGCTTCACGGAATTCTAACTACTTATGAAATGAGAAAGGGAGGTCCATCAGACAGAAGAGAAGCTGCTTTCAAGGCTTTAGGCAAAGAAGATTATTATGAAGCAAGTCATGTGCCAGAAGATGAAGAAGAAGAATCAAATTTTGTCAGAAATCTTCAAAGGGGTTCTGGAAGGTTCAGAGGTAAGTTACCTTTTAAATGCTTTGCTTGTGGAAGAGTAGGTCATTATGCTGCCAAATGTCCTCACAAAGATAAGAATGATAAGGGAGAGGAACCTGTTAAATGGAACAAGAAACAGAATGAAAAGAAGAAAAGCTATTACACTCATGAAGATAGTGATGGTCTTTCAAATAGTGACGAAGATGAACAAGGTAATAGATATAAAATTTTAGTGGCTTTTGAAGATGATGACTACATGGATGCTATAGATGTAGAAGGATTTTGTGAAGAAATGAATAATCTCAAAGTTTGCTTAGAAGAGAAAAGTGCTATTATTGATTCTCTACAATGTCAACTGGCTGAAAAGGAAAAACATCTTGAAGAATTGGAATGTGAGATTGTTTGTCTTAGAAAGGAGATTGAGAAAACAAAAGCGATTAATCTTAAATTTGTTAAAGGATCTGAAACCTTGGATGAGATTATCAATGTGCAGCGTTCTCCTCTGATCAAGACAGGTCTGGGATATAAGGGAGAAACATCTCAAGCTTCTACCTCTAAAATTTATCTTGATGCAGCAAGGAGGAGCGAGAAAAGGCCAAATAAAAGTCATCAGGTGAATCAGGGACAGCTTACCTCAAGAACAAATAAAGACTATCAAGAAATTCGGGGACAAGCTGCCTTAAGGACAAACAAAAGCTACAATCAGCCACAGGTAAAATCTTCCCAATTTGCCCCAAGAATGGATAGAAGCTACAATCGGTTGGATGATAGATCTGATTATCGCAGAAATTTCTTTAATGTCCAATGTTTTTCTTGCCATAACTTCGGTCACAAAGCAGCTCAATGTGTTGCCTACAAGACAATAATGACTAGAGAATCTCAAAAGCAAAGAAGTATGACTAGAACCATGAAAAGGACTTATAACAACTTTTCAGTTCTTGAAAATGAAGTTGAATGCTCTATTTGTAATAACTTTGGCCATGAAGACTCTGAATGCAGGAGCAGGTTCTGGAAGAAAACTCAGAAGGAACAAACCTCAAATGTCAGAACATGGAGAATAAAGGAACCGCAACCAGAAAGATGTGGGATAGCTTTTTATGCAGAAGGTCAAGAAAGTCTATGGTACATTGACAGCGGATGTTCAAAGCATATGACAGGGGACAAAGAAAAACTTGAATCATATACCACACTAGAAAAGGGAAAGAAAGGTTCTTTTGGAAACGATATCTCTACAGCCATAAAAGGAAAAGGCGTTGCTCCGTTGAAAGAGAAGGTCAAAGCTGGAAATGTTTTCTATGTTGATGGATTGAAGCATAATCTTCTGAGCGTCAGTTAGATGTGCGATCAAGGAACAGAGGTAATATTTAGATCAAATGGATGTTGTGTTCGTGATCTTGATACAGGTGAAACAGTGATCAAAGGAAGAAGGACTCCAAATAATCTATACATATTTGAAGAAAGACAACAACAATGCTATTTGAGCAAGAATGATGAACATTGGCTATGGCATTGGAGGTTGGGGCATCTAAGCTTTTCAAAAATAAGGAAAGCATGCAAATATTAGGCAGTTCGCGATCTTCCAGATATCAAAATTCCAGACAACACCATATGCAAATCATGTCAGTTTGGAAAGCAAACTAGAACTAATTTTCCTGAGAAGGAAGGATTAGCTAGCATGCCTCTTGAGCTAGTACATACAGATACATGTGGTCCATTCAGAAAAAGAACACCTCGAGGAGAAGAATATTTGATATTATTCATTGACGATTTCTTCAGGTTTGTCTGGTTAGGACTTATGAAGCACAAAGATGAAGCATTCGAAAAATTCAAATCCTTCAAAGCCTTGGTTGTAAATGAATCAGGACACAAAATTAAGTGCCTCAGATCTGACAGAGGTGGGGAGTTTACCTCGAATGAATTTTTCGATTTCTGTGAAGAACATGGGATAAGAAGAGAATTCTCTACAACTAGAACTCCTCAGCAAAATGGAGTTGTGGAAAGAATGAACAGAACAGTCCAACAAATGGCTCGTGCTATGCTTGATGAATCAGGTACTCCCACAACTTTCTGGGGTGAAGCTGCACATGTTGCGGTTATTATTCTCAACAAAACAAATGTCCGAGTAAACAGTACTCAAACCCCTCATGAGCTCTGGTGTGGTAAGACTCCTTCGGTGAAGCACTTGAAAATCTTTGGGAGCAAATGTTATATTAAGAATACTGATGAGCAACTTGGCAAACTTGAACCAAGAGCAGATGAAGACATTCTTCTTGGTTATTCTCCACATAGCAAAGCATACAAGTGCTACAATAAAAGACTTGGAAAAATTGTTGATAGCATTGATGTTGTGGTTGATGAGAAGGGATACATTCCTAGGCAAGTTCATCATGAAGACATCGAAGAAGATGAAGGCTACCCTCAAAGACAGAATGATGAAGAAGAAGAACCTCAAGAAGAAGAAGAACCAGAGGAGCAGACAAGAATAGAAGAGAAGACTCCATCCAGATATGTTCAGAAGAATCATCCAGAATCTCAGATTGTGGGGCAGAAAGAAGCAGGAGTACAAACAAGAAGAACAATTGCAGAAGCTTCAAGCTATTTGGCATTACTCTCTTCCACTGAACCAAAAAATGTGAAAGAGGCATGCAAAGATGAATGTTGGGTCAAAGCAATGGATGAAGAACTTGAGCAGATCGAAAAGAACAACACTTGGGAATTGATTCCTAGACCAAAAGATAAGAATGTCATAGGGACAAAATGGGTCTTCAAAAATAAATTGAATGAAAATGGAGAAGTAATTAGAAACAAGGCCAGACTTGTTTGTAAATGGTATGCACAGCAATAAGGAATAGATTTTGAAGAGACCTTTGCTCCTGTTGCAAGACTTGAGGCCATCTGAATGTTCCTTGCTCTCTCAAGCTTTCAAAACTTCAAGGTATTTCAAATGGACGTGAAATCAGCCTTTCTGAATGGAGACTTAGAAGAAGAAGTATATATTGAGCAGCCAGATGGTTTTATTCTTGGGAATGATCCAAACCTTGTATGCATATTGAAAAAGGCTCTCTATGGTCTCAAACAAGCTCCAAGGGCTTGGTACTATCGTTTGGACAAATATCTTCACCAACAAGGTTTTTCAAAAGGATCAGCAGATAGCAATCTCTATATAAAAGTTGAAAATAACAAATTGCTAATACTTGTTGTGTATGTAGATGATATTATCTTTGGCAGCAATGAAGAGGCTATGAGTCAAAACTTTGCCTTGGTTATGCAGAAAGAATTCGAAATGTCATTACTTGGAGAATTGACATACTTTCTTGGATTGCAAATCCAACAAAATGAAGGAGGTATTTTCTTGTCTCAAACCAAGTACCTCAAGCAGATCTTGAAGAAGTATGGCATGGAAGATTCAAAGCCAGTATGTACCCCCATGGTTACAGGATGCAGCCTCAGTGAAAATGATGAAACAACAGCAGTTCATCAACCAACTTATAGATCCATGATTGGGAGCTTGCTTTATTTGACAGGTACCCGACCAGATATTGTGCATGCAGTAGGAATTGTTGGAAGATTTCAGGCCAACCCAAAGGACACTCATCTTTAGGCAGTCAAAAGAATCTTCAAGTATCTTCAAGGGACTCAAAACTATGGCTTATGGTATCCTAGAGATACAGATCTCACTCTTCATGCTTACACAGATGCAGATTGGGCCGGAAGTGTGGATGACAGGAAAAGAACAAGTGGTGGTGCATTCTTCATGGGTTCCAGATTAGTATCTTGGTTCAGCAAGAAACAGAGTTCAATTGCTTTATCTACAGCTGAAGCAGAATATGTGGCTGCGACATCTTGTTGCACAAAACTTCTTTGGATGATGCAAACCTTGCAGAATTTTCAAATCACTTGCACTCCACATGTCTCTATCTTATCTAATAATACAAGTGCAATCAGCATTTCAAAGAATCCAGTCATGCATTCAAAGACCAAGCACATACCAATCAAATATCACTTCCTCTGGGAACAAGTGCTTGAAAAAAAGGTCAAGTTAGAGTATGTTTCTTCTAAAGAACAAGTTGCTGATATTCTCACAAAACCACTGCCCAGGGAGACTTTTGAATATCTCAGACAAAAGCTGGGAGTAGTTGATGCTTCATCCTGCTGTTGAAGCTTGTCTGTTCTAAAGAAACATTGATGTACGCGTGTTGTTTAAGGGATATCCGTGTACATACGCTGATTTATGCAGGTTAAGTCGCGTATATGGAGTTCTGAACAGCAAGGGCAGACTCTGGTTGCAGAAGGTCTGAGATGGGTATGCCAGAGTCCTTCAGGCACAATTTCAGGGGGAGCAGCAGGCACAGTTTCAGGGGGAGTAGCTTAAAGTCTAATAAAGCATTGTTGGCATTCAGATGCTAGTTCTCAACCGTTGTTGGTTTCAGGAGAAGGAGCACAGAAGAAAATCTTGGTTGCTGATCTAAAAAGATGATTATCAGATGCTGTTGGTGACTTTCATAAGTCTTGGTCTAGATTTTTCGTCTCTATGTCATGTATCTCTTTTGTGATATCTCTTTTATGGTGTCAAGGTCATGTAACGGCCTATGTTGGTTTCCCCACTATGCCTGGGATGAATGATGTAATGTAATTGGTTGTTATATGTAAACTTCTGATGTATCCCCTCTTGGTTGGGAGTATGGATGTATGTATTGAGTCTTTTGGTGATAGGAAGGTCCCTTATGATGTATAAGTCTTGGTTCTTTTTGAAGAACATCTTTTGCAGATCTTGCCTACAGTCAGGGGGAGCATGTTCAGCACAGCAGAGTAGAGATATCAGCATGTACTCAGGGGGAGCACAGCCCTTTGCCCTTGATGACAAAGGGGGAGAATGATTCTAAGGATCTTGGGGTTGCCATCAAGTCCAAAGGGGGAGATCGTTGGCATTTTGGCACAGGTGTGGCGCTACGATACAGGTGTTGTCCTTGATGGCAACTCTCTTTGATGACAGATCTCAGTCCAAACTACAAGAATGAAGAGAAATTTCATATACGCAGGTTCATCAAGCCCAAGTTGCGTATACACGCTGGTTCACTGCATACTAAGTCGCGGATACGCAGGCTCGCTATATACGAAGTCGCGTATACATGCAGTTCCATGAATAGAAAAGAGCGTACATGTTGAGAAGCTTTCTTTTGGTCCGTGGTAGTTAGTCCTCGGTACTTGAGCCTATGTTTTTGACCAAGGTATCTCGACAGACGTGTCGATCCCTAGCTTTGAAGTTGATGGTATTGGATTACTATGGTTTTGGTCCGTGGTATTGAGCAAGGCCTAAGACTATAAAAGGAGAAGAAGATCATTAGGCAAGTGTATCTGAAAAGTCTTGAATATCTGATAAAGAAAGAGATCTAGTATGCAGGTTCTTGGTTGCTTGATCTAAGCTAAGGAGAGATCACACCGGTTGATGGAAGACTAGATCGGGATCAAACGGTTTGAAATGAACTATCGTTATATAGTTGATTATGTGTATTTTTAGATCTGCATACTGACGCAATGTTATGTTCTGAGTATGACTGATGTCTGGTACAGCTGCAAGTTATGAGAAATTATTTTTAGATCTGTACGCAGGTTGTCCTCGGTAAAAGCATGTGTATACGCGGGTTGGTTTCAATGAAGTAGCGTATATCTTTTGAAGCTTAATTTTTGGGGTTGCAGTTGGGTCTGACTGTTATTGCAGAATTCTGTAGTCTGCTTTGTGTTCTGGTGACTGGGTGTTGACAGGGTTTCAGTGGTTCAGTGATTCAAAGATTGATGATGCTAGTATTGGTTGTTTTGTGCTTCAATGATCTGTTATGAAAATTGGATGAATTGTGGTCTTCAGATTGTAATGTTGTGCTTCAGGAATATCCAGTCTGAAAATGTATGAAAAGTGGTACCTGAAGGAAAGAAGATTGTAGGCCAGCACCTACGTACTAATATCTTAGCTAGTACAAGAGCAAAGGGGGTTGGAGCTCCCTTCCAGGAGAGTCTGGAAAACGAGAGAAGGTTGTAGCCTTCTGCAGGTTGTAGCCTGCGTACTGGTATAAGGCTGCACCAGTACAAAAGATTGTAAACTGAAGTTTCTTATTAAAGAAAGATAGAGACGACTTGCAGCAGGTGGTTTTCACCCACATTGGGTTTCCACCTTATATCATGGTGTTCATGTGTGTGGCTTTTGTGTGATGATCTGTTCTGTTACACTGCACCTGTTTACTATTAATATGGTTAATAATGTCCTGATGCATTTACTGAAGATAAGCTAACTGAATCTTAAGTTTTCTGATTATGTGTTGGTTGCTTTAGACACAGTAGCGTGTACATGCTAGTTCACTTAACTGAAGTAGCGTATATGTTTCTGAGTATGAAATTGAAAACGTTTTATTGATCTGATAATACTGATTCACCCCCCCCCCTCTCAGTATTATTTCCAACAGAATAAGCATGACATGTGATGCCTCCATTCGAATACAAAAATCTACAAATGGTGTGACCAGAGTTGAGATCGGGAACCTGATCGAGAATCTTAAAACTAACCTCCTCAACACTTTATCTTCCCAACTAACAACTGCACAAGTAAAAAAGGCACAGGATCAAGCCGAGAAAGAGTTGGCTATATTCTACCTGAAATGTAAGGATAAACATTCCTTGACGGATTTTAAAGTCAACAACATCAGCTTATGCAACATTTGTGATTTGGAGCATTCTATAGGCTATTTTCCAAAGCTTCCCAGACTAAAAGCAATGCTTAAAGAATCAAGTGAGGAAGTCCAGTCCTCCTACTTCATTGGGTCCAAGAAGCCTTAGCAGCCATGACCATTAGGTATGCCTCAAGATTTTTCTTTTAATCCATGGAATAATGTATATAATGCACAACAATTTCCATGGAAATATTCCTCACCTCCTCCAGCTCAGTTTTCCTCACCATGGAACCAATGGTCTCCCTCTCCACCTTTTCAATACCCTCCATCTCAGCCATATTCTTGGCCCCAAAATTGGAGAGGAAATTATTTATGTCTAGCCCATTCTGCATTACTAATGCAACACAAATTACAGTTGCCACCTCTCTAAACACCTACTGCTACACCTCCCATATGACCTCAATTACCTGTACAACCTAATCCTAACCCAAATAATAAGGCATCCTAGGCTTTAGAAGCTCTCACTTCCTTAAAAACTTACTACATCACTCTCGTCGAATGTAATGAAATCCATCGACGATCGGGAGAAATAGTAAAGACCTCTCTTGTCATCACTGAGGAAGAATGTGAATCTCCAAAGGACGATCTTGCATATTTTCAAGGGAATACTACAATAGGTCAAGGTGATCTTGTTACATATGTAACATTTAACCCAAATAATGATGGAACATCTATATCAGCTGACCCAGCTGTTACAACAACTAGGGACCTCCCATATTCGCAAAGAATATCAGAAACTAGGATGAATTCATAGCCTGACTCTGATTTTCTCAGAGAGTTGAAAAATCTACATGTTAAGATTCACCTGCTGCAAGATATCAAGGATGTTCCTATCTATGTGAAAGCAATAAGGGACCTCTGTGTTAAAAAACCTAAAAGGAAGCCTAAATACCCTGTCACTATCCATGTGATTGGGAAATTATCAGAATTAATAAGTGGTCTGTTAGGTTCCCATACCAATAGGAATCATAATTTTTGAATGGCTAAGGTCAAATCTGTAATATGTACATACCTTTGCTTTCTGCAAATGTTTTCCATATTCAAAAAATCAAAAAAATCAAAAAATTTCAAGAGGGTATGTCATAAAAGAAAAATCAAGGGACAAAAAGAATGAAAAGGTAAAAAAGATGAAAAAATGAACCCCAAGGAAAAAGAAAAAGACCAAGAAAGTGTGCAAGTCAAAATGCCACTACTTGATGTAGAATAAGAAGATTGTGTGAAGCTTGTTACCTTTGCCATAATCCATGGATATTCAAAACGTTTAAACTGTGGCTATTTCATTCTTTCAATTTCATGCTTATAGATAGAGAAATAAAATTTGACCAAACTCTTTAATCTTGGCAGATAAGTAGATAGGTAGAGTTAATAAAAGGAGCTAAATTGTTTAACCTGAGCCCTTAGATGTAATAATGTTAGATATAGATAGATTAGTTTTGTAAAAAGAAAAGAAAAGGTTTAATAAGGGTTTGCCAGCCTAAGTGCACCCTAATAAAGAGTAGAAAAAATGGTAGGATGAGAAGATGGGTAAGTAGTTAAATGGTTGTAGAATTGTGATGATTGATTAGACAAGATCATATCATTTACCTTCATCATCAAATTTGTAAAGTATGGATGATAATTGAGAATTTACCAAAATACACAAAGTCAATTGATTAACCCCCCTTATTCATTACCTTTTTCACCTTAACTAATTTCCTAAGAAAGTCTTAAAGTACCTAAAATCTTAAGTTAAAGGGGCTCAGAGCATTTATCTGAGTTCTGGAGGGACCGGACCCTCAGCCCAATAACTTATAGGTCCTAAGTACTAAAATTACTCTCACAAGCATTCACCCCCTCCATAATTCACTCACTTTTCCTAGAAAACCCCTTTTCCCTGAGGATAAAACCTTAGAAAAGTGATCAACCCCCAAGCAAGCCCCTTTTCCTAAGAAAACCCACAAAAATAACACTAAGCCTAAGTTATAATTTGTTTATACAAAGCCAATGAATTATTATGTACATTGTACTTAGCGCTAAGTTATTTTTTGCCTTCATTTCATATTTGCTTTAAATTTATGTATTAAATCCCAAAAATACCCGTTTCCCATATATTTTATAAAACCCCTTTAATTTTAATATCCCATCCCCGAAGTTTGAAACATAAACTTTATTAACATAATGATTAATGGGTTAATTAAGTCGATCAGTGGCTAATTAATAACCAAGACCCACCGCCAAATAAAATAGATTAATTAATCAATCAGTGGTTAATTAATAATCTATCCTCGCCAATGAAATCACTCCCGATGTCATTAAACCTCCATAATCCATCATTAATTAAACCCACCACGCTTAAACCCCCGCCAGGCCCCTCCATTAAACTTCATATCAAATCATCACCCCAATCACCATACGATCTGGTCCCTTTTGATCTAATGGTCAACGCTCATATAAGGCAACCTCCAAAGGCTGACCTTTACTCGCTCGATATGGGTGGTTTCACTATTCACCCCGCTACTACGTAGCACCCAATGAATGGAATCGAGCAGCCTCCCCCCAAAACCGCTTTAGCCCAAAAGTAGTGCGATATGAAACTGCATACCGCCTCCTGCTAAACGACAAAACATCGCATCCCCCACTTAACACCAAGGTTCCCTTTCCCCGTGTACCTGCCAAAATAGTCAACTTTTTGAATAAAACGAAAAACTCATTGTTTTTTAGTTTTATCATGAAAAAGACTGCTCAGACCTCCATGCAAGCACCAAAGTATGTGCAACCATCAACTCACGTCCAACTGCCAACCTGCTAAAGCTGCTGAAACTCCAGACCACCTTTTAGTCATGTGCACTTCCTACAAATAGTGCATAGTCGCCCATCACTCGTTCAAAGCCGAAACTAGGTATTTACCCAAATTCACTGAAAAACCCTATTTTATTCCCAAACCTTGACTCAATTGCTTTAAATTGCTAAGCAATTCAGTAAGACAGTTGCCCAGTGACTCCGAATACTCTAAATTAGACAAATTTTCCCAAATTTCATTGAAAACCCGTCGCCCCCATCCTTGAATCCACAAGAACCAAGGATGGCTACTCCCATTGCACTAAATTTCCTACCAATTTCTACTCCCCATAGGGACTTAGACCATCTCCCCCTGGCAGATAAATATTTTCAAATTAAATATACCTCTGTCCAAGAATCCCCTTTGAAACTATATTGCAGGTACAGAGACTAGTACCTGAACCATGTAGACAAAATAGGCCTCTGGGAGTCAAGTTTGCCCAAATACCAATTCCCTAGAGTTCATATATTCCCAGAGATTATTCACTATTGCCATATGAACTATAGCCCTAGCCAAAGAGCAGTAATGACTCCTGACTAATCTGTATTATTTACCATCACTGATAAGTCCATAAACGAAATGATGCGGTTACAACCAAGCCAAAACCTGACCCCTCTTTCTATTAGAGATTTTCTTAACAGATTCCCCACACTCACCTCCATCAAACATGCTTAGTTATACCAGACATTCATCAGGGAAGAGCAATACATTCGAAAGGACCCTCCCCCATACATGTCTACCATATTCTTTGATCTTGGCCGAGACATCATAGAAATGATATCCAGTGCGTTAGGCCAAACTACAAGTGAATTTGTTGATGAAATTATTATAACCTTTATGTCCATTTACACTCCTGAACAACCCCCAGCCATCATGTTTGACTATGCTAAGTTCATAGCAGATAAGATGCATGATGAATTCATGAGGATGGATAATGAAAAAGTGTTCAAATATTCTTCAGTTTTATATCATCTTTTTCTGTATTATCAAGCTGGCAAATTCCCAATCACACTCCCAAAGCTTGATACGAGAGGCAACCCTAGATCAGTGGTCTTTTGGACTTCATTAATCCACCTATATTACTCTCAATATTCTTATACTGATTTCATAGATGTCTTTATGCACCCAATGTCAACTATGCTATTAGGAAGTCCTCCCCCCAGAATCAATGTAGATATCAGGAGGGTCCTACAGTTGTCCAAACAATATAGAGTGGGAGATTGGTACTTGTACCAAAATCACACTAAAATCAGAATATATGGATGTGAGTTGGATCCCTACAAACTGCCCAGATACCTCCCCATGAGATTGTTTGCTCTGGAGTACTATAGGAAAATGATTAATTCAGATGAGGTGCATTTTGTGAAGGCCAAGAAGAAAGCTCAACTTAGGATAAAAGATCATCTTCGCCCATTTATATGTAACAGTAGGGAAGCAGGGATGGAAGCAGAGGAAATCCTCCAAAGGCTGAAACTGAAACAAATTTTTATCTGGAGATATGACCCTTTAGATTTCATTTGCAGTAGGAGACAAAATAACAAATTATCTCCTTATATCCACCATAGAATTCCTGAAATTGAACAGTATGCAAATTAGCTAGATTAGGCGGAAAACACTTTGGTAGACCGAGATAGCATAGAAGTTGTTGTCAATAATGTATTGATTGATTTAGAAAGAATACTTGATGAAGATTCATTTGTACAGGTTCCAAGAGAGTCTCAATCTCAGAGGAAATCACAGGGACACAGTGGGAAAACAATAGAAGAAGGACCTCAAGGGCCAGAGGAATCAAAGCAGCTAGAGATATCAGAAGAACTTGCTCAGCCAGAAAATATCATTAGTAATCCAACTATTTGACAGACTCTTCTAAATGATGAGAGAAATCCTAAGAGAGATAGAGAGGAGGCCACTCCTTCTAGCAGACCTATTTCCCAGACTTATGTCAAGAGGCAAAGGTTGAATCCATTTTCACAACAAGAGTTTACTGAAGAAACAACTGGAACTGTAGGGGCAGAAAGAGTATAAAGCAGGCAAACCACTCCCTCAGGAGCTACACAAGAACCTTCCACCTCACAGGCTCAAATGATGAAGAGACAATAGAGCATGGAAGTATCCTCATCCAGAGCTCCAACTAGCTAAAGCCAAGATATTTGATAAAAATACAGAGAAATAAAGGCTAGGAATGAAATATTGAAGGCCCAAAGCTATGCACGTTACCTAAAAATGGATCATACTAATCAGACAAGGCTAATGTTAGTGTTTGATGTGAAAGAGGGTAAAATGCAGATGACTTTCATAAAGCCAACTACACAACAGCCCAAGTCAATTGTAGTTTACTTGAAAACACAATTTGAAGTATTGGCAAAGGATATCCATCCTATTGACCAAATAGAATTACAAAAGTAGACTGGGGAAATGGTCTACTCCACCTTGACCAGCAAGGCAATTGTAGCTCACCAACTCCAAAATTTGTTGAATAACATATCAGTGCAATTCCAGTTAGAGAAGGCCTCTTCACAAGCCAAAGATACCAGAATAAAGTCCTTAGAGGACTTAGTCATAGAACTGGGGCATGATCCCAAGGATGTGAAAGTTGCAGACTAGATTATTAAAAAGAAAAATGATGACATAGCTGCACTAAAAAAGTAGCTCAAAATTCCTCCTCTGCATCATCCTCAGATGGTTGAAGTATTGGAAACTCAGAAGGAGGAAGAGCTTATGGACTTAGTCCTTAAGCTAAATGAACAACTGAAAGAAACAGAAAAAGAGCTGGATAACATGATATAGTCTAGACAGAGTGAGTTGGCCACCACTCCTCAGACTATAATTCCTATACTCTCTACAGCAGTACCCTCCACACTGGGTACTTCCTTAGCACCAATAGTTCCACCAGCTACAGTTATGCCAGACACAAGTACAGTCACAGGTACATCAACAAGCGCAGGGACATCCACAGAAAAGATAGCTGAATTGGTAAAAGCCATGGAGGAAATGAGCATCCAGGCTACTGAGCTTAAGAAACTTAGAGAAAAAGTGTCAAGTTTGGAGACTGATTGCAAACTTGCACAGATACAACAGAAGGAAGAAGTTCAGAAGAATCAAAGAATGGGAGAAAGAATAAAAGTCCTTGAAAAGGACTTGACATTGCAACAACCACTTGGAGACATGAAGGAAATTCTTTGGGCCAACATCATTGATTCTATCAATGATGTTTGGCCATCTATTCAAGTAATTTTTGAACAAACTGAACTAGTAAAAGTGGCTACAGAAGAAATCCACAAGACAATGGAAGAGTTGGGAGATAAGCCTGAAGAAGCCAACCAATTGATAGAATTTTTGAACAGTAGAAACAGGTACCAGCTTGATGAACTAGAAATAGAAGATAGAACAGGAACTATCATAGAAATAAAGAAGGTTCTCACTAAGAGGAACCTTATGCTCAATCTAGAGAAAAGGTGCCAAAGCATCCAAGCAGACATTGATAGATTTATGACAAAGTTTGGTATTTTGAGGGAAAAAGGACTTCCCAGTCCTATGGTAATACATGACAAGCTGATGACCCAAGATGATTATGTTGAAAGACTAAACAAGTTGGCCACCAACCAAGCTAGCACTTCAGGGGTAAAAGCTTTGCCCACTGGAAAGGTATTATATGATAGTTTAGAAAATCTGTTTTTCATAGAGCATGAGGTCAAGCACTTGTTCATCAATAGGCCAAATTTTTCCAAGTATACAAAATTTGACGAGATATATAGAAAGATGATAAGGATGAAATTACCTGACAGTGAATGGTGGATGAAACTAATAGATTTACTATAAAGTTACTGCAGTAAATCTATATGACAGCCAGATAAAATAGGTAAAACAGAGTCAAAGTGTAGCAAGTAAAGAGTATCAGTAGGTAGAAGACATAAAGTAATTCCAGCACATAAGTATCAAGAAACTGAAAGAGCCAAATCTGAATTACAATAGCCAGCATAGTCACAATAAAAGGCACAACAAGAAGACAGTTCTCCATCTGTCTCTATCTTCATGCCTCAAGATATTTTTGGTTTCCTAGAATAATTTTCATATTGTTATGAGATATTTTGTAACATTTTTTTTATAAATACTTCATATTTTCAAGTAATTAGGGTGGATTCAACGATATTTCTATAGAAATTTCTTATCAAGTTAAGGATCTATTGTATTCAAGATTGGATTGGCTTGTTGGATCATGCAATAATGTTAAATACATTTTATAGGATTCTTGTGCACAGTGGAAATCAAATAAGTATTATCTCTTCATGTTTATTATTGTTATTTCTTCATGTTTATAAATATTCACATTTTTCTCTCTTAAATCTGAATGGTAAACAAGGAATGATATTTTAGAATTAGCTTTAATGCTCTTTGTCTTGACTGTTTACTTTCTTACTGTTTTCTACTAAACTATCTTAGTCTAGGAATTCTTAACTGCTCCCTTACTTTCGTAGTTTCCCTACCCCTTTGGTCCATAGTAAAGGATTCTTAGTTGCCCTTTTCTACTGATCATCCTTATTTTCTTCATCTTGATCCCAGTTTAAGGATTCTTCATTGCCTTTTTACCCTCGTTAGGACTACCTCATCCATTTGAACCTGTAATTTTGTTTTTTGTTGTGCTAGCCTGCCCTTTGAACTCCTCCTTTAGTAATTGATCTGATTCAGTTAAGCCACTATTTGACTGACTCCATAGCCCAATGGCTTGAAGGCTTTCTCTATCCATCTCTTCCCAAAATTCCACCACCCAATAAAAATCAAAACCTCATGAGCACTAAGAACTAGCCTGAAATCCCACCCAAAACAAAGTTAAATTATAAAGAGAGAGACCTCTCTGGACTTAGGTTAGCTAGACCCAAGTATAAAAGATTAGGTTTGTGGTTACCTCGAAAATTTCTTTCTTTAACCTTAGAGAAAATTTTGAGTGATAACATAGTGGCGACTCCACTGGGGACTCAAACCACCAGTCTTAATAAACCTTTGAGAAATTCAAATTTTTATTTTTAGGCCTCTTAAAGGATTTATTAGAAGTTATTTCAAAAATTCATAAAAAGGAAAAATAACTAGAAAAAGCTCGAAATCTAGCTTCAGGGAGAACTCACTATACCAGGGCCAACCCTGATCCAAATCCTCCCCCTGTATTTGACAATCCCAACCTTATTCTGAGAATAATCATAAGGCAAGAAAGTTCAATAAGCCCAAGACCTTTATTTAGATCCAATTCCTGCCCTAGTGAGTGGTTATTCATAGAAGACCTCCCTTTTGACGAGTATTTTGACCATTCCTTATTTAGAACCAAGTTTGAGAGTGAACTTGAGGACACAGTTCTAGATCTAGAATTTATAGCTGAACTTGAAGTCCAAAGGGAAAACTTGTCAATTGATCAGTACCTTCTGAATTCCCCTCAGTCATCCCTTACTACTGATAGAATCCCTGAACTTTCTGAAACAACTTCAACTTCTTTCAGTTCACCATCATTTCCCCACACTTCTGAAGTTCATTCCTCATCTCTGTTCATACCTTCACTTCCCCATCAGCCTATCACTACCCTTCAAATACCCATTACCCTTGTTACTCCAAATCCCCTGTTACTCCAAATCTTGTTCTAAAGCTTGTCCAACTTAGAGCTATGGCACTCAGATATGCCCCTCTTATGATGCCTGCTCCTCAAGGTGCCTTACCAGCAAATTATCAGAGTAAAATTGTCTTATTCGATGGCACTGGATCTTACACAGCACAACAACACACAAAGAAAATGACAGATTATTTTGAACTGCATGAAATTGACATAGGAGATGTTCAAATGAGAATTTTTTCCCAAACTCTAGCTAGAGAAGTGAGAACATGGTTTAGATCTCTGCCTCCTAATAGTATAGATAGTTTAGAAGTTTTTTACCAGCAATTTTTACATAGGTGGGAGAAGAAAAAGAACCCTCTTCAAATTCTTTCTGAATATGAAAACCTCAAGAGGGGACCAAACGAAACCGTTCAGGACTATTGTACTAGGTTTAACAATGTATATAATGCAATACCACTTGACCTTAGGCCTCCACCTGGGTTAGCCCTGATCAAGTTCCCAGACCAGTTTGAAACTGACATGGCTTTTCAACTTAGAGAAAGGGACCCCCCTACACTAGAAGATATGCAAAGTGTTACAATTAGCGTAGAAGCTAATATGCTATCCAAAAGAGCTAGGGTTAGAAACGAAAGAAGAACACCCATGAAAGATGAAACTTCACCCTTTGATCAAAAAATGGATGCTTTAGCTAAAGGAATGGAAAAATTAATGGAAAAAATAGAAAACATTGAAAGGAAACCTCACTCGAATAGCCAACAGGCACCTCCAATAAGGAATCCAAATTTTTGGAAGAACCAAAACCAAAATACTGGTAAAAATGGGCTTCATCAGAACATTAGACTTCCTTTCCAAGAGAATTATGTTGAAACTTCCCATCAAGAAGACCCTGAGCTAGACACCCAAATCAACTTAATGGGGTTAGATGATAAAGAAACTATATTTCTGACTCAGTATGATCAGGAATTATACATGCTTCAATAGTTACAGACCCAAACTGGAGAATCTTTTGACTACAAGAAAGGGTATGATTCTGCTATCTTCGAAGTGCATAAATAGTACAATTTGAGGAGAAAAAAGAACATTGATGTTCCAGACCAAAACAAGAAAGCAGTACCTAATCAGCCTAAGAAAGTGAAAGCTGCTCTAGTTACAAAAACTCTACAAATCCTTTCTAGATCAAATCAGAACCCTCCTAGTCCCACCATTGAAGATGTAATCAATGACCAACCTTCTAATGAACAACCTTCCACTCTAGTTCCCCTCAAGGAAATATTGGAACAATCTCCAGAAATTATATTATAAAATCCAATTAAAAAGACTCCAAATACTGAAAAAGAAGAACAAATTACTTTGAATCTTGTTGCTAAGATTTCAAATGTTCAAACGGATAAATCCCCTCTGCCTTTCAATTTGGGAGCAGAGGTGGCCAAACTTAAAATCTCGGTCCCTTTAATAGAACTAGTTAAACATGAAACTTACAGATCTCAAATAAGTAAATCTTTAAACTTCATTGAAAATAAAAACTCTTTTAATCTATTTGATGATCAACCTGAGTTAATTTTTGGTCCTGATGTTAATGGAAAACTAGTGGAAGGAGGGATACCACCCTTCTACATTAGCCTTAACATCCATGATAAAATCCTACATAATTCCATGCTAGACTCTGGGGCTTCACACAACCTTATGCCTAAATCCGTTATGGAGAAGCTAAATTTGGATATCACTAGACCCTACAAAGACTTGTTTTCATTTGATTCAAGCCAAGTTAAGTGCCTAGGACTTATAAAAGACCTGTGTGTTTCTCTAGTGCAGTATCACTAGACCCTACAAAGACCTGTTTTCATTTGATTCAAGCCAAGTTAAGTGACTAGGACTTACAAAAGACCTATGTGTTTCTCTAGTGCAGTACCCTGCTAAGACCATTCTTATGGACATAGTGGTTGCTGATATACCACCTAAGTATGGTGTGTTGTTATCTAGAGCTTGGGGTGCTAAACTCCAAGGATCTCTACAACTTGACATGTTGTATGCTACCATCTCAGTCTTTGGACATCCTAAGAAATTGTATAGAGAGAATCTGATGAAGTATGTAGTGAGTACCCAGGAGAGGCCTCAAAACTTTCCTATATATTCAATGCATTCTGGTATTGATTCTTTCATTCTTTACAATGTTGAATCTAACCAAGAAAATACTTCAGATAGCATATGGCAGAACCAAAAGAAATTACAGTAACAGAATAAAATCATAATGTCCAAATTCATGAGATTTAAGATAAAAAAGATGACCTAGATACTTTAGTCAAAGAAGATTTTATTCCCCTAGACAGTAAGAATTATGAACATGAAATTATATGGCATATTGAATTCGATGGGCAAGTAAACAAACTAGGTGTAGGAGGAGGAGTATGGATTTACAAATTAGAAAATGATCATTTAGAGGGTCATGCCTATAGATTGAACTTTAAATGTACAAACAACATGGCCGAATATGAAGCACTTCTGTTAGGTCTGAAATTGGTCAAAAGGTTAGGAGCCATAAGAGTCTCTATTATGGGAGATTCAGAGTTGGTAATAAAACAAATTAATGCTATTTATATGACTAGGGATCCTAGGTTAGGATTTTATAGAGGAACAGTTGTAGAAATACTAAATACTTTTTTAGAAACCAAGCTTGTTGTTATTCCAAGAAAACACAATATGCAAGCTCACAATTTAGAAATGTTTGCTAGTACTTGCAAGTTGCCATTTCAGCCCAACCATCAGTACACTGCTGAGGTTAGGCATAGACCTACTATTCCTGACAACTTAAAGAACTGGCAAGTGTTCGATAATGATCAACAAATTAACAATTTTCTAACTTTAGATGATGAATTTGTTAATAGCAACATAGACATAGACATAATATTAGATTTTGATTACACTGATAAAGTAGAAATTAACAAAGTAGAAGATGAAAATATAGATAATTTCCATCCCACAAAGTTTACAAAATCAGATATTCGAAACCTAAAACAAATGGAAATTGATGAAGCAATCGATGAAGAATTTGAAGTCATCAATCTTAAAGATAATTTTTTGCCCAAAGGATTAACTCCTTTGGAGGACTTATTTGATTCAAACAATGTTCCTAAAAAGCCGAAAATGGAACCCTTAAAATTAGACATTAAGGAATGTAACATAGGCTCTAAAGAAGATCCTAAAATGATAACACTTTCAAAGTCTTTACCTCCCAATGAAAAAGTGAAATACATAGAACTGTTAAAAGAATTCCAATATGTTTTTGCCTGGAATTATGAGTACCTTAATTCTTATGTTACCAGCATAATACAACACACCATTCCCTTGAAAGAAAACCAGAAGCCTTTTAGACAGAAGCTTAGAAGGATTAACCCTATTCTATTGCCTTCTATTGAAAAAGAGATCAAAAGAATATATGAAGCTAAGATTATTGCACCAATTAGATTCTCAGATTGGTTCTCTAATTTGGTACCTACAAGAAAGAAAATTGATGAAATTAGATTGTGTGTTGACCTTGGGAATTTGAATAAAGTTTCACTTAAGGATAACTACCCTCTTCCTAAAATGGACCACATATGACAGAGGGTAGTAGGTTCAACCAGAATCTCACTGCTAGATTGGTTTTCTGGTTATAACCAGATTTTAGTCCACCCAGATGATCAGGCAAAAACTGCATTCACTACTCCATGGAGCACTTTCATGTACATGAAAATTCCTTTTCTGTTAAAAAAAATAGGGGGCACCTTTCATAGAGAAATGGACATAGCCATTGTTAAGGAAATCCATGACTTCCTAGTAATATACCTAGATGATATCACAGTATTCTCTAAATCAGATCAACAACACCTGGATCATCTCAGGCAGGTCTTCACCAAGTGTAGGAATTATGGTATTTCTCTAAATCCTAAAAATTCTTTATTTGGGTTGGAAGAGGGAAAATTACTAGGCCACCTAATCTCCAAAGATAGTATCTGGATTTACCCAATGAGAATTGAAGACATTTTGCAGATACCACATCCTAGGAACATCAGAGAACTACACGAATTTTTAGGTAAAATAAACTTTTGGAGAAGATTTATCTCTAACTTAGCTGAACTAATTAGATTACTAAACAACATGTTAAAGAAATATTCGACTATTAAATGGACTCTAGAGGCTAGAAGCTATTTTGAATATATAAAGAAAGCCTTAACACAAACACCAGTTCTCATCAATCCGATGTTTGATAGCGATTTCATCATTTTTTATTTCGCCTCAGAACATACAGTCACTGCAGTCCTACGACAGAAAAATGATCAGGGTTTTGAACAACCAATAGCCTTCTTTAGTAAAGCCTTGAGAGATGCACCTTTAAAGTATAATATAATGGAAAAGCAAGCATTTGCTCTAGTTAAAGCTATTAAATATTTCAGAGTTTATATCTTGTACTCTCATATAGTAGCTTATGTTCCCAATGCTATAGTCAAAGACATTCTAACACGGGATGGACCAGATGGAAAGAGAGGGAAGTGGATAGCTACCATATTAGAATATGACTTAGAAATTAAACATACAAAATTGATCAAAGGCCAAGGTTTAGCCAAGCTCATGGCTAAATCGAACTGTCAGGCCCTAGACATAAATTTAATTGCAGAATTGGATAAAAAAGAGGAGATGAGGACTCCACAAATCAGCCAAGCCTTTACTGACTCACCATGGTATGCTGACATTATATACGTTCCACAAAATATTCAAGCTCCTCTAGAGTTGTCCAGAACTAAAAGTAGGTTCTTAAAAATGAAATCTTTGAAGTTTTGCATAATTGACAATGCTTTATTTTGGAAAAATCATGAAGGCATCTTTCTTAATTGTTTGGTAAAGGAAGAATTTGACAAAATATTACAGGAGTTTCATGCAAGTGACGGTGGGGGACATCTCTACTGGAAGACAACAACTGATAAGATCTTAAGAGATGGTTTTTATTGGCCCACTCTGTTTTCTGATGTAAATAAATTTGTCACTTCATGCCACAAATGTCAGATTTTTGAAGGAAAAAGAAAACTATTGCCATTACCGTTGAAACCTATATCTACTGAAACACCATTTCAACAGTGGGGTCTCAAATTCATTGGTGAAATTCACCCCCCTTCCTCTACCCAACATAAATGGGTCTTGACTGCCACAGATTATTTTACAAAATGGATAGAAGCCATACCCTCAAGACAAGCTACATATACTGTCATAATAGGTTTCCTTGAGGCCAACATTCTGTCCAGATTTGGCTATCCGACCAAAATCATCACAGACAATGCATCAGCTTTTAAATTAAAGAGGATGATTGATTTCTGCAACAAATATCATGTAATCGTGGGTCACTCCATAGCCTACTATCCCCAAGGAAATGGACTAGCAGAGTCTTCCAACAAGAGCTTAGTGAATATCATCAAAAAATTGTTGGAAGACAACAAGACAACCTAAACCAAGAAGCTAGTAAATGCCTTGTGAGTAGATAGGTTGACCACAAAGAAATCCATTGGAACCAGTCCTTATCAACTAGTCTATGGAATGGAGGTTATTTTCCAATCTTCCTTGGGAACACCAGTGAGGAAATTTCTCCAAGAAGCACAGGTTGAGCCAAATGATATTCAAAGGAGAATCAACCAAACAATTGACTTGCAGCAAACCAGGGAAGAAGTGTATATCAAATCCCAAGTGGTGTAGGAGAGAATCCAGAAAGCTTTTGACAAAAGGACCAAGGCAAACGATTTCTATCTAGGAGATAAAGTTTTGAAATGGGACTCAAGAAGGGAGGAAAAAGGTAAATATGGGAAGTTTGACTTCCTATAGAAAGGCTCTTACATCATTTATGCTTTTAGAGTAATAATTCTTATTTCCCCAAAGAATTGGATGGTGCATAAGTAGAAGGAGGACAAGTTAATGGTCGAATTCTTAAGCACTATATAGATCCCAGTCAATGATTTGACTAATCACTTGTACATATTTTATTTTTCACAAATTTTAGTGTTGATTAGATGGTAATCTTGGAGTTGAAGCCCGAAGAGAAGGCCCTAAGCTTCAAAAGTTTCATTGCCATAAATATCAATAAAGTAGCAAACTAAAAGGGAAAAAGTTGCAGAGTAAAATCACAGTAATTCAGAAGGCCATTGATCTAATAGTTCTTGAAATTTCACCAAGAAATGGCATCCCCATGTGGAGCCACTATTAGGTTCCTATACCAATAAGAGTCATAATTTTTGAATGGCTGAGGTCAAATCTGTAATATGTACATACCTTTGCTTTCTGCAAATGTTTTCCATATTCAAAAAATCAAAAAAATTAAAAAATGTAAAGATTATATGTCCTAAAAGAAAAATCAAGGGACAAAAAGAATGAAAAGGTCAAAAAGATGAAAAAACAAACCCCAAGGAAAAAGAAAAAGACCATGAAAGTGTGCAAGTCAAAATGCCACTACCATTTACTTTGATGTAGAATAAGAAGATTGTGTGCAGCTTGTTACCTTTGCCACAATCCATGGATAGTCAAAATGTTTAAACTTGGCTATTTCATGCTTTCAATTTCATGCTTATAGATAGAGAAATAAAATCTGACCAAACTATTTAACCTTGGTAGGTAAGTAGATAGGTAGAGTTAATAAAAGGAGCTAAACTGTTTAACCTAAGCCCTTGGATGTAATAAGGTTAGACTTATATAGATTACTTTTGTAAAAAGAAAAGAAAAGGTTTGATAAGGGTTTGCTAGCTTAAGTGCACCCTAATAAAGAGTAGAAAAAATGGTAGGATGAGTAGATGGGTAAGTAGTTGAATGGTTGCAGAATTGTGATGATTGATTAGACAAGATCATATCATTTACCTTCATCATCAAATTTCTAAAGTATGGATGATAATTGAGCATTTACCAAAATACACAAAGTCAATTGATTAACCCCCCTTATTCATTACCTTTTTCACTTTAACTAATTTCCAAAGAAAGTCTTAAAATACCTAAAATCTTAAGTTAAAGGGGCTCATAGCATTTCTCTGACTTCTGGAGGGACCGGACCCTCGACCCAATAACTTATAGGTCCTAAGTACTAAAATTCCTCTCACAAGGATTCAACCCCTCCATAATTCGCTCATTTTTCCTAAAAAACCCCTTTTCCCTAAGGATAAAACCTTAGAAAAGTGATCACTCCACAAGAAAACCCCTTTTTCCTAAGAAAAACCACAAAAATAACACTAAGCCTAAGTTATAATGTGTTTATACAAAGCCAATGAATTATAAATGTACATTGTACTTAGCGCTAAGTTATTTTCTACCTTCATTTCATATTAACTTTAACTTTATGTATTAAATCCCAAAAATACCCCTTTCCCGTATTTATTAAATCCCTTTAATTTTAATATCTCATCCCCGAAGTTTGAAACATAAACTTTATTAACGTAATGATTAATGGGTTAATTAAGTCGATCAATGGCTAATTAATAACCAAGACCCACCACTGAATAAAAGAGATTAATTAATCAATCAGTGGTTAATTAATAATCTATCCCCACCAATGAAATCACTCCCGATGTCATTAAACCTCTATAATCCATCATTAATTAAACCTGCCATGCTTAAACCCGTGTTGGGCCCCTCCATTAAACTTCATATCAAATGATCACCTCGATCATCATACGATCTCGTCCCTTTTGATCTAACGGTCGATGATCATATAGGGCGGCCTCTAAAGGCCGACCTTTACCTGCCCGATATGGGTGGTTTCATTATTCACCTCGCTGCTATGTGATGCCCGATGAATGGCATCAGGCAGCCTCCCCCCAAAACTGCTTTAGCCAAAAAGTAGTGTGATATGAAACTGCATACCACCTCCCGCTAGACAATGAATGTCGCATCCCCTGCTTAACGCCAATTGTCCCTTTCTGCGTGTACCTGCCAAAATAGTTGACTTTGTGAATAAAACTAAAAACTCATTGTTTTTTAGTTTTATCATGAAAAGACTGCTCAGACCTCCATGCAAGTGCCAAAGTACGTGCAACTGTCAACCCACGTCCAACTGCCAACCTGCTGAAGCTGCTGAAACTCCAGACCACCTTTCAGTCACATGCACTTCCTACAAACTGTGCACAGTCACCCATCACTCCATTCAAAGCCGAAACCAAGTATTTACCCAAATTCACTGAGAAACCCTATTTTATTCTCGAATCTTGACTCAATTGCTTTAAATTACTAAGTAATTCAGTAAGATAGTTGCCTAGTGACTCCAAATACTCTGAATTAGACCAATTTTCCCCAATTTCACTGAAAACCCTTCGCCCCCGTCCTTGAATCCACAAGAACCAAGGATGGCTGCTCCCATTGCACTGAATGTCCTACCAATTTATACTCCCCACAGGGACTTAGACCATCTCCCCCTGGCAGATAAAGATTTTCAAATTAAATATACCTCTATCCAAGAATCCCCTTTGAAACTATATTGCAGGTACAGAGACCAGTACCTGAACCATGCAGACAAAATAGGCCTTTGGGAGTCAAGTTTGCCCAAATACCAATTCCCTAGAGTTCATATCTTCCCAGAGATTATTCATTATTTCCATATGAACTATAGCCCTAGCCAAAGAGCAATAATGACTCTTGACCAATCTATATTATTTACCATCAATGATGAGTCCATAAACGAAATGTTGCAGTTACAACCAGCCAAAACCTGACCCATCTTTTTGTTGGAGATTTTCTTAATAGATTCCCTACGCTCACCTCCATTAAACATGGTCAGTTATTCCAGACCTTCCTCAAGGAAGATAAATACATTCCAAAGGAACCTCCCCCATACATGTCTACCATATTCTTTGATCTTGGCCAAGACAACATAGAAATGATATCCAGTGCATTAGGCCAAACTACAAGTGAATTTGTTGATGTAATTATTATAGCCTTTATGTCCATTTACACTCCTGGAAAACCCCCAACCATCATGTTTGACTATGCTAAGTTCATGGCAGATAAGATGCATGATCAATTCATGAGGATGAATAATGAAAGAGTGTTCAAATATTCTTCAGTTTTATATCATCTTTTCCTGTATTATCAAGCTGACAAATTCCCAAACACACTCCAAAATCTTGATACCAAAGGCAACCCTAGATCAGTGTTCTTATGGACTTCATTAATCCACCTATGTGACTCTCAATATTCTTATACTGATTTCATATATCACCTTGTGCACCCAGTGGCAACTATGCTATTAGGAAGTCCTTCCCCCAGAATCAGTGCAGATATCAGGAGGGTCCTACAGTTGTCCAAACAATATAGAGTAGAGTGGGAGATTGGTACTAGTACCAAAATCACATTGAAATCAAAATATGTGGATGTGAGTTGGCTCCCTACAAACTGCCCAGATACCTCCCCATGAGATTGTTTGCTCTGGAGTACTATAGGAAAATGATTAATTCAGATGAGGTGAATTTTGTGAAGGCTAAGAAGAAAGCTCAACTTAGGATAAAAGATCAGCTTGCCCCATTTATATGTAATAGTAGGGAAGTAGGGAAGGAAGTAGAGGAAATCCTCCAAAGGCTGAAACTAAAAAAAAAAAAAAAATATCTCGAGATATGACCCTTTAGATTTCATTGCAATAGGAGACAAAAGAACAAATTATCTCCCTATATCCACCATAGAATTCCTAAGATTGAATAGTATGAAAATTAGATAGTTTGGGTGGAAAACACTTTGGTAGACCGAGATAGCACAGAAGTTGTTGTCAATAATGTATTGATTGATTTAGAAAGAAGACTTGATGAAGATTCATTTGTACAGGTGCTATGAGAGTCTCAATCTCAATGGAAATCACAGGGACACAGTGGACCTCAAGAGCACGAGCCATCAGAGCAGCTAGAGGAATCAGAGCAGTTAGAGATATCAGAAGAACTTGCTCAGCCAGAACATATCATGAGTAATCCACCTATTTTACAAACTCCTCTAAATGAGGAGAGAAATCCTGAGAGATATAGAGAGGAGGCCACTTCTTCTAGCAGACCTGTTGCCTAGACTTATGTCAAGAGGCAAAGGTTGAATCCATTTTCAGAACAAGAGTTTATTGAAGAAACAGCTGGAACTGCAGGTGCAGAAAGAGTAGAAAGCAGGCAGACCACTCCCTCAGGAGGTACGCAAGAACCTTCCACCTCACAGGCTCAAATGCTAGAGAGACAACATAGTGTTGAATAATCCTCATTCAGAGCTCCAACAGGCCATAGCCAAGATATTAGAGAAAAATACAAAGAAATAAAGGCCAGGAATGAAATATTGAAGGCCCAAAGCTATGCACATTACCTAAAAATGGCTCCTACTAATCAGACAAGGCTAATGTCAGCCTTTGATGTGAAAGAGGGTAAAATGCAGATGACTTTCATGAAGCCAACTACACAGCAACCTAGGTCAATTGCAGATTACTTGAAAATAGACTTTGAAGTATTGGCAAAGGATATCCATCCTATTGACCAAATAGAATTACACAAGCAGACTGGGGAAATGGTCTACTCCACCTTGACTAGCAAGGCAATTGCAGCTCACCAACTCCAAAATTCGTTGAATAACATATCAGTGCAATTCCAGTTAGAGAAGGCCTCTTCACAGGCCAAACATACCAAAATAAAGTCCTTAGAGGACTTAGTCATAGAACTAGGGCATGATCCCAAGGATGTGAAAGCTGCAGAAAAGCTTATTAAAAATAAAAATGATGACATAGTTGCACTGAAAAAGCAGCTCAAGATTCCTCCTCTGCATCATCCTTAGACAACTGAAGTATTGGAAACTTAGAAGGAGGAGGAGTTTATGGACTTAGTCCTTAAGCTAAATGAACAACTGAAAGAAACAGAAAAAGAGCTAGATAACATGATACAGTCTAGATAGAGTGAGTTGGCCATCACTCCTCAGACTATAATTCCTACAGTCTCTACAGTAGTACCCTCCACATTTTCTGTTTCCTTAGCACCAACAGTTCCACCAACTATAGCTATGTCAGTCATAGGTACATCAACAAGCACAAGGACATCCACGGAAAACACAATTGAATTGTAAAAGCCATGGAGGAAATGAGCATCCAAGCTACTGAGCTTAAGAAAGTTAGAGAAAAAGTGTCAAGTTGGGAGATTGATTGCAAATTTGCACATATACAACAAAAGGAAGAAGTTTAGAAGAATCAAAGAATCGGAGAAAGAATAAAAGTCCTTGCAAAAGACTTAACATTTCAACAACCACTTGGAGACATGAAGGAAATTCTTTGAGCCAACATCGTTGATTCTGTTATCACAAAATCAAGCACTGGAAGGCTACTGACCAGGTAGACTCTGTTTAACTGTTTCAAACCAGACTTTTGACTAAGGCTTAGCCTCCTTAGCCTGAGAGGGCTCTCTCAAAAGGTTATTGATTTTGACTATTGATGAGATGGCTAACTCTTGCAAAGTAAATTTAACAAATATATTGGCTGGACAGACATTAAAAAGACTTCCATTGGGCTTATGGAGTTAATCATCCTTCAGTAAACTATAACACTACTCATTCATAGAAGTCAGGGCATGTAATGTTTAAATACTCAAAACATATCTCATAAAAACCTCAGCTTATAAATACACACAGGAAATCAGAGCAGCAAAGTGAATTCTGAGTGATTGTGTATCTATACAACTGTAAAAACATAAAGGATAAAACAAAACCACATATCTTGAGCATTTGAAACACTGTATGAATCCTGAGAAGAAAAGCAGTCACTTGTATTACTGAAAATGAGTTTGTACACAAGCCAAAATAACACTCTGTTTTCTCAAATATCCAACCCTCATTACATAAAAGTTTCAACTATATATAGAAACATAACTTTAACTACTTTGAGCTTCCTCCTCCAGCATGAGGGGAGCTCGATGACTGCCACTAATTACCCCTATCCACTATTGAACTAACTCATTAAATACAATAAGTGCTAAACTGGAGTTTAAAGAGTCCTAATTTATCTATAACTCTAATTCTATCCTCCTCGTAGAATGATTCTTTCTTGTAGCTTTGACACCTGGCTTCCTTTTCGTTTGGCTGAGATGGCTAAGATGAGTAGTTAATGCTCCATGTTAGTTTTGGATGATAAAGGCTTTAATCTGCTCAGCGATGTTAGGGAATATCCCTTGTTTTTCGGTTCTGGTCTCCCATCACTTCGAATATGCAGCAGCATGTCTTTAGCTCTTTAATATCCCAAAAATATAAAGCAGACTGCCACGTCCATAATGTGCTAGCCACCTTTTTTCATGTGTGAAGACAACACCTTTCGAAAAGATTTTGCTGAATTGTCAATCATAATTGATTAGCTCAACTCAAACATGCAGCTACAGCAGTTTCGTAGCGCGCTACGAAACTGCTGTGTAACTTCAAAAGCACAGTCTTCCAGCATCAGTTATACAACATGAATTTATGTTGAGATATGTTAAAACAATAAGACCTGAAATTGTATTCATTTATGCCACAGTCATCGGACAACCTACATAAACAATGCTTGAATCTGCAATTTTAATAAGTCTATAGCTCCTTCAAATTTGTAGGCTCAGCCATAGGTCTGATATCTGAGTTCT